>BTHU01000011.1:85907753-86570253 GCA_036184795.1 Tokudaia tokunoshimensis
CAGGTGTGAGTCACGGCTATGCCATGCACTTACTGGGTGGCCTTGGGCAGGTCATATAATCTCTCCACTCCCTCCAGTGAGGGATAATTGTGCCTGCCTTGCCGGGCAGCTGGAGAGCGTGTTAAATGAGATAATGCAAGTCAAGCACTTAGCCCAGTGCCCGGTGGTGGCCTCAGGATAAGTGCTCTGCAAATACCGTCAGGGCTCCTCTCCTTCCTTCAGCACCTGATGCAGGGATGACCTCTTCTCAAGCCAGACCTTGGGGTATTTCTCTCTGGGAAAATGAGGTTTAAATCTGGAACATCTAGGAGCAACTGTAGAGCCAAGCGTGGATAGAGATCAGACCCGCTCTGGTTCCGCACAGGTCCTCTTTGTCACCGTGTCAGAGCTTGAGAGTACCATGCACAAAGCCCAGCCCAGAAATGGCCCACTGCTGCCTCCCACTCCTGCACCTTTACTGCCTCCTGGGGTCCACAGGTGCTGTCAACATGGGCTCCATGCCAAGCTGCTTCTGGCATTTTTACCTGCTCAGCCATAAAGCCTGGAAAGCTATGAATCTAGGGATGAGTAGCCGCTTGCACAAGCGCCGGGGTGGGGGAGAGAGATGGGGAGCTGCGGCCATATTTTTTGCAGAGCTGGCACTTTTACGCAGCTCTATCCCAGCTCACTGCCGGGGCAAGCAGGAGAGTAGAGCCTTGGCCTCACATAATTGTCGGGAGCATCCCAGGCCAAGCCCGGTCTCCCTGTCAGAACTTTGGAGGCTGGACTTCTCTGTTGCCAGGGAAACCAGTAGTCCCTGGAAAGGAAATCAACACCGGTGCTTTGGCTGTTAAGATGCATCCCCTCCCCGCACTCCCCCCAAATGAGTTCCCTCCAAAACCGATTGCCCCTGAAAGCATTCAGGCAGGCGGCAGCCCGCCTCCTCCCTGAGCTCCCAGAGATGCCAGAAAATGAGATCTGCCCCGACCTTGCATTTCCCACCTCTCTTTAAAACATTCCATTGTAGTGCAAGGACGCGTTTTGTTTTTTCTTATTTATCTTCCTCTCATGCCAGCTGGGGTTCTGAGTCTTTCTCTGCTCTTGTTGACTGGAGCCAGAAGGGAAAGGCCTTCCACCTCTTTCTCCCCTTCAGCTGTCAGCAAAAATAAACAAGCAGCTTTATATTTGGAAAACAGAGGGTCTTGGCCCCCAGATTGCTATGTCCGGGGCAGGCCACAGCCTTGGTTGTCCCCTCTCCTGCAACTGGAGTTTGAAATCTGACCTGAAGATTTGCAGAGCTGCAGGGAGAGGGGGGAGGTTGTCTTTACTCAAGACTTTTAAAAGCTATTGGAGGGTCACTGTGATGTTCCAGCAGCCGGCAGCACTGAGCCTGGGGAGAAGAGCAGGTTATAAGAAAGAATAGCCAGAGACAACTCCAAAGCTGCAAATCTCTGCCTCATTCTTGTCTACCCTGTACTATACCTTCCCAGGTCACAGCTGGACCTGGGCCTGCGAGGTCATCTTTTGTTATTGTTGTTTTTCTAGACAGGCTTTCTGTGTAGTCTTGGCCATCCTAGAACTAGCCTTGTAGACCAGGCTGGCCTCAAACTCACAAAGATCCACCTGCTTCTGCCTCTGCCTCCTAGTTGTGGGATTAAAGGCAAGTGCTACACCTAGCTCTAAGGAGAATCTTGCTGCCTGACCCATTGTTCTCCTTGTGCACTGATGGGAGGGGACTAAACAAAGCCAGGAAAGAGAACCAGACTAGCTAGAGGATTGTTAGAGACATTTTAGGCTTCAGTAGAAGAGGGTGAAGATACTAAGAGCCTTGTCCAAATAGCAGTCAGACTCTTTCAGCCTGGGTCTCCCCACCCCAAGTCCTGCTGAGAGTTGATGCTCTGTCCTTAGCCTGTGCAGTGACCTGAGCTCCCAGGACCACTTTGTTTTGGTGATCTGAGAAGTTAATTTGTCACCTACAAGTGACTCCCTGTTCTATAAGTAATTTTAAACAAATCCTTTCCTGTCCCTGAACTTCCGCTGCAAGCAAACATGCCCCAGCTGGGTTTTCCTCTGTCAGGAGTAGACAGCATACGCTTCAGGAAATGTGCCCATCAGTCAGGCAGCAAGGGCCCTAAGCTCCAGCCATGTGAACCCCTGAGCCGGGCACAGGCCCACAGCCGGAGAGCCCGAGGAAGTGTCTGGGGGTCTCCAGGCCTTTACAACCTCATTCTAGGTTCTCTGGATCGTTCTGAAGCCCTGTCAGCTCTTGCTATTAGCACAAGGCTCTCAGAATGTAGAGTAAACTAATGAATTACAGCATGATTACACAGCACATAATTAACTTTGTAATTAATATGCAACTGCCACTTAAGCTAAAACACTGCTTATAGAGACGTACGGCAATAGGAAATCACAGGTCAGAAATGGGCTTCAGGAGGTTTAGAAGGCTGAGTGGAAGCGGGGGATCGTGCAAGGCCACAGGGCGTGTTAATTAAAGGACAATGAAGAGTGAGAGCCCTGTTTTTGTTCTGTGCCTTCTTCCTTAACAAAGACCCCAGAGCACTTGCCAGGTCCATCAGCCAGGGTTAGCCAAACGCCCCCCCCCCCAGCTTTGCATTTTCAAAACTAGGGCAGGTCTTACCTTCCTGCCCACCTCATGTCTTGGCCCTTGGGACCTTCCTGTATCCCTTCCTCCTCCAGAAAGCCTGCGGGTACCCTGCTTCCCCTGCATTTTAGGCTTCTAGAAGTCACAGGTTCCATGGTCATTTTTATTCAATCTTAACATTCTCTGACCTAGCCCAAAGCTTTAAATCTAGAGGAATCCTTAGAGGTCACCCCACCCAGCCCCCTCCTCACACCAAGGCCAGAGTCAAGGGGCTTAGAACCTCAGTCATGTGCTAATATGGTGGTGGGCTGATCAGGAAAACCCCCCAAACATTCACCCTATGCTGTAGGTTGCTACCAGACAGATACAGCCATTGCAGTTGTGGGATTAAGCCAGAGCCCTTGTAGTCAGTTAACCAGTCAGTAAGTCTCTGTCTCTCTCTCTCTCTGTCTCTCTCTCTCTCTCTCTCTCACACACACACACACACACACACACACACACACACACACACACACACACCATCTGTGTGTCCTTGAGAAGGTTGTACAACCTCTCTGGGCCTTGGTTACTATAAGGTACAAACTGTGAGACCCACTCCAATGAACTGAATGAGGATTAAGTGAGAAGATTCACCTGAAGGAGCTTGTTGGAGTGAACGCTATGTGTAGAGCCGGCTAGCTTTCTGCAGCCAAGGGGATGAATCCCAAGGGTTCAAATGCATGTCTATGGTGCCACACATAGGCTGGTGTGCTTGGGACACCCCCGTTCCCGGAAACCAGGAACACCCAATGATGGACCCCTGTCCATGGATCCCGCCTTGAGCTGGCTCTTCCTTGTCCTGGCTTTGAGTGGTCCCCGGGACCATTGGATTAGTCTGAGAGACCTAGGTTCAAATTCTAGCTTTGTTGTTTCCTGGTCTGGGGCAGATTTTGAGCTCCGCTAGTCTTTCCTACCTGAGCATTCCCATCAGTAGATGGCACCAGTCGACCTGCCTTTGGCTGGGTTGTTACAGTTCATAGGAAAGGTCACATGTGTGCCTGGCGAGTGGTGGCTAAGGTGCACCTGTTCTCATTATTATTCATCGCTAGTGGAGGCTGCAGAGTGACCACCCCTACAGCCTTGGGGAGAAAACCCTTGCTCTTTGGGATGCTGGACCTCATATCCTGGTTCCTGAGTCCTTTGCCTGGGTGGGAGAAGGAGGGGGAGGGGTAAGAGCCTCAGCAAATCTAGTCTTCGCCTTAGTCAGCTCATATGGCCTTTGCCTGTCCAAGAAGTGGGTGGGCCTTTGCTCCAAGCCTAAGCCGTGCCGGGGAAGGGAGCTGTCTGGATTTCCAGAGGGGCGAGCAGTCACTCATGAAGCTTCTCATGGTCTTAGATCCAAGACCCATCTTTCAGCTCTTCCCTGGGCTTCTCTCTCTGGAGATACTTTGAGGTCACATTTTCCCATGAAGCTAAGAGTCTCCTCCTGCCCCCACCCTGATGGCTCTGCCACCCCTGAGAACTGCCGGCTTCCCCTTGTCCTCTCTGTTCTCTCCTTCCTCTATACCCTGTTGGCATTCCTCTTAGGTCAGCGTTTCTCCACGTGAGTTCTGGGGACACTCATGCTTATTTTTAAATGTGTTCAGGGAACTGGGTGTCTGTCTTATGATCCATTAGACATGCTGTGGAAATGTCAACCGTTCAAAGTAATATGGGAACATGGAGAAGCCATCTCCCCAGGAGGGCAAAACATAAAGTGTTTGTCTCACCTGACCAGGGCCTCAGTCCTTCAGGATGACCGCAGGAGATTGTGCTTACAGCAAATGACTGCCCCCGCCCCCTAACTAAGCCCTCAATGGGCCTTCTCTGGCCTCCTGTCCTCAATGCAGACACTGCCTGACTGGAGAGGCTCCATGTGGGTACCCAGGCCCCCACTTGGAGAGCTCGCAAACCACAAAGCTCCTTCCTGCCTTATTTCTCATCCACACTGAAACGTCACAGACCCGGGTTTCCCACTCAGTGCCTTTATCTAGTATTCCAGCCGGGAGGCTTGGCCTCGCCCCGCTTTTAGGCCCAGTTGCCCACACCCTCCACGCCTCTGTGAAGGCTCTCTCAAGAAGGATGGGGAGAGGGGCTGGAGAGATGGCTCAATAGTTAAGCACACATATCACTCTTCCTGAGGACCTGAGTTTGATTCCCAGCACTTACTGCAGGAGATTTACAACTGACTGCAACCCCAGCCCCTGGGGGAAAATGATTCCTCTGACCTCTGTGGGGACCCACATTTAGGTACTCAATACTCCACCCCATCCCATCCCGCCCCACACAGACACATACATGTAACTAAAATAATAATAAAATAAATAAAAAGAGTGATGTTGAGCAGTGGTGCTTCAGTCTATCTTCCCTCCTTGGCAGCCTCAGTTTACAAGCTGAGCCTCTTTTTGAGACACTACTGTAAAGTTTAGTGGACAGGCTTAAAAACTAGGTTGTTGGGTTTTTCCAGACTGACAGTTTTTAGCATTCAGGGTAACAGCATGTAAGTCTTCCCCAGCAGGCACCAGGCTTTGGTTGGTTCCTCCCTCCATGGATATTGTCCAGACAGGCCAGGGGCCCTGTACAGAGCTGATCGGTAGGGCTGGATCCAGATTTATGTTCAGTAACTCACTGACAGAGTGAGCCCAGCAGCCTGGGTGGCTGCTGTCATCACTGCCTCGTGCTTGCAGAAGAGCCCAGGCCTCAGAGGCTAGCAAATGACAGGGGCAGGATTTGAACCCAGTGCCCTACTGTCCGTACCACTAAGCCACACTGCCTGTCTGAGACTGGGTGACAACAAGAAGGTGAGAACACCCGAGTGCTCTGTGAACCACGGAGTGCATCTCCTAGGACTGTCCGTTGCCGTTGCCGGGCAGGAAGTAAGGTCCCTTGAGGGCCTCTGACCTGAGACAGCAGTGGCTTGGTCCTCTAACCCCATGACTCCCTGAGTTCAAACAAGATGCTAGACAGCTGTCTGTGGGCTGACGGCAGTCTAGCCCAGACTGGCCCCTGCATGGTTTGTGAGAGGTTAGAGAGAGCTGAGAAGCTCAGGGCAGCCGGGAACCCAAGCCCAGGTGGGACCTACGCAGGCTTTCAAGGTTCTCCTCTGACCACACCCACCTCTCCCAGGCCTGTTTCCTCAGCCGTGAATGTCAAACGGGTCTGACTGCTTCCCCAGATCCCTTCCAGGTCTAAGCCATGAGAAATATTGTCTGTTTCCTATCTGCCACATTTAGCACAAATCTG
Source organism: Tokudaia tokunoshimensis (assembly GCA_036184795.1). Classification (NCBI taxonomy): domain Eukaryota; kingdom Metazoa; phylum Chordata; class Mammalia; order Rodentia; family Muridae; genus Tokudaia; species Tokudaia tokunoshimensis. The sequence continues at coordinate 85,913,599 of BTHU01000011.1, forward strand.
TCTGCTTTCTGATACTTTTCCCTTTTAAATAAAATAGCTTTTGAGAATTTTTGAAAAATCTGACAGGCAGAGGCAGATAGGAGCTCTATGGGGGCTGGAGAGATGACTGGTTAACACTTCATACATTCCCAGCATCCACCTCTGAAGGCTCACAATCACTTGTAACTCTAGCTCCAGGAGGCTCTCACCCCTTCTCCTGGCCTCCACTGGACAGACACACTTCTACCTGGCTGACAGAAATTGCACACCCATGCCGAGCCTCAGTTTTCCCATCTACAAAATGGAATAATAGAGTCAGATGCTCAACTGTGCTAGGAGGCTGCTTGGAATGTGGCTGCTTGATTGTGCGGTCCCTCCACTAGGGGGCCTCAGAGCTTGAAAAGAGCCTTGCTCACACTCCAGGTTTCAAGAAAGAACACCAAGTCAGGAATCGGGAAGTTAGGTATGTGCTCTACCTGGTGGCCTCCTGCCATTCACTCCTCTTTTAGAGCTGAGTCACTCAAGGCTGGGAAGACAGCTCAATCAGTAACATGCCTGCTACACAAGGACCTGAGTTCAGATCCCTAGAACCAAATAAAAGCCATATGCAGTAATGCAAGCCTATCGGTCTAGCATTGGTGTGTACAGCAGCAAGGGAGATAGGCGGGTCCCTAAAGCTCATCAGCCCCACAGCCTGGAAGAATCAAGCTTTAGGTTCAGTGAGAGATTGTACCTTTAAAAATAGGGTGGAAGGAAACTGCAGAAAGGCACCCCATGTCAACCTTGGACCTCCACTCTCATGCTCATACATATGCACTAGCACCAACATGGACACACTACACATTACACACAACACACTACACACACAAAGATGACTCACCTGAAAGTCTTCATTTTCTGGGATAGCAAAGAGTGGTCGAGCCAATGGTTTGGTAGACAATCATCTGTCAGTGTCTAGACTAAGCAATAAGAGTGCTGTGATTGATTAGCCATGTCTGTCCAGGGTGCAGGAGTTAGTGATGGTTCTACTCTCAGTCTTGCTGTCTCTGCCCCACCATCCCCAGACTGGGTGGCACCCTACAGACCTGAAGGCGGAGGGGAACCAGAGGTAGGAGACAGTCAAAACACCTTCTGTACCTGGAGTTGGAGGAACATCTACTCGAGTTCACTGCTTTCTAGAAGACTCCAGTTTCCCTGTCCCCCAGAGCTCTTGAGTAATTGCTGGCCTCCCTACCCCCTCCCCACTTCCTGGCATCTGAGACTTTGGAATAGTCACAGTAGCCTGAGGCAAAGCCAGGTCAGGACCTCTGTGTGTGTGTGTGTGTGTGTGTGTGTGTGTGTGTGTGTGTGTGTGTGTGTGTGTGTGTGTGTGTTCTGGGTGACACTGTGGCCTGCACAGTGTCAGTCATGCTAACAGTGATGGTCACTTCCTTGCCTGGGGCAGTGGGAAGGAAGTGTCCAGCTAACGATGGTCTGCCATGCTCCTGTGCCGAATGACATGTGCCGCAGAGGCCCTTGTGGTCAGAGTAGGGGCAGAATGCTGGTGCCACTTCTCAGCACTGGGGCCTTAAGCAAGTCACTGAGCCTCTCAGAGCCTCGGTTTCCTCTCGGTGGCTGGACTGTGCTAACTGGAACTTAAGTCACAGCAGAGCTAACACCAAGTGAGGTGACACAGAGAACTTAGTGTCTGCTCCCTGCAGGCTCAGTGGGGGGTGACTAGTTCTGCCAGAGAAGAGCCCCAAGGGCCTTGTCTAAGGCTGGACCATTCTTTGTATATTGTGTGTAGGGGCTGGGGCGTGGGACGTGTCAGATCAATGACCTAGAATGTGCCCAGAGGGGACAGAAGGACTTGACTTGAGGGCACTGTGTGGCTTTGAAGGCATCCTGTGCCCAAAGGACAGAGAGCCCAGATACAGCCGCAGTCCTCAGCCTCGTGTGGATAGGGACAGTGGCGACCTTTCTCAGGGCCAGTGTGTCATTCCTCTAGACTAACATTCAGTCCAGGGCAGAATGTCAGACGCAGCCAAGTGGGACTGCCCTTCGGGAACCTGAAAGGCCGAGGCTATACTTACTTTCCTTTAGCCCACATCAGCAGTGGATATTGCTGTGGCTAAGGTGGATGCTTGGGAGATTTGGTCATGGAGAAAAGATGCTCCATCCTTCCAGAAACCTGCACAATGGAGCCAGAGCACCTGGAAACACTGGCCAGATGTTGTGGGCCTTGTGGAGCCTGGTTACGGGGTGCTCACTGCCCGGCCAGAGGAAGGCGTGGGCCTTTCAGAAACCTCTCACCTGAGTGTCTTTGCTTGCTCATCCCCACCGCCCAGCAGGGAAGGGAGGAGATTTCCTGTCCTCCCATAAGAAGACACGGGCTCAGGAGGTGAAAGGGCCTTCCCAAAGCCCACAGCCAGAAAGGCCTGGCTCCCAGCCCACCACCCACTGGAACCCCACCCTATGCAGATCTCCTGCCTGCCCAGGGCCTGTCCTCGCTGCTTGCTCTAGAGAAGGACAGCTGGTCCCCAGCAGCTGCCTGAAGCTTCCTCACATCTCTGTCTCGTCTGCCTGTCTTCCAGACTCCCCTGGAGGAGAGCACAGAAGAAACAGTCACCCTCTCCACCTGCCTTTGCTTTCCGGGCATTTCTCTGAGCTTCCATGACCTCTCCTTTAAGATGACGAGGGTGGAAGTCTCCATCAGATCTTCCCTTACCTCATTCCCTGCCACCATATCCCACCCAACTCTTGACTACAACTACATTTAAAATGACCTTTGAGCTCACTTAGATCAGCCATCAGATAAGTAATTTAACTCCATCGTAAAGAAGACCCAGGAATTCATCCTTGGTCATTTTCCTAGACCAAGATTTCACTATGAACGTAGAAAAGGTTTGCCCATAGACCACCTGAAGTCATCCTCCTCACCCATGGAACACGGATCACTCCTTGAGGACGCTGTCCTATGTGGCCGGTACCTGCAAGTCCCAAGATCCCCTAGTTACAGCTAAGGTTTCAGTCTCAGTACCTTAGCCATAGCCATGCATTCACACGTACACATTTGGGGTATGGACTTCAAGATACCTATCAGCCATCCCGGCTGAAGGGGAGACGGATGTGTGACAGTGACACTGAGGGGGATTGGAGTAGAGTGAGTAGTGTCACTTGCCAACTACTCTTTGCTAGACATTTAGGGGTGAAACGGCAAGCAGTCTGACCCGAGGGCAGGCCAAATCAAAGCTATAGCAATGTGTTCACAGCTCAGACTAGGAGGCAGCGAACCACCGAGGGGCTTGGGATGTGGGTTAAGAGCAGTGGGAGGAGGGGGCCAGGCCGGGAGAGGACATGGATGACATTGACACATGCCCAAGCTCCATGACCTCTGCCCCCCCTAAGAACCTAAAGCTGCTTTTCTTAGTTAGGGTTTTACTGCTGTGAACAGGCACCATGACCAAGGCAACTCTTATAAAGGATAGAATTTAATTGAGGCTGGCTTTCAGGTTCAGAGGGTTCAGTCCATTATCATCAAGGTGAGAACATGGAAGCATCCAGGCAGGCATAGTGCAGGAGGAGGTGAGAGTTCTACCTCTTCATCTGAAGGCCACTAGGAGAAGACTGACTTCCAGGCTGCTAGGATGAGGGCCTTAAAGCCCACACCCACAGTGATTCACTTCCTCCAACAAGACCACACCTTCAAATAGTGCCACTCTCTGTGCCAAGCATACACAAACCATCATACTATGTTTCCTTACCTTCTTCTCTCCCTCCCTCCCTTCTGCTCCCTCCCCCTCTCCCTTTCTGTCTCCTTCCTTCCCTCCCTCCCTCCCTCCCTCCCTCCCTCCCTCCCTCCTTTCTTTCTTTCTTTCTCTCTTTCTTTCTTTCTTGCCAGAGCATGGCTGTCCCCTTGGGCCTGTTTCGAAGCACAGCCTCTAGTCAGGCTGTGGGCAGAGCCTCCCAGCCCTGCTGCCAGCCCCCTCCCCCACCCCCCAACTCGAGCTGCAGATGTGCATGGTGATTGAATCATTTCTGCACACCGTTGCTCACACAGCTCCCCAGAGATGTGCTACTTGCCTGTGCAAGCTGTCAGGAGATGTGTGTGCTCGAGTGCATCTGGGCCAGCAGCCCATGTGTGCACATACCAGCTATGGAGAGTGCAGAGGGGTACGTAGGTGTGTGTACAGTGCAAAAACACCTCTACCTGGAGACACTCAGGTTTACTCTCTAGGCCTGAGAAGTAAGAAAAGAAAACAGTGTAAGATGGTTGTGAGGTGGTCTTGCCACACTGGGGTGCTCCGAGTACCCACGGTACAGTAAAAATTCTCTGTCCCTGTGTCCAGGGAAAGACCCTGTATGTAAGATAGCCAGATGGGTTCTCGCCTGTTTGAGGCTTCTGTCTACTCTTTCCTGCCACTGGCCTAGGTGAAGGGGTTGGCTTCTTAGTCCCCCTTCACCTCTCCACAGTTCATTCTCCAAGAGGCTTTAAGTGCACAGGGCAAACTTGACCTGAGTGTTGCCAGGAGACGACTGCTGTCAACAGACGCTTCTCCCAGCATGACCACCCCCTGGAAATTGGGAAGACTCAGCCTGATGACCATGTCATCCCCTAAAAACTTCCATACATGTAATGAACTCTGGTCAGGCATAGCTACAAGAGAGGCAGTGCCTGAGGCGTTGGACCATCTGGCAGGGGTTGGGGGAGCGGTGGAACGGCTTTCACGGAGTTTTCCAGACTACAGACTCCACAGCTTGGGAAGAACGTTTGAATTTTAAAGTTGAATGCTCTGCTCCTACTGAGGTGGGGTTTCCAGGCAGCTGGAGCCCTCGTTCAGATGCTGGAGTTCGGCAGGCTGCCAGAAGATGGCTAGCCCTGGCCGTCATTTTACAGATGGACAAACTGAGGCCCAGCTTCTTGCCCTGTTCACACAGTGGGAGGGTGGCAGGGCCAGCACCCTTTGTAGACGCCCCCCCCCCCAGGCTAACTAGAAAGGCTTGCAAGGACAGAGATGGCAGGACTGCAGTCAAGGTCCCTGACTGAGCCCACACTTATTCAGAGGGCAGCAGACTGGAAAGGCTACCAGGCATTGGTACCAGGCTCTTGGTTGATAGGGAGCCCGGACCTGCCTGGGCGCTAGAGCTTCGTCCATGGGTGATTTTGTAAGGCATCTAAAGGCACCTGGAGGCAAACACAGCTGAGTGGTGCTTCTGTGGCAGCGGGGCGACCTCTGCTGGCCGCAGGCGGCTCACCGCTTCCTGACAACAGTATGCCATGCTGGAGTTCTGGGTGGCCTTGCAAACCACTGGCTTTGGATGGGGTTGAATGGAACAAGGACTTCTTTAAGGACCCAGTCATGGCTTGAGATAGGAATACGCAGGACACTGTGGACACTAGTCTTGGGGGGATATGGAAAGAACAGCATGCTAATGGTTAGAGAGGCAGAGGTTCCTACCTTAGCCCAGCTAGCAGTCTCCTTGCATTTCACCTCTCCAAGGCTTTAAAATTTGAGAAAAAGCAGCTATGCCTCAGAACTGGGCTGCCAATGAAAACAGTGTGTACAGAAACCAGACTGTCCCCTCCATGTCCCCCCCCATTTTTTTTCCTGCCTGGTGCTGACCTCTCCTTAGGCCCTGGACCCTTAGCTTTCAAGTCCTTGCCCTTTGCAGTATGGAATTCAGACTCGCCATCTCCGTTCATTCCTGTGCTATTGACCCCATTCTCCACCATTGATATGAGCAGTTTCAAAGGGACACCTCAGCTAAGTATAATGGCTCAGAAGCTCAAACAAGAGTTTCATGGATTCAAGGCCAGCCTGGGCTACATACAAAGTCCCTATCTGGGGAAACAAAAAACAAAAAAACCAAAACAAAACAAAAAACAAACAAAAAAACATTTAAAGGAGTGTATTGCATGTCACCTTACCTGTATGGGCCTCTTTCTTCAGCCAGATACTTTATTTTATAAGTAGAAATATATGCTATCTAGGTAACTGTAATCCCAGCACTGAGGCAGGAGGTTTCCCCATGAGTTTGAAACCAGTCTGAACTACAATGAGACTGTATTTTTGTTGGAGGCAGGGACCCTCTGTTGTCCCTGTGGTCTGTAATGTCTCCTGACAGTTACCTGAGGTCCTATGAGTCTCACAAGTGTTGGAAGCCCAGCCAGGTCACGCCTTGATTCCGTAAGATCGAGCCCAGACCTGAACAGATATAGACCGTGTCCTCTTGGACAAAATCATTATGGGTTTGGGGTTCCCCAAAACAAAATCAAATGGACTGTCGGGTTTGGGACAACTTTGTCCACTGGTATCCTGCGAATCTTTGAATCCAGAGACCCTGTGGAGGCCTGACCTAGAATGGTACTGTCTGTCTCTTTGCTATTTGCCTCCTGAAGTAAGACCTGGGGTCTTGACAGCACCCATAGGGGAAAAGCAGCCTTGGGGCCCAAAGGTTGCTGACCAGGGATGTGCAAGCTCCTCATACTTGCTAGAAGCTTCCGCGGGTGGGCAGAGCATCCTCAGGCTACCGGAGTTGTTGATATGTGCAAGCATGTGTCAGATCTCTCTGCATTCCTGGTCCTAAATGGCATGGCCCTCCTGGAAGATCCTCCTCCTTGGAGGCAGAACTTGGTGGGACACAGGGGACTCTTGTCTCCTATCCGTGGGGAAACTGAAGCTCTGAAGCCAGGGACGACCGCACAGGGCCCTCCTGGCTTCAGGACACCTCCAAGCTTTTAGAATGATGGGAAGGAAGAGGTGTCCAGAGGACTTGAGAGTCTGGAGTCTGCATCTGGCCCTCAGGATGCTGTGGTTTGTCTAGAGTGCCCCCTGCTGGCTGGCCGTGGCGGTGTTTTCCTGGTTGGTTACAGTCTCTGAGCTTGGTGCTGATTATTTCAGGCCTGGGTCCCCAGCCAGTCACTAAGCTGACCTGGATTTGACTTTCTGTGTTCTTTTGGCTCACTATCTTTGCCCTAGACAGCTTTAGAAATCTCTCTCTCTCTCCACCCCCCCCACACAACATATATGTATGTTTGACTGAATATATAAATATATATACACCACTTGCAAACCTGATACCTGAGAAAGCGAGAAGAGGTTTTCAGATTTCATAAAACTGGAGTTACAGATAGTTCTGGGCCATCACATGGGTGTTAAGAACCAAACCCAGGTCCTCTGCAAAAACAGCAAATGTTCTTAACCACTGAGCCATCTCTCCAGCCTTAGAAAACATAGACTTTACAGAAATCCTGGCTGCCGTTATTTGCCCATGTTTTGAGTGGGATGGTCATACACAGACCCTCAAATATTGCCAAGAACCAAGACAATCTGTCCGATGGTGTACCATTGGCCCACTTCTACTCTGGGCCTCCCCTTGTCTCTGCCTTCCCTGCGGTTTATCTCTGGCCACACGAGTCTTCCTTTGTCACCAAAATGCTGGCTGAGGCTCTCTGCAAGTGTACCTGGGAGGAGACAGCCTCTGCTTGAAGGACCCCCAAAGGTGCCAAGGTGTTCTGCACCCTTACTAGCCTCCACCAACGACCCCCTAGGCACTCTCCAGAACCTGTCTCATAGGATGGAACAGGAAACCAAGGATTCTGCCCTGTAAACAGGAACTGTAAACAGAGTCACCCTTACCTCACCTACGGTGTGGGAATATCTCAATATCTCTCTGTCAGTGCTCTGGGCCTGGACCAGCACTTGACCATTGGCTGGAGAAATTTGACCAGTTGTCACCTAGTAGGTCACCTAGAGTAAATGCAGGCTTTTTTTCTTTTGAGACAGAGTCTCTGCAAAACTGATGATTCTCCTGCATCAGCATTCCAAATGCTGCAATTATGCATACATGCCAAGAGTTCCTAGAAGATCGTGCCATTTTTACAAGCATACTGCTGGCCCCAGCACTGGGGATCTTACAGGGTTCCCAGGCAAGCAGAAACATAGGATGGACCAGATGGAAACTCATAATGTGGAATGGGTGTAGGGATGAGTGTAGGGATGTGGGGATGGCTGGACCAATTGTCTTAGTCAGGTTGCTATCACTGTGATGAAACACCATGACCAAATGCAACTTAGGGAGGAAAGGGTTTATTTAGCTTACGTACACTGAATCACAGTCCACTGAGGGAAGCCAAGGCAGGAAATCAAATGGGGGTGGGGGGGCTGACACAGTCACAGCGAAGGGAACTGCTCACTTTCTGGCTTGTTCTTAATGGCTTACTCAGCCTGCTTTCTTATAGAACCCAGGACCATCTGCCCAGGGAGGGCACCACCCACAATGAGGTGGGCCCTTCTCTATCAATCACCAATTAAGAAAATAATAACCCACGGGCTCTTCTGTCTATAATCCGAACTTTTTCTTTTCAATGTATTTTTTTGTGTGTGTGCACTGATGTTATGCCTGCATGTCTGTATGTCTGTGTGGGGGTGTCAGATCTTGAAGTTACAGACAGTTGTGAGCTGCTATGTGGGTGCTAGGAATTGAACCCAGGTCCTCTGGAAGAGTGGTCAGCGCTTTTAACCGCTGAGCCATCTCTCCAGCCTCCTACAGCTGGATCTTATGGAGGTATTTTTTTTTCAGTTGAGGTTCCCTCCTCTCAAATGACTTTAGCTTGTGTCAAGTCAACACAGGACATCAATGAACATTGAAATGATAAAGAAATGATGGACAAAGAGCTGGGTGTTAGAGAGTATTAACATTTGACAGGTACCAGGACCGAGGAAGGAGGGCCAGGACGAGGATGGAAGAAATAAATACAAGCACAGTCCCCACTTTTACCTTCTTTTTTGGAAACCTCTTAAGATAAAGCTGGGCACCCAGGGCCTCTCTAGGGCAGGACTGCTGATGTGGAAATGGGAGGGTAGCTGGGACAACCTGTGCAAGGTTGTCAGGTGTACCCCACTCAGTGACACCGTCTTTCCTCTCTCCTCAGGCTGGACCACGTTCATGGCTCTCGGGTAGGACCCAGCGAAACGGCCAGAATGAATTCTATGGACAGGCACATCCAACAGACCAATGACCGTCTGCAGTGCATCAAGCAGGTGGGTGTGGCCAGCTGGCAGGGTGGGTGGGACAGGCATGGAGTAGATCTGTGCTGCAGCAGGACAGTCCCTGGGTACCAGCTAACACTAGACACACACCGATGAATGCCAGCCACGCCTCATTCCCACCCAGCTGTGTGACTTTGGGCCAGTGTCCTGCCTTCTCTGGGTTTTGCTTCCATGCTCTGAGTTGCGGTGAGGGTGCAGTGAGGTGTCTAACACCATTGCCCACCTTTTACCAACACCCTCCCAAGACCTATGTTCTCTGGGCCCCTGCTCCAGCTGCTTGCTAACAGTAAACAGAAAAGGCCTGGTATGGTTGGCACACTTCTGTGATCCCAAGCACTAGGTAGATGGAAGCAGGAAGATCAGGAATTCCAGATAATCTTCAGCCACACAGCGAATTTGAGGCCAACATGAGCTGCATGAGGCCCTGTGTCCAAAAGTTACAAGAAAGGGAAAGGTTCTAAGAACTTTTACAGAAAAGGAAACTGAGGCACAGAAAGGGAATACTGCTTCAGTGGTGCTAGGGAAACTTCATCCAACACTGTGGGGGAGTGGGGGGGGTTCCCCGGGGGGTTCCCCAACTTGTCCACACTCAGAACCCAAGAGGCAGTTCATCTCCAGTACCCCTGTCATGGGTTGTTGGAAGCAGGGAACCCCTCACTAGACACCCCCCAAACATGACCAGGAATGATGCTCCAACCTCTCCCCAGAGATGACTAAGAACGATGCTTTCTCCTCATTTGGGTCCAACCTCCAGCGGAGAGCTATGGAGTCTCAGGCATCACAACTTAATCAGAATAGAAAGGTGAATGTTTGTATGCTTAGATGACAAATGTGTCTGCTGGGTGGACCCTGGCTGATGCAGGCTGTGGCCCCACCCACCCTGGACCTCACAACTTTGGACTCTTGGCACCTAACCCTTCCAGCACAGCCTTCCCAGCCACACTCATGGCCTCCAGCAGTCCCTATCATCAGACCCCCTAGCACCATACAGCTCTTCTCTGCAGAGACAGCTTGGTTGGCGGCCCCTCTTCTTTAGCCTCTAGGTGCTGGGAGAACCAAGGCTTCCTCTTTGCAAGGTGCAATTCTCGAGGCTCCTGGACATCTCGGTGCCATAGGGAAAATCCTGCACTGTGAGTCAGTTCATAGTGCTCAGCATGATCCCCAGGCCCTAGGCAGCCTTTGGAGCATCAGCACGCCCTGAGCCTGAGCTCAGGGGCTTCCTAGTCACCCAGTAACCTCACTTATCCTGCTCTCCTCTTGAGCTGAGGCATGAGGGTCTCAAAGTCCACAGTGTCCTTCCTAGTGCTTGGGCCATCCAGGCTGGGGCCATAGTATTTCAGATGGCTGCAGAGGAGGTGGGGGGGTGAGTAGGTGGATGGACATAAGGCTGGAGAGTTAGATGAGTAGGTATGTATAGATGATAGATGGGTAGATGGATGAATGGGTGGCTGGCTGGATAAATTGGCTTCTAGATGAATGGACAGATGGATGAGTGGATGGATAAGGGATAGATAAAGTGATGAATGCTTGAATGGGCAGATGGGCAGGTAGATATATGGGTGGATTTGTTCTGGATGGATGGATAGACACATAGATGAATGTGTCTATGATTCATCCACGTGTCTATCATCCCACAGAGGGACTGGTGGGCAGTTGGATTGATAAGATGAATCCATCACCTCTTGGGGAGCCGGCCCCGGTTGGAGCATTGGTGTGCCCACTTCCTTCCCACACGCAATCATCGGTATAGCTCCAGTCCCCTGAGGAACTGTGGAGAAGGGGGTGGGGATTCTGATGGGAAATGGGTCATTGGTGTCTAGTACCAGCCACTGGAAAGAACCTCTGCCAGTGATTCCAAATGTGTCCCTACTACAGACTGTTCATCCAAACCCTCACCTGGCCCCTTTCCCTCCCTGGGTCACTGGGGTCCCTTGTAAAGTAGCCAGGTGGCTGTCATTAAGATAATCGGATATCCACCCATCACTCCTTTCAGAGCTTATCTTGTGCCAGTCTAGGGGCCAGGTGGGCCTAGGAAGTTGTTTCTATCTTCTAGACTCTAGAGTCTAGAAGTTCATAAGAGAAACGAGGCCCCTGCATGGGAAGCACCAGTTGCCAGCAGCCCCATGTGTTCCCACTCTGTAACAGGCTTCTCCCACACTTCTACACTTGGCCACAGCCCTACACACTCCCCCTACTTCCGCTCCCCCCCACCCCACCCCCCCATTTCACAGATGAGAGCTCTGAAGTTCGGTAATGTCCTCAGGGCTGTGTGACTCTGTGGTTGAGGTGGTGTTTGGGCCAGGTGTGCACTTTGTGTCATCAAAACACGGTCTCTATGTGATTAAGTCATAATGAGGGTGAGACCAGCGACAAGCGCAGAGAGGAGGGCCTCAGCCGAGGCCACAGAGATCCAGGCAACAGCATTAAGAGGATGCTACTGTTTACCTCCTCTGCAAGATGCATCCCATAATGAGCCAGCTGTGAATGGCGAGGAGGCTGGCAATATGCAGACAGCTTTTACTCAAATAGGGCCTGACTGAACAAGAACAGGCTCGGGGATCAGCCTCAGAGGCCACTCAGGAGCTCCGATCTCCAAAGAGCTTTGCTATGGCCACCTGAGAGTAGGTGCGGAGCTTGCTGTCGCTGCTGATTGGTTGTGGCATCACATAAATAAATGAAACACCTGGTTGTCAGGGGGCAGTGCAAGCCAGAAGGAGCTGCCAGAGCTGCAACTGCAATGCTCTGTCAGAGCCCCAGTGCTCCCTGGGGCCTCTGAAAGGCAGGTTTAGAAGTGAACACCAGAAGCGGAAGCCAAGCCAGGCAGCCACCCTCCCAAGGGCGTGGCTGCGTATGTAGCAGCCCCTCCTGTCTTGGTGATCTTGGAGAAGGAGCTGCAGCTTTAGAGAGCCTCACATAGTGGAAGCGGGGGACCTCTGGGAGCCTGAGACCTAACCCTAACCCTGAGCTAAGGGCAGCCGCTGCGTGTGGAACCACGCCACCTGCCAGGTGCTGTCCCTGGACCGCATGAGCCCAGCCTGGTCTTGTTTAATTGTCATCCGTCCTCCATGGCACAGGCCTGTTACTGCTCTCCCTCTCTTTATTTTCTTCTCCATGGAGAGGGGTGCTCTTACTGAGCTCACTTCTCACTGTAAGCATTTCCTCGCATGAACCATACTCTGATAAGCGCAAGGAACCAAAATTCCCATGACCACATGGAAGTCTCCCATCCCCATATTACAGATGGATGACTGAGGCTGAGAGAGGTGAAAGGACCATCTTAGATTAATAAGGGGCACAGGCAGAGTGATCCCAGAGCCCTGACCCCAGAAGGGCTCCCACATCCCCATTCTGGGATGCCAGCTCCAAGGCCCACTCTGCCCTGGCTGTGAATTGACTCATGCCACAGGTGAGTTACAGGGCCCATCTAGGCCAGGGAGATCCTGCTAGCCTACCAATACCAAGGGGCCTGGAGCGGCGAGCATCCTGTGTGTATGCATCTGGTTTCTGCATGTACCCTCTGGGGTCATACCTACCACTAGGCCAAATCACAACTGTGACTCTAACTTGCCCCATGGCCCTTGTCTTCTACCTCCTGGTCCCAGTGCCAAATGACAAGAACCCAGGAAGCCGAGGGTCAGTGTTAAGGAGGAAGTGAGATCTTTCCAACTCCTCCATGCTGGCAGCCTGGGCCCTGAAGTAACTCCGAAAGCCCAGGATTCTGACTTCCTATGTGTGAGGCAGGAGGAAGAGGCTCCAGAAGAGCCCAGATCATCTAGGCCAGAGGAGCAGGAGGGTCTTGGAAGCTAAGAGAACTAAGCCACATTCACCAACTACAGATAGTGTGATGATCCAGATACCGTATACCAAGTCTCCCTTCCCAGTTAAGGGTGTCCTCCTCCCCCGACACACACAGGGAGAACCTGGGCTGGAGTAAAGATGGTGAGAGGGGGTGGGTTGTTAGGAAGGCACCTCCAGAGCCTGCTGACTTCAAGTATAGAGACTGGGTACCACCTTCCACAACCCCTCTGGGACCCCTCCCCAGACACCTGCTTCCACAGAGCACTTGGATATCTGATGGCTCTGGCCTTTACTAGCCCTGATTCCCACCTTGGAAGTGGGTCACTGGCCTCATCCTGCTGGTGTTTGAGAAAGCTAGAGAATCCAGCCTGCCTTCTGCCCCTTTCTGCATACCTCCTTCCTAGCGAGCCCTGAGGTCCTCTGTTCCCTGGCCTCTTCTTGCAGCCTCGAGCCTTTCTCTCTTTTTTTTTTCTCCACAGCACTTACAGAACCCCGCCAACTTCCACAATGCTGCGACAGAGCTCCTGGATTGGTGTGGAGACCCTAGAGCCTTCCAGCGGCCCTTTGAGCAGAGCCTTATGGGCTGCCTGACGGTGAGTCTTCGCCTCTCCTACGCAGCACACTGGGAAGTGTGGACGTGGGACCAGAAGTCCTGTGGGCCCCAAGTGCTGGGGGAGCAGCTGCCCACGCTGCAACCCGGTCCTGCAGGTACACACAACCCCACTGCCTGGCTGCCTGGAGACAGCCTTCGTGGGATGTATGGCTTCCTCACACTTGATGAGAGGCCCACTGTGGGGACCAGTGCTTCCTCAGAGGCAGGGGATCTCGAAGGACTCTACCTTCCCTTTCCACAGCCAATTATTCCTTTATCCGCCAAACATTTATTGAACTTCGCTCTGGTTGGCTATCTGTCAACTCAAGAGCATGTATGTATAGAGCCCCTGTTATATTCATCCTTCTGGACAAACAAACCTTGATTGATCCCTCATTTATCATGTGTGGACCCCTCTGCCAAGTCCTGGATACCCCAGGATAAATAAAACATTTTTTTAAAGATTTATTTATTGTTATATGTAAGTACACTGTAGCTGTCTTCAGACACTCCAGAAGAGGGCGTCAGATCACATTACGGATGGTTGTGAGCCACCATGTGGTTGCTGGGATTTGAACTCAGGTCCTTCGGAAGAGCAGTCGGTGCTCTTAATTGCTGAGCCAACTCTCCAGCCCCTAAATAAAACTTTCTTAAGCTTGATTTCTTAGGAAAGGGGCAGCAATGTGAGGAAAGGGGCAGCAATGTGGAGAAATGACTAAGAAAACAGGCGACAAGAGCATGGCATGGGTCTTTGCCAGCTGGGAGGTGGGGCTAGCCATGCAAACCACGCGTACATATGGCATGGCTTACCAGGCTGCCAAGCACAGCCGGGGCATCCCTGGGCCACAAAGCAGCATGTGCAAAGGCCCTGGTGTCCAGAGAACTGGGTGGGGCTCAAGGTCCTGCCTGGTCTGGATCCTGAACCTGCCCAAACTTGAGCCTAGAAAGAACCTGGGAGTCATCTGGAGCTTCTTAGTGTCCCCCAGCCATGTGGCCTGCCTGCATTAGGACAGTCCCTCGGAAGGGCGTGTGAATCACACTGTGTGGAGCCTGCATGTCCTGAGTGCGGAATATAGGCTGGAGATGCATGGTCAGGCAGGAATGGTGGTGTCTCCTAAGGAGCTCCAGACAGGACTGGGACAAGGAGCCCAGCTTAGCTCTAGCTTAGAAGAGACATGGTGACCACATTAGGCTGTCTTGTTCTGAGAAAGGCTGAGATGCCCGTGGCACATGCCACCTCCCAGAATCCACCTGTCCTTCAAGCTGCCTACTTTACAGAGGAAGACCCTAAGACTCAGAACTGACTGCCATGCCACCCAGTCTTAAAAGCATCTCGGTGTCTAGCTGAGGCCCACGTGAACCTCAAGGGGGATGGTCCAGGCCATCTAAAACATGGCCGAGAACCTACCAGGGCCCGTCTATCAGAAGCTGACCCCATCTGTCTCATTCAAGCCGCCTGCATGGCCCTGTCTTCCTTATCCTGCAGCCCCCGAGCTCCCCTCTCTGCCCAGCTGCCTAATCCTCTTTGCAGGATCTGGGGCCAGCCTAAGCCCCATACAGAGGGCCAGATGTTGCCCAGTCTGCAGTTCCCACCCCAGATTCCTGTAACTGTAGTGGGAAGAGAGGCTGGGGCCATGCACAGTATGTCACTAGACAAATTAATATGCTACCCCAGCATACTGCCCCAAGCTTGGCCCTGCCTAGATCATGGACCCAAGGGAGACATTGACCCTGGCCAGCCTGGGTGGACCAGGGGCTAGTCCTGCCTTGCTTCATTCATTTAGTCACTCAGCAGACATTTACCAAGTCCCTGCTGTGAGCCACCACAGTAGCCATGAAACACAGCAGGAACTCAGAAGGTCTTGTTGCTGGGGAAGAACCCACAGGCTAGGAGAACAGAGCCTAGGTGTCAGCTGGCTGACAGAGAAGCAGGAGACTGAGAGCCTCGCCCACGTACAGAGTAGTTGTGGGGGTCTGTCTTGCAAGTGAACAGCAGTGCAGGACTTGGTGTATGTGCTAGGTGGGGAGTCCATCCTCAGAGTAAGCATCAATGAAAGGCTTCCTGCAGAAGGGACCCCGCAGAGGGACCCCCTTGAGATGTTCTTGAGCAGAGACACTGTGGACAGAGGTTCTGTGTCAGTTCCCTGGGGCCCTTCACCACCTCCCCATGGTAAAGCATGTGCTCACCCCTGCCCTCCAGCCTGCCTCCAACCAAAGGGAGCCCTTGAAAGCCCCTCTGTCACCCCCACCAACACAGCCGGCCGCAGCTGCACAGGCCTGCATGCTCAGGAGAGCCTGCTGCCCGAGGGGAAGGTCACGGAAGTTGACCTTGGCATCCAGTCTGTGTTTCAGGGCTCCATCTTCACGGTATGTAGAGAAGAATCTTCCAGGTGGGCAGGGAAGGAAGTCACCATCTTCACCCCAGTGCTTCCTGCAAGAAGAGATGAGTGCAGGGCAGGGAGGCTAAGTCATCCCAACACACAGACACACACACACACATACACACACATACACACACACACACATACACACACATACACACACACACACACACACACACACACACACACACACACACACAGAGGACTGCAGGCCTGGGGTAGCTAAGCCTGCAGGTTGACACAGTTCCCTCGGTGACCTCTGGTAGCTAGTTCCAAATTCCTCCAGATCGGCTTACTTTGAGAATATAAATTAAACACCACTCGGCTGCAGAGAACAAATGGACATGGAGGGTTTTTTGTTGTTGTTTTGGTTTTGATTTTTATGGGGTTTTTGTTTGTTTTGTTTTGTATTTGTTTATTGTTTGTTTTGCCATGAACTTCTAAGTTGCCCAGAGTCAGTTCAAATGTGAGTCTCTGGACCACGGGCTACCTAAATCAACCCCTGGAGGCCTGTCTGGACTCACTCCAATTCACTAGTCATAAGAACATTTGTGCCCATTTCACAGGTGAAGGAACCAAGGCCCAGGGAGTAGGTAGTCACTCGAGCAAAGTGAGATGACTGTGAAGGACACTTGCACACCCCAGATTCACACCTAATACTTCAGAGAAGTAGCTGTCATAGCAGGACCCTGTGATCATGTAGGCAGGTCTCATGTCTGGGACAAGTTTTCACCCTTTAAAGTACTGAAACTAAACACCCTGCCCGGTGCCTCCTGCAAGGTCTAGGTACCTGCCAGCCAGGCCTAGCAGAAGGGCAGCCTTAGGTGAGCTTGTTTCTAGTCTAACAGTCTAGGCCAACCACAGGACTCTTAACTGGAATACAACAAGCCTCTCTGAGATATAATCTGCCCAGCTTTCCAATACGGTGGCCAAAAGGACCCTATCTTATGAGACCTTCTTGGGGGCTCAGACTTAGCCAAGGGCTGGGCAGCACATGAGACTTTAGAATGTCACAGGCTCCCACTTGCTTGCTCTGTCATCCCTTTGCTGTGTGATTGCGAGCAAAACCCCTTTCTTTCAGCAACAAAAGACAACTTGAGCCCAAAGCGCGCCAGACTTGGCCACAGCAGACACACTGTTTCGCTGGCCTCAGACCTTACGCTCTATTCCTCACCCCAGGCCTCTCTTGCTCAACTCAGCTAGAATTGGTTTTCTAAACCAGAGCAACAAGACTGGCCAGTATCAGACCAGGCAAGAAACCTTTGCCTCACTTCCCTGACCCAAGGCCTCCCTGGAGGTGGAGAGCTGTGGTTTTAACCCTTTGTTGGCCAGACTACCTGCAAACCCCCACCCCCCCAACACACACACACACTGCACTCTTGTCCCTTGGGAACCAAGTTCTCAGGAAACTGCTATTGACAAGCAAAAACCTTAGCATTGCGCCATCCAAACCCAGTGACTCCATGTCTGAGCTCCATGGTGCCCCCTAGGCTGTTGTTCCAAAACCGGAAGACACCACAGGCAACATCTAAGCTGCAGCTCAGAAAGTCTAGAACCTTCCCCAGAGTCCCTGACTAGAAACTTGAAAACCTCCACAGGCCAGATTGTGGTAGACATCCGGGCTGAGGCAGGCAGTAAGGAGGCTTCACTCTACAGGGCTAAAGACTCAATAGAACCAGGAAGCCTGTGGGAAAGTCTGAGGAACATGGAAGGATTCTCTTCGCATCAGTCAGAAACTGAGCAAACATCCCAAATTGAAATTAGCTGCTTCTTCCCATCCTTGCTGGCCTTGGGCCTGCAGGGTTTTCCAGGACAGAGGGTCCAGAGCTCTGGTCTCACAGGTACTGGGAAGAGGCACTCTGCTGACTCCTCCCTTATTCTGTTACATTCCATCTGACCTTCTGTGACCCTTCAGTTTGAAAGAGGAGATGGAGCCAGGCATGGTGGTACATCTGCAGTCTCAGCACTCGGGAGGATCACAAGTTGGAAGCCAGACTGGGCTACACAGTGATACCCTTCCAATGAAAGAGAGAATGAGACGGAGGAGAGAGGAAAAGGAGAGCTGGCCTCACAGGCTTGGTTGAAAGGATCCTCCCTTCCAACCATAGAACCCTTGTAGCGAGCTCTCCCCCACCCCAAGCAGGATGCTATCATGATGACCCTAGATGCCAGGCTAAGCCCACTGCAGTCTGAGGCCCCCTCAACAGCATCCAAGTAGGGCAGACCGCAGAGACTTGAGGACTCAGCCTCCCCTCCTCAGCAGCTGGAAACTACTTCCCACTCAGCCATGGCCTCCCCAGCTGCTCTCCTGTGTGAGTGCATTTTCTAAGCTCCTCCCTCCTTAACAAGGAAGCACTGTCTTGCCATGTTAATGAGATGGGAGTACAGACCTGGAAACAGCGGGTCACCCAGGGATAGGCCTTCTTGGGACAGAATCAGATGCAGGAGCCTCCAGGGCCTCTCTTTGGTCCTTGGGGCACCCCAGCTCCACACAGTACCCCAACAAGGCACCTCTCTCTCCAGATGGGTAAGATGTAGGGACTTACTCTAAGGGCTTAGTGTTGGGTAAGGCTTATCCCAGGCTGAGCTCCAGAATACAGGGTTCTGTGTTTCCAGGCTGAGGTGTGATGATCTACAGAACCAAGTGTCCACCTGGTCCAGGAGCCTTTGACATACTGTAGGCAGCTCTGCCTGTAAACTATTGGGAGAGCAGCAAATCCCAAGTCTCTGCTTCTCAGGGTATGGCTGTTGATGCAGGGTAGTAGGGAATGCAGGACGTCTCCGGGAGATACCCCAAATTTGCTGATGCCTGGGAGCAGCAGAGGTAGAGAGTACCTGCAGAGGTTGGAACAGAAGCCCAGGCATAGTCGGGAGAGGCTTGGGGAAGAGCAGCATCCCGGGGCTAGAACTTGGGAGATAGGGTGAGCATCTATGGGGCGATACAGAGCTCCTAGCTGGAGCCACTCTAGTGAAGGTGGCACTACATCTCAAGCTAATGGCTAGCTAGGTCATTGCCATTAAGAGTCCTACTAGAGTCCTAACTCCATCTGGCCTTTGACCCCTGCCATAGCCTGGCGCCTTCACCTGCTTCATTAGTGTTGTGGGTATGTGTACCTACTCAGGCTCAGAGCTCTGAGGGAATGGTAACTCACCCTGCATTTCCTCTTTTCCTGCTGTCAGGTCGTCAGCCGTGTGGCTGCCCAACAAGGGTTTGACCTGGACCTGGGCTACAGACTCTTGGCCGTGTGCGCTGCAAATCGAGACAAGTTCACCCCCAAGTCTGCTGGTAAGTACCTACCTGTCTGGGGCTGGACAGGTGGAAGCAGAAGGTGGGAAGAGCCTCAGTTGGTCTAGGGGTGGGACAAGCCTCTGAGGGTGAGTGGCTGAGCCATCAGCTCTAGGACTTCCAGATGGGGCTCAGCCCTGTGTGTTCCCCAGCAGAGGGACAGCACTCTCAGATTCGGTACACCCCAGCATCAGCACTGACCTGAAGGCAGGTCAAGCATCTTCAGATGCCATCATTGCTGTGGGTGCTTGGCGTATGTCTTGTGTTATCTATCCATTTGCACCAATGAGGACACTGAGGCTTAGGGACGCAGAAGAGGTTTTCCTGGTCACGGAGTTATACGTAGTCAGGTTGGTACTGCAGAAGTAGCATGCATATCCTTACCCACCATTCACTCATCCATTCCTTCATTTACTGTTTCATTCAAAGCCCACTTAAAGAAAACCAAAATCGAACTTGTCAATTTAGCATTTCTAAAAAAGAAATGTCTTTTGCAAAACATCGTCTATTGAGACTTGGCCACAGCATGACTCCATGTTTACAGTGGTCTGGGAAGGTGCTGGCCTTGAAGGAAATACATTATAGTTACTGGTATTTGGAGGCAACCTAGGTAAAAAAGATAGACCCCCCCCGTCTCAATTTTTCTGTTTGCTTTCTTAATGATCCACTTCTGCACTTGCCACCAGCCCCATAAATGTGTGTAGGCGGCAGGTACATTTGGATTTTAAACAACACAGAAAACTGACTATCTAGGGTGCCCTTGCTGAGCATATGATCTCTAGGCCCCAGTTTGACTTCCTTAGGAAAGTAGGAATGGTGGTGAGACTTGCCTGGCAGGCGTCATGGTAAGTTCTAGAAACAAGTAAAGCGCCGAGTGTGGGGTCAGGTTGAACTAACACTCTTTCTTGATTCAGAACGAGTGGACAGATGAGTGTAACATGTGGGGGTGCACATGCATGCCCATGCAGATGTACACGTATGGTGAAGTGTCTGCAGGTTCAGGTTTTGCTGAGTGCTATGAAGGAAGAGTGTAGGAGAAGGTTGGAAGGCGCAGACCAGGCTGGGTCGAGGGAAGCTTCCCAGAGTTGAGAAAGAGTTGAGTGTGTGACAGTTCCTTCGCAGGTGAAAGAGGCATTCTGTGCAAAAGTCCTTGAGTGGGAAGAGGACAGGGATTTGTGTCAGAATTAAAGCAAGAATGGTAGTTCTGAAACCCAGAGGCAAGAGCACAGGGCCAGAGGGAGGCTGGCCGACGGCAGTTGAATCATGTAGGCCCTGTCTTAAAGGTTGTGTTCTCTGTCCTGAGGGTAATGGGACATGGCTAAAATCCCAGGCTATGACATCCCATCTCTGCTAGCACAAGGAACAAATTGCACAGGCCAGAGATCAGTGTGGATATAGGGGCCAGTGGCAGGTCCCTAAGGAGACCACTGGGGCATGGCATTAGTGGTAAGATGCTTGTCTAGTGTCTTTGCTGCTTTTTATTGCTGTGATAAACTACCATGATCAAAAGAAACATGGAGAGTAAAGGAATAATTCCATCTACAGATAACCCTGTGCCATCAGGAAGGCAGGTCAGGGCTGACTCAAGGCAGAAACCTGGAAGCAGGAACCGAAGCAAAGGCCGTGGAATAATGCTACCTATTATTGGCTTGCTTCTCATGGCTTGCTCAGTTGGCTTATTTATGCAATCCAGGATCACTGGCCTGGGGATGGCACAGTGACCTGGGCCTTCCCACATCAACCATTAGTCAGGAAAATGTCCCACAGACTTGCCAGAGGCCAATCTGATGGAGGCATATTCTCAAGTGCACCTCTGTCTTCCCAGATGACCCTCCCTATGTCAAGTTGACAGAAAACTAACCAGGACACCTAGCATATATGACACCCTGGGTTCTATCTCCCTCATGCAGATAGATAGATAGATGATAGATAGATAGATAGATAGATAGATAGATAGATAGATAGATAGATAGATAGATAGATAGATAGATAGATAGGCAAAGTCAAGAAAGATTATGTAGGCAAAGAGACACAAGACCAATGGGAGAATGGGCATCCTGGAAGCCAGACTAGTCCTTGGTACAGGGGGAGACCTCTTGCCCTGTGAGACCTGACCTCTGGGTCTCTTAAACCCCTCTCCTAATGGCTCATGCAATAGTCTAGAAAGTTCTGTAAACCTCGGCTTTGTGAGACACAGAATATTATCTTCATTTATGGATGAGGACACTGAAGTTCAGAGAAGTCCTGTGGCCTGTCTGCGGTCACACAGCTCCCTGACAATCCAGCTGGGACTAGGACTCCAGCCTCCTGAGGGCTCAGCTGACTCCGGTCTAGGATCCAAGCGTGCTTTCATCTGGCACAGCAGCACGATGCTGCACTTTCCAAGAGCCCTTTCAGCGTCGATTCTGAAACTCAGATTTGTTCTCCCCTCTGTCTGCATCACAGCTGGGCAAGGTCACAGTTCACAGCACCCCTTCCCGCGCTGCGCCTAAGGAGAGTCATCCGTCCATGTATTCCTTTGTCCGTGTACTCCTTTGGCAGCTGGTAATGCAGCATGCCTGTGCCTTGGCAGAAGTGGGATATTCCCTTGTTAGGAGTCAGACCTGTCAGAACCGACAGCCCTGACTCACCAGCTTTCCTAGGTGTGACTTCAAGAAGTAAGGGTACCCCTGCTTGAGAGGCTGGCGGCCAGTCTTAGGAGAGCTCAACGACTGGTTTCTTTGGAGGGATGAGGGGCTTGCTGGGCACAAGGCTGATCTCTCAGCCACCTTGGCTGGCTCAGAGCTGATTGGGGGCTTGCCCCCCCCCCACACCCCGGCCTGAGTTCCTCTGGGAACTCAGAGGGCTGGCTCTCTCAGTGTGGGCTAAGAAAGATGCCCAGGTGGTACTTGACATGGTGGACACACCAGCACATGCCAGCCGTCATTCTCCATGTGTCTGTCCCCAACACATCTCCTGACCTCTCCATTCCTCCCAAAAGACACATTTTTCCCCCTTAGCTCTGTGGATAAGTGGGTCCATTAGCAGATGTCACCTGCCCTTCGGGTGCATGTGGCTCTCCTAGTCTCCCTAGAGGCCTTGGTCCTGGCACTGTGTGCTCAGAGACGATGGCACCCCAGCTGCTCCCCGCCCCCTGTCTTTCCCATTTGCCTAGGCTCCACTTTGTCTAGCTTGCCTGTGCAGTGTCGCTGTCCTTCCTCCCCAAGGGCCTCTGCTGGCTGTCCCTTCTTCATTATTCTTGGCCATATCTATCTTCCTTGACTTTCTGTGCCTTTCTGAGTTTCCTTGCCTCTCAGACTTTAACCCCACACTGGGTACATGTGGCTCTACGTGTGTATGGCTGTGCATGCATGCATGTGTGTCTTTATGTAAATAAAGTATGTGTGTAGTGTGGCTGTGTATCATGCATGTGTGCATTGTGAATGTGTAGTGCTATTAAGTGTGTTCAAGACCATCTCCCTGTGTATTCATGCCTAATATTTCTGGCTGTGTGGGTATGGTCTGTGTGTGGCAGTATGTCATGCGCGTATACATGTCTGTCTGTTGTCTACCTGTCTATCTGTCTCTCTGTGTGTTTGCATACTAATGTATGCTCATGCCTGATATGTCTGGCTGTATGGGTATGTACACATGTATCTGATGAGTCCTTCTGTGATAGTGGAGGGGTTTTAGTGCATGGAGACCTGTGGGTGTACACAGCTGTGTGTGGGCTCTGGGGGTGGTGTATGGCTGTAACTGAATGGCTGAGCAGTGCATGCGCGCACGACTGGCTGCATCTATGGGCGCCTCTCCCACCCTTCTGCCTTCTGTCTCTCCTGTCAGGAGGCCAGACTGGGGCCTGAGAAGGCCGTGCAATGAGATCATGCTGTGAAGAGAGATGCTTTGTCAAAAATGCTGCCAGAGAGTTGGGCTGCAAGCGGTTGTGGCAGTGAGCAGGGTGGTGACTGTGAGCAGGCTCAGGCCTTGGGGGCAGCACTGTATGGCACGAACATGAGAGAGACAGAGACGGAATGCAGAGCCGAGCAGAGCCCAGACACTACAGCAAGCCGCCCAGGCAGCCGCCTCCACGTGGGGCCCTCTCATGCCCAGCCCCCAACTCTTTGTTCTGCTGCAGCCTTTAGCCTCTGCGCACACTGGAGCAGGAGCACGCATGCGCACAGGCACTCGCATCCTCATCTTGAGGCTCCTGAGGGGCCAGCTGCACCCTCCCACACCCCACACCCCTTCCTAGCATAGAAGGTCACCTGCCCAGCCCCCAGCACCTGACAC
Organism: Tokudaia tokunoshimensis; assembly: GCA_036184795.1. NCBI lineage: Eukaryota > Metazoa > Chordata > Mammalia > Rodentia > Muridae > Tokudaia > Tokudaia tokunoshimensis. Next base: position 85,936,936 of record BTHU01000011.1, read on the forward strand.
ATCCCAGACTCTCCTCCAGGGCTATAGCAATGCCCACCCCCCCACCACCACCGCATGCCAGCCCGAAGTAACTTGGCAGGCTGTACTGACATGTCAGCCTCTTGGGCGCTCAGTGGTCGGCCTTCTGTTCAGTCTACATGGGAGTGAGTACCAGGCAGGCGCCATGTCCGAGGGTCCCCAAGAGTCGTCTGCATGCCTCCGCTGGTGTCTAATGCTTGAATAGATCTATGTAGCCTCAGCTGACCCTCTGAGCAGCCACCACGTGTTGAAATAACAGAATAGAGAATGTCAGAGCCCAGAAGGTAAGCAGCCCAGGGACCGAAGGAAAGGAAGATGCACCCCAAGCCATAGTGGGGCTGGAACACGGGTTGGTTTTTTTTTTTATTTGGTTGGGTTTTGGTTTTTTTTTTTTTTGTCTTCTTTTTTTCTCCCTGGCATAGCCAATGCTGGGAGGGGGCGTTAAAGGGGCTATTGGCAGAATGGAAGTATAGCCGCCCAGCTAGTATGGGAGGCATCAAGAATACCCAGGGCCACCCTGAACAGGCATCAGCAAGCTCTTGGAGAAGGGACCACAGAAGGCAGAAGAATGACTTGAGTGGGGACAGGCAGAGGGCGTTTGCCAATCAGAACACAGCCAGGCTGCCCAGAGCTTTATGGACTCTGGACTGCTGGGTGGCTTTAGAACATGTCTGTTTGTTGTGTGCACTTGCTCTTCGTGGGGTAGCACCATCACGCAAATGTTCTGCGTCCTTTGAATGGAAACCTTGGGTCTGCATTCCCAAGATGGATAAAGTCTAATGGGTTTCCTCCTTGGGGACAAGTGATATGCCTAACCTACTACCTAGTATTTTACGCCCACCCCCACCCCAGCCTTGCACTGTGGGCTTGCCTATATCTGACCTCTGACTTCTGACCTCTCTTCTATGCACACCTTCCAGCCCAGCAGCCCAAGTCCCAAAACTGGAGTGGAAACAATGTAGCTTGCTGGCTTAGAGTCCCCAAAAGCATGCCTGCTCTGTTTCCCTGATGGTGCCCATCAGATGTCGTCTGGTCATAGTGGAGGGAGGCATTGAGACATGCCTTGCCTCTCTCTGCCTGTGATCTGTGGAAAAGCCTCTTAGGAGACACTGGGTCCCACTCTAGGGCTCTCAGTTCAGGGATAGGGGCTGCAATGGGGCCTTCTACAGTAACTCTTGTGGCATCCCTGTAGTTAATTTGTTGTGGGCTGGGATGGGACACAGGCACCCAAAGCCAGTCATCTCATTTCAACTTCTACCAGCCAGGACTCTTCACACCAGGGAAGGCAGGTCATATACCAGTGTGCCATTGTCTTGGAAAACAAGCTTTCTTGTACCCACCAGGCTGCATGGTGACTCTGCTACACCTCCATGGTTGATAGCATTTCTGGTCTCTCATCATGTCTTGGCTGCTGTCTCTCCCTTCTCTCTCTCTCTCTCTCTCACACACACACACACACACACACACACACACACAGTCTTTCTCCGCCTTCTCTGCCTCTGCCCACCCCAACAGAGCTGAATTCAGCCGCCTTCCCTTCAGCATGGAGGACAAATAGCCCCATTCAGGGACACCCGCCAGAGCTGTCTCTCTAAGACAAAGCTGTGTGCAGCTCCCTGTGAAAAACGGCTCTCGGCCGCCCAGTGAGCAGGCAGGATTGGTGGGTGCAGATTGCAGGGGATTTGTTAGCGGCTGCCAGTTCCCCCAGAGATAGCAGGAAGGCAAGGCCTTGTCCTTGAAACACCAGCCCGCCTGGCAGGCTGGGGCACCTTCTCAAGGCCAGGGACAGACTTCCTCCTGGACACCACCCCCACCCCCACGTGAACTCTCTGCAGAGCTGGGCTGTGGGGGAGGGCGTGGCTTCCTTCCTTCTGCAGGGCCTTCTGCCCCTCCCAGGCCAGATCCCATGGAAATGGCTCAGGATTTTACTGCCAGCCTGTAGGAACTGACTAACTATCAGATATGTGTAGTGGCCAAAACCTGTGTTCTCAGTGCCATGGGAGAGGTCACTGGGACTCTGTTGTTACCACACCCATTTACAGAGGAGGAAACTGAGGCTCTGAGAGGGTCAAACAGACTCCAGCCCCATAGTTCTCAGTGCTAGTGACAGAATTTGCTTGCAAGGGAGTCACATTTGGGCCCCAGGAAGCTCTCCCTCCTTCTGAGTGACCCTGAGTGACCCAGGAAGACTGGTTGCCCTGGGGCAATGGCCACAGTTCCCCCAACTCCCATCTCGATGGGGGATGTGCCCTGGGCTCCTGTATCCTTGCTCTGCTCCCCAAGAAAGAGGGCCAGTGGGAGGGAACTTCTGCACCCAGCATTCCCAGGCTAAGGAATTGGGGGAGAGAGTGGTTGGGTGATCCCCAGAGTATTAAAAGCTCACTTTGGAGAAGAGGCAGAGCTGTGTCAGAAAGCAGGCAGATGTGGGAAGAGCATCCCACTCAGGGAAAGGGCTGAGATTCTCCACGGCCACACACACACACACACACACACACACACACACACACACACACTTTCTCTGTCTCCATCTCTGTCTCTGCTGTCTCTCTCTCTCTCTCTCTCTCTCTCTCTCTCTCTCTCTCTCTCTCTCTCTCTCTCTCTCTGTGTGTGTGTGTGTGTGTGTGTGTGTGTGTTGCCAAATACAGAAGCTGCCTATGAGTACACTAGGCACTGTGTACACAGAAAATAGGCACTGTCCCAAAATATTGACTTAAAATCTATCTACTACAAAGGAGGAGGGTGTGTTCCCACCCTTCCCTCTATTTCCTGTGTGTTCTTGTGAGTTCCTTCAGAGATCATTGGAGTTGTTAGGGATGTTCAGAACAGAATCAACTCCTGGGCGACCCAGCTGTTTCTCTATACAGGCAGCCTGCATTGGTGCCCCAAGAGCCCGAGGGGACAGGCCTCTTCTTGTCAGAAGGCCATTCTTCCTGCCTCTTGCAGAATTAGCTCATTTCTCCCCGCCCTACAACAGAGACTTGTGCAAGGCCAGGGCTGCCTGGGGCTCAGCCAGGTGTCTACTTTCTAAGCCCATCCAAACCAAGAGGCTGAAGGGGAGAGGGAAGGGGATAAGGGCATCCGCCCACGGTAGGGGGTGTCTGCATCTGCAGCTGTGACCCTACCAGGGGATTCAGAGCTTTCGAAGTCCAAGCACTGGGGCCTGTGAGTAGAGGGGAAGAGATCAAGGATGTGCGTGGTGGTGGGGGAGGTCAAGGCTACTGAAGGCCTCCTGCTGAATGGGTGTGTGTCTGGCTTGGGTCTTCCTGTATGCAGATCCTGCAGTGAGGATCCCTTTGCTTCTTGGCATTGGGGGTGGGGGTGGGGGAAAGGGGAAGCACGGTACCAGAAAACATGATAGGAGAAATAGGAGCATGGGTGGGAAGGAGAGACCTCAGCCAAGTGTGGCTGTTAGGCATGGTATCTGCTGTGGACTCCTGGGGCTCACTCAGCCTGCTATGCAAGAGAACTCACCCCTCACTCTCACCAGTTAAGAGTCACAGAGGAAGTACTTACTCATCATCTCTTCACCCCTTTGGTATCATTAGTTGAGGACTGTCTGGGGTGAGGGATGGGGAGCATGGGCCAACATTCAGCAGGTAGCTCTGTGGCGCGGGGAGGAAACATGCGCTAGGCCAGTGTGTGCTGTGTAGCTGGGAGCTGACAAGGCGCTCACAGTGCCTACCTTGGGACTCTCCCTGCCCCTACAGACTTCTCATCACCTAGACAGGCTCCAGTCTAGTCAAATTATGACTGCATACTGAGAGTTTTGCTTTATTCATTTGGCTTCTGCCTGGGAGTTGTTTAAAAAAAAAAAAAAAGAACTAGATGCCGCTACCTAGAGAACTATTTATCCCTACCTACAGTGGAGTAGCTGCCCCTTGCCACATTCAGAAACTGTCAAGACAGTGAAAGGCACTTCCTGAGTCTCGGTTGAACAATAGTTTTCTTGTGGGGATCTGGGACCCTGTGAGCCATCCTGTGGGTCATGGCCTGTGGATGATGACCTCTTACTGGACATTGATTCCATCCAGCCTCAAGTTCCCCCACCATCTAAGGCATCTGCACCGTTTCATGGGTGCAAGAGGAAGGAAGAGGAGTCAGGGGATGCCGAGTGCTTCTCAGCATGAAAAATACCAAATAGGAAAGGACTGATGGGATTCTAGTGCTGGTCCCACTACACACAGAGACACAGAGAGAGAGACACAGAGAGACAGAGAGACAGACACAGACATAGACACAGACACAGAGAGACAGAGAGAGACTCAGAGACAGAGACAGAGCGCCAGAGCTCTTGAGGTCTGAAATAAATGAGTTCTTCTGTGGGTGACAGAGACAGGAGTACCACACCCACCACAGCTGTTTACCAGTCTGCAGGTCCCACTCCAAGAATCCCTAAGGCAGACTTTAAGGAAGAAATAGGTTTTCCAGGTATCACGGACAGAATAGGACCAGAGCTCCAGCCAGGCCATCTTTGCTTCTCTGCAGGATGCAAGGGGGCCGAGAAGCTAGAACATTGCTCTGGGAAAGCAGGACCAAAAGCACTGTCACCCTTTGGGTGACTCCCTTCTGTACCAGCCCCTCAGCTTCTCAACACAAAGGTGCCCTCAGGACAGAGGTCCTGCTGAAAGAGTCCCTCTCTCATGTCCCCTGGTATCCCAAGTCTGGCTTAATAAAGCCAGCCACAGCCAATAATGCTAAAAAGGAAGATCAGGTAAGAGGACCAAGTAAGCCAAGGTTTTGACCTTAAGGTAGGCTTAGCATTCTCACTGAGAGGAGGGATTCTCAGGGACTCCAGGACAGGAGGGTGAAATGGATCCAGAGCTTGCCAGGCGGTGGGCAAGTTGGTATGGGAACTTTCCCTCCGAGTGTTGCAAGTGTTGCAAGCCGGCAGCCTTGTAAATACCTTCTGGAAGAGACAGACAAGAATCAGCAGTTATTATCTATCTGCCTGTTTAGATTTACAGCCAGGGCAGGTCAGGAAAGGGCATCTGGATTAGGAGAAAATCTAGTTTATATCCCCTTTCAGTCATAACATAGCAAACCGTAGATCAGTGGGCGGCTGTCACTCATCCCTTGTCCTGATCCCAGCTGCTCACATCCATTGCCTGGTGCAGGTGAGCAGGTTGAAGTTTAGAAAGGTAACTAATGTGAGATGGATCTGTGATTCAAGTAAGAATATCTGCTGGGTGTGGTGGTGAATACCTGTAATCCCAGCCTTTGGGAGATCAGGAGTTCAAGGCCAGTCTTGGCAATATAAAGACTTGTCTGAGGCCAGCCTGGGTTGTATGAGACCCTGTCTCAAAAAGGAGAGGGATTGAGGAGATGGCACCCTGTCTCAAAAAGAGGATGGACATGTAGCACTTGGTTTTCTCCATCTACCATGTAGGATCCAGGGATGGAACTCAGGTCGGCAGGCTTAGTGACAGGTACCTTTATTCACTCAGCCATCTTGTCTTATAACCACTGTTTGCTCAGTGTGGGGTGTGTGTGTGTGGTGTGGGGTGTGTATGGGGTGTGTGTGTGTGTGTGTGTGTGTGTGTGTGTGTGTGTGTGTGTGGGATTTGTCTGAGGCCAGCCTGGGTTGTATGAGACCCTGTCTCAAAAAGGAGGGGGATTGAGGAGATGGCTCAGGAGTATCACTTGCTAAGAAAGCGTGAGAACCTAAGTTCTAATTCCCAGCAGCCACATAGAGATGGGCAGAGCAACATTTGCCTGTAATCCAAGTGTTCCTGGGGCAAGATGGAGACCAAGACAAGAGAAACCTGGAAGCTTGTGAGATTCCAGTTTCTCAAATAAGGTGAAAAGCAAAGACACCGCCACTTAAGGTTGGTCTCTGGCTTCCATGTGTGTGCTATAACATGCACACTCATTCATATATGAATGTTACACACGTATAACCACCGATATCATACAAAGAGAGAGAAAGAGATTTTTTAAAAAAGCGCTGTGGCAGACACTTTTAATCCCAGCACTAAGGAGGCAGAGGCAGGCAGATCCATGAGGCCAGTCTAGCCTACACAGCAAGTTAGAGGACAGCCAGAGCTACATAGCAACACCCTGTTGAAAAGAAACTGAAACAAAACAAATCCATAACTCAGCTCTCGGGAGGCAGAAGCAGGCAAATCTCTGTGAGTTTGAGGCCAGCTTGGTCTGTGTAGAGAGTTTCAGGTCAGCAGGGCTACATAGTGAGACCCTAGACAGACAGACAGACAGACAGACAGACACACACACACACACACACACACACACACCCCATACACACCCCACACCACACACACACACCCCACACTGAGCAAACAGTGGTTATAAGACAAGATGGCTGAGTGAATAAAGGTACCTGTCACTAAGCCTGCCGACCTGAGTTCCATCCCTGGATCCTACATGGTAGATGGAGAAAACCAAGTGCTACATGTCCATCCTCTGACCTCCACATGTCTGTGTGCACACACCCTCACATATACAGAGAAATACAATCAATGTAAAGAACAAGGAATATGGGCCAGCTGGAGGATACCAAGTTCAAGGCCAACCTGGACTACATAGATGGATAATAAATAATAAAAAGCGTTAATGACTCGAGCTATGCAGGTGGCCTGAAGTTCTTGCACACGGCCGGGATTTGTCTCTGCTGTAAGTTAGACACCTTCCCATCTTTGGGGGTCGTTTGGTACTCATGGTGAGGGACAGAGAGTCTGGGCTGGTCCTAGCTGACATCAAGAACTCTTGCTGGGGATCCTTAAACTAGTGCATAGAGAAGAGGAACAGTTAAACATGCAGGTTTAGAAGCAGTCTGCCTGGCTCAGAATGCCACCCAGCCCCCTACTTACTAGCTGTGTAACCTTGGAAAAGTTACCAACCTTTGTGTGTATTTGAGGTCACAGGTTTTGAGCTGATCATTCTGCACAGGGTTCTTAGAACAAAGCATGTTGTCTGGTGATGGCTACATGTTAGCAGTTTTACCCAGCACGCTGATATCCAGGCTCCTGGGGTGCCTAGCATCCCTAGAGGGAGCACAAGGCTAGGGATGAAGAGCACAGGATCTGTTTGCACTGCTTGCAAGTAAGGCAAATGCTAGTTTCATCCATCTGGGGGCCAGGGGGTCTATAATACCAGGCATAGGAGTGGGCACTCCCTATGACACCAAGTCCGGAAAAGCCTGGGCTATGGTTTCCATGGAGTTCAGTGTGTATCTCCTCTCTTCATGAACAGGAGGCTGAGCCTAGCATGGGAGGCAGGACAGGGCCAGCAGTCCCAGTCCCTACCTTAGGCAAGAGCTCTGTCTCAACAGGTGCTCCCAGCAACATCCTCAGAACTCAAGGTTGGAAGCAGAGAAGCAGTAACATTTGTTGAGCTCTTGCCTGGTGCTGTGCAGGTTGTTTTTATTACTCTTGGGGCTGGTCGTCATAATCCCACCCAACCCATTGCAGGGACTCGGCAAGTGAACACTCGGATAACAAGGCAAGGGATGGTGGAGGGGGTGGGGGTGGGGCTCAGTATAGGTAGGTCCCTTACAACTGAAGAACAGAAGGAAGAAGCCAGTGCAGAAGAGGGCAGAGCTTTGGCCCGCTGACTCAGCACAGCGCTCCTCTCCTGTTCCCTGGCCCCACCTCTTCTCCCCCCCCCCCCGGGACTAGTCACCGTGTCTAGGAGGCAGTGCCCCTGTGCTACCTCTGCCTTCTCCCCAGCTCAGCATGTGCACAGTGATGCTCAGAAACTAGGTCCTAGACGGGAGATGCTGGCCCAGGGACTTGAGCCACTCTTTTTGACACTTCCCAGTGATCGTCATCTGGTCCCCGTGGCTTCTGAGCCAGGTGTGTTCATCATAGGCTACTTAAAGCTCAGAATGAGAAAACAAAGTGAGGAAAACCCAGGGCAGGGGTTCAGCTCAGGCTACAGGGTCAAGCTGATGCAGCAACCTAGCCCCACCATCTTCCTGACCCTGGCCTTGTCCTGAAGCCTCAGACTTTAGCTACGAAGTGTGCCACGGAAAGTAGCATCTCCCAAAATACCAGATACCAGAGTACTGATCACTTAAAACATATAACACTGTCCAGGATTCTGCTTTGTGGTTGAGGCTGGAAACCTACTGGTGTAGCTTTATGAAAATCACCTCAATTCTCTCAGCTTGGGGTCCAGTACATCTAGAATCCAGGTCTCTTAGAGCAGCAACGATTCTGTTTCCGTGGCAACCCTGCTATCTCTCAAGGGACCATCTGGATCCTGTCACCCTGGCAAGGTTGCTGCCCAGGCAACCAGGTGTTTGTGTTTTGCTGTGGAAGCTCTGCATAGTGATAATTTCCTCTCTGGGGACCGGGTGGTGGCCAGGCAGGTGGCTGGAAGGGAGCAAGACCATCTTGGTTATGGCAGTTACCTTTGCCATAACACCAGAGCACTGGCCAATGGTTTGTCATTTACAGATGCCTCATTACTTTCCTAGGAACATAGTGGCTTGTTGAGGCTGGCCAGCTGGGGAACACTGCCCAGGGGCTAGACTCCTTGCAGGGAATTCCAGAGGACCCAGCCTCACCTGTTTGGAATGAAGAGACACTATTGTCTCTGGCAGGAAACAGGAATTACTAGGAGCCTGCCTTTCAAACTGCCTTGTAATTATAGTTAACAGAAACTTGCTGCCGAAAAGAAGCTGAATTCACCCCTGCAACGTGTGCCCCGAGATTGTCTGCACCTTAAAGAGCTCACACACTGGGACCAGGCAGGGACATGCTTAGGAGGAATACACTGTCCGGAGAGCCACATGACCTGGGTAGGGTAGAGTTAGGGAGCATGTAGACACTCCTGCCAGCCAGCCAGCCGGCAAGAAGCTAACCTAAACTAGGTTGGAACCAAAGGGCAGGGCATGAGCCAGTTGTGGGATGGGGAAAGCACAGGCCTCTGCCGCTCCCTATAGCAGCTCCCAAAGGAATGCTTGATGTCTCTGGAAACTGAAGCTCACAGGAGTAAAGTCACATGGCTGGAGACCGGCCAGGTCAAGACAAAACTAGGTGACTGCATCCTCGAGGGTATGCTACTCTGAGTTGCCAGGGGAGGCTCCATTTCCTGGGGGCCTGAAGCTTCCTTCTGAGAACCCCCCTCTCTCTCCCTGTCCCTCCCCACTCCTCTCTATTCCCCTTCTTTTAGTCTCTGTTTCCTTTTCCACCTCTGCCCCTCCCCCATCCTAATCTCCTCATCTTCTTTGTCTTTCCCTGTCCCCCAGGGATCTCAGCTCTCTGCCACCCTGGCCCTGCTGGCTCAGCTATACCCCACCTTGAAGTCACCATCACATCTTGTTCTCTGACTAAGCCCAACCCTGGGAAGTCCACTGCTGTGTAGTGCTACCCATTCCTGAATGCCGTCAACCATAGTCGAGCATAGCTGTCATACAGTCCTGTTTCCTCAAGTTTTTTCGTGATCTTCGTCCCCTCTAAGATGTGCCCCAGATGTTTGGAATCACTGCCTCCCAGAGACCAGGGAGTGAGGATACCCAGGCGTGCTTGAGTCCCCTTGTGTGAACAGAGGCAACTTTGTGATTCCTGGAGAGAGATTCGAGTGTTCCCCTTCTGAAGCTAGACCACGAGTCTGGCTCTCCTATGAGAAATGGAGAAAAAGAAGAGAAGAGAGGCAATCCCTTTGAATATGGAAGCAGGATGCTGAGCCCCAGGGCATTTGGAGCCCAAACTGGACCACAGTTAGTTTGAAGCTTTTGGTCCCAGGCTCTTCCCGTGAAAAGGGAAGCACTCTTTAGCTCTTTGTGAGACTCCTGTTACTAAGCTAAGCGGGTAACCCAAAGATGGAATCTCAAATCAAGGTTCTAGAAGTGTGTAATGGATCAGAACACCAGCCCCTGAAGTGGGTATCCTTGTGCAATGAGCAACAGGGCGCGCGCGCACACACACGCACGCACACGCACACGCACACACACACACACACACACACACCAGAACTGCCAGGACTTCATATTCTACAAGGAAGTGTATATTTCTCTTGTTGCCAGCCATCTGTTATCTGAGGCTGTATCCTGACCATTCCAGTGTGTAGTTGGAGGTTGATTCTCTGTGAGCAGTGTGTAACCTTTAGACTTAAATTTGAGTAATAAGGATAGGACAAGGAGGGTCCATCTGGGGGAAATCTCATAGCAGTGACTGCTGCCCTAAGCTTGCTGTCTGCTAGCCTGTTTTTGAGATGTGGCTTTATTTATCTACTTACTGGTGCTGAAATTCAAACCTAGAGTCTCAAACATAGTAAGCACACATTGTACCAGGGCACACAGCCCCAGCCCTTGCTGCTGTGCATCTTAGGAAGACTACCATTACCACTCTGCATCTCCTCTAATATAATGTATAATATAGTATAATATAATATGATATAATATAAAGCTATGACCCCCCTCCCGGGGGTTGTTTCATAAAAGATAGAATGGGATGCTTTATGAGAACTCTTGAGCTTTCTTTGCCACTGACCAAGACACAGCAGATACAGGATACTGTCCTCCACCCACTAGGAAGAACCCCTTATGAGAGAGGAGGTCCTGGGTGGCAGGTAGGTAGGGCAGGAGAACAGTGTTTTGCTGGAGATGACATACTGAGTGTACGTGTTGGCCCTGGGCTTCTTGCTTTTGTTACTCTCTGACATGAGTGTTAGAGTTCAGAGAGTTTGTGAGGGTCACTGACCCAACTCCTATCTGATCTGAGAAGAGACCAGCACAGAGCAGAACATGGTCTGCCCAGCATCCCTGACCCTTGAAGGTCAAGACTAACACCATACAATGGCTGTCACCATTGTTCTTCCTGCCCCTGGTAACAATCCCAAGTCTTTTAAGGGAATTGTTTGTCTGCTTTTAAAACCAAGATTTCATATAATCCAAGCTGGCCTCGAACTCCTTCTGATTCTCCTAATACCACCTTCCCAAATGCTGGAATTGCAGATCTTCACCACCATGCCTAGCTGTTGAGTACCCAAGGATGGACAGTTCCACTCCCAATTCCATGAGACAGGTCAGTGTCAAAACCCAGTCTAGGACCAGGGATGTGGCTTGGTTGGTAGACTACTTGTTGGGCATGCACAACCACATGCTTTGAACCACAGCACTTCATAAAACCAAACTTGGGGGTGGCACACACCTGCCATCCCAGCACTCGGAAAATAGAGGTGGGAAAATTAGGGATACAGAGTCACCCTCAGCCACACTTTGAAGTTAGCCTGATCTATAGAAGCCCCTGCTTTATACAATTTTAACAATAAGTACACTGTGTTGTTAAATTTTTCCTTCAGACTCTTTGCCCATAAGGTGCCTGTGATTTGGAAATTAATTTACTGTAAGACTTGGGTCCCCTTCCTAGGATATGTATATGCACATATTTTACTATCTTCCTGAACCTAGAAATTTGAGATACTTCTGGTGCCAGGCACTTCAGACGGGGACTGCACCATGTATGCACTGACTGAGCGCTAGGGAGCAGATGTATCGACTCTTCAGCATACTGTGGACTCGGGGCAAGCATAACACACTCATTCTCCTTTTTACTCTTAGGCTGGGACTTGGGGAGGCGAATGACATACTGGACATCCCCCAAGTAGCAAATGGTGGAACTTGAGTCCCCAGCTCAGGCTGTATCCCTGAAGGAGGGAGATGGATGCCTAGGAGACTGGAGACAGCCAGGGGGTTGAAGTGGACAGGAGTGCTGCTTCCTGACCTAGGGAAATGGGGCCACCAACTCAGATCGCCTGACCTGAACTTCCTTATCCCAGTTACCTTGGGATGCAGAGGTCTGTGTCTGCTTAAATCAGCCCATTTTTTGCCTTGACGTCAGGGAGATGGCATGGAGGCTGAGGCAGGCCCAGACCCATACAGTTCTGGCTTTCTTTGCAAATGTAGGACCCTGAGCTTTGTCTTCCTCACCTCAAGTTGAGGGCTTGTAGCTGAAGCTCCAAGCTCTTAGCCTTAAAGCAGGGCCTCCCCCATCCTTACAGGCCTGTGTGCCTGACCCTGTGCTGGGCACAGTGAACGCTGTGAGTTGAGCACACCCTCATCCTACAGCAAACTCTCTAGTGAGGCCTCTACAAAGGACAGTGAAGGCTGCTAGCTCATGGCTGGGAATGTAGGAAGTCTTGACTGAGAAATTGCTTGGATGCCCCCCAAAATCAAAGATCCTCTGAGAAGAGGGTGAGGATGACATCCCTCGCCCTGGCCACAAAGAATGAGGGTTCCGATGTCTTTACTGCATCATTCAGAGCCTCGGGCTTCTTCTTTTGTATGGCAGGATCAGTGCCACCTACCTCTGGGGCTCCTAGCATCTGAAGAGTTAAGGGTTCTGAGGGTGTGGGTGTCTGGAGGACCTGGTGCTCTCTCTTGGCTCCTGTTTCCAGCCACCCCTGACACCCAGGGCTCTGTCAGTAATGGTTGTTCCTTGGCTCAATGAGTTAATTAGGCCAAATTCAATTACATACCATGCTCCCAGGTCTGTCTGGAACCCGAGGTGGGTGTGGGCTCTCTGTGCTCCAGAGAATTCAGCAGCAGTGCCTTGGATCCCAGGGCTGCGGCGCTGCACATGCCCACTGAGTAAACCAAAGCAGAGAGCAGGAAGTGTGCTCCCACAAAACACTTCGACCTGAGTGCATTCTAGACGACAGAAACCTACAGCTCACAGCACAGAGGCTGGCAAGTCCAAGATGGAAAATGCCAGCAGATATGGGCCTCGTAGGGGCTCTTGATAGCTGCTGGCTCCTCTCCTGACAGGAGGAGTGACAGGGCTCCCTTAAGCCACTTCATCAGGGAAATCATCTCCTTCCTGAGGGTGTAGCCTCATGACCTTCTAACCTCCCATAGGCCCCACCCCTTCATAGTCTCGTAATAGATAGCAGATTTCTAGAGGGACACAGCACCCAGACAGTAACATCCTCAGACCACAGTGGACCAGCAATGAGGCCTCTTTGACAGCCTGGGCTACTGGCAGGGACTCATTGTTCCTCAACCCCTGGAACATCCCAGAGCTTGGTGGACAGAGGGCTGAGAGTCTCCACGGCCCCACCACTCCTGCATGGCCAACAGGTTTCTTCCCAACTCCATGTTGGCAACCAGCACATTAACTGGCATGTAGGAAGAGCAGTAACATTAATAAAGAAGGCAAACTCGGCTCTGTACACATAGGCACCACAGCAAGCACCAGACGAAAGCCATCTAAGCCAAGGACAACATCACTTGAGGCCATGAATGCCAGTCTGAGATACTAGACCTTGGAACTTGGTCCTGGCTGCTGTCGAGAGCAAGGTTGATGTTGAGACAAGTGGCATGGTCAGCTTTGCCATCTGAAAGCCTTAGTTGGTAAGACCAAGCTAAATCCAGAGGCAGAAAACACAGTTTAGAGACAGGAACAAGACTATGCTGGGGTGGAAGCCAAACATGCTGGGAGAGATAGAGGGTAGCTCTCCAACATTTCAACTGGCCATACCTCACCCCAGGCCACCAATATGCCAGGCCTCTGAATCTCAGCTGGTGTTGGGAAATTGTTTCATGCTTGATACCCAAGCTCCAGGTTATGAATAAGGTATATAGCACTTTTCAGAAAAGGAGGGGGGAGAAAGCCTTTACTTTAGATTCTACTAAGTTTAAAATGAAAGTCGATTATGCATTTTTAATCCTAAAAAGTAATACATGTCATTTATAGGATAGTCATAGAAGATAGACAGTAAAGGGTAGAACTGAAATCCTTCCAGTAGACCAATAAGTTGGTGGCACTCCATTAGTCATTCGATAAGCATTTGTCTAGTTACCTGTCTTGGTCCAGGTACAAAATCATCAGGGATGCAGCAGTGAACAAAACAGATAGAGCCCCTGCCTTTACAGAGTACCTAGTCTAAGAGAATACGAGCCTCGTTAATAAGCTCTGGGAAAGGGAAAGGCAAAGAAGTATGGTGTGTCCGCTACTTTAGAGGGAGCTTCTTGGTCTTGACAGCACGAAGTGTATTGGGGTCTCTTGCCTGGCCCGGTGCCCCCTTCCCAGGAGATGAGCAAGGTCACCCCAATGAGGTGACGGCTTTGCTTCTTGGGGCTTACCCAGCCAGACTTAGGGAAGCCAGTGCCCTTCATCACAAAGAAAGGTGCAGAATCCACACTAGCTGACTTCCCTGGTGGTGGAAGGAAACCAGGGCCCAGAAAAGGATGGTGACCTGCCCTGGGTCCCCCAGTAGGCCCACGTCAGACATCTGCTGCTCGGCTGAGCTCAGCTCCCAGGAGCCTGATTTCAACATCGAGCCTCCTACTCCTTGCCCTGCCCTGGCGGCCACCTTCAGATTTGCCCAGACAGACATTCCTGCATGGCCTGTCTGCTCACGTCCAGAACCCCTGGAGGTGGGGGACATCTGGGACCACACTGGGGAGAGGAAGAAGCTGCTTGCTGTCTCTCACCTGAGCTACTGTGGGAAATGGGACTGGTAAGAAGCAGGTAGTCAGGAGAGCCCCTTCTCACCCCAGACGGGGAGAAGCAGGAAGGATGACACCAGCTAACAGATTCCTGGCAATCTCAGGGGCCTGCAGAGTTCTGAAACTTCTGCCCAGAACACTGAGGAGTCAGAGCATGTTCCCTACTCAGCTCACCGCTGCTCGCTCTCTCTGTCTCTCTGTCTCTCTCTCTGCCTCTCTCTCTGTCTCTCTCTCTGCCTCTCTCTCTGTCTCTGTCTGTCTGTCTGTCTCTCTCTCTCTCTCTCTCTCTCTCTCTCTCTCTCTCTCTCTCTCTCTCTCTCTCTGGCACCCCAAGCAGCAAAGCCTTTAGAAACTAAGCCTAAAGGACAGGACTCCTTATTGTCCCCACTCCTATCCCACCCCGTTGTCATCGCCACTGCCACCCTCAACTTAACACACTCAGGTGACAAGTCAGTCACCACCATGCCCAGGAAGCCCCCCCCCCATCGTGACATCTTGCAAAAAGCACAGGGCTCGGAAAGATGGCTCAAGGCCATAGAACTTCTCCTGCTAATTTGCTGTGTGATGGAAAGCAGCCCCTGAACCTCTCTGAGTTTCTGCTTCCTCATTTAAAAAGGTGAACTGCTAGGTAGCCTAGGTTGCAGCCCTGCCTGATCCCCAACCTGGCCAGTGTGCATTGCAACATCCAGTCCTTTCCCTATCTGAACCTCACTTTTGTCCTGTGCAAAGTAGGTACTATCCGCCAGGCTGCCTCGCACAGACTGGGAAGTGTACAGTAACACAAGCAGACAGACAGCAGACAGACAGACTGCTCTGGCAGGAAAGGAAATTGCATTTCCAGCTCCAAGGAACTTATGCAGGTCCAGGCCTGGAGCCATCTGGAAACCTTCATCAGAGCTGTATCCTGGGAGAAGAAATACCACCCTCCCCCACCCCCCAGAACTGCGTGGCATGAACGTCTCAGCTGCCACTGTACCCCTCCCTTCAAAGGCAACTCTAGCAATGGGAAAAGATTCATTAGAGGCCTGACTCATGTGGCTTGCACCCACTACTTCCTGGCCCCTTTGTTGGCCAGTCTGAGCTTCCTGTTCAAATAGACTTCCTGGGAAATAGCTTGTGTTCAGCCAGACAGCAGGCTGGCAACCTAGTTCCTGGATAGGCAGGCACAGGTAGCCAGGATGTGCAGATCTCTGGAGCCTCTTATTAGTCAGTATACACTCATTCATTTCTTCACTCCTTCATTAATTCAGGCAGCTGTCCTTGCTCTCCTTTCTACAAAGAGTATTTATTAAGCATCTTGTAAGGGCATATT
The DNA here is from genome assembly GCA_036184795.1 of Tokudaia tokunoshimensis. Classification (NCBI taxonomy): domain Eukaryota; kingdom Metazoa; phylum Chordata; class Mammalia; order Rodentia; family Muridae; genus Tokudaia; species Tokudaia tokunoshimensis. Next base: position 85,952,679 of record BTHU01000011.1, read on the forward strand.
TTAGATACTGTCCAAACAACCTGTACCAGACAATGGTCCTTATTGACAAAGACCTTGCCCTTTAGCCAGAGAGACAGAATTAAATAAAATAAATACTTGAAACATCAGAGTGGCAAAGCTAAGACAGAGAAGAAGCAGAGAGTGAGGCGGGAAGGATTGTAGCTTGGGATGGTGTGGCTGAGGAAGGTCTTCCGGTGAAGGGAGAACGTGCAAGAGGGTAGCCAAGGCAGGATGGATAACTCTGGAGTCTGAAGCAGGAGGGCATCTAAAGGCTGCAGAAGGGTCAACAGAGGCACTAGGAGGAAATGGATGTAGAGCAGCGACTGGCCACAGAGGCTGAGACCACGTCACGAGCCACAATCAGGACTGAGTCAGCTAGAACCTCTGGAATCATATTGGTCTGTGACTGGATTTCAGAGGGATCGCCTCATGTTAGTTTTCTGGCCAGCCATTAATAAAGGCACCAAAGCATGTACCATAATGGTGTGCGTTGACTGTCTCACAGTTTGGGGGGACCAGAAGCCCCAAGACCACCAAAGTGTGGGACCTGTCAAGCCCCTATATAGGTCCCAGGCAAGGAGGGCCCCTCCGAGCTGGTGCTATGAAGCCATTGCAGTCTCTGAAGTCTCCACAGTCCTTCCCACTCCTCCTTGAAGAGGCGCACATGTCTGCTTATTGTATCCAAATGTCCCAATTGTTCTCAAGGACACTAGCCATGCTGGCCCGGGGCCCACACTCATGACCTCATCTTAACTTGATCTTCAGCAAAGACTGTTTTTAAATAGAGTTTCCTTCACAGGTCCTCGGGACTTCAACATTTGGGAAAGCCTACAGTTAGTTCACCCCGATACCATGACTTCTCAACCTAGCACAACTGTCTTCTTGGGTTTTCACTAGGACCTGCTTTTGGGGGGTCTGACCCATTTGAAGAGGGTGTCCAGTAAAAGCCCAGCTAGCATGTCCAGTGCTTGGTTCCTAAACCTCTGCTCCTGAGTGCCTCAGGGAGTCCAGGAACACAGCAACTCACTTTTTGCTTCCCCTCCAGCCCTGGGGGCAGCTCTCACCCTTGCAGGCCAGACACTCTATCAGCAGCAATCCTATTGAGGGTTCCTCACAAGTATAGAGCCTGGGTCTGGCCCTCTTGCCAGCTGAGCAGGTAGCGGGGGGAAGCAATTCCCTAAGACTAGAGGGGCCATTCTGAGCCAGCTCCCAAATCCCCACCTCACTCCCCCACCACTGCCAACCCTGCAGAAAGCTTTCCTGGATCTCCAATAACCTGGAAATTGTAGGGTTTCTCGGACATGCTGAGTGGAGGTGAGGGACAGGGGCTGGTGTTGTTTTCAAAATGAAATGATTATAGGATTTGGGCAGAAGCCAAATGCAGGGCTCTGAGAAGGCTGCCTGGGTCTGGGACGAGGAGCCGTGCTGGGGGGCAGGGGGACATGATTCCAGGAAGAGGACGGGGATACTATGATGGGGGGGGGTAATGAGGTCTTCTTCCTGTGTCATCTCAGGTCGAGCCGCCCGTCAACAGCAAGTAGGCCAAATAGCAAGTTGGAGTTTAAAAAGACATACTCTAGGAGCAATGTAAGCGTTCTGCACACTGATGCTGGCTGTGTGGCCCAGGTGAGCACCATCAGGCATCCCAAGCCAGACAGTGTAGTGTGCAGCATGTCGAGGGTGTATCAAGGCTGAGAAGTAACTTAGATATTTTGCAAACTTCTCCTGGCCAGTCTATCCCCATTTTACCTTCCATGTGGCAGATAATAACCCCTGACCCAAGAGGGCAGTAAGGATGCTTTAAGTAAGTGCTCAGGATGTGCTGAAACCTATACAGCAGCCAGAGAGCATCCAATGGCCGGGTGTTAGCAGGAATAGAGGAGGAGCTCAGCCTGGTGGTCCTGCACTGTGTCCCTGGTATAGGCGACCTTCTAGGTTCCCATACTAGTCACAAGCTAAACCTTACCTGTTCCTTCCCTCTTCAAGAATAAGAAGGACTCATCAGGGCTAAGGAAGGAGAATGACAGAAGAAACAGTGTCCTACAAGGATGTGTCCTTTGTGTCCTGACCATGCAGAAGGAGACAGAAGCCCTAGGACTGCTGTTTCCTGGAGGCAGAGCCCAGGAGGTGACTCACACTCAATGCTGCCATCTGATCCTTAGCTGTCTGTATGCCTGGTGCCCTGTGATCCAGTCTCTTTATGGGTGCTCTAGAACAACATTCCTTTCTGCCCCCCCCTTGTTCTTCTCCATGCTTCCCAAGGGCAAGGTACACACCCACTTGGGATCTCCTTGTTCACCCTACCTTCCCACTTAGTGCCTGAGTACACAGAAGTGACATCTCTCCAGGTCTTCAGAATTCTGGGTCAATCCCACTGAGTCAGCAAACTGCCTGAGTTAGAAGTCTGCTCCTTCTCTGGGACTCAGAACCCAATACCCAGAATCTGAGCCACATCAAGGCTGGTTGTTCTCCCTCTCCTGGTCTTGGGAGTTTGACTTGTGCATGACAGGCCTGCCCGTTTAGCTTGCCTTCCTAACTTCCTAATGGCCTTTGAAACCCCTAGGCCTCCACTAAACAAACAAACAAACAAACAAACAAAAAAAGCTGTAAGTGAGAAGTGACCCACTTTTGACCCCGGAACATGCATCCCAGGTAGATGCCTTGGTCCCTTGTCTTATTGGAACTAATTCTTGCTCATCGAGGAGCTGGAGGAAGCCCCTTCTTTGACCCAAGCTTGGGACTGTGGTGTCCTGGCTACATTAGCTCCCTTCCCACCCCTCCTCTCCAGCGGGTCCTGCAGGGGGCGGGCTCCCCACTGACAGACGCGCCAGAGGTTAAAACATCCCCCACTCCGGAGCCAGCCAGCCATGCCACAGCACTGTATTTATTGGCGGCTCCTCTTCACTAAGGCCCACGACAGGAGTTCAGACCCCGCGAGAAAAGCCACCCGCTATTGATCCTTCGTCAGGTCTCCGGAGCCTGGCGGACATTCATCAAGGAGCCGCAGCATGGGGCTACAGCTCGCCCTTTCTTTCTTTCTTCCTTTCTTCTTCCTCCCAAGTCATCCCCCCCCAGGGGGAGGGGTCCGGGGGAGGCGGGTGTGGGGGCTTGCCGAGGTCACTCAGAGAGCTGCTGAGAGTCAGTGAGTGGAGTCGCAGGATGCCTTTGTCTGCGACCTCTTTTTGTAGATCCTTATCAAGGCAAGCGCGGCGGGGTGGGGTGGGGTGGGGTTGGAGCAGCGGCTGCGGGCCTAGGGCTTTTGAGCAAGTCTTTGGAAGTTAGAAATGTGGAACTTGGAGCGAGTCGGGGAAAGCCCTTCTAAAGAAGATAGTGTGTTGAGTGCCCGCATTTCTGTATACTCCAAGCAGCAATACTGAAAAGAGGCTGCTAACCAAGAGGGCCTTGAGGGATTTGACTCCAGAGAAGAGAGCCTAGAAATTAGCAAGTGAAAGGGACCAGTTTGGACTGATGAATGGGTGCTTGAAAACAATTTGTTTTCTTAAGTATGTAAATATGCTAGTGAAGAGTATTTACTTTTTGGGTTACCTTGGAAAACCCTGAATCTTGCACATTAATTCTATCCTCTGGGTCCCACTCCGGTGCTTCTGAAGTGGGTCCCTAGGAGAACTAAGAGGCAGGAGGCCGCGGAGGTAGAACAACGGAAGCTGACTTTTTATAATCCCTAAAGGATTATCACCACCAAGTCCCTGCCCCGAAGGTGTAAACTTTGCTCAGCTCCAGCCTGAATTTTCACTCAACCTGCAGGAATGATCTTTCTTTAAAATATGTATATTTTATTTATATATGTATGTATCATGTATGAATATGTTTGCCCGCTTGTGTGTCCGTGTTCCACTTGTGTGTCCGGTGCCCTCGAACTAGAAGAGGGTGTTGGATTTCCCTCAAACCGGAGTTTCAGTTGATTGTGAGCTGCCATGCGGGTGCTGAGGACAGAATTCTGGTCCTCTGCAGGAGCAATAAACCTCTTTTAACGTCTGAGCCATCTCTCCTGCCCCAGGATTATCTTTGTAAAGTTAGTTCTTTCTGCTACGGTGTGCGTAAGCCCTTGGCCGCTGAAAAGGCCCTAAGAATCAGATGAGAATTGTAAACTGTAATTGTACAAAACTTTGGGGGAGGGGTCTGGTTCTTTAGGGGCTTTAGTGCTTGGATTCTGGTTAATCGACTTGAGCCCTTATATTGTTAAGTTAGCCTGACACCAGAAAATAGGTCTTAGGGATGTGTGTGCTTCTGAAATTTGGGCCAAAGTGCCCTGCCCTATCAGCTGGCTATGCTGAGCAGTGGAAAAGACGGGAGAGCCTTCATCTAATTTCTTGGAGCCCCAAAACTCTGTGGGGATGTTTGGAGGGGCAGAGTCTCAGTAAATATTTTAGTGAGTAAATGAATGTCCTCAAAGAAGCCATTATCATGCAGGGGATGAGAGTGAACCCCGCCTGAAATGTGTGCACAGCAGAATGCAGTCAGTCCATCCCCTAGCACTGCCCCAAGGTTGCTCCAGGAAGGAGAGGCCAATTAATTTCACTTGCAGAAGCTGATTCTTGTGCAAAAAGGAACCCAGTTATGAAGTAGGAATTAATCCATTTAGCCAGCTCTTGGGAGGGGAAAGCCCATGACAACTGCATTTCCAAATGCCATCCTAAAAGTGATATTTCAAGTGGCAGTGGGCGGGATTAGAGCCTGCTAACGACTTCTGTCAAACAAGGAGCAAGAGCCCAGTATCTAGATAAGTGATTTGTCTTACCACTTCTGCGGGCCGCAGCTAGTCAAAGAGAAACGCTGAGGGGCAAGTCAGGAGCTCATACTGGAGGGGCCTGTACCGTAAGGAGGACCCCCAAAGGCAAAGGGGTCAATTCCCCAAGCTGGAGAGACCAATGTGCAAATGCAGAGAATTTAAAGCCGCTCTTGACTGTCTTTCTAGAGGGTGAGTGACCGGCCTTTCCTTCTTTACTAATTGAGGCAGTTAGGAGCTCATTCAAACAACTTTCACTGGCGAGTGGGCGGGTTTGGGGGAGTGCTATAAAACAGTTTCTCCCTAGTGTGTGATCTAGGTGGGTAGAACCCTCAATTGAGAGAGGGGAGCCGACCTCTTTGCCTGGACAGCTAATGGGTTTCCAGGGGTGCCTATGGGGCAGAGGAGTGGGAGGGGCAAGCACGGGTCGAAAACCTGGAGCCCCTGCGACTACTGGCTGGAAGGAAGAGGCCGCGGCCACCACAGGATGCAGTGTCAGGAAGAAGGCAGCACCGGGAGCAGGGGCGGGGCTGTGCACAACAGCCGCCTCCGGCTTCCCTCCCGCCGCTGGCTGCGGGACACAGGAACTCCCCGAAGTCGGGGAGGCAGAGCGTACGTGCGCCAGTTCACCTACCCTGGGCCCGGCATTCGGAGAATCCCAGGGGGCTACAGGGACCCCCTAAGCCGGGGGAGTAAGATGCCAAGCTACTGATCTCCGTCCCCACTCACCCGTTCAGAAAGCCCTTTAAACCCTGGTTGCAACTGGATGTCCCCAGCCTGCCCCGCCCCTTCCCCGGCGAAGGCCACCCAGGCCCCGCTGCGGACCCTCATTAGCATGACCACTTGGGAAGATTCGCTGGCGGGGGGCGGGAGGTACCCCGAGTCAACCACCGCCAGCACCTTCCCGAAGGCCCCCTCGGGCGACAGCGCTCCAGGAGCCCCACTCTCACAAGTGTTGCTTCCAATTAATTGCCGAGGCGGGGGAGGGAGAGGGGCCTGGTCGCCGCCCCCGCCCGGAGGCTGGAGCTCCACTCGTCGGGTCGTGCGTTCGCTCTGGCGGCGGCGTGCACCAGCACCACCCCTGCGTGCAAGTTTGAAATGTGAGCTGCCTCTGATCCTCAGTCACTAGTCCCTCGCAGTGAAGTAGCTGGGCCGGCGGGCTGCGCACGCGAGTGAGTGCGGGCTGCGGGCTGCGGGCTGCGGGGCGGGGGTGCGGGCGCCAGGCTCGCGGGGCGGGGAGGGCTCCCCCGAGACTGGGCCATTCGCCTTTCATCGTCCTCCCGCGCTCCTCCTCCCTCCCCTCCCCCCGTCGCGGCGCGCCCGGCTTCCCCCGAGCCCCCGGCCCCACGCGGCGACACGCAGGCTGGGTGGTCACGCCCGCTGGGTCCGGGAGCGCGGCGCGGCGCAGCGCAGCGGGCCGTGGGAAGTTTCTCCTGCGCGCCCAGTGCGCCCCCGCCCCCCGCGCGCCCCCGGTCCCCATCCCCGTCCCCGAAGGGCTGTCGCTTGCGCCCGGGCGCGCGGCTGGCTGCCTCCTCGGCGGCGGCGGCCCCATTAGCGGAACCTCAGCCTGTGATTGGCTTCGCCCGGGAAAGCTAGAGACGGGCGATGAATAATTGATGTGTGCGGTGCGGTAGCCGGACAGCGGCGGCGGTGGCGGACGGCAGCGAGCGGGAGCGCGGGAGCCGGAGCGCCCTCGGAGCGGGCAGCGCGCAGCGAGCGGGCGCCGGAGCCGCCCGGGGCCCCCGCGCCGCCGCCGCTGCCGCCGCCCCGGCGCGAAGCAGGGATGCAGGCGGCGCCCGCTGCCTGCTCGCAGCCTTTGTTCGGCGCCGGCTGATCCCTGCCCGGAGTCGCTCGCTGCGGTCGCCGAGGGCTGGGCTCTAGCCTCCGGGGGCGCCAGGGCGGGACCGCGGACTGTGCAACTTCTAGGTGAGTGTGGGGCTGGAGGGGTCGGCGCGGGGCGCCCGCGGGCCGGGCCCCGGCTCCCTCCGGGGCGCAGGGGTGAGTGTGTGTGCATGTGTGTGACAGAGGAGAGCCGGTGCATTGTGGGTAGCACCGTGTGCTGCATGGTGTCAGCCTGAGGCTTGGCTGTAAGAGTGGCTTCAGCGTGCACCAGGCCCATTTTGTTCACCCACAGAGGAGACCTCGGTTCCTCCTCTGGATGTGAGGGTGGGTGGGGGACCAGACAGAACGATCCCCACGCCTCTTTCCTAAAGGTGAAGTGTTGGTTCCCCAGCAGACATTTTACAAGGCTTCATCCCTGGTAGGTCCCTTTTACAAAAAAATCAGAACTAGCCCAGACGCCTTTGGTTAGAGGCAGTGGCTAAAGGGTTTAACTTAAAGCTACTCCTTTGTGAGAATGAATCCTTGATGCTGGAGAAACCTGGAGGTTTGTATGGCTCCAGGGCTCCCTTCCCAGAGGTGATGGGTGCACAGCAGAGTTCTGACAAGTGTTTGCTGGAAAGACTGCTGCTGCTGCTGCTGCTGCTGCTGCTGCTGGTGGTGGTGGTGGTGGTGGTGGTGGTGGTGGTGGTGGTGGTGGATGATCAGCCTGCACTAGAGGTCCAGGAGGGACCTGTCTGTAGGGGGTGGGGATGACTGGCATTAGGCTGTATCAGGCTGTGAGGATCCTCTACAAGACCTTGCATAGAGGTTTCTCAGAACACTGCAGGGGCTAAGAAGCAGCTGTCAGAGGTCCCCAACATATGACTTTAGTGTTGGTACCCAGTGCATAGATAAGTCCCAGTTCCTGGTTCACCTGGAAGCCAGCTGCAATAAGACTAGGAGGGCAGGTAGTATTCCTGAGATGGGCTTCAGGAGAGCATCAAGGTCTTACAGTGGGGCGGAGGTGCCCTGCCCTTGACCATCAGGCTTAACTGCCAATGGGCCTGGGCATAGCAGGTGGTTTTCTAAGAGGGAGGTTTTGTGAAGCAGCTGCCAAAGTATTGGTACCAATGTTTCTCAACAGCCCATCCTTAAGTGTGGGCTAGAAATCAGGCCAAGGAGCGCACAAGGCCATGTCACCAGGAAACCTGGATGGTGTGTAGAGAGATTCCTCCATTTCAGGGGTTCTGGATCCAAAGCTCATCTCCCACTGCACAGTGTATTGAGATTTAAGGTCTATATGGCTTATAGTAAGTCTCTTCCTCCTCTTTTTTAATTTCTTAACCAGGCAGTGACTACCCTGTAAGTAGCTGGAATCGAGTCCCTTCAGGGCTATTTTTACCCCAAACTTCCTTAGTGAGAAACCACCAAACGATGAAGCTTTGGTGCGAATCTCAGTCTGTACCGGAAACACCGCCTGCACAGTTCGAGGCTTGCTTCCTAATGCTGCTTGCTCTTACTCCCCTGCACAGCCTCCCTCAGCCATGAGCACTTCCCCTCACAGCCCCACACACTCCAGAAAGAAGGCCCAGTGTCAGCCGAGGGGCGTGTGTGTTGTGTGTGTGTGTGTGGGGGGGGGATAATGTGCTTAGCCCAGGCCAGTAGGGAAAGGAGGAAGTCAGCGTAAGTCTGCTGGAGCATAGCCTTGACTTTATTTATGATCAAACTTCTTAAAGACAAGAGCCGTGGGTCCCTTACCACCATGCACCCCACTGCCCACCACCACGCTTGGCAATGAGTGGATGCTTGGCGACTGTTCGGCAAGTGTGTGAAGGTGTAGAGCCCTACGGCAGGATTAAAAAGCACCTCTAGATCTCTGTCCACATGGGGTGAGCGCCTACTCACCACCCAGTCATATGCAGATCCTAGGAAGTCTAAAATGAGTTCCTAGGCGTAGTTAACCAGCGCCCTGCCTTGGTCATTTGAGTGGCCCTTGCTAGGTCATCCCCATTGAGGGATGGCTGGTGAGCTCGGTGGAAAACTACCATCCAATATGGTGGCTTCTAACCACCTATGGCTGCTTCTAAGTTTAAACTGATTGAAGAATAAAAGTAATACCCGTTTAGTTCTTTTATTTCTCCTCCCGGGTGTTGGGATTGTAGGCATGTGTCACCAAGCCCAGTTTGATTTGTGACCAGTTCGTAACCCAGTGCTCTTTGCACACAAGATAAGCAGTGTATCAACTGAGCTACAACCCTAGCTGGAGTCTGTTTCTTATGCTCAATAGCCACACAGGCTAGTGGCCACCCTACTGAACAGCTTGGACTATAAAAGAGCTCTCTTCTAGTGGCAGAAAGTTCCAGTAGACAGTGCTGGGTGGGCACTTAGAGAACTCGAGGTGAGTCTACCTTATGTCAGGGTAAGCCTGTTAGATTAGGCTTTCCATGTTCTTAACAGTTTGAGTCATGGCAGCCTCTGTGTGGGGCAGGCATAGACTAGCCACTGTTCCCAATTAATACTGGGGTTAAAGTTTGCCGGAGGGCTAGTTGCCAGCACTCTCCTGTGCAACAGAGGTCAGCCAGGGGGCATGGATGGGCAGCAGTCCCAGGAGCGACCTCCCTGAGGACTGTCATGGTGCCGGCAAGGCGTCAGGCTCAGTGAAGTCATGTATCGATCAGATGGTCCTCAGAACAGGCAGTTCTGAACTGGCGGGGCTGAAGGGGAGGGGAAGGTACTCTGGGCCTGGAAGGTGTTTACCTTGCTGGATGTGGCTTTGGTCCCTCAGGAGAAGCCAGCTTTTCCACAAGGAAAGGGACTCATCCCTGGGCAGGTAGCCTGATTGCTTGGAGCCACCCCAGAGAGAGAAGGAAAGGACGAGCAGAGAGAGCCCCAAGGGGAAAGGGAGGTCTGAATACCTGGCAAATGGTACAACATGCCCCATGCCCCCTTGCTGTCCTCCACCAGGGCCTGCTACCCCGGTATCCCCACTGGGCTATGCTTGCTCTGGCGCTCCCCAGAAGCCCCAGCTGCCTGGGAACCTCTCCAGGGCCTTCAAACAGCCGCCTCCCAAGGGAGCGCGCTCAGGGAAAAACAAGGCCCCCACCCTCAAAGCACATCCAGCTTCCCAGGGAGCTCCTGAGCAGTACCTCTAGGGTGGGAAGGACAGACAACAACCATTACCTGGGGACAAGGGACCAAGGTCATAGCAGGGCAGGCCTGGAATGGAGCAAGGCTCTTCCCTTACCTGATCTTCTACAGGTCCCTCACTTAGAGCTGGGAGTTAACAATTGAACTGAGCCCTGCTGCTTTCTTTCCTGATCCCCTGCTCCAGCCAGGTAGCATTAGTGGCCTGCAGCTTTGTCCCTGTGTCCTCTCTGCCTGGCTAGGCGCCCTGGGTTAGCTGAAGGGCTGGCTTTCTGCATACCTGAAAGGGAGTCCTCCAGACCCATCTAGGGTGATGTGAGGACTGAGAGGAGCTTTGTTTGCAATCTGTTTACAGCCCTGTAATAAGACCCCTACAAGCTACCATGATGACTTTTCTTCAAAGTCTCACTGGCAGTGGACCCCTCTAAGAGGATGCCGGGAGCCAAGCCCTGCAGGTCCACACTATGAGAATCCTGGGACAGGGTTTTGTTGAGGCCTGTTTCTTCCCAGACCCCAACAGGTTTATCTGCCAGTGGCTACACAGGCAATTCAGGGGGGTCCAGGTTATTTTTCATCTCAAGGTAGCCAGCCTAGCTGTGTCCCTGACTTCCGCTAGCAGCTCACTCTGGGCTTCTCCAGAGCCATCTCTAGATCTGCATAATCCTGTGGATTCCCCTACAGCCCTGCCTCCAGGTGAGGCCTAGCCTAGGGCAATGGCGGGTGCTGCCTGTGCGGCTTGTCCAGGAGGCGGCATTTCACTGCAATGGGGCCCCTCTGATTGATTTTAGCTGGGATGCACTCTGCACATACTCTGACACTGTTCGGGATAAAACACAATTCTTTCAGCCCAGCCCTCCAGTAATAGTATCTGTACTGCATGCAACAATGTGACCTTTGACGAGTCACCTTGGGGTGGGGGTGGAGCTGTGGAAGGGAGGAGGAAATGGTGACTTTGGGGCTGGATCAGCCTGAAGTTTCCCAGAAATGAGTGAGCGGGGATAATAAATGCCATGTGGGTGAGTGAGACTTGAGGTGCGGTACTGGCGTGGATGGGAGGTCGGTGGACCAGAACCCCCAGTAGAAGTCAAGTGCTCCATTGCTGAAGCCCTCACGGGTTTGATTCCCTAGGGCAGTGGGTAGCAGTAAAAGGCTTTGGAGTCACAGAGGCTCCTAGAACTACAGTTTCCAGAAGCAAGGATGTTGTAAGCTGCAGGCGGAAACTCTGCCTTGGAAGAAGGGAGGTTAGCATCCCGCAGTGGGAATGCCCTTGCTTCTGCTGACAAAGTGAAAGCCCTCTCTGGTCACAGGGCTCCTGTTTTCAGTTGTCATGGTAGGGGTCAAAAGCAGTGCTCTGCATCCCCCAGGGCTCTGGGAACTTGCTGGAACTTGTCCAGACCTCCCCAAGCAACTCTCCTGGAGCTCTCCTGGAGAGAGGGAGGAGAGGGAGAATAGTGTCCCTGTAGCTCCATGGATCCCAAGCAAGTCTGGGAAGTTTTACTGCAGTGGGGGCATTTTCCCAAGGCTGGGGCTATGGGGTTCAAGAGAACACCCCCAGGGCTTCTCACATCCTATTTGTTGCCCAGTAATCACTGTCTCCAGGGTCAGAGCCCAAGGCACCTCACGATTTATAGGACCTTGTCTGTCTCTTAAGAGTTTGTCTCTGATTAGTGGAATCGCCATATAGAGAACATTCTACAACATCTGGTTCCAGCTCTACTTATCCTTAGGAGGACTTTGAAAAATGGGGCGGGGGGCACATTTTTCAAAGGGGAAATAAGCAGCAGTCCCCAGAGCCTGCCTGCTAGTCTTTCTTTCCTCCCTCCTTCCCTTCCTCCTTTAATTTCTTCCTTATTCCTTCTCTTCCTCTCTCCCCATCTCCTTTCTCCCTCTCTCTTGCCTTCCCTCCCTCCTTTCCTTTTTCTTCTCTTTGCAGTGCTGCAGGTTGAATCTATAGCCTCTGCTCCCAAGCTAAGCAGAAGGCGCTTGGCCTTCTGTTCCTTGGTAATTGACACAGTAAATAAAGGACCAGATTCACTAGATACAAAATAGCTCTTCAGACCTTCTATACTAGACAAAGACCAGACCAGAGTTGGAACCCTCTTTCATCTCTCAGTTCTGCTGGGTCTAGGCCCAGCTCAAATGCCACCACCCAGGAAGTTACCTCTGCTTCCCAGCACACAGCAGCATGTGGCACAGGCAGCTGAAGATAGGAGCAGAATAAATACAGCCCAACACAAAACCGTACCTAATTAAAAACATTGAGATACTTTTGCAGTGTGTGTGTGTGTGTGTGTGTGTGTGTGTGTGATTCAACCATACAGCTTTCAAGTGTAAGCTTTGTAATGACAGTGTTATGTCACGATGTCAAAAGGTTAGACATGCCAGTCTGTGATCACATATCCACAGGTGTCACCTTGCTTGACTGTGAGGGCAGACAGGTTATGTATGAGGGATGTCAAGACTGGGTGCCTCATTATTGTGTTACTTGAGCACCCCAGGACACAGGTTGGTGATGACAGCAGTGATCACCTAGGGAGTAAGTGAGAGGCCTGAAATTTTGCAGAGGCAGGGAGATTGACATGAATTTGATGCTAACCTAGGTTACAGAGACCCTGTCCAAAGCAAACAAACAAAAGTTAGTAGAATCACTCTGTACAGAGCATAATATGTGCATTTACCTAGATTCTTGCCCAAAGCTCAGGGTGTCAAGATGCTTTAGTGGTAGACAACTTAAGGAGTCCTTCCACTTCTTGGCGTCCTCACCTTTCAAGGTCTGTTACACAACCCCACCTAGTAGCTACCTGTGCCTATTTGTTTGTGTTTTAATTTGGAGATTATGTTCTGAAACAGTCTTACTCTGTAGCTCAGGGTGTCTTCAGATGTGAGCCACCATAGCCCAGCGCTTGTAGTTGTTTAGATGTATTAGTTAAAATGAGATAATTTGGGGTTTTTGGTTCCTCAATCCCACCATTTGAAGTTCCTGGTGGATACCATATTGAATGGTGTAGCAACAACCCAAAAAGACAGGAGGTTCTGTTGGGCATTGTGGTGTCTAAGAGTCGCTGAGTGCTCTTGAAGGTGTCTTATGAGGTCCATGGGGGGTAAGATCTGCAGCAGGGCCTCAGACTCATAAGATATAACTTCCCTGCCTGGCCCCCACCGCCATCGCCACCACCACCCTGACACATGTAAGCCTCTTAAAACAGGGTCACCCAGGGTATTCTCAAGCCATGTTGGCATGTGATTATGAAATCCACATCTGTAGTTTCCTGGGTGACTTTGGGTAAGTCACTTAATTCAAGCTTGTTTCCTGATCGATAAAGCATCTGTGGTGCCTGCCTAGCAGACTGCAGTAGATCACAGGGTAGTGGAGCATTTAGCTCTGTGTCTGGGATATACTAGTTGCTCAGTAAATGACAGCTTGACTCAGATCTGTCCTGGAGTTCCTAAAGTAACTGCTCCCAACCCTGAGAGATGGGGGTTTTCTCCTGACCCTCCTTGCCCACAGTCTTCTCTGGGCCTCAGTTTTCTGTTGTGCACTGTGAGGAGAATCTTGGCTGTGCCCTACAGAAATGTCCATCCCTTCCCTGTGAATGGCCACCATGGCTGGAGAGTCTGAAATTGTGTGGTGGGGAACGGTGGTGTTCTTGTTGTCTACCAGCCTGGTGTAGAGCCGCAGGGCTGACACTGGTGACTGACTAGGGCTGGGAAGCCCCAGCTCATGTCCCAGCTGTGGAGGAAGTACCCAAGTGCTGGTAGCCACTTTCATTTCCTTCCTGAGGCCTGAGCTGGGCGGGAGTCCACATGGGTTTCCTAAGGCCCTCTGGCATTTTTCATACGAGCTTTCCCTTCTGGGATCTATTTGTGGGCCGTCGAAGTCTGGAAGCCCCTGGCTTCCTATGCAGAGTGTCTGTGAACTGTGCTACACCAAGGTGACTCTTGTTACCCTGTACCTCTAAAGGGAGTAGGTTTTTCAGTGGGAACCAGGTCAGTCCTGATGAACCATTAACTCTGCTAGCTCTATAACAATTTCTGTATTTGTATAGAACCTGCCCTCTAGAGGTGTACTGCCCTCTTGTTCCCCACAGGAGGAGGCCTCTTGCCCAGGCACTATTCATTTAGCTACGAACCCTTTCTCTGTTTTCCTCCCGAGACTGTTGTTAAGCAAAGCACTACTATGGACTAAGACCTACCTTCCTCTGAACCTGACAAACCTAGGTGCCTTCCTTGCCCCAGGGTCCACCAGGCCTGTTGCCATGAGCTCAGTGCTCTCTCAGTGTTAGCAGGAGAAAGGTTTGTGGTTTCTCTACAGGGAGTTGAAGATTGTGTGTGTGTGTGTGTGTGTGTGTGTGTGTGTGTGTGTGTGTGCCAACCACCATCCTTCAGTGTTCCCAGACAGTCCCAGGGATGCCCTGGCAGAAGTCAGCACCGAACACATAAAATCCCTGTCCCACCCACTGGGCCACACATAGGCATGACCAGGAGGTCTCTAGTGACTAGGGAGGTAACTGGAAGCAAAAGAGGCTCCCAGACATCGTCAGGATGCAAGAAGGACCAAGGGCCCTTCCACTTGCCTCTCTTGTGGGCACAGCATAGGATCTGTCTATTTCCTGGTCCTGCTGCCCCCAAAGACCCAGTGAGCAGCAAGCAGACTGTTGGGATACAAAAGAAACACCGCTACCAGATCCCCCAGCCTACCCATCAGACCTAGAATCAAGTCTCACCAAGGGCCAGGCTGATCAGGGCCTGGTGATCCTCTCAGGTTTTGTGTGTGTGTGTGTGTGTGTGTGTGTGTGTGTGTGTGTGTGTGTGTGTGTGTGTTGGGCTCTCTCCAGAAAGGGCTTCAATGACCTAGGTAAATCCCTCTTGTCCAGAGCACACCCCTGGGACCAATTTCTCTGGGGTTTCTTCCCAGATTGTAGGATCTCCCACCTTCAAGAGTGCCCCATGGACTCTTCTCTAATTGAAACCCAGCCCCTAGAAAGGCCTGCTCAGACTAGCTTCCCTGGTCCTGGGTCCTGTTAACTGAAGCTGTGCTGTCCCCCACTCAGACAACCTTAAGTTTGTAAACATCAGTAGCGTGCCATGCCCTCGGCTGTACCTGCCCAGGGTATGTCTCCGATATTCTGCTGGGCACCCTGGTGCTTAATCTGATACATACCTTCCCCCCCTACCATCCCCCCGCCTGTTGCTACTGCTCAGTACTCCTCTGATTTGTGCAGTAACTGTGTATTCCAAGTTCATAGCCGTGGCTCATCCAGGTTTGGGTATTCAGCATCTGGGTGGGTGAAATGCAAGCAAGTATAGTTTTGAATGTGTGAGTGAACAAAGAACAGGTTCTGGGTGGGGCCTCTACCCTCTTGGGAGTTTAAAGTCCCCCAGTGGAACTGGAAGGCGCATGATGTGCAGGGCAGCACTCGTATCTGGAGGTGAAGTGGGTGGACCTGTTGCAGAGACTGCGTGCTAGAGAAGATATGGATAAGATGGTCAAATATCACATGGGTTTCTGTGTGTCGGACCATCTGTGTGTCCATATAGACCTGTAAAGGACATTTCCAAGTTGAGTCATAGATAAGGTCCTGGGGATGGTGTTCTTGTGGGTGTGTGCACACTTGTATGTGACCAGTGTGCCTAGCACAAAGGATGCAGCATGTAAGTGTGTCAGTGGATACCGTGGTGTAGGGCTAGAAGGATGAGCTACCCCTTTTCCCTGTGCTAGTAAACTCTGAGCCATGCCCACAGGAAGGCAGGCTTGCCATTCTAATAGAGTATTTCTAAGGGTACTGTTCCCAGAGGTAGCTCTCAGGACAGGAGCAGGGAACCTAGGAAGCTAGGGTAACTTCACAAAAAGAAAGGCTGAGGTCGCCTGCCTCAGTCTTGGGAATCTGATTGCATATGATCCTCTCAGGCCTGAGGAAAGGGAACCGTGTGGCTTCTCCTTGGCACCCACAGTTAACCTCTCCCATCTCCAGGAATAGGAAGATACAGTGCATGTCATCACACTTACCTGTGCAGGTCATCACACTTACCTGTGCAGGTCATCACACTTACCTGTGCAGGTCATCACACTTACCTGTGCATGTCATCACACTTACCTGTGCAGGTCATCACACTTACCTGTGCATGTCATCACACTTACCTGTGCAGGTCATCACACTTACCTGTGCATGTCATCACACTTACCTGTGCATGTCATCACACTTACCTGTGCAGAGATACTTTTCACATTTCCTTAGCAGAGCATCTGGGCATCCAGCAGAGGGCTTGTCAGTTCCTCTTCCTGCTTAGCACCAGAATTAAAGGACCCTGGAAAGGCTGGTCTCTGAGCCCTCAAAGTGCAGTCCCTCTGGCCACAGCCACCTGAATAGGTCTAGGGTAGAAGGGTCTCACTATGGTAATTCGGCATCTCACCTTGAATCCTCTTACCATCGAGGCACAAGGAGGAACAACATCCATGAGGAGACCTTATCGTAGAACTGACTCAAGCTCCTGAATGCAGGTTAAGGTCAGAGGTCACTGGCTACCTCCAAAGCTTCAGTGAAAAGCTGGCATAGTAGATGTTGCTAGAGCTCTTTGAAGTCCAGAAGGGACTTCCCTGTCCATGCCGCCCTCTCTCCCCAGAAAAGGAGATATTGTCATGGACTAATAGAGCGGGTGGAGCCAGGGAGTGTGGGCTGTCAGCAAAAGTGAAAGCTCTCTAGCTTTCTCCGTACTCATACTGAGTCTCCCACACCATCAGGAGACCCTTGTAAACCCTATCTCCTCTTCCCTGACAGTGTCCCAAAGAATTGGAAATCCAGTTGGTTAAGAGCC
The DNA here is from genome assembly GCA_036184795.1 of Tokudaia tokunoshimensis. Taxonomy (NCBI): domain Eukaryota; kingdom Metazoa; phylum Chordata; class Mammalia; order Rodentia; family Muridae; genus Tokudaia; species Tokudaia tokunoshimensis. The sequence continues at coordinate 85,969,204 of BTHU01000011.1, forward strand.
AGTGTATTCGGGGGAGGATGACCATGCTCCATGTCATGGACCAAATTCCATGAGGACCATGACCTCAAAAGATGATATTCATGACACTATCCAATATGGCCCATGTAGATGCCCTGGCCTGCGCGTGCACACACACACACACAACAAAGCACACACTACTTTTGCATACAAATGCACTCCAACCTCCAAGTTAGGGGGAAAAAACGCAGAAGATACAGTGTTTCCCACCTTGAGTTTTGTCTCTCCGTTTAGAAACCTTAATTGTAGCTAAGAATCTTGTTAAACTGATTTTGTGTGAACATTAAGTAAGTATGGCTTGCTTGACATACTTCAGAAAAACAAATCCCTGGGAAAAGCCTGTTTTCTTGAGATGAATCTTAGAAGTTCGATGGAATCTTAGTTGGATGAAGAATATGCATTCTACTTCTGGTGGTTTCTGCCATGCCCTGCTGTGCTCTGAAACACACACACACACACACAGCCCCTAATGGTACAGGATAGACGTGGTGGCTGTGGAGGGCTAAGCAAGGACAAATTCAGAGTATGAACCCCAAGAGAGGCTGATGGACTCTGGGGTGGCCCTCTCCACTCAAGACTCAAGAATGGGCTGAAACGGTTGCTTGCAATAAGTTTAAGAAAAAGTAATTAAGAGCTGGGATGTGGCTCACTGGTAGAGCGCTCATTCATACCCAACATGCTCATGTTTGATCCCCAACACTTCGAATACACGAACTCGAATCAGTGTCCATGATCTCAAGGCTCCAGGGGACACAGAAGCCTAGCACTCGGGCTGTGAGGAAAGCCACAGAATGAGGTGGATGGCCTTCCCAGACTGCCATTGGCAAGGCAGCTAGTGTAAGCACACTTCTTTTCAATTAAGAATTGACTGAACTCACTGCTGAGCCAAGGGGAAGCTAGCTATAACCTGAGCTAGGGCCATTCCTAGGACTAGGTATGGGGGTAGACAGAATGCTGTGAGTTGGGGCCATGGGGTCCAGTGAATGAGAAAGCTTCCTCAGAGAAGACATGACAGAGTCCAGGAGTGCTGCCCTGAGGGCCTTGGAACCTAGTGGGTACCCTTATTCCAGCTTCAGTCCAGGGTTCCATGATCTCATTCACTCTTGCTTGGGAGGAAGGATGTCCATTTATACAACCATATGCCTTGCAGCCAAGCTCAGCCCGCAACATCCAGGTTTGCCTGAGCTGTACATGACAGCTGGTACCTGCTCGTGCCCTGAAGGGCTGTTGGCCTCCAGCCTGGCTGGTGCCTCAAGTTGTCTGCCACAGCCTTGGAAGGTATTGCTCCTCCCCAATTCAGCCCAGGGCCATTCCCTGTGGCCTCTGGGAGGTTCAGGTTTCTACCCACCAGGTGGGCAGCTCCCCTCATCCCCCTCCCACCCCCAAAACAGCAGCTCGGCTCACAAAACTGGCCTGTTCCTGCCACCTGGGCCCCCAGGTGCCATCTGCCACCTTGTTTCAGACAGCAGGTAGGCGATCTCAGGGCAAGGGCAAGAAGAAATCATGTAGACCTAGGATTGAAAGGCCTGAGGCTCTAAGCTTAGGGCAGCCAGTAGCCCACCTGCTCCCTGGCATCTGCATTTCCTCTGCTACTCTGTAGGGCTCATAAATGCAGGCATGAGGATGGATGTACCAAAGAGCACCTTCCCAGTGGGTCCCGATTTTCATCTCTTACTGTATGACTGTGGAGTCCCTCTGGACATCTCTGTGGATCTGAATTCCAGGCGGGTGGGTTCTCAAACTGAGGCACCTTGTGTCTCTCTCAGCTTGTTCCTCTGTTGCCTTCCTGCATTCTTCCCACTGATGCCTCTGCTTCTGAGACAAGGGTGTCTTTGAACCACCTTCCCCCACATTGGGCTGCACCACTTAATTTCATCTTCCCGGGACTCAGACATAAACCCTCCCTTGCCCACCCCTGCACTTCTTGGATTTAACAAGCCTGCTGGAAAACAATAGTGATTTCCGCATCGATCATAAACAGAAGTGATTACCATACAATTACGGCCTGAACCATCAGCCTGAATGCAATCACAGAGCCGAGTTGTAAATCGGAAGACAATTGCCAGCAGAATTACCCCCAAATTGGTTTAAGTGGCAACAGAGGAATGTTGGCATTTTGGGGAGGGGTGTGAGAATCCTGGTGGTCCTGGTAGCAGAGGGTCTCCGCTGGGGTGCTTCCTAGTGCCTTCTTGGAAATTAAGGGCATATAGCGAGAGCTGCCCGTCATTTTTTTCTACACTCAGTTTTCTCTTCAACTCCTGATCCTTGCCTGTGTCAGCACAATTTGTTGTAAACTTGTTTATACTAATGTGAGTGCCTAAGTATTCCTTGAAACTTGGACAGTGTAAAGAGGTGAACCTTTTGGGACGGAGCGATCTGGGAGCCTACGCACCTATAACCCTTTCTCCCAACATCTTTTCACCTGTAGCTCTTCCAGGTCAGCTTCTCTGTCTAGGCTCTTCTGACCTGCCTCTCACATCTTTCTCTTTCTCCTAGCCCAGTAGTAGACTCTATCAGGCCCTCCCGTACTCTGTTTGGGCAGCTACCCTGGGGTGTGGCTTGCAGGCAACCTCAGTAGTCCAAGCCTGCTCCTTTCCAGTGTGGTTTATGAGAACTCTCTGACAGCAGGATGCCTCTAGGTCTAAGTCTCAGTCAGTCTCTCTCTCTCTCTCTCTCTCTCTCTCTCTCTCTCTCTCTCTCTCTCTCTCTCTCTCTCTCTCTCTCCAGTTCTGTGTGTCTCTATCTCTCTCTGTCTCTCTATCAGGTATCAAACTGCATTGAGGTTCCTAAGAACCAAGAACAATCTGCCTGTGATTGGTAGACTCGGGTTGTGCCAGTGGAGCCAAATCCACCCTGGCAGTGACTGCTTGGCACGTCTTGTCTGATCCTCACGAGGGTTCAAGTGTACTTGTGACTTGTGCCCTGGTATATGATTCTAAAAGCTACCGGATGAGGTAGGTTGGCCCAGGCCATACAGTCCATCTGTAGGGATTGAGGTCATCAGACAAACATTCTATAGCTTGTCCCTAGTTACCATCTCTCCAGACCTGAGGGCAGACAGTGATCTTTGCCTGGTGCCTGACCTGTAAATGACCTCAGACAGTTCTCAATAGTGAATAAACACTTGCTCCTCTACACCAGTTCATCTCCAGTATTGTGAAGGAATAGTGGCTTTCTCCAGGGGCAGCCTGAGAGTCAGAGTTGGGCCCAGACTTCCCAAGAGCCCTCAGGTCCTTGTTAACCAAAGCTGCTTTGAGCCCCACCTACCCACCAGGTAATCAGAGCTGAACTCATGGGTACCTAGGAAGCCAGAGGCAGCATGTCCTCCATGAATTCTTGCTAAGCCTCAGGATGGAGTCCGATCTGTACCTGGTACAACTAAACATTGTGGTGGCTTCTCCAGCTCTGTCCTGAATTGCAGGGGCTACAGCAGGCCTGGGGTGGAGGTGGGCAGCCACCAGCAGCTTTGTTTTGGCGTTGGAAAACTGGCTCTGTGGCCTCTCTGCACAGAGCACCTAGCCTCTAGTCCTGCTGACTTTCTCCTAGAGTGCCAGGGGTCTAGTCAGAGGGAAGATAGGACTCAAAGCCACAGAAACCCAGACCAGGGTTCCACCTCCACCATGGTGTGGCTTGTGCCATCTTTACCTCTGATACACAGCTTGGATTTAAGTAGGGAAGTATCCCACCTTGTTGGATTATAATGATCCAAAAAGTAGGAGTGCCTGTTCCAGGCTCTTCAAATGATGAATAGCCATCTCTGGCCTGAGATCCAGAAGGACAGGATCCAGGCTTTGTGAGCATCTGTCCAGGGTCATGTTCTTTCTGCACTGGACACGATGAGGATGGAGCTTGCACTCCACAGCAGCTGCTGGACCTATGCTAGGCAACAGGAGGCAGGGGCCCCAGGTGGCCATTGACACTTGAATTCAGTGAATTAAGCTTAAATGAGACTTAAGCTCAGCTCCTCTTTGTAGGGAGCACTCCACAGCCACATGTGGCCCTGCCCCTTGGTTGTGGACAGTCTAGGTGTAGAACAGTCCCCCAGTTGGGGAAATTCCATGGCAGTGCTGTGCTATGCTATTGAATCGTTTCCCAAGTGTGACACTTGAGGACAGGTTGGTCTTAGAGGAGGCAAGCTGGGACACGGGCAGGTACGCCAGATGCACTCTGCCTTTTGACCAGTGTAGACCCTTCCCCTGCCATGATGCTTCTGTGGGCTCACCAAAGGCAAAGCCTTCATTTTCTTCCTGGGTAATGTGAGGCTAGGAGGTGTTGAACCAATGTCGAATGGATGGATGAGTAGATAGACACTACCTGACGCAAGGCTGGAACAAACTTGACTCTCCTCCTGATGGAATTAGCATGGGGCGGGTAGAGTCGGCCGCTGAGGAGTGATGGATGGCCCCTCTCTCAAGATAAATGTGGCAGTCAAGGTAATCGGATCGTGTGTGACGGTCTAATTTGTAGGCGAGGGTAGGAAGCGCCCTGCCGCCCATATTAGTTTAATCAAATGCCCGGTATCTAAGTGGCTGGACCCAGATGATGGATGACATGAGCTTTGTTAAATGCTGTTGCCCTGTCGAGTCAAACTTCCCGAAGCCCCACCAGACTCCTGAGCTCTTCAGTTTGTCTCTTCTCGCTTGGTTCTATCTGTGAGGAGCAGGGAAGTGAGACCTGGGCTCTTTCTGTCCTGGGTTCTCATGGAGGTTGAAGAGGAGGCCAGAAGTACTGATATGGAGTCTCCTTGTGACTCTTCTCAGAAGTCTGAGTCATTGGACAGTCTGAGGGAGTAAAGCTGTTCATCCTGGGATTCTCTCTTCTGTCTCAAGACGCTCTCTCCTTTACTTTCCTCTTTTCTTCTTTCCTCTCTTTTTTTATACTGCTAGCTGTCCTGGAACTCGCCACATAGACCAAGTTGTCTTAGAACTCCCGGAGATCCCCCTGCCTCTGCCTCCCCAGTTCTGAGGCTAAAGGCATGCACCAGCACACCAAGCTTCCTATTTACTTTCCTAATGGAACATTTCAGTGCTCATTTTTCTCCATGTTGTATGACAGCTGTTCAGGTTTCTATTAGTGCAGGAGGAACCTTTCCTGAGAGTCTTCTGTAGCCCTCAGATGATGGAGTCTTCCTGTCTCATCTGGACAATGTTGTGTGTGTATGTGTGTGTGTGTGTGTGTGTGTGTGTGTGCGCGTACACCCATGCTCACACCATCCATATACTCTGTGGTCTGTGGTGTGAGGTGGAGATTACAGCCGGAGACCCAAGACTAGGTCTTTGAAAGAGGCAAGGTGTATAGAGTGTAGCAGAGAGAGTCCTGTGCTCTGGGAATTGACAGTGCACTGGGCCTGAGATCTCCATTCTTGAAAAGGGATCCATGCAATGTGTAGGCTTCGTTCTGCCTTGCCACATATCTGGCTGCCTCCAGTAGTGTGTGCCACCCAGTCACTTGCAAGTGTGATGGTAGAAGCCACAGAGAAACCTTGGCATACTGGAAAGCAGTCATTCGGGTGGGGACTGGAGAGTCAGCTAAGCAGATTTTGTAAGAAGCAGGTAACCAGAGCTCAGCAGAGCAGTGAGGCAAGGCTGGCAGGCCATGAGTCCGCTGACTGGGAGGAAGCCCTGGCTGGAGAGGTCAGGCTCATGAAGGCGCACCCCGAAACGAGTGTCCGGGTGAACTTGGAAAACTTTGCTGTGAATCTATGATAGACGGACCCTGCAAGGAAAAAAGAAGCCTCCAGCATCTGTGGCCCCTGATGAAAAGAACTGGGGGGCAGGGAGTGGGGGTACAGGGATGAATGACTCTTGTTTCCACTACTCTAATTGTATGTGTGCATGGCCTCTTCAGAAAGAGAACAGGGAGCTGGCTCAGGAATTGGGAGAACTGTGGGTCTGGAGCCAGGTCCCTCTTCCTGCCCGTGGGAATGTCTGTTCTGTAAAGAGATGTATCTATGTACTTTGTACATAGTCATTTTTCTCCTTCAAAGAGGATAGAAGCCCCTTCCATTTGCTCTTGCTGGTTGTCCTTTGGCAAGTCCCTCAGTGTCTCTGGGGGCCAGGAGACTAGACATAGTGATCACCAATTCCCAGCACTGTCAGGGCGGTGAAGAAAAAGGGATGTCCTGATTTGTCTAGCATGTGCAGCTGACCTTCTGAGGACACAATGCCTGTACAAGCTGGCTCTTTTAAGGTCAGAGAAAGAAACTGTTCTCATCCTTAGAGTCTCCCTCAGCCCAGGATCCCAGGAGAGTCCAAACTGTGAAGTCTGGCTCCCCAAGGATACCTAGACTGGCTTCAGCCTGCTGACCATCACCCATGACCCTGTGGCCTTGCTGGGTTGCCAGTTGTCTGGCCAGGCCAGCCCCTCAGGCCTCAAACTTGCCCTGCTGGGGCCCGCTCAGCCTGGCCAGCTGGCCGTCCAGCCCCAGCCCCTCCTGCCACAGTGCTTTCGCCTCAAGCTCCGTTAATTTTCATGGCCTCCATCAGAGGCAGAAGGCAAAAGCTGTTTCCTGCAGAGAGAGAGAGCAGGAGCTGGAGGGGCGGAGGGAGGGTTGTGTGGAGTGCTGTGTGGTGATTGAACACTGCAGAGGCCTAAACAAATGACGGTCGCCTCCTCCAGAGGCTCTGAAGAGAAACCAGGAGCTGGGACTGACTGCACAGCAGATGGCCCAGGCTGCTGTCTGCCTTGTGCCTGCCCTCCCTCCCCCATCAAGTCCTGCCTTACCTGCCCCATCCCCCACCCCACCCCGCTCCTGAGATACCACGGCTGACTCAGCCCTATGGCCACAAGACGCAGAGTCCTTAGCCCATCTACCTGCTGTTGATGGTGGCACTGAGAGCTGCTGGGGACAGACCCAGGTTCCCAAATAGAGAAACTTCAGACTACTCAGGCGGCATCACTGGGATAGGGTCTGACCTGAATCGGGGTCTCCACCTACAGCTCCTCCATCATGCCTCTAGACACCTGTGCAGACAGACAGGTCACCTGCAGGTGAGGCAGGTACATGTCCCTCCTGGGCCTTGCTCCAAAATCTGACATGAAACCAGGGCTCCACCCACTCCCATCTGCAGCCCAGGATTCTTCTGAGAGAGAGAGAGAGAGCGCAAGGTTGAAGAACCTCCGCAGCCCTGATGGAAATGCAGATTCCTCAGGTCTGTCCTGCTGCATCAGAGACCCCCACAGGGACTGGAGTCTAGTACTTGTAACCAGCCTTCCAGATGACTCTAAGGATTGGACAAGAAGAATGTCTGGCTGGGAAATCCAGATGGTTCAGTCCTGATCTGAGTCTTCCTGTGAGTGTTACGTCCTGGCCAAGGATAGCCAGGAAACCCCGCTCCTGGTGTCAGTAGGATTTCTTAAACTGCAACGAGATGACTGGATATCTAAAGAAGCCCATAGAGAATCGTATCAAGTTAGAAAGTAAAACAATAACAACAACAAATCTCTTTGCCTTCGCCACCCTCAGGTGTGCCGTACAAAGCCCCTGAGAATTGCTTCAGGTGGTATCTGTCTAAAACCAAGAGTGTCTATGACTGAACAGGTAGTTGGCATTCTAGAACATGTTCTGGAATGTTTCTCTAGGGTGTTAAATGGACCCCCCTGCGGTTTAGATAAGGATCCAGTGGCATATAGAGGTCAATCTGCTTTTTTCCTGCAGCGGACTGTTAACCTTCCAGCTTTGATGGGCACCTGGAGAGGAGGTGGTCCCAGCCAGACACAGATGGCTCCCTATTGACTAAATCCATCAGGCTTTTTCGGAAGAGACACAGAATAGGAAGGAATAGAAATGAAACTGTGCTCTCAATTGTTGAGTAGGAAGACAGCCACAGCCACGTAGTTCTGGGTAGAGAACCCACTCGAAGACCGGGCAGGAAGGAGCCTCTAACCACCCCTGTTTGCCATATTTGGAGCCCCTGGACTGAGAGGTCTCCTAAAGAAGAGCGCCTGTGTGTCCCAGAGTGACTGCAGCTAACTCTATAGCCCGGAGTTGGAGGGAGGAGGCCCTGTCTGCATTTTGCACCAGGATCCTGCAAGTCTGAAAATGTAACTGGTTAGGCATCTGGTGAATCGGGGGAATGGTGGGTGAAGTGAGGGGTCGGAGGTCTAAAGACAGAGGGCAGGTAGGACAGAGTCTGGCCAGCAGGTGCTCCCTGAAGGTGCCCGAACCCCGTAGTGAAGGGTGTGGGTCGTTCTGTGAGTGCTGCCTTCCCAGTCTTGCCTACACCTGTCACCACGCGCCACGCCCCTTGAGTTTTGAGAACTGCTTGGATTGTTCCCTCGTTGATACAAGTTTGCTGTGGGGCAGTCATCTCCCCGAGGCTTAGTCACCCTAGAGCCTCTATGTTGGTGTCATGAACTCTGCCATTTGAGGGGCCCGGGAGTGGTCACCTGCCGCTGGCTCCCCTAGGGTTGGACACTGTACAGCCAGGCTGCTCGGCACATAAACGTGTGATCTGCTGTCATCCGGCCACCAGTGTGTTGAGAATTGGGGATTCTGTGCTATCTAAGGAAGAAGTGGGGCTCACTCCAGCCTCTTACCTGGAAGAACCAGACCATGAGTCTTGCTGACATATCTCAGAGATTTCCCAGGGACAAAGAGATTTCCATAGGACTTCCTTAGCCCCCCCCCCCCCCCCGCCAAGTCCCTGAGTTCGAACAGGTAGTGGAGTTTTAGCCTGTTGGAGAGAGCATGTTCAGGAAGGAAAATGGATCTTGAAAGACTGTTCCTGCTGCAACTCCAGGCACAACAAAGTGTGTGTGGGGAGGGGGGGTGCGGGGGGGTACTCTCTTCGCACCTTGGAGACCCAGGCCAATGCCAGAGCATCCTGGTGTCCCAGGCCATCTGACTACATCCCTTTTTACTTCCTCATTGCCATCTCTGGACTATCCTTGGCTTTTTCAGGTGCTTCTTAGGGCAAGGAGTTGCAAGGGCCCGGTGGGGAATCCTCAGATAGCCCCTTAGGAACACCAGTGTGTCCTTGAGCACCAAGGAGCCCTGCCCTGGTGGAATCCATGTCTTCCCAGGATGTGGAGAGAAGGTTCTTATGGGTATAAGCCAAGGCTCTAAAAGGAAGACTATAGATACCTTCTCCCGCCCCCACTCCTCCCCCTCCTCCCTCCCCCTCCTCCCAGTGCTGCATACTTTGTTTCTGTGGCTGTTTGTTGTGATGGGGGTTTGAACCCAGAGCCTCAGGCATGTTAGGCAAATCTTCTACCACTGAGCTACCATCCCCAGCACTTGAACTGTTAGTGTTTTGTTTTTGAGATAAGGTTTCTATGTGGACTAGGCTGGCCTCAAACTCAGAGAAACTAGCCTGCCTCTGCCACTGCCTCCTGAGTGTTGGGACTAAAGGCCTGTTGTCATTTGTGTTTTATTTTTTACGTTTATGGGTGTTTGTGGGTGGAGATCGAAGGACAGCTTGTGAGAACCATTTCTCTCCTCCCACCATTTGGGTCCTGGGATTTGAACTCAAGGTTTTAGGCTTGGCACCAAACACCGTCACCCACCGAGCCTTCTCACTGGTCCCCTTGCTTTGTTATTAATGTTCTTTCATTTCCCACTGTGATGGTCTGCAATTCCTAGCCAGCGAATGGCCATCCCTAAAGCCTAAAATGACAAAGGTCACGACCTGCCACTCACTAAGCAGTGGCCTGGGTCAGGCTCCTGACTCCTCCTGGATAGGAGCTGGAGCTGTCCGCCCACAGGAGGGTCTGTGGGAGGACGATGAGCCACTCCTTCAAGAGGGAAGTCTCCAGAAGTGGCTCCCTGCCAGGTGCTCTGAGCCAGCAGTAGCAGCTTGCTGGCTCAAATCCCAAGCCCACCCTCGGGTCCACAGTACTTCAAGAGGACACTTTGTAGAGATGGGACCATCTTAGGGGTAGGACATTCTCTTCCTGATGAGCACACACTCTTGACTTCGCACTGGAGTCTTAGCTTTTGAGCCTGAACTATACAGGCTAGCCTGACGGTAATGGGAAATGGGCAGGGAACTTTTCAGACTGGGTTCTTCTGAGGCCCCCAGAGGCTCAACTCCTCTGGAATCTTCTTGAGTCTCCTCTTGCTCAGCCTGGACAGCCTCCGCAGGGCAAGGAACAGCCAAACCGGTTTGGGAATCAGCCTTGCAGGCTCCAAGGTTCCCCAGAGTTCAGTTCCCAGGGCGCGTTCACACGCCTTGAGAATCCAGCTTCTGTCACCCATAGAGCCCTTGGGAAGAGGGAGTGTTCTGGAGGCAGGGGTGAGGTGGGAGGAGTAGCCTGAAGCTACTCCAGGCTGGGTCACTCCACTGGATCCTGTAAGTCCACACCTTCCCAGCCTGAGGAATTCATGTGTATGTCCCGGGCAGACTGCACACCAGACCTGGCCAGTCCTGGCCTGTGGGGCCTAAGCTTCTATAAGAATGAGGGGTAAATGGAAGGGTTCCCAGTCAGCGTGTCAGCAGGCAGCTTCTGCTGTCTTGCCTCTCTCACCACACAGTGCCGGAGATGGCAGAGCAGGGAACAGAAGGTGAGAATGATCTGGGAAAACCAGAAGCTCAGGCCGACACCTTACTGAGAAAGGCCGGGTAAGAGTGTGGAAATTCCTCAGGAGAGCTTCCTCTACAGAAGACCAGGGGCTGTTGTTGGCACCACCAAAGTCCAGTTCCCTGTGACCCCCGAGAAGTCCTGACCCCTGTTGCAGAGTACTTCCCACCTACCCACACGCCCTCCTGGACTTAGAAAGGGACGAAAGCCGCTCATGGCCACACAGGTATCGAGCTCAGCTCAGATGAGAAACTGAGATGGTACTTCAGTGTCTCCTAGATGAGATGTCCAGATGAGGGACATAAAACAGAAGTCCTGTATACCAGTGGCAGAGCCGTTGCCCTGATCTTTTGAATCCACCAACACCCGCTGCCCCCTTCCTCTAATACAGTATAGTTCTTGGGCAGACCTTGAGGCATGGGAGTCAAGCTGAGGGTGTGGCGTAGCTGGGAAGGGGGGAGGAAGCACGTGTCGTGTCGCTGGGCAGATCTTCCCCATCCACCATCGCAGTAGGGTGAGTAGGGTCAGAATGGCCACCCTTCCTGTAGACAACGTGCCTGGAGAGCCTAAGGCTGCTTTACCAGGTCAGTGACTCAGAGCTACCTGCCCCAGCCCAAGACTAGAATCTCCTCTCATGGTCACGTGCTTCCTTTGTGGGTTCCTCCCGGGGCAAAGAGTGGGGCACCCTGCAGAGGCCAGCAGGAAACAGCCTGTCAGTTCCGGGGCAAGGAAGCAAAGTGACAGTTCTGTAGACATTTCTGTTCTTCAGGACACAGCTCCAACTGTCTGACTCTTACTGGGAGCAACACCATGAGAGCAGGAGCCCTGGCTCCTGTTGCCCCCCACCCCCCACCCCCCACCCCTACCCTCTTCAGGGCACAGTAGGGTAAATGCCAAGAACCTTTCAGAGCTGGTCTGCGTGGAGAGGGCGGTCCAGTTCCTGTGCTCCGTGCCCCTACAGAGAGAGCCCCAACAGGCTGGCCCTTGGTACGTTGGGCTCAAGAGGTGAGGCAGGAGTAGGTAGACATCAAGGTGAAATGTGAGTCGGAGGTCAGCCTCGTAGAGAAACGATGGATGTGGCCACTGTTGGGTGCCAGAGATGGCACCGCTCACCAGGGAACATCGAGCATAAAGGTGCCAAGTGGGCAACTTTCAGCATTTATGTACGTTTGTGTGATTCTCCTAGGGTTTGGGAAAGACTAGGGACCAGGTTCATTTTCTCTTTGTCAGATGTCTCAGCCTTGGAAGGCCTACAGAGGAGGGCAGCAGAGAAGACCAGTCAGTTTATCCTGCAGGACACTCAAGCTTTGTTTAGTGTTGACCTCAGGAGGGAGGAGACCTGATGCTTCTCGTGTGAACTTCCAAAGTTAAGCCTGGTCTGTTGCCTTGGGGATCCTCAGACCCAGGTCTGTAAACAGGAGGAATTGTTGCTGTCTCACCATTTTACCCACAGAATGAAGGGATGAGCCCAGGCCTGCGTATCCCTCATGCGCTCTAGAGTAGCCAGCCCAAGCTAGAGACTCCCTGCTGCCCGGTTTTGGGACCAGGACTTTGTGCTTGGGAGATGAAAGAGGAGAAGGTGAGAGTGTGGCCTGGCCCGACCTAGAGGGATAAGAGGATGCCTTGTCTAGTGTGGGTACCACATAGTAGATGTACAGACACTGTAAGCACTGGTGCCAGCACATGAGCAGATGACATGAAGGTGGCAGTTGTCCTTAAGTCACCTACACCGTCGTTTCTGTAAGCGGCTTATATTTATAAAGTCTCATTAGTCTGTGGCTGTGCATGGCATGAAATGTGTCAGAGGACTCGGTGATAGGTTTTATCTGGTGACAGTGTCATGGAGACTGGCTTGCATTCAGAGGCCTTGCACTAGCTCTGCAGCCTGGCTTTCAGATGGAGTGCTCGGTGACTGACCGTCTCCCATACTCTCATGTGCTGAGCTATTTCTGTCAGTGCCTCACTGCAACCTGTTAGTCATGTGTTGGCTGCATGGTTACTAAATGCTACGCCAAGTGCTGGGACTGTGGAAGGGGCCCCTCCAGTTTCACGTCTAACCCCTGGATAGCTTGACTCATGGCCCCACTTGCTTCCAAACAGCTTATCCTGACTCTCCAAAGCAGGGTGGGTTGGTGACAGGCACGTTGGGAGACAGACACATGATGGGTGGGCCTGTTCTGATTCATTGCAGAGCTGGAGTAGGCAAGGTGTTAGGAGAACAGGCTGCTGAGACGATCAGTACACCGTGGTGGTTATTCTTGAGATAGCTTGGTGCGCTCCTGGGACTGGAGCGGCCATGTTGGTAGCTTTCTGACTCACCAGGAAGTGCCTAGCTCATCCTGCTGCTGTGTTATTGTCCCCTGTGCACCTAAAATGTGTGACTGAGCTGTTTATTGGAGGAACGGCTCTTTTTTGCATTCTCTCCCTTGCATTCTTCCTAGGATGTGTGAAGGAGGAGTCCCTTGGATCTTGCAAGCCTCTTCCTGGCTATTTCAGAGTCCGTCCTGGGTGCTCTGGGTCTCCACAGCCACCCCTCCTATCCCCGCTGCCCCATGCACACACACCCCTCTTCTCCCCAGCTGCCTTCTAGCTGTGGAAATGCTTTGTGCTTCTCAGAGTCTCCTTGTCATTCCCTGGTGGCAGCAGGGTGGATAAAGCTTCGATCGGCTCTCACCTCTCCGCTCTCCGATCACCTCCAGACTACTCCTCAGGCTCCTCCCTGCATCTATCTGGTCCTTCCCAGTGCCTGGATCTTAAAGCTCTGAGCAGCCCAGGCCTGTATCTAAACCTCCTTGCCAGGCTGCCTGGGAGATCTGGCTGCCTCTGGTTTCTTGCTCCATTTCAAGCTCAAGCCCAACCCAGCCTAGTGAGAACCAACCTCTCCTATGCCCCTGTATGCTCTCTGTCTTAGATGCTGAGACCCAGCCTCTGGATCCCCTATACCCCAACTGGATCCAATCATCATTAGCCCCCAAAAGCTGGTCTCTGAAGCTCCAAACCATGCCAGGTGTCCAGGCACTTCCCCAAATTAGAGCCTTGCTGCTTCTGCCTCCTCGGTGATCTCCACTGGGAGGTGCAGATACAGAAGCAGATATGGGGCCTGTCTCTGTCCCCAGGGAAGGCACACCTGGGCTTGGTCATGAGCTCAGTGCCTAGGGTTCTGCATTCCAGCCTGCCTGGCCTCTACCCTCGTTTCCCTCTTTGCCCTAAAGGACATTGTGATGGTACCGGCTTGTGAGAGGAGTGGCTGCTAGAAAGATCTTGAAGAGGTAGATGTGGGGGACCTAGCTCTTCCATATCCCCTCAGACCCACTTCCTGGAACCCAGTCATCCACCTCCATGTCTTTCCTGTGTGCTTTCATTTTCGGTAGTCACGGGCATGCCCTGCTTACTGTTCTCCCCAGTACCACTGGTATAGAGGAACCTAGTTATGTCCTCAGAGACACAGGGGAGCAAAACTATCTTTCTTCTGGGGCAACAGCTGAAGAGGCACGCTGCACCTGGATAGGAAACAGCCCTTCGCTTCCTGTCTCACTGTAGGACACTGGCTGTCCTTCCTCTGCCCCTTGGCAGCTCAGGGAAGAAGGGAGGAACAGGGCCGAATGAGCAAGTGGCTTCATCATCTGCCCTGAAGCCTCCGTCTTCCCACACGTCTCCCATGAGTGTCTGGAGCTCATACCCACCCAGGACACCGGCTCTGCACTCTGTTCAGAGATCCGAAGTAGACAGACACACCAAGGCCTCAGAGCCTTCCTTGTCGCTCTGTCAACTATGGGGGCTGATGCTAATCATCTGATGACCGTGCCATGGGCCTGCGGTCTTCCTGTACTTCAGAGTGGTGACTCAGATCACCCTCGCAGCTGCCCTGTGACCTTGTTTAGGTGTCACACAGTGGTGGTCTGGTTCCTCAGCGTGTGTCTCTCACTGGTCCCATGGGGAGTGCCAAGTTGCTGGGGCCACAATACTACATAGATGTCCCCTCTACCTATTAGCTACTGTTTTAAGCACTTTATAAGTGTCTGTGTCATTGACACATCATAATGATCCTGAAGTGCAGGCATTAGGGACATATTCATCAACAGATAAAGGTTTAGAGAGAGCACGGGAGTGTTTAGCTAACGGTCGCATAGAAGTCAGGTGGAGCTGTTTTGATCCAAGATTGTTCTGCATACCTTGCCCTGAATACAGCTGATCCCGACTGCCAGAGGAGTGCACAAAGTTACCTCTTAGCTTGCTGGCTTATCCCAGGGATCTTACCTAGTGCAGGAAGCCCTGCACTCAGTAGGTATTCAGCAGCTGTTTATCAAATGAATATAGGTGGGTGATCAGATGCTTTGTCACCTTAGGTGACAATGGATAGGGATGGAGCCTAGTAACAAAATGCTAATTCATATTTGTGGAGAGTCACACACGTGGTGACATATGCCTTTAATCCCAGTAGTAAATAGAGAGAGACAGGCAGAACTTGAGTTCAAGGCCAGCCTGATCTACATAGTGAGTACAAGCTACATAGTGATACCCTGTCCACAGATGGCCAATATCCATGCGTGTGCGTGTGTGTGTGAGAGAGAGAGAGAGAGAGAGAGAGACAGAGACAGAGACAGACAGAGAGACAGAGACAGTACACATGAAGTCAGAAGACAATACGCAGGACTCTGTTCTCCTTCCAGAATATGGATCTCAGGGATGGAACTCAAGTTGTCAACCCCTGAGCCATCTTGCCAGCCCTTCATTTGATCATTTTAGATGTGTTGGGTTATGTGTATTTGTATACCATGTTGTAAAGTTTGGAAGTAGTTTGAAATCAGGGTTGAGACTCCAAGGAGGCAGTTGGGGTCCAAAGTGGGTCCCACTGTTGCGTGGTGACATTAGCTAGGACACTTGGAGGAATGTTCTGATGAGCTAGTGAGGAAACTGGCCCCCTCCAGGCTGAGAGGCCAGACTCCCAGGGCTACCCATCTCAGTGCTTGGGCATTGTGCAAGGCCTGCTTCAGGTGGGCATAAGGAAGGGGCCTCTAAGGACTGTTCTTTAAGCACTGACAATAGTTTTCAGCTTGATATGTTCTGCCCTGGGATAGTCAAACTCTGCCACGGGTCCATCGTGGAAGAGGAAGCAGTGGGCGCCACTGTGATCACACCTCTGAGTGCCAGGTCTTAGGCCACGGGCCTCCGTGGACACTGCTCCTAGCCGTAGTCCACTTAGCTCCTGTCAGTTCAAGCCTTCATAAGCATTTACATTGCTCCTGCCCATTGTCAAGCTCTGTGCTCACCAGGCTCTTAGCCAAGGCAGGGAGAGTGGGGTTCTCTGTATTGCCCCTCTTTCCCTCCTGGTCACAGGACTGTGGGCTTCCAGGCATGTGAAGACATAGCTAACACATCCTACCAGCTGCCTTCCCATTTCCATTGCCAGTCCTATACCTTCATTATCTTTCCAGAAGCCAATCCATTTGGGACCGTGAACAGCCTTGCCCTTTACCCATAGGGCAGCCTCTGGTAACCAAGGAAAGCCCTAAATCCCACAGTGGCCTGGCTGGTACCCAGAGGAGCAGGGCTAAGATAGTGAGGCGTGTCGCAAGCAGCCGACCTGCATCCATCCTTTGTGCTGGCAGCAAGCCTCCTAGAGCTGCAACCCTGTGGGCCTCGTGCTTGGCGTGCAAATGAGCTTCTAGAGGCCTGCTCCCCTGTGCAAGAAGCCTAGCCACGGCCCAGAGAAAGAATGGAGCAATCTGAAAACAGGCTTGTTCCTGACCCAGCCTTTCTGGATAGGCAGTTTTCCCTCTTGGCATGTCTGGGGTACACTGGGCACCCACTAGGAGCCTCATTGGCTTCCCAACGGATGCGTGTCAGGGGCAGGGTCCAGTGCTTGTACTCATTGTCCTTCCTGTGCTGGTGACACAGAGGGTGACATCAGCATATCCACTACCTCTAGGGGAAACACAGGTGCTCCCTTGAGGGCTACAGTCCCACTTCCGTCCTTGGTCAGGTGCTTTTGTGCACTGGCAAGATGAGCAAGCACCTGGTGGCCCCGCCCCAGTGATCCCATTGGAACTGTGGGCTGAGAGAGGACCTGTGCAGGGCCTGGCAGCTTGAAATACCCAGCACTCCTGGTCAAATTGCATTTGGGCATATCCCTCTAGTGTTGGCAATGCTGACTTCAGGTTCCTTATTTAAGCGGAAGGAGACAGGAGATGAAGTTCAACTGGGGTTTGATCTGGTGGGTTCAGAGTCTAGCAAATTCTCCTGGGTACTCAGCATCTCCAAAACAACTCTTAAGTTATGTCTGCACATTGCAGTTTCTAACACATCCACGGTGAGAACCCAGGTAGCACTAAATGTCCTGGGTATGGACATTTAGACTTCTAGGGTTCTCTAGAAGTTTGTGGGGTGCAGTGGCGCCTGATCACACCCTGATCCAGGGCCTCTATTGGCCTTTTTCCCTCAGCTCACCCTTGGTTCCGTCTCTATACCCTCCTCTTCATTGTCTGGACTGTTCCTTGGTACCTCTCAACCTGGTGGCCATTCCAGCTGGCCCTTGGAGTGGACTCGTGGCACAAATGATTGATTTCTCCTTCGAGAGCATTAGTCCATTTTATAGTTTAAAACACTGAGGCCTCCCAAGGGGCCTTAGAAAGTTTCCCAGGAGCAAAACCGGCCTCATAAACACCATGTCTGGGAAGGATGCAGAGGGAGCTCGAGAATGTCCACTGACCATCTGTCTTTCCTTGCAGCCCTGCTGTCCTCCTGGTGTGAAGAACTTGGCCGCCTGCTGCTGCTGCGACATCAGAAGAGCCGCCAGAACGACCCCCCTGGGAAACTCCCCATGCAGCCCCCCCTCAACTCCATGAGCTCCATGAAACCCACTCTGTCGCACAGGTAAGCATCCAGGTGCCTTCCGTGATGGTCACTTTCAGGATGGGCTACGGGGCAGGCACTGAGCACCTCCATCTTTCAAGTACCTGGGGTCTGTTTGGAAACCTCCTGTGGTGTGATACCTGGGGCAGGGCCTCTGAGAGGCAGTTGGCTTTTAAATCCTCCTAAATGGCTTGCTTCCTCCCATCAGGCAGGGATGAGAAGACCGGTTTTTCCCCACCAGCCACCTTGTCCTTCAGATACCTCTAGTAGAACATAAAGAATCATGAGTTTGGAGCCTTCCCTCTATCCAGAGCGGGCACTTAGGCACTGTCAGGGAAACCCAAAGCAAGTAGGGTCTCAGGACACTCCAGGGCTCATGGTCCCACCTCAGTGTAGGGCAGAACCAGGCCACACCCATCATACTGGAGCAAGTGAAACTGAGCTGGGACTGCCAAAACCCTAGATCCTAGGCAGGAGCAGGCTTGCTAGGGGCTGGCAAGCACCTAGGAACTGGCCAGGCTGCCCTGCACCAGCCTCAACAAAGCACGTGGTGAGACTGGCAATTCCCTGTTAATTATCTCGCAGGCGCCTTGCTGAGCTGATGCTCTGAGTACTCTGTGGGCTGACCCTGCAACAACAGGGCCCGTCATGCTGTCTGCGCTCCCCTTGTGGGTCCTCGCTAATGACTGGGGCCTCTGCAGTCGGCTCAGCTCTCATTATCCTTGCCTGGCTGAGACACTCGCAGCCCAGAACATCCTGTAGTCAGTTCTGGACTGTATAGTCCAGGCACTGCTGGAACCCGGTGTCAACCTTGTCCTCTAAATCGAAATAACTGCCAGAACTAGAGAGGACCTCAAACACACATCAACGCCAAGTGCCCTGCCTAGCCAGGGTGGTCCAACTATGTGTTTACCTGCCATGGTCAAGAGCATTTCAGAGCATAGCAAGGCCTTATACAGCACACTGACACTGCCTCACTAGGCTCTGATAGATAACCTAACCACCACCACCACCTCCTCCTCCTCCTCCTCCTGTGCCAGTGTTTCCTGAGGGGGTGGCACTTGACCTGGGAATCTGTATGCCTGGGCCCTGCCTACCTTACCTTTCTGAAGACTGCCCTAAGCATTGCAGCAGCAACAAACATTTGGGAGAGTGAGGGTGTCGTCGCCTTACTCGAGAACCATTCATTGCTCTAGAGAAGTAAACCCACTTCCTTCTGCCTTCTGTTCCTTATCCCTGGTCAAGCTGTCAACAAATAGGACTTTGACCATTGGTCTGATGGTGTAGCTTGACCATTTCGTTGGTGTTTGGAGGCAGACAGAGTCTCCCTCAGTGGCACAGGCTGATCTCCAACTCCTGATCCTCCTGCCTCAGCTTTCTAGTGCTAGGATTACAGGAGAGTGTGTGTGTGTGTGAGTGATCACACTCAGCTTTTTCTTGCTAATTCTGCCCAGCCCCTCAGTGCCTCAGAACCATCTGGACTCTCATCACCCCATTAGCATGCCCCTCCCCCACTTTCTTGCCTGAGTCATTTCACTGTTGGTGATGGTGACAGACCAGAGTACTGTGGCTTCCCACTAGAAACCTGTCTCAGACCTGCTTGGCTGTGGGCTATTCTAGCCCTGGGGGGTGGCAGGTTTTGACCAAATCCAGTCCTTTGCTAGGTCTTCATCAAGTTGAGCTGATGCGGATTATCTGTCGTTAAAGGAAAGCAGTCTCTTTACTTAGAAGCTGACTCTACCAGCAGAGGAGGAAAGCTCCTGGGGCAAAATTAGGAGCTGGCAGATAGGGGCAGGGCAAAGAGGGAAACCCGGGTGCTGTGTCTAGGAGCAGATGATTGTTGGAGGGCTCCTGAAGGTAGGGTATCTTAACCATGGAGGATCCAAGGCTGAAGAGAAGCCACCTGCATTCTGTAACCTCAATCTAGTTTTGCCTAAAAATAGTGTGTAAAAAGCCCCCTGAGGTCGGGCTACCTCTGATCCCATGACAGGTTCAGGGCCTTGAAGATCCAGCAGGGTAACAGATGCTGCAAAGCTAGTGGTCTGCAAGCTTAAAGACCTAGGTACCGTGTATTCTGTGGTCTCTGATGGCCTTTCAGAGACAGGCTGGGGAGCGGGGCACTTGCTGGGTATTGATTGGGGTTGGGGCTGATCAGCTGGACTGAGCAAAGGTCCCTCTTGGGAATATAGCAAGGTCACAGAACTTAGGAGACTAAACCTGGCCCAGAGTGGGAAAGTGAATTGCCCAAGAACTCAGAGCTTATAGAGTTGAAGTAAGGCACGGAGGAGCGTGTTCAACGGTTGTGAGGTATAGCTGTTTGCTGGTTGCGAGGGTTCTGAAACAGTCCATGCCCTGCTCTGACCCATGGCTTACCCTAGGTAATTACCAGAATACCGCCACATTATGGTGGAGCAGTTGTTGAATGGCCAGTACCTAACCCTTCTTAAAACCCAGGATAGTGGAGAGGACACTCAGTAACCAGTGACCAGGAATTGACTTGATTGGCCTTTCTCTATAACCTTCATGCATGTTGCTGTGGGAAAAATCTCTCATTTCCGGGGGAAATCTGGAGAGCCCCAACACCTGTTAAACCTCTAATGTAAATTCCTAAACATAGATAGTGGAAGAGAAAGCAAGTCTTTGCAACTGAGAAACTGACTCTGGTATCTAAGGGGCTGTTGTCGTCTTACTAAGAGTGGGGTGCACTGAGAAGTCTGGAGTTTGGTACCCGAAGGAGCCAGGCGTTTAGAGACTCTGGGTCCTCAACTGGAGGCTCTGAAGCAGTTAGGGAGAAACCAGGGAGCTGGAAACCCTACCTGGACCCAGAGGTCTGAGCGCCCCTGGGGACTGAGGTATTTCTGACATTCAGAACACAACTGGGTGAGACCACAAGTCGGGGCCCAAGTTCTTTTCCCTTAGGCTGTGCTGTGCCTCCAACCAAAGCCCTTAACCTTTCTGAGCTCCCGAAGTCCCAAAGATACACAGTGCTGCCCATCACCATGAGAGAAGTGTAAGGAGCCAGGCTGCTCCCAAAGCACTTGGTAAGAGTAGCTGTGACCCTGTGAAGAATATGCACTAACTATAGCTTGTAAAAGCCTTCAGCTCCTGTCTTAGCTTCACCATTGGCCATACCAAGGTCATCTTTCACTTAGCAGAGAGTCACAGAAACAACTTACATCCACCCCACCCCCACCCAGGAACTCCAGGATAGAAGCTGGGAGGTGCCTGGAGGATCTAGCCATTGCCAGGGCAGAAGGGCACCTTCGGTGTCCCTGAGGTGATCTGGACTTTATCCCAACAACTTCTGTCTCTTCATCCAGGTTTTTAATGAGTGGTTTAAAAAGCCATTTGTGATTAGCACATTGTCTCTATGCAAATCGGTGTTGCAAAGCTAATTAAGAGTCTAATAAATCTTGTTTATCTATTAATTTGATTACAATCAAAGCCGCTGGAGCCTCTGAGATCAAGGGTGATCTCGCTCCTCCTCCAGGGCCAGGGATTTGCTACAATCCAGAGAGGCCCCAGAATGCTGGAGACATGGCATGGAGCCAGCTCCTGCCTTCTAGCCATGAGACTGGACACCAGTTTCTGACCCGCAGTTTCCTCATCTGTGGGAAGAACCAAGTCTGGTACGTGGGGATCCCCAGGGACTTGTATGTCCTCCAAACATTAGCCCGATGTCCTCTTGACAGGCTCTTCCTTGCCTTTCCAGCCCCCCTTTAGAGCAGACAGGGGGTGTGGGTCAGTGGTAGAGTACTTGTTTTTCATACCCAAGGCTCTGGGTTCGATTGCCAGCACTACAGAAAGAGAAACCAATGGGTACCAAAGATTCAGGCTGTGTCCCAGAACAGGAGAGTTGGGTGCAGGAGGGTCAAAAACCCAAGACCAACCTGAGCTACGTAGTGAGACCGTGTCTCAAAGCAAAAACACTCAAGTTTTGTGCATAGTTACTCTTTGCACAGGCTCTGTTGGTAGTAGGCCCTTCTTGCCCCCAAAAAATGTTTTAAAAAAGAAAGCAAAAAGGGCAGTTGAGATTGCCCAGTGGACAAAGGCGCCGGACAACTACTTTGTTTCATCTCCTGGAACCGACATGGGGGAGGAAGAAGACCAATGCCTACAGGTTGTCCTCTGACCTCCACGTGTATACTGTGGCCTACGTGTGTCTACACACATGCACACACAATTTCTTTTTCCAAGACAGGGTCTTACTATGTAGCTCTGGCTGACCTGGAACTCATTATGTAAACCAAACTGACCTCTGAAATTCACCTGCCTCTGCCTCCTGAGTGCTGGAATTAAACTTGTGCACCACTACACCATTTAATTAATTAATTAATTAATAAGAAAAGCTCAGAGAAGAAAGCTGAACAGTCTCAGAGGTCACTAACAGTGCTGATCACTGAGACTCCAGGATTCTATTCCTGCTTCCTGCTGGCCAATGCTTACACCCTCTCCCAAAGGCCTTGGGATGTATTTCCCAGAGCCCTCCCCACAAGACCTTTTGCCGCTCAGTCTCCTCCCTCTCCAGCCAGCCCCTTTTCCCTGCTGGCACAGGAGCTTGGTTTGTCCTTGATCTTGGACACAGAGACAGGGGTGAGAGTCCGGGCAGAGGTGACACATCACAGGCCCGATGCTGTGGGTGTCTGTAGAGTTCAGAGCCCTTAGAAGGTGATGAGTCACAGTGTGCTGGTGGGTGCCACGTCTGTCGTGAGGCCTGGGGGCCACCCTCCTCAGTGCCTGTCACTTGCTTCTCCAGTATGCATCCAGCAGCCTACAGGCCCTGTGCATACATATGGCCACCTTTGTTTGCTCTGGGACAATGAACTACTAGCCAGGCAGTAGAGAGCCCACTTTGGGAATGTTGGCTAGCTTTGTTCAGTAGTAGGCAGAACAGGAAAAGGTTGATTTCCTCCCACAGGGCCCAGCCATGGTGCTGAGGGCAATAGGGGCCTTAGATGCAGTAGCCCATGAGCTAAGGTGGTGAGAGACAGCCCCAGCCCCGAACCTGTCCAGCTGCTTGTTAGACCCTGAATCAAACCTCCATGAACCCCACCCTGGCCTGGAAGGTGATAGGGAGTTTGTGAAGCACTTCTAAAGGGTGGGGTGTGGTGGGGGAAAGACAGACTTTTGCTTTCTTCGGTCACTGGAGAACCTGTGTCTGTCCAGCATACCTAAGCTGGGAGTCCAGCAGGGTAATGGATGGCCAGAGGTCTCCCTTTTCTTCTGTGAAAACATGTTCTGCAGGGTGTCCCAGTCAGGTCCCTTGTGCCAGCTGTGACTCAACCCCTCTCTGGAGAGGCCCCTTCTAGCCTGGCCATAAGCCTCGCTTTCACAAGCTGCATTTAGCCCTCAGTCAGCCACCTGTTTCTCTGTTACTGGGCCCTGCTCTGTCTGGTCAGCCTTGCCCCATTTCTCTCCCCATTCTAGCCCTGATATTTCCCCCTTAGACACCACGAATAATGAGCCTGCATCACTTTAAGGACACCTCTTATCCTCTTGGAGCATGTGCTGCTCAGCCCCCAAGGCCTGTGCTCACACTTAACGTTCTTGACTGAGCCTCTGGGTACTGATCCTTAGTCCACAGTGGCAGGAGCGTTGAGAGAACAGTATTCATCCACACTGTCGGCTACTGTGTTTTGTGTTGTTTAGTTTGGGTTTAGGGTTTAGGGTTGTTCTTTTGTTCTGTTTTCAAGACAGGGCCTCATACAGTCCAGGCTAGACTCAAAACTTTCCATGTAGCCAAGGATAACCTTGAACTTCCGATTTTCCCCATCTCCCCCTCTGAGACTATAGGGCGATTGTACATGTTTCTCTCCAGACGCATCTGTGCAGTGATGGAGATCAAAGTCTAGGCTTCGTGCATGCTGGGCAAACACTCTCCCAACTGAGCTACGACCCCGTTCGTTCGTCACTGCGTTCTGCTCCCTTGTGCTACTGGGCACCGGGACCCACTCCTATATTTGGGCAATGTGTGGGGGCATGCTCTCAGACTCTTCTCAAAAAAGAGAGTGTGGGAACCTGCCCCGAGGAAGACTTGTGGGGTCAGCTAGTGAGGGATGGGTCCAGGACTACTTTCCTGGTCGGCAGATACCTGGCCAGGCAGCAGGGTCCAGAACAGATTGAGGTAGGGTTATTCTCTGACCACTATGAACGGTGAGAGCGCAGGCCACAGAACTCAGTCACCATGGCCTGAAAAACGCAGGTCTTGCTCGGGAGTTCTCCTCCATGCTCAGGGCCAGTTGAGGGCCTGGCTTCTGACTAGCTTGTTTGTCCACTGGCCTTTAATCCACTCTGCCCTACAGAACTGCTGGGCTCTTCTCACTCTAGACTCTGGAGTAGAGGCTAGGAAGATCATAATCAAATGTGTAATAAGTGTCGTGAAAAAAAATACATTTAAAAAAAAAGGGGTGGAGTGCTCCTTTATATTACGAGAGATGGGAAGGCTTTCCAAAGAGGTGACTTTCCAGAGAAACGGGAAGGAAGTCAGCACAGACCAGTGGAGGCCGACCCCGGGAAGAGGGCGCCACACATGAGATTCTCTGCTGCTCTGAGGCACAGGTACAGTGTTTTATGGCTGTCACTGAGAAGTGAGGGTGATTGAGAGTGGGTCTGGGGACGCTGGCAAGTCTTAATGCTGCACATCTCTGTGGACCCCTGGTGCACCTCCCACACCACCCTGGCTGACTGGAAAGCCTTGCTGAGTGCTCTCTGTAAGCCTGAGACTAGGGTAGAGGAAGTAGATTCCTGGCTTCTAGTGTCTATGGGCTCCTTAGGAAGAGCTCCCTGTATCAGCTGCCCAGGGCAGGGTTGGAGTGAGGAGGCACGAAGGCTCCAGAATGAGTTGGTGGAATAGATCATTCTGGAGTGCATTTGGACTTTACCCAGTAAACACTGGACCCGATGGTGCTGACTTGTAGGTGAGGGAAGGTCTCAGCCAGGCCAGGGATGTGCACAGG
Source organism: Tokudaia tokunoshimensis (assembly GCA_036184795.1). NCBI lineage: Eukaryota > Metazoa > Chordata > Mammalia > Rodentia > Muridae > Tokudaia > Tokudaia tokunoshimensis. The sequence goes on from BTHU01000011.1 coordinate 85,993,551, forward strand.
ACCTAGGGGTGGGAGGTGGGGCACCCAGGCAGGCTTGGTCCTGGGCCCAGAGGAAGGGTGACCCAGGCCTGAATTCCGAAGTCCAGGTCAGTGGGACTCAGTACAGCTGCTAGTATGAGGTGCTGAGAACAAGGATAAAAGCAAGATTCCACCAAGGCCCTTCCATCCTCTTTAAAGTTTGGACCCGGCTGTTCCCAGTGAAGATAATGCTGAGGTCTTGACTGTTTCTATAGGGAGTCGTGGGAAATCAGCATACTTGAAGAAGAGGGCTTAAAGTGAGCTTTAGGTCAAACTAACTGACTTCTTCACTGCATGGCTGCTAGACTGTGGACCCAGTTAAAGCAGCTACCACAGGGGTAGCCCCTGCAATGTTGGAAGAGGGTCACATCTGCCTGGGCCGTTCCTATGGAACAAGGTCTATCATGAGCCTGGAGCCCCAGAGCTCACTGGGGCAAAGGTCATCTGGGATAGAGAAGTGAAGACACTGTCACCTGAGCCCCACCCCAGCTCTAAAGACCTCTTCTCTCTTTGCAGTGATGGGTCATTTCCTTATGACTCTGTCCCTTGGCAGCAGAACACCAATCAGCCTCCCGGCTCCCTCTCCGTGGTCACCACGGTGTGGGGAGTGACCAACACATCCCAGAGTCAGGTAAGAACCTGTCCCATCCCCTACCCTGGCCCCTAGGCACAAATGTTTCTTATTCCTCCAGAGAGCAGGGAGGGGGGTTCTCCAGAGAACCGTGCTGTGACAGCTCTCCTCTCTGTCTGAGGACGGTCTCAGGACACGCCCAGTTGCAGATCACATCACTCCAGGAAGGGTACACAGCTGCCTCAGGAGGGACACAGCTGGGTCGCTGAGGATCATCACCCATTGTAGGACCTTCTGGGATGGAAGAGGGAGGAGTTTATGTGACAAGACCACGAGTACTCTTCTGAGACCATGTTTCCTGTAGTTGTGCAAACAAGAGAACTCCCTGGGTGTTACTGACCTCAGGGTTTCTAAGCCGGAAACCCTTGGCCCTGAGTGGCCTGGATTAGGTTTTCCTAAGATGTCACCTCTCAGTGAAGAGTGCCTTAGCCCAGCAAACCCATTTGCCTTCCCAGACAAGCCATTCTTATTTCCTCTTCTTTTCTCTCTCCTCACCTCTGTCCTAACAAAGGGTCCTCCACTCTGGACCTAGGCCAGGCCACCCTGGAGGGAGCTGTCATACTTCCTGGGTCTTCATCCACAGACAACCTCTGTGTGTCTTTCAGAGCAGCAGCCCAGGGTGTCCTTGTCCAGACCCCAAGCCTGATTGTAGAGTTGGGACTGCGTAGGCTAATGTTTGCCGAGGACTACTGGCCTGCCTCGATTCCTCTCTGGAACCATGGGGACCACTTGGGCTGGCTTTGCGAGCCTTGGCCTCACTCCTTCCTGCTCAGCCCACTCCTTTTGACTCCTCATGCGTGCTGAGGACCCTTCAAGCTGCTCCCGTGCTCCTCTCTGCTGTGTCCTCCCTACCACGTTCCAGTCTTTGCCTTCTCGCTACTCTCTCTCTCTGCTTGCAGGTCCTCGGGAACCCTATGGCCAATGCCAACAACCCTATGAATCCAGGTGGCAACCCCATGGCATCGGGCATGAGCACCAGCAACCCCGGCCTCAATTCCCCACAATTCGCAGGGCAACAGCAACAGTTCTCCACCAAAGCTGGCCCTGCACAGCCCTATATCCAGCCCAACATGTACGGCCGGCCTGGCTACCCTGGTAGCGGGGGCTTTGGAGCCAGGTAAGTGACCAACCTGGGTGGTGCCCTTCTACGGCACCTTCCTACCTACACCCAAGAAGGACTCTTGAATGCCAGTTTCACATTGCCTGGTCCAGGATATGAGGACAGTTCTGCCATGTGTCTTACCAGGTTGGCATCAGCCCCCAGGAGTAGAGAGGATACTTCCTTGCTTCCTTCTTAGCCTTGTATCTTGATGGTTTCTAAGGCAGTGGGGTGAACTGGCAGGACTGAAGAGCAGTGGTGGTGAGCTCCACCTATTTGCCTCACTGACCTGAATGAGGAAGACGAAGGGTGAAATGGAGGCTAGAGTTCCCAACCTCAGGCCACAGCGAGGAAGGGACAGAAGCAGCTCAAGCCGCCTTGAGCTCATTCCACCTTGCTCTAGGAGCAAAGTTGCTGGGTTTCTGGCCTTGCAGTTCCAAATAGGAGTCTCACACACCTCCGTCTACATCCACAGCACACAGCACCATACAATTCTCAGGTCAGTATTCACTAGAAGGTAGGCCGTAATGGCCGAGGGGGCGCTATGGAAATGTCCTAGCCCCAGCAAAGATTCAAAAAAACAAGTGGCCTAGTCATCTCTAGTAGCAAGAATAGATGCCAACCTTAGAAGTCCCAGGTCACCTACTAGACCTCACATCCACAAGCTAGGTGCATGGAATTCACGTGTATAATCCTATAGCCTTGCTCCTAGCTCTGGGCACGTCCCAGGGTCAGCTTACAAAATGATACTCTCTGAGTGCTCCCCGCTTCTCCTCCACAGTTACCCTGGGGGTCCTAGTGCCCCTGCAGGCATGGGCATCCCTCCACATACCCGGCCCCCTGCCGACTTCACTCAGCCAGCTGCTGCTGCCGCTGCAGCTGCAGTAGCAGCAGCCGCCGCCACCGCCACAGCCACAGCCACAGCTACAGTGGCAGCCTTGCAAGAGACACAGAACAAGGATATAAACCAGTATGGACCGGTAAGGGTTCCTGCCTCCTGGCCTGGCCTCACCCAGACTGGGGAAATCTTGAGTGTAAATGCCACAGGCATCCTCGGAAGCCCCTGAAAGGGTATTGTGGTTGGGTGTGGTAGGATGGTTGGGTGTGGCGGGGGTTTTTGGTGTGCTATGCTCTGTGTGGGTTGGTAGCTCACGAGTGCATATGGGGGAAGAGGTACGCTATTGGTCTCAGAGTTCCTGCTTACCAAAACAGTAGGCTGTGTGCCTAAAATGGCTTAGTGACTAGCTTGTCCCTAACCACCTCTGAGGCCACTATTGTCCCATTAACCTATTCTGTGGATTTTACCCCGGCCTCATCGTAGATCCTCTGACCTTCAAAAGGATGGGGTGGGGTGTGAAAAGGGGAACCCCATAACCATGCAGGATAGAAGCATGGAGGAAGGGTACAGGGTGGGCAGGAGGAAGTGGGCTGGTTATGGAGGGTGTGTCTCCATTGGCTACTGACCAAGGGCAAGGCCAGGGCTTTCAGGAAAGGGCTTCAGCCTCCATCCTCATCCGCCTCCTCTTCCTGTGTCCTCCCCGTGCCCCTCCAATCCCTGCCCACTTCCCTGTCCCCTGCCTGCCTCCCTGGGAATGCTGCCTATGCCTTGGAGTGACTGCTCCCCGCCCTACCAAAACCCTCCAGCTGCATTTCCCCACGAGACCTGCAGAGGGCAGCAGTGAGCCCTGGAGGACTGGGTCCTCTGAGTCCTCCTGGTTCCTAGCTGCTGCCCCCGTGGGAAAGTGTTCCTCTCCCCTTAGCCCCCTAACCTTCCCTCCCTGCACTTTCAATGCATGTGGCATTTTATTCTTTTTTTTTCTTCTTCTCCCGTTGAAGGTGTGTTCCTCTTTCCAGATGGGTCCCACCCAGGCGTATAACAGCCAATTCATGAACCAACCCGGGCCTCGGGGGCCCGCCTCCATGGGGGGCAGCATGAACCCTGCCAGCATGGCAGCTGGCATGACACCCTCGGGCATGAGCGGCCCTCCCATGGGCATGAACCAGCCCCGACCACCCGGCATCAGCCCCTTTGGCACACACGGGCAAAGGATGCCCCAGCAGACCTACCCAGGCCCCCGGCCCCAGTCCCTTCCTATTCAAAGCATAAAGAGGCCATACCCGGGAGAGGTAAGTGTGACTACAGGTGGGGGATGGGAGAAGAAGGGACATTGACAGAGAGACCATGGACCTTGGAAAGGGGACAGTTTGGCCACTTAGAGAACTTGAACTAAAGGCTGGGCTTTGGAGTCTTAGTCCCTGACTACTGCCACCTGCTGTGGAAAACCCCAAGTGAGTCACAACACCTGAGTGTGCATGACTTTTTAAATCAATGATATTCGCAATCCATGCTAGCCCTTTGGATGCCTGGAGCACAAGAGACGGTGACATTGTAAAATACCCTGCCTAGAGCTGGCAAAAATAGAAGCAGAAACCATGGAGACCACTTAACTCCTGTCCATACTCATATAGTAATGGATGACTTTGGACGAGGACCTCAATGCAAGGAGCCGCTTAGAGAGTGGGGGCTGCCACCAGACCCTGTAATACAGGCTGTGTTTGTCAGGGAGACCATTGGATGACAGACAGTGTCCCTCGGGCTTACTTCCATCATAGTCGCTCTCCTGGGGATAGTGCCTTCTCTGGGGTCTCCCAGCAGAGGTGCCTGAGGAGAGCATCCCAGCAGACTGTCCCAAACTCTGTGTAAGGTCAGGAAAAAAGGGAAGCCATCAGGTCTCAGTGACACTCAGAATACAACTGAGACCAGGATCCGTGCCCAGCAGATGCCCCACCCTACCCCACCTCGCTCCAATGAAGTTTGTCTTTGGCACACGCCGTGATGCCCTTTCTGAGCATGGCACCTCAGTTCTCCACCTTCTCAGATCATGTCCTTCTGGCTGGTCAAGGCTGTGGCCTTCAGCTTGAGCTGAAGCAGATTTCTATCTCAAGAAGCATAAGCTCTCTGTCCCCACAGGTCCCTTCAGCAGCCGCTCTCACAGAGGTTGGCTGATGTCATAATTGGTATAGGTGTCCTAAGCCTGAGACTCAAGAACAGGGTGCTAGGGTGTTTCCCATACACCCAGGAGGCCAACTCCGGACCTGAGCCTCAACCTAGTGGGTACCATTTCGGGGAGAGAAATTCAAAGGCCCTTAGGCCCCTCCCAGCCCTGGCTGTCCTTGAGTTGGGACCTTAAGCTGATAGCTTCACTCCACATCGCTGTGTTTCTAAACACCCTCTCCCCTCCACCTCCTGAGAGATCGTTGGCTGCACTGGGCATGCATGTCTGAGCCTCAGGCTACTCACCTGAGATGAGGCTGCAGAATTGCTTGTTGGAAGTCCTGCATTGAGGCCGAACCCTCTATTCATACTGAAGGAGTCCTCCCCGAAGCACTGCTGCTTCCCGACTGGTCCAGGTTCTAAGATGCTGGGTGGTCCCTGTCAGAGAGCTCTGCCTTCTACCTCATGGCAGCATGCTCATCCTGTGTTAGAAGTGGCACCACCTAGCCAGGCATTGGTGGCACATGCCTTTAATCCCAGCACTCGGGATGCAGAGACAGGCAGATAGACCTCTGTGAGTTTAGGGTTAGCCTGGTCTACAGAGCAAGTTCCCAGACAACCAGGGCTACCCCAGAGAAATCTTGTTTCAACAAAACAAAAAAACATGCTACAGCCTCAGTTCAGGCTGCAATCATGTTGTCTGGTCCCCTCCCGCACTCCTGTAGCCTGGCAAACATGTAGGTACCAGCCACTTCACACCACGGTGAGAGCTCACTGAGGCCCAGAGTAACAGAGTCCCCACTGTGAGAGTCATTGAAAGTAACTGAGCACAGACCACTCTGACGTGTGCTTCCAGGCACGGGAGCACTCTCACCAACTAGATTTGAGCCTAGATGATGAGAGACTCTTAGGGAATATTCTTGAATAGGCATCAAAGGAACTATTGACTCTAGGACACCATGTTCTGGGTACCTAAGTTACAGGTCATCCACTGTTTCAGATAGGGAAGATGGCAGGAAGTGGCACTGTCTCCTTTCTCAATAACCTCTCCAGGAAGGGCTGTCTTGCTCCCCATCCCTCGTTGACTAGTTCCCCCACAGCTGTATAGTGAGTTGACGCTGCTAAGTGTGGAACACTGGGTAGATGTTTGCTCTGTGTAGGACATAGGGACAGTGCCATCCAGATCAGCCTCGTTGCAGGGCTTGTCACGTCTTGGGAACAAATTCTGTGACCTGCATCTCGCTGACACATTGGGGTGCACACATGAGCACTGGGAGAAACAAAGGAGTGTGTTAGGATTGAACCCCTCAAAGATACAGCTGAGAAGCTCTGAGCATCCCTGGAGAGATCAAAAAACTCTTATGAGCTTATGCTTCTTGAGATAGAAATCTGCTTCAGCTCAAGCTGAAGGCCACAGCCTTGACCAGCCAGAAGGACATGATCTGAGAAGGTGGAGAACTGAGGTGCCAGAACTGAGAACTGAGGGGACCAGACAACATGATTGCAGCCTGAACTGAGGCTGTAGCATGTTTTTTTGTTTTGTTGAAACAAGATTTCTCTGGGGTAGCCCTGGTTGTCTGGGAACTTGCTCTGTAGACCAGGCTAACCCTAAACTCACAGAGGTCTATCTGCCTGTCTCTGCATCCCGAGTGCTGGGATTAAAGGCATGTGCCACCAATGCCTGGCTAGGTGGTGCCACTTCTAACACAGGATGAGCATGCTGCCATGAGGTAGAAGGCAGAGCTCTCTGACAGGGACCACCCAGCATCTTAGAACCTGGACCAGTCGGGAAGCAGCAGTGCTTCGGGGAGGACTCCTTCAGTATGAACAGAGGGTTCGGCCTCAATGCAGGACTTCCAACAAGCAATTCTGCAGCCTCATCTCAGGTGAGTAGCCTGAGGCTCAGACATGCATGCCCAGTGCAGCCAACGATCTCTCAGGAGGATCTCAGGAGGATCTGAGATCTGAGGGCACAGGCTTCCAAAAGGACAGTTTCATGGCATGATGGCCTGTGGTCTGGACATGCACAATGTTGTGTCCCTGGATGTCAAAGCAAGTGGAGGCTTTCCATATTTTCTGGCTCATTCTCTCCCTATGACAGGTAGAGAGGGCATCTTGTGTATAGGAGACCACAGAGCTAAGAGGAGGAGTTGGGGAGCTGGAGAGGTGGCTCAGTGGTTAAGAGCACTTACTGCTCTTGCGGAGGAGCCAGGATCCGTTCCCAGGATCCACATGATGGCTCATAACCATCCATAACTCTAATTCCAGGATTCTGATACAGTCTTCGGACCTTCACAGGCACCAGGCATGCACATAGTACACATACAGATAATATATGTGGGCCATAAAATCAATCCTTAAAAAAAAACCAACCTGGGCCCAGATCTGGCATTTGAATACATCACCATGACCAACCCCTGCCCTTTCTCCATTCCTGCAGCCCAACTATGGAAACCAGCAATATGGACCAAACAGCCAGTTCCCCACCCAGCCAGGCCAGTACCCCACCCCTAACCCCCCAAGGCCACTCACATCTCCCAACTACCCCGGACAAAGGATGCCGAGCCAACCCAGCACCGGGCAGTACCCACCCCCTACAGTCAACATGGGGCAGTATTACAAGGTGAGTCCATCTTCAGGGCACCCCAGACACCCACATATCTAACACACCTGCCGCAGCATTCTGATCCTCTGGGTACTCCTGAAGGAATTGAAAGGCAGGGGGACAGTCCTGGCTTTCTGTGGGTGCTCAGCTGTGTCTGGGCTCAGAAGAATAGCCTTCCTCTCCTTCCTTCACAGTACGTGGGACAGTGGTGGCAGAGGAGGCATAATTCTGAAGGACAAAGTGTGACCACCACTGTAATCTCCACCTGTTCCCCCTGCAGATGATGTGTGCTTGTTGCTTATAGAATGTCTTTGTCCCTGTCTCAGTGGCTGCCTAGCAGCCCATGGAGATGACCTTACCCTGGCTCACCCTTCTCCTGTGTTTGCTTTTCAATTTTTGCTTTTACAGTGCTGCTGCGATAAAGATCTCTGAGCCTTTAACCTTTTCCATTGCTGCAAAATGCAGAGGGAAAACCCCTCTGTAGTTTACACTTCCAGCGTATTTGCCATCAAGGGTGTTCGTTTCAGCAACCTACCTGTTGCTGCTTTGCAATCGGTCTGCTAAATTGTTATCTGTGAACAGCAGAAGCAAAGCTGGGGCCCCTCCGCTTTCCATACTAGTTCCTAGAGACCCCGTTTTAGTACTACCCTCTTCCCCAGCACTCGTGTCTCCAAGGGGGGGTCAGGCCATGGGGCTGTTCTGCTCACTCTTCTGCCTCATTTCATTTCAACAGCCAGAACAGTTTAACGGACAGAACAACACCTTCTCCTCCGGAAGCAGCTACAGCAGCTACAGCCAAGGGAACGTCAGCAGGGTGAGGGCTTAGAAAGTCCAGCTGACCCTCAGCGGACATCAGCAGGCTTAAACACCACTTACCTTCCCACCCCGACATCTCTGCAAGTTTTTAGGGGTCCACAGGTGGGGGATACACTTTTGCTGAGGTATAGATACGCTCAGAACCTAGAGTCCACTGCTTTAATGTGTGACCAAGGACAAGCATGGACCCTACAGAAAAGCAGACAAAGACAGTGAGGAGAAAGGGGGCTGGTACTCCTCCCCCTTTCCTTACCCACAGGGTTAAGGAATGTGGATTGGAATCGCGATTCGGGGAGGTCAGCTGCTCTTTTCCTCCTGGTGTAGGTTAGACAAGTCCCTAGCACACTGGGCCTCTGTGTCCCCTTTGACCCCTGGCTGTAGGAAGCCACAAATGTACCTGACCCTAATGGCCTCAGTAGCATGGGCTTTATTAAAGGACAAGGACCTTCCCAGTCCCTCCTGTCCTCCAAAAGAAGCAGGATCCTGCACGAGAGTATGAGTCCTCTGGTGACTCGACTCCCTTGCTGGGAGGGGTAGCCCTAGGGTAGGACTTGGCACAGATAGAGCATATGTCCAAAGCTTGACCCATTACCTCTCTGTGAGTTCATACCCTATTTCTGATATCTTTTTTTTTCTAGCCTCCCAGGCCGGTTCCTGTGGCAAATTACCCCCACTCACCCGTCCCAGGGAACCCCACACCCCCCATGACTCCCGGGAGCAGCATACCTCCCTATCTGTCCCCCAGCCAAGATGTCAAGCCACCTTTCCCACCTGATATCAAGCCAAATATGAGCGCTCTGCCACCACCCCCAGGTGAGGAGCCCATACCATCTATTCTTCTTCTTCGGTTGACTCTGCCCTCAGTGGGCAGGATCAGAGGGAGTTATGCAGAAAAGGCAGGAGGGCTGAGAACAAGGATTCCCCAATCTCAGTGATATTCAGTGTGGGGGATGGACTGTCCCTAGGCCTCCCTATCCCTGGCCACCAGAAGTGCATGGTAGTGCATCTTTGGGTACCGAGAGGCCAGTGAGAGAAACGGGATTGCAGGATGGGTTGAACCAGCTGAGCTAGAGGGAGCCACAAACCTCCCAGTCTGAGGTTGGGCACTCCGCACTTCCTATGGCTTATGGCCCGAATTTGTGTTGTTTGAGCATGCTTCCCAAAGTAGTGTCCCATGGGTGCGTGAGTGCCACTTCAGCCCCAGCACCTGTAAGGCTGGGGTGCTTGCCACTCATATGCTCCTTGTCTTTGCCCAGCCAACCACAATGATGAGCTGCGGCTCACATTCCCCGTGCGGGATGGCGTGGTTTTGGAGCCCTTCCGCCTGGAACACAACCTGGCTGTCAGCAACCACGTGTTCCACCTGCGGCCCACGGTGCACCAGACACTGATGTGGAGGTAGGTGACCTGCATGGTGACTTCCTACCCCAGGCTCTGGAGTGGTCCTCAGCTTCCTGCCACCGCTTCAGCGTCATTGACAGGGCCCTGGACTATGCGAGGCCCTGGGAATGCCACAGGGAACTCCCAGGAGAGGGACCAAGCATCAACAGCTAGAAACAGCTGTTACCCAAGTCCTAAGTATTGGCTGGACTCTCTGGAGGGTGAGGAGGCTAGCAGAGCCCTATGGGCTGGGAAGAGGCTTCTCAAGGTGATATGTTAGCAAAAGGGTAAACCATCAACCTGAACATGACTCATGTTGCCAGAGCTGACAATGTGAACAGAAGAGGCTGCTGAGAACAGCAGAGCTAGGCTAGGTAGGCTCACCAATCTCTAGTGACCAGTGTCTGATGCTGCCCACCCATAGGGCTGTGCTCAAGTGCCTGGGCCAGGAGGCTCTGCGTATAACCTCTGAGATCTTGAAGGAGGCAGTGCTTTTCCTTTTGATTTGAAGGGGAAACTGAGGCTAGAGGAATATTTTAAAGAATATAAGTCCTCAGATCAAGAAGTGGAGCTAACCCTTGAACTGGGGGCTTCTAAATTACAAGCTCCCTCCCAGGTCTTTGGTTCATCCAAGGCCTGGCATAGAGCCCCATCCCAGCATAGCTGCCTAGTAAGCCTCCCAGGGGCCAGGAGTGGGCCTCTGCTCCCAGCATGTTTGAATTCACCTAGCTTTGGACAATCAGTGGGCTGCTGCAAGCAAAACTTGGTGGTATTTGGTACACAGGAGCTAAAATGTAAGGCAGGAGGCCTGAGGCTTCCAGACACACAGACAAACATGGGCCAAAGATGGCCTCTTGCGTCCACCTGGAGATGGTCACAATGGGTCTTGCTACTGGTCTTGTCCAACAACATCTGTTCTTTTGTCCTTCTGATCCTGTTGTAGGGAAGAGGAGTCACTCTTGGCCAGGCAGGGCAGCCAGGACTGTGGATGTGGCTGCCTTAGTGTAGGATATCGAAATGGAAGGGCTTGGATGTTAGGATGGATTTGTACTTGTGGGAAGGGAGAATCTCGAGGGTAGTGGTTCTTAACCTGTGGGTCACGACCCTTTGGGGGTTGTATATGAGATATCCTGCATTTCAGATATTTACATTATGATTCATAACAGTAACAAAATTACAATCATGAATTAGCAACAAAAATAATTTTATGGTCAGAGATCACCGCATGAGGAACTGTTCTAAAGGGTCGCAGCATTAGGAGGGTTGAGACCCACTGCTCCTAGGGTGAGGGAGAGGGAAATGCTGTCTGTGGCCAAGGGGTAGGGTCCCTGGGAACTCAGACTGATGATGCCCACCCTGCCCACCCCAGGTCAGACTTGGAGCTGCAGTTCAAGTGCTACCACCATGAGGACCGGCAGATGAACACCAACTGGCCAGCCTCGGTGCAGGTCAGCGTCAATGCCACACCCCTCACGATCGAGCGGGGAGACAACAAGACCTCCCACAAGCCTCTGCACCTCAAGCATGTGTGCCAGCCTGGCCGGAACACCATCCAGATCACTGTCACCGCCTGCTGCTGTGTGAGTAGAATGGCCAAATGGGACTGGGAACACCATCGGCCTCCCTCCAGTCTCCAGCCCGAACCTGGGCCATTGTTCTCTATCTCCAAAGTGATCTATGCTGCTATGCTCTGGCCATTTCTGTTAGACTCAGCCATTTTCTCCTTCATTTCTGCCTCTACTGGGCCTCCACACACCTCCCTTTTTATGTCTTAATGCCATCCTAGGCACAAGCACCCCTATTCTACTAGCCAGGCCTAAGCTAGAATCTACTCTTGTCTCATTTGCATGAAATTTTCATATCCCCACCACCTTCCCCTACTCTAAGACCCATCTCTGCTAAATGTGGAGTGAAATGGATTCCTGTTGTCCTACAGGGAGGATATATGCATACATACATGTACATGCACACAGGCACACACATATACACACAGGCACGCATATATATTTCTCCAATGCATGTGATTTAGGATCATCTCAGAACTCTCCTCTTGTCCCTAGAAATCAGAGGCTGAGACATAGGGCTTCCCTGAGATATGTACAGGGAAGTAAATTGCCTGCCTTATTCTGTTGGTGTCTCTGAAGGATCCTGAAGGAAACGTTCTGGTCCTGTCTGTCTTGTCAGAGGGGATGAGGCCACAGAGATCAGGCTTATAGGATGGGGATGCTTCACGAGGCTGCACAGCCACAGCAGGAAGAGCTGGGATGCACAGTCCTAGAAGGTGTCCTGGGAGGGATGGCAGAGATAGGCTCACTTGACAAGAGGATGGAAAGGACAGGAGAAAAGTAAATATGCTAGGTTCTAGTCCTGATGCCACATGTACTGTAAGCTCAGCCAGGAGGCTTTTCAGTGGGAAATCCACCACGTTAGCCTGGTACATACACAGTCAGTCATTCCAGAGACCCTGCCTCTCAGTCCTGGGCCTCGTTGTGATTTGCAAGCCCCTCTTCCTCCTAATTACCCTTTTCTTAAGAGGCTTGGTCATAGGTCAGCCTGGGGCAGGTAGGGGAACTGTGAACCTCTCTGAGCCCCTCTGTTCTCGCCGCAGTCCCATCTCTTCGTGCTGCAGCTGGTACACCGGCCCTCTGTGCGCTCCGTGCTGCAGGGCCTCCTCAAGAAGCGCCTACTGCCCGCTGAGCACTGCATCACGAAAAGTGAGTTTGGGGTGGGTGGGTGGGTGGGGACAGGTTGGGTGGGGCTGGCCTCAAGAGGTAGTGATGCCCAGGCTGCCAAGTTCTGGAGCATCTCTTGTGGGATGTGCTGCCCCTCCTCCCTATAGTTCTGCCCTTAGTGTCTCCCCCCTCGAGCCCCTGAACACCTCCACACAGTCTGGTTTCTCTTCCCACTCTTGCAGAGTTAGGTGCAAAAGCGCCTGAGGGGGCTTTTTTGCTGACCCAGTTAAATCAGAGGAGCAGCACCAGACGGGGTTTCTGCAAGCTTTGCAGAAAGTTCTTGCTCTTATCAAGGGTGGGGTCTGTTCTTCAGAAAAAGAGATTCTCCTCAGTCCTTTCTCCCTCACGTGCCTACTGCATGCATCGCATGTGGAGTGCGGGGGTGGGGAATCCAGGCCATGTTCAGGAGCCGCTGAGATCCAACCCCTCAGCCGAACACCCAGCCCTCACCCCCTGCCTCCTACCTCACAGTCAAGCGGAATTTCAGCAGTGTGGCTGCCTCCTCGGGCAACACAACTCTCAACGGAGAGGATGGCGTAGAGCAGACCGCCATCAAGGTGTCTCTGAAGTGCCCCATCACATTCCGGCGCATACAGCTGCCTGCTCGAGGCCACGACTGTAAGCACGTGCAGGTGAGCAGGCCCAGGAGTGCGCCCGAGTCGAGCTGTGCAGCGTTGGCAGGGTGACAAGGGGCAGGCCGAGGAGCCAGCAGGGCTGCCTGCTGTCCCAAGGACATTGTGGCCATCGGCAGCCAGTATCACTGGCTCTCTCGATCGCATTTTCTCCTTCAGGCCCATCTCTGAGGTCCTGGGGAGGGGTGGAAATGTAGAAATAGACAATCAGATATCGTCGGCCAGCAGAAAGTCCTGGCTAGACACCACAGGCTAGCTAGGGATCTGTCCTGAGCAGGCCCGGGAAAGAGGCAACCTAGCCTAGCAAAGAGCGGTTGTGTAGAGGCTAGCCAAGACAGGGTCCCACAACAGGGATGCAAGGATGGCGGGGTCAGTTACACCATCATCTGCCACACTGGGAAGCTGAGTTGCGGCAGATGGGGCAGCCTCCCTCTGAGTTTGTAGGTATGGACATGTGATGTGATTGCTTCGTCTGATACAGGCTGGTCAACAGAGTTACCCTGGGTCCCTGGGATGGACCAAGGGAACTGCCAGAGTCCACACTGGTCCTGGCCTCAGTAAGAGGCAAAGGCAGTGAGACCTGGCTGGGGTACTGGGTCCAGAAGGGCTTCTTTGAGGACAGGGAAGTGATCGGTGAGGGCTGTGGCAGACACGCATGGCTGTTCCGTGGTTCTGTGGAGGGAGCAAGAGAAGAGTTCTTCCCGGGTACTGAAGTCTTCCCAAGGGTCCAGAGCCACAGCCAGGCATTTTCTGACCGTCCTGTTCTGAGCTAACTCTCTGTCTCTCACTTCTTCAGTGCTTTGATTTGGAGTCGTACCTCCAGCTGAATTGTGAGCGAGGAACCTGGAGGTGTCCCGTGTGCAAGTAAGCAATACCCACCCTGCAGAGCACAGGTGCCCTCTGGCCTCTTCTCGGGCCTCTTAGCTGCTTTACCTACCCTTCAGACAAAACAAGCCCCCACAGAGGCATGGGTCTTGGATTTCACTGCTATAATGCACTCTGTGCCTCTATTGTATCTGCAGTGGCAGGGTAGTGGAGGTGGGTGGGCTGTGTCCTGCCTCCAGGAGCAAAGACCAAGCCTTTGTTCTTCTCTTCCAGTAAAACTGCTCTGCTCGAGGGTCTGGAGGTGGATCAGTATATGTGGGGGATCCTGAATGCCATCCAACAGTAAGTGTGACCTCAACTAGGGAGGTGCAGCCTGGCTAGAGGGGAGATGTAGACAGTCCCGAGTACTTTGCTGGCCAGCCACCAATCTGCAGCTTGACCTTGGGAATTCCTGGACTTGGGGTCCAATATGTCCTAGATGAGACAGAACTCAGCTCGTGCTGGAACTCCTCTTTGGCGGGAGAGGGGTGTCTTGGGGCCAGCAGCCCCAGGCTCAACCACTTGTTTTTCTAAGCCTGTACTTTCACCTCACCAAACAAGATGGTCCTATGCACAGTTCTTACATAGAGGAGGAGGGTAGACGTTGGCCTCTTGTCTCCAAAGCTAGATACTCTAAGCCTCAGTTCCTCCCCCATTGCTCTCCCAACCAGCTCCGAGTTTGAAGAGGTCACCATTGACCCCACGTGCAGCTGGCGGCCAGTGCCCATCAAGTCAGACCTCCACATCAAGGATGACCCTGATGGCATCCCCTCAAAGCGGTTCAAAACCATGAGCCCCAGCCAGATGATCATGCCCAATGTCATGGAGATGATCGCCGCTCTGGGCCCTGGCCCATCTCCCTACCCCCTCCCACCTCCTCCTGGGGGCACCAGCTCCAACGACTACAGCAGCCAAGGTGTGTAATGTGATGCTGGACAAAGAGGGAGGAAGGGAGGGAGGGAGAAGAGGGCAGCCTGGGTCCACCAGGGACTCGGGATCTCTGTGCTGATGGTAACAGGTACAGAATGGGAGATGAAAGACTGAGAAAGGCTGGAGAAATGGTTCACTGGTTAAGAGCACTTGTTGCTCTTGCAGAAGGGTATAGGTTCAATTCCCAGAACCTCCATCATGACTCACAACTAACCATAGCTCCAGTTCAAGGGGATCCAGTACTCTTCTGAAGGCACACACATGGTACCACGTATATACATGCGGACAAAACATTCCCCTCATACACAGAAAAAAGTAAATCTTAAAAATAAAAGAGAGAGAGGAAGAATGGACACACCCTCCAAAAATAACCGTCTGGTCACTGGACTTGGGAGAATTATGGTGCAAGCCCAGATGTTGCACAGCCTACTCTGCCAGGTTATCAATACCAGCCTTTTGGCTCTCCCACCCTCCCTAGAGAGAGCCTAGGCACTGGCAGCCAAGCCTTGGCTAACCCAGTCTATTATCACTTGGTCTCACTCTCAGATCTTCCAGAGTTCAGGCATTATCCCTGCTGTATTCCACTTGGTTCCTAGAAAATACACACACTGATCCGTGATCTTAGGTCTCCAAGGTGCCCGGGTGATTGATTGGTGAACCCGAGTCATTAGTTCACTGGCTTGAGTCCCACAGCCCTATGCCAAGGGCCCCAGCACCCCTGCATTCTGAGTCTTCGTGTTTCCCCATCACCATGGGGTGTGGGATGGAGAGACTGGATTATCATCTAGAGCCTGGTGTCCTTGGATAGAGCAGAACAGCCTGTGGGCCTGGGGTTGGTAGGAAATGAGGGCCTAGTAGATAGCAGCCCAGCAGGTCCTGTTATAGGGTCAGGCTGAGCCTCTTCCCATGTCTTCCGGCTCGACCCCTTTCTGCCCTTCTGTAACAGTAGAGTAACATGCACATCTGGGGTAGGGTTGGGGACTTTACTTCAGCAAACACCTGGAGTGCCCCAGCCCATGAGATAAAGGCATGACTGTTCCATCATATAGCCAAAAGCAAATGCTTCAGGAGCCATGCCTGTCTCAAGGGGGGGAAAGCATTTGACCTTTATCCTGTCAGCTGAGGGTGGCCACCTTCCCCCTGGATGACCTCTCCTCATCCCCATCTTATTTCCCTTCCAGGAAACAACTACCAGGGTCATGGCAACTTTGACTTCCCCCATGGGAATCCCGGAGGGACATCCATGAATGACTTCATGCATGGTCCCCCCCAGCTCTCCCACCCACCGGACATGCCCAACAACATGGCCGCCCTGGAGAAACCCCTCAGTCACCCCATGCAGGAAACTGTGAGTACCTTCAACTTGTACCTCAACCTTCCCATTTGCCCATGCTTCCTCCCAACCTCATCTGGGGCTGACTGGGACAGAGGGCTTTCCCTCGGGATCTTTGCGATGTGAATACTCTGGTTCCCTCCTCAGTGGAAAAAAAAACTAAGAATTAGATTCAGGGGCTCAGACGGGAGGGAGAGGCTGACATGGTTGGTCTATACCTGTCAACTTGGCTATTTTATTGAGGACATTGAAGTCTCTTGAGTTAAGAAAGCTCCAGGCTGTCCCTTGCATCTACATGTGCCACCTTAAGCTCCACTTACACTCTTCCACTGACGCCTGTGGTTCCAGCCCCCTGAAATTAGCTCCCATACTCAGGCACTTAGTCTCTGGGGATCTGAATCCCCGTCAGGGTCTCACCACCACATGTAAAAAGGAGGTCCCAGGACATCTGACCTCCCTGAGGGCTTGCCTGCCCTCCTTGTCTTGTCTCCCACAATAAATGGGCATGTCCCACATGACTGGGGACACCTTCATGGAGTAAGATGCCAAGAGCTAACCACAGCCATCCCTCCTGTGGCTCTGGAAACAGTGGTAAGAGACCTGGCCACCCTCTTGAGCCCTCCTCTGTTTGAATGCTCGACTGTTGTGCTCTGTGTAGCATAGCAAATGCCCCTTGGGTCGGGACAAAGAGGCACAAAGCACACCTTAAGGCGCTGAGATGGAGGAGGAGCAGTGGGAGTCGGGACACTGAGACCCATGTTGGTCTCTCACTTTGGAGGGAAGGGGCACAAATGAGAATACCAGCCAGAAAAGGTCCAGAGTGTCCACAGCGCCTGGTAGAGGGATTGGAGGACCTATGTCAGAGGACTTACAGGAGCTTTCTCATCTCTTCTCACATCCCCGACTTCCCTCTAAGAATGAGTACAGTGCCTGGCGACACAGTTGGGTAGGCTGCTTCCCCGGCACTGCCTGAGCAAACGGGACATGGTACCCACCTGTGATCTCAAAACTCAGAGATAGAGGAGGGAGTGCCCAAAGTCCAGAGGCATTCCCTGGCTACATAGCAAGTTTAAGGTCAGCCTTGTGATACTCGAGAGCCTGCCTCAGAGAAAACAAGACAGGAAGAGAAAGACAAGTGCATAGTACATATTGACTCTGCCTTGTAAAGTTTCCAACTTGGAGCCACTGATCTCCTCCTCTGTGCTCTCCAGGACCTCAGAATAAATAACACAGCTAGGAGTCACCGACATCATCCCCCACACACTGTATACCCCAAGTCCTCATACCCACTAATCCCGAAAGATGCGACATAGAGAAAGCCATATGCCCTCTTACCAGCCAAGCTATTTGCTTCCTGGTTCCTCTTCCACCTGATTCAAGCTCAGAGCTCCCCCAGAACTCCACAAAGGTGTGCCCGCTTTCTCAGCTTTCATCTCACTGATAGCAAGCCGACCTAGCAATGCATTGGTATCGCATGGGGAGACAACCCCAGGTCTATTCTTGGTGTATCTACCTTGGTGTATCTAGAAGCAGCCTGGTCCTGGCTGAGCACTAGGCAGCAGATTGGCAGCCACGACAGCAGTGCTCTGAGCTCTGAGGCATTCCTGTTGAGGTCTAGGGGAGAAGCTATAGCATAGGATCTGAGACTTCTGTCCTGAGCTGAGCTGGTCATGGGAGTGTGGAGTCCCCATGGGTGCCATGGGACATCTGCTGTTGTGAGATAAGTGGGGACCCTCGGCTGACCTCCCTTTATATCATGCCACATGGGGGTCACCTGGGGACCTGGACTGGAAGAACACTGTAGTACTAGTGTCACACTGGAGCCCTGCACCCTGCAAAGAAAGGGCACACCAGGACTTTTGGTAGAGACCAAATCACAGCAGACTTGGGGAACAGCTTTTAGCAGAAATGGAAAGAGGAACCTGGGCCAAGGAAGGTGTGATCGCCACTCACCAACCCAGCATGGAAGAGCCCAGAAATGGAGATGGGGCAGGGATGAAAGTCATCTGAAACCAAGGAAGCATTTTGTCACCAAAATGATATATTCTTGGTGGTATGTAAGAGGGTGCTGGTGGCCCTGTTCAAATGAATAGAGCAGGCTGAGGCCTTTGCTGCAGGTGTACAGAGCTGCTTCAGGCCTTCTGCTTTGAAGGGTCTGCTTAGACCAGCAAACAGCATTCACCGGGCACATATTCACAAACAAACCTTCTACCCACCTACCCACAGCCAGCACATAGCAAATTAAAGGGGATGAATTCCCTAGGTAACTGTTTAGAGTCGTCCTACCATGTTCCTTGCCACCCCCAGCATGAAGCCCATTGCTAATCAGAGAGAAGGCAGTACCCTGAAATGCCCCTGGCCAGCCAGGTTCTCTCCCTGGTCTGCCATTTTGACACCAGTGAGGTTCATCCGGGAGGGAGGCAGGCAAAGCGCCTGTCTCCTCTTTACCGCCAGCCAGGGGGAGCTGCACGCCTGCCCGTGCTGTGTCCACGCCTGCTCTGCACTGCCCTGGCCCTCGGGGTGGGGCCTGCACCACGCTGCCAGCAGCTACCCGCTTCCCAGAAACACGTCCATTTGCTTGTCCATTCTGGCCTCGCTGTTGTTTGTTGTGACAGTGTGGGGGTGGGAGGCTCTCTGGTCTGTGCCTGGCTCAAGGCCCTTCCTAGGCCTTGTGCGGAGTAAGGCCTTCTCCACTTGTTCCTTCACAGCCTTCCTGGTTGTTGGTTTCTGGAGAGGATGATTTTTTTTTCTACCCCGCCCCTCAACCTCGGATCATTGTTCTCTGTGAGGGGTGCCCTCGTTTGGGGTCCGTTACTTCCTGGTTTGTTTGGTTTTCATTTTCTCCAGGCATCCCGTCGTTGTGCCTCGTCACCTCACCTCTCTTTTCTCCTGCTCTCTCCTCCTCCACAGATGCCCCACGCTGGCAGTTCTGACCAGCCCCATCCCTCCATACAACAAGGTTTGCACGTACCACACCCCAGCAGCCAGGCAGGGCCTCCATTACATCACAGTGGGGCTCCTCCTCCTTCCCAGCCTCCCCGGCAGCCACCACAGGCCGCTCCCAGCAACCATCCACACAGCGACCTGACCTTTAACCCCTCCTCAGCCTTAGAGGGTCAGGCCGGAGCACAGGGAGCATCCGACATGCCGGAACCGTCACTGGATGTAAGTTGGGGTCACTACACACCTTGGTCTGGGGCCGGGCTCGGCACCATGACCTTCCCAAGAGAAGGGGGGTACTTAAGGGTTCAAGGCCCCTGGGTGGAAAGGTGGGCGGGTGGTGGGCGGGCCCTAGTCAGTCTCCCCTGACTCTAGCACTAGGATGCCCCATATGGGGGTGTGTCATGAAAGCCCCACCCCTACCCATCAGCCCCTTGACCCGATAGTCCTGCTCCCCAGTCCTATCCATCTTCTACGTAAACCCTTGATGAGTCCCTCCAGTCAAAGCCTTGGAGATAGTGCAAGAGGGTCCTTGCCCTTCTTCCTTCCCATCCCCTCCCTCACACCCCCATGTCAAGCTTGCTATTTCTGTATCTACCTTCTGGCCTGGGCAGGGGAAGAGCTAAGAATGACACCCCACCATCGTCTTGCTGGTCTTGTCTGCCTGCGGTTTCCTTGTCCATGTGTCTCCATTCCCTGCTTCCGCTTGCTCCATTGCTCACTCCAAGAAGTCTCCATGTGGGATGACAGAAGATGGTGGGGGGAGGACATGGCTCAGGGGGGAGACAGAGTCAAAGTGGGCAACTGAGACCCAAGGATCTCCCATTCCAAGACCTCAGTAGTGTAGAAGATGGGATGATGGGGATCACAGAAAGATTGGGATTGGACACTTGCTCCTCCTATCCCCTCCAGGAGCTAGAAGCTGTAGCTAGCCCCCATCCCTAGGTACTGGACTCCCGGCCCTGCTGTCAACACCTACCACAGTGGCATCAGAGAGCTCTTGGTGGGGAGAACTTTGGTGCTATCTTCAGTTTGCCGATAGATGTCTTGGTTTCTCACCCAACTCTCCTCCTTTAGCCAGACTGAGGGATGCTTCTAGATTCAGGATCTCCTCTGCCCTTGTGTGATATACATACTCCAAGGGTGTCACATGAGGAGTGGAGACAGTGAACCACAGGGACAGAACAGTACGGCCAGCCACAAACTCGCTAGGATTCTAGGAGAGTAGTCTAGGGCACTGTGGGGACCGCCTGGTCTTCCCACCACCTGCCTTGTGCTCATGGATGAAGCCAGATGGCTTACACCAGCAGGCTGTGTGACCCCAAGCTGCTCTTGGCAGGGTCTGAGAGGGCAGAGGAACAATCAAAAGGAATCCAGCCCTTGACCTGCCATGGGGCTGACATTGAAAGCTGGGGTCAGCCCAGTGGGTCTCCCTGGCCTTGGCATTTGTTGAGTATGGGCATGCCTGCTCCCAGCTGAGATGTAGTGGTCTTGGGGACAGCCAGCAGGCCCATACTTGACACTGTTAGTTTTCTGTCTTTGACATAGAACCCCAGGAGGCAAGTAGAAGGGAGTGAGAAGGCCAGAGAGACCCCCACTCCTTCTGGACCACCCTCAGACACCTCAACTAGGCTTCTTCTTTTCTAGCTACTGCCGGAACTCACAAACCCCGATGAGCTCCTCTCCTACCTGGACCCCCCCGACCTTCCAAGCAATAGCAACGATGACCTCCTGTCTCTCTTTGAGAACAACTGAAGGCCACTCTCCACTGGGGCCATCCCTCCCCACTCTGCCTCCTACCCCATCTGTCCCACATCCTTTTCCTCCCGGGAGCCCATGCTCGGGCTGAGAGCTGAGCAGAGCACACTAGGCAGGGAAAGCCATGTGGGTCTACAGTCATGTTTGCCTGAAGGCTCCGGGATCTGTGCCTAGAGCAAGCCTGAAGACGGACCCTGCTTCAACCCAAGCTGAGGGAATCCAGGCCCAGCAAGAGACATGCCAATGGCGACTGTAGGTCCCTCCATGTGTGCTGACTCCAGACGACCGACCTTCCAGTGTCCCAAAGTTCTTCCATGTTTTTAAACCTTATCCCCGCCTCTTGGCCCAGAGCCTCCTTCAGATGACTGGAACCTGAGAGAAGCCTGCGCTCCGGCCCCCAGGCCAGGGTAGTGGACAAGCTTTGGAGGAGTGGTGACAGTTTGCAGCAGTGAGGAATCACACACACACACACACACACACACACACACCCCACAGAAAAGCACAACCCTCTGGGAAGGAGAACATCCCTCGGGGCCGGGGGTCGTAGCTTCGGCCTCTGACTTCTAAGCCAAGATGCCCTGTAAACGCTCTTTTGCCAGAGCAAGGACAGGTGCTGTGTCTGAGAGAGCTTGCCACACCTGTGCAGGGACTGGCAGGAAACAGGCCAGGGCCTTCCCCAGAGCCAAGACAATGCAGAGGAGGGTTCCTTAACTAAGACCCGGGCCATGCCTTGTGGGGAGCAGAGAACACGTGCACAAATGTGCACCACACTAAGATGAGCCCTCCGTTAGAGGCCAGGGGAAGATGCTAGCCAGAGTCCAACCGAGGCAGCTTTGCCCCAAGCCACTCCCTGCTTTTAAATGACCACAGTGGGAAGCTCCGAAGTCATGGAAGGAAAGGAACATTGCATCTGGACAACAAGCAAACCATTTCCCCTGTGTTCTCTGTCCTTCCTCCTACCCAAGCTTCCTTCTCCAAGACGATTCCATGGGACCCACTTCCCTCTGGGTTCTCCTTTCCCCAGACAGCTGTAGGGGCGCAGGTAGGGAAGCAGCATGGACCCCTGCCCCCTGGGGAAACGACTCCACACACAGCAGGAGTCCAGGGCCTCCATGTCTCTCCAAGCCTCTCGGTCTGGTCGGCAGGTTCTCTGCTCAAGGCTGCCTGTCTCCAGCCCAGACCTTTGCGGGGTGCACTAGGATATCTTGGCAGGCGATTTGTGGCATTTGTGTAGCTGCCTGTCCCTGTATTTCTCCACCCAGAGCTCGCTCCACACTCCTGCTCCCCCAGCAAGTGCAGCCTCTGGTCCCCCTCTGCTTTTTCACTCCATGCAGCTTAGAGTCCCCTGCAGGCTGGTCACACGCCTGCTTTGTGCCAGGCTGGTCTGTGCCCACCCCCCAGCCTCGTGGCCTACGGTGATGCCCATGGTGATGCCAGGTTGTCTGCTCACATGAATCCCATCTGTAAATTCTTTGCTCCCTTCTCCGATGCTGCCTCCCAGGGTCCTCTCCTGCCTCCTGTCCACTGCCAGCGTCCTCATTTGTCATCGGTCATTAGCCTCCCTCTGTGCTCCCTGGCACTCTTAATATAGATTGAACCAGAAAGGTGACCCCTAACTGTTGACTTATTGTCACCCTAAAAACAAAAACAAAAAACGGCACAAGGAAAGCTGCCACCACCCACCCCTCTTCTTCCTTTGTCCTGTTGTTAAGGTTTTTTCAAGCAGTGTGTTCAGTATGCAAATCAATTATTTTAAGAATCGCTTTTGTAAATATCTTTGTGAATATTTTAGTATTGTCTTTGATAATCAACATTTTCATGACCTGGTTATAGCCTTTGCTGGTGTTTTTAAAATATCTTGACTCAGTGACAAAACCCGAGTCCTTTTTTTTTAAAAAAAAAAAACAAAAAAAACAAATGACAAAAACAAAACAAAAATAAAAAAACAAAACAAAACCAACCAGGGCTATTTGTACAGATGAGAGAGGAACAGAAGAGGCGGCCATGCTCAAGTTGGGAGACCAGGCAGCCCACTGTTGAGAACCACTCTCAGTCAGTTGGTAGGGACAGCATTACACCAGACTGTCTCTACCCAGTGCCTATGTCCTGGCACACGGCCGTGCTCTGTCAGACCGTACGGATTGTTGAGCTTCAGACTGACAAATGCCTTTCTCACAAGTTCCTGCTTCTTGCCGTGATACTGTGCCCCAGAACAGCCTGGGGTCCCTGCTAGTTCCTGTCAAGGCATGCCCAGGTTCTCCACAGATTTCCAGTGCAAAAGGCCTAGATACTCCCTGTAGGCCCAGCCTCTCTTGTCATCTCTTGGTTCACACCTGAGGCTGATTCCCTAAGGCTCCCTCCCAGTCAAGTGCCCCACCAGCAAGTTCACAGAGCCTGAAGCCCACACTCTGGGAACATCTCCTTCCAGAGAAAGGTCGGAGCTCATCCAGGTTTTGAGAGAGGTACAAAGACATCTGGAGCTGGAGCTGTGCCTTGATAGAGACAGATGCAGGTAAAGGTGACATCCATAAACAGGCAGGCCCAGGCTCTGGAAAGATCCTCAGTCCTTTCTGACAACTACTTGGAGCCATAGTAACCTCAGAAATGAGGTCTCAGCAAGCCACTTTACCACAATGAGCAACCCACCCACAGGCATGTTCCAGCCGCCACTCAGCTAAACGGGCTGGAGTCCATGCGCAGATGGGAAAGGCCCCGCACAGGCGATCACCCTCATCTTCTTGGTTTGAAGCTTTATTCATGTCTCATGTATCCTGTAGCCATTTTATTTTTTAAAAGATCCCTAATACTTTCTCCCTAACGGAAGCCCTAAACCCCAGAGAGCTACAGGTCTGCTCCCAATGGGCCCTCTTGGGCCTGACCAATCCAGACGAGGCAGTGAGCAGCGGCAACTCAAGGGACGTGTGTACATATGTAAATGAGAAACAGACATGTCAACAAGATACATTCATTTCTCCCGGAATGTGTATTGTTTTTATTTTACGAAACAGAAAAACAACAAAAGGCTTGGAACTCCTTCATCCTCCGTGGAATACTAGATCCCGTTTGTTAGCCTTCGTGACTCCGTCCTTGTCTCCTGTAATATACTGACCCTGTGTGCAGAGGCGTTTTTGTTCCCTTTTGTTTTTATTTTTACCTACATGTACTATTTACCTTCCAAGTCCTAGCCCTGCCACCTGTGTATTTTTAGGGTGCTATGGAAACAATGAAGAGAAAGCGGGGATTTCAGAAGAAAATTGTAACCAAATTCATAAACTTTGTATAAGTTTTTGATACCATGATCACAGGTGATTCACATGTACACACATCCACACCCACACGTGCCGCCTGAAGTGACGTCCACGGAACCCGCCCTTGTCTTTGTACATCGTATGTACACTGCAATCATTTCATACCTTTGACTGGTCAGAAAAAAAAAAACTAATTGTGATTTCTAGTCTTGCAAAGCTGTATGCAGTTAGATGATGTGACCTCTAATATTTATCTAATAAATATGTATTCAGATGAAACCTGTATATTAGGTGTTCATGTGGTTATTTTGTATTTAAAGATCAAATTATCTGATTATTGCTAGACATTTCTATACTCTGTTGTAACACTGAGGTATCTCACTTGCTCATGTTAATTTTTTTCTAAATAAATGGACAAAAAAATGAAGGTTCTGGTGAGTTAGCTGTTTTGTGGGTGTTAAGGACTGGTCTGAGGGAACTGGCTTTGGTTTATTTTATTTTAAAGATTTATTATGTATACATCATTCTGCCTGCATGTATGCCTGCAGGCCAGAAGAGGGCACCAGATCTTATTATAGATGGTTGTGAGCCACCATGTGGTTGCTGGGACTTGACTCAGGACAAGTGCAGTCAGTGCCCTTAACCTCTGAGCCCTCTCCCCAGCCCCAGGCTTTGGTTTTTAAACCACCACCCTATCCTGCTAGTCTGTGCACACACAGAAACAATGGAATGGTTCAGGTGTTGGTATGGAAGAATTCTGCCCAGATGTCCCCAGATGAAATCCTAAAGCCCATGTGACTATGAACGGCTCCAGGCATCCATCCCTCTTGGTGAGGACTGCTATCTCCTGTTGTGGGCTTGTGGGACCGAGTTCTGGGATGACTGGCTTAATGTGGGACCCTCAACAGGGCCAAGTCCTGGAGGGGTGCTGAGTCCTTAGGCCATCTGTGACTCAGGCTAATAGCCTTTGCTGAGTCCCTGACAGACTAGGGACAGGAGCCTGTCCATGACAAGTCAGAGGGTCTGTCCACAGCATCTAGGCACAGCCATTCTTCATAAATGCCTTAACAACCGCTCTCCTTGCAGGCCATGGAGCCCTGTCTCTGGCCACCTTGCTTCTCCCCCACTGTTTCCTGCTCCATTCCAAGCGAAGCTTGAGTTTACTACGTGGCTGTGTTTTACATGGGTTTGCTCCTCAGGCCACAGATTTTTTTTTTAGATTTATTTATTTTATATATATATGTGAGTACACTGTTGCTGTCTTCAGACACACCCGAAAGGGCATTGGATCCCATTACAAATGGTCGTGAGCCACCATGTGGTTGCCGGGAATTGAACTCAGGACCTCTGGGTCCTGAGCAATCAGTGCTCTTAACCGCTGAGCTATCTCCCCAGCCCAGGCCACAGTTCTAATACCCAGCACAGACTGTATGTTTGTGTGTCCAGTTTAAGTTTTAGGGAAATGGGTCAGATTGTCAGGGCCAGTAGCCATCAGTGTTCTTCCTCCCAACCGGCCTGACCACTGAGCAAGAAAAACAAACATGGCCGCCACCTTAGCAGTCCCTCAGCGAGGACTACAAATGTCAGCCCAGCAGGCTGCCCAAATATATTGTCTGGTGTGAATCGAGTGTGTGAAAAAGGAAGATTGGACATACCTGGAGTGGGTTGGGTGGATGTGCACCAGAGTCGGCTAGGCTGAAGGGCTGCCTCTGGGGTCCTGGGCACTGAGAAGCACCACCTCCAAGGAAGGCAGGGACTGATAAAGTGGCTGCAGTTTCTTTTTTGCATGGGAGATGAAGATACAGGAGTCCTGGTTGCTGCTAAGCTGCAGTCACTGTCTTCTGCCAACATCCGGCAGCCTTGTCCTCAAGCAGCCTGAGATACCAGGAGAGTTTCCTGGGCATATGAAGGGCATTCCCACTCCCTGTTGCCTTAGACCAGTGACTTTACAATGAGCAGAGGAATCCGCATATAGGGACATGTCCAGACCCTTTAAACCAAACAAATAAACAAGGCAGAAAATAGTAGGAGGGTCCCCTACAGGGAAAGGAGGCCAGACAACTATCAAGGTGGGAATGGGGGTGTATGTGTGCTTGCTGGGTTAGTTTTTGTGGGTTGTGGTTAAACAAAACTTCTGTGCTCCGTTGCCTTCAAGGCAGGAAGTGAGCAGAGTAGGAGCTGGACTTCACTATAAAGACAAGACTTGCCATTTTTAGCTTGACTCCCTGTTGTTAGAGATACACAGGCCAGATACAGGTCTGTGGCTTCCTGAGCCCTCATGGCAGCCTTGACCCAGCTCATGCCTGCCAAGACAGTCAGCCTTCTTCTGGCATAGAGGGCCTGTGAGATGGGAAAAGTCACCTAGAGCAAAGCAAGGCTGAACACCACCCCCAGCACAGACAAGATTAATAAATCTAATGGGAGAGGGCAAAACGCCCAGTCTCAAAGCAACTGGGGCTCAACTTCCATCCCTCCTGTGGCCGTCTCCATACACCTAATCCTAGAGTGGTTCGGTTTGGTTTGGTTTAGTTTGGATTTGACTCTATGTAACCCTGGCTGGCCTGGAACTCTCTAGGTAGATCAGGCTGGCTTCAAGATCACAGAGATCTTCCTGCGTCTGTCTCTTGAGTATGGGGATTAAGGACTTTGGCCACCACACTTGGCCAAACATTATTTTAAACGTTATTTTATGTATCTGAGTGTTTGCCTGCATACATGTGTGTGGACCTGTTGCTCCTGACAGACAGAAAAGGGCCTTGGATCCCCTGGAACCAGAGTTACAGACGGTTGTGAGCCACCATGTGAGTGACAGGAATTGAACCCAAGTCCTCTGCTCCCAACCACTGAGCCATCTCTCCAGCCCATGGTGAGACCTTCTTTAATGCAACCCACCCATCCTCCACTGTCGGGAAGATGTACCACCAGGTACAGTACAGTCACCCTCAGCAGACAGGGACTATCTAGAAGGTTGCTGCCTTCCTTCCCACCCTCACCCAGCAGCCCACACCCAGCAACTGACTTCCAGAAGGATCCACAGAGAGCAACCTCTCAGCAGGGCAAGCTCAGTCCCCCAACAGACCCTCCTGGTAGAACTTCACCAGCGTTCTGTGCCGGCTCCTCTCTCCTCGGTCTGCTCTGTCTTCCCCCTGGGTCTCTCCCGTTTCTGCCCATAGACACCTGCAGGGAGGGGGTGGGGTTCTGAGCAAACATGCATGGCTTTACATGAGACAGCAATGTCAAGGACCAAGGAAATGGACCCATGAGGAAGTAATTAACCAACCCTTTTCCCTGGGTCAAGTTTGGAAAGGCCAAGGCTCCTTCTGTCGTTTTACTAGTATCCACTAACCATTGGCCAATGTGCATGAAAACTAACAACTCTCACTTTCCCCTCCTGTTTACAGCCTGGGATTGCACACTCCACCTAACACTAGCTAACCCTGCCATAAATGGCTAAGGTTCCCCGTGGTTACAGAAGCCAGTGTCACTCCATCAGGGTGCACACCACCCACCTGACCCTAGCTTTTCTATATCCATGTGTCTCATTTCTCTGTCCATTCTTCATTCCGTCACCACCTCAGTCAGGCTTACAGACCCACATTTCTCAGGAGCTCTGCAAATCCCTGCAAGCCTACACAGTAAGCTCTTCCTGTATTACCTGGGCATCGTTTAGAATGTAAGTTCAGTGCTCATCCCCAAAGTGAGCTAGCTCAGTCCCACTTGAAACCATTACTAGTACTCCACCAGCTCCTAGGATTTCAGTATGATTACTTTATACAACTCTTCCCCAGGAGGACAGGTAGATGAGCCCTGCTGGCCCAACTCACAGGGACTATGCAGACAGACATCTTAAAGTCACAGCTTGACCTCGTGGAGCTCACACACACTTCCTTTAACCCACCAGCTGGAACTTCCTGAGGGAGAGTTGTATGAATGACACCTAGACCCAATGAAGAAGGCATAGAATTAATGCCATTTTTATTTCCATCTATATCCTTTTTAGCCAGCAAAGGATATTCCAACTCCAAGATCCTGAATTAAACACCCACATCAGTTCTGCTCCTAGGCAACCATATTTGAGTGGACCTCAGAGGCAGGCCCTGATCCCAGAGCCGGACCACTAACCCAGTGACAATGAAGATCCCGCATTGGGAGCAGGTAGAGGTTGACAGCCCCAGGCATTGGGTGGCAGCATGTCACCTGAGCTAAACTGAGACGGAACATGGAGCAGCTGCCCCTGCTGGCTCACTCCAACTCATGTCATCTTCAGTGACAGGAGCCAGTGCTGTTCCTTTTCTCCAAACAAGGTTGACTTGAGTCTCTGCCATATTCTGCGTTTGCACACTGGAGAGACAGTTGCACAAATAGATCCTCTAATTACTCAGTCAGGATGAGCCCATGCAGACGCCTACACTGGTGTCATCCTACCCCAAGAAGAAGGATGCATTTCTTGGGTTCACCCAAGCACTTGAGAATTCCCAGACCAAACTGAAGAGGCTCTCAGGTCCTGGGACTGCAGCTGCTATCCCAGGGAAAGGAGGCATAGAAATCCAGGATTCTGAGATGGGTTGGGGTCCCGTGTCCCTGAATACATGCTCAGATGAACCACTGGGATGGACAAGTGGATCTTCTGTGATGTACACCATCAGTCACCATCAGTCATCATCAGTCAAGGTGCTCTGGGAAGCAGCAGAGAGAAGCCAGCTCTAATTACCTTGAGGGGAAAAGACCTGTGCTGGTTAATGAGTAGAGAGATTGTGAAGGAGGATTAGGAACAAGCTTGCAAAGCAACCATGACCCATACAAGCTTGGGCCTGGTATAAGAAAGATAAATTTCAACTCCACCCTTCCACCCCATTGTACACACATACACACCCCACACCCGCAGTACAGTCCGGGCTTCACCTCCTACTAAGAGTCATCTGACTGGTCATTTTAAAAGTGTAGGTAAAGCTGTTCCCCACCCCATTGACTTCTGTCACTTATGATAAGAAACAGGATCTACCAGAAGATGCCTCAGGGTCTGTCTCGGTTGACATCAAGAAACAACAAAAGACAAGTGTAGGCTCCAGGTCTGGCCAGATGTCTAGCACTGTGCTCCTACGTTAGAAATAGTTCTTATGGGGCTGAGGAGATGGGTCAGTGGTGAAAGTGTTTGCCTTGTAAGCCTGAGGACTCAAGTTCTTGGCCCGCAATGGAGCCCAAGGGGGAGGGAGAAAATCAACTCCTGAAAATATTCCTCTGATCGTCACAAGCTTGCCGTGGCATGTTGCATGCATGCCATGCATTCACACACACAAACATGTCTGTGCACACACACACACACACACAGAGAGAGAGAGAGAGAGAGAGAATAATAGCAACAAAGGTTTTTGTTTTTAAGTGGTTATATTATAAATAATTATAGAAATGCCTATATAATGCTTTCAGTTAGTCCTTTGCCCTATAGACTCTGAAGGACTAACTTCAGAAAAGAAATGTTACAGGCTCTTGGCTTACAGAGCAGGGCTTGACCACCTGGTTACACTGGCCACTAGAAGCAGATGTGAGAGAAAGAGTTCTTCTACAGGAAGTCAAAAGATTTTCAGCAGGGGGAAAGAATCTGAATGGCCATATACAACAGAGGTGTGTGTGTGTGTGTGTGTGTGTGTGTGTGTGTGTGTGCGTCTGTGTGTCTGTGTGTGTCTGTGTGTGTATTTTTGTGTCTGTGTCTGTATGTGTCTCTGTGTGTCTGTGTGCGTGTCTGTGTCTATGTGTATCTATCTGTGTCTATGTGTGTCTGTCTGTGTACGTCTCTGTATGTCTTTATGTGTCTATGTCTGTGTGTCTGTCTGTGTCTGTGTGTCAGTGTGTGTCTGTGTGTGTGTGTGTGTGTGTGTGTATATAAGTACCCATATGTATTTTCATACTGAGATGTTTCTCCACCAGCTGTCACCTAAGGTAAAACACAACAATTAAGGAAAATGATTTGGGTGGATGCCCTTCATTTCATCTTTGGATTCAAAGAAAAGAGTCCTCACAATCTGATTCAGAGCAGAAAGAAGTGGGAACTCTCGAAGCTCAGCCAATCAAACTCATTGTCAGAAAAGGGGTCATGCTGTGTGGAGTGGAGAACTGGAATGTTTCACTTCCCACCCTCATACTTAAGTTCAAGCATCTGAAGCTGTCTTGTGCTAAGACCTCAAAGAAAGAGAGTGATGCCCGCGGAGCCTGTTGTCTTTTCACTAGCCAAGTGTGAGCACTCACTCATCGCTGCGTGGCTGAGCTCATGTGAAACCTCACAGGGGGATCATTAGCTGAGGCCAGTTCGTCTCCATCCCTGGCAGCACACCCAGCAGTAGCTACGGTTTGCATCTTGACTACAGGCCAGCAAGCCCTTCCCTTGAAGGGAGTCCATCTTTGCCATGTAGGGCATAGCAGTGAACACTATCAAAAGAGCACAGTTCAAAGAAGAAGGGAAGTACTTCCTCCCGTCTTCCCCCTCCCTTCCCCAAGTACTGTCCGAGTAGGATACCTGAGCCCATTGGCAAAATAAGTAACCGGAAGGGCACCAGGTTTTGATATGCTTTTGAAGAAAGATGGAATGTCCCAGAAGAAGCCAGGAGAGGGATGGGAGAAGAAGGAGAAGGAACAGGAAGTAGCTGTGGAAGCTTCCAGAAACCTCTGGAAGCACCTGGGTGCTTTCCATGGGCTCCTTAACCCAGTGTCTCTGAGCCTGAACTCCCATTTACCCTCTCCAGCACTGTCACGGGGTCTGAGGTCAAAGGAAAGTAGGTGAGAGACTGGAGCTCTAGGCTAGGAGAGCTGTCTTTGGCAACCCAACCAGGCTTGTTTTCTAAAACCATTGCACCAAGCATCCATCCTTGGGATGGCAAGTGTGCTGTCTAGATTGCGGTCAACTGGAGCAAGCTACAAGTCATCTGAGAGGAGGAAACTTCATTTGAGACAATGCCTCCATAAGAGGCTGTGGGCCAGCCTGTAGAACATTTTCTTAATTAGTGATTGATGGGTGAGGGCTCACACCCAGCTGGTGGTCCTAGGTTCTGTAAGAAAGAAGGCTGAGAAGCCAGGCTGTGGTGGCTTTAATCCCAGCACTCAGGAGGTCTCTCTGAGTTCGAGACCAGCCTGGTCTACAGAGCAAACTGCCTGACAGCCAGGACTACACACAGAGAAACCCTGTCTCAAAACACCAAAAAAGAAAAAAAGAAAAAAAAGTGCCTGACCAATGCAAATGCAGATACTTACAGCCAACCATCAGACTGAGTCCAGGGACCCCAATGGAGAAGTTAGGGCAAAGACTGAAGGAGCTGAAGGAGATTGCAATCCCATAGGAAGAACAATATCAACTAACTGGACCACCCAGAGCTCCCAGGGACTAAACCACTAACCAAAGAGTACACATGGAGGGAGCCAGGACTCCAGATACACATATGTAGCAGCGGATTGACCTTATCTGACATCAATGGGAGGGGAGGGAGGCTTGATGCCCTATCGTAGGGGATGCTAGAAGGGTGGGTGGGTGGAGGGGGAGGGGGGAAGAGGGTTAGTGGAAGGGTAACCAGGAAGAGGGAATATCATTTGAAATGTAAATGAATAAAATGATTAATAAGAAAGAAAGAGGGAGAGAGAGAGGGAGAGGGAGAGAGAGAGAGAGAAGTTTGAGCAAGCCAGTAAGCAGCCCCTCCATGTGTTCCTACCCTACTTGAATGCCTGTCCTGGCTTCCTTCAATGAGTTTCAATAACAGACTACAATACGGAAGTCTACGCCAAATGAACCTTTTCCTCTCCAACTTGCTTTTCCGTTACAGTGTTTCCTCACAGCAATAGAAACCTTCACTATGACAAGCTTCAGAAAGAGAGAGTTTATTCATAGCCAGCTGGGTACAGAGACAGGAGTTCAAGTCTCAGATCTACAGCATGGAGTAGGGAACTCTAGTCCACAGCTGCCAGGGGTAGCCACAGAGAGCTTTGCTCACGGCAGGCAATTAGATAAGTCAGCCCCTTGTCACAGCTCCTTAGCTCTGTGGGTCATGGAATCTAGGCATTCTTAGGGCCTCATGAGTCCATCTAGGCAGCCATCATCCTGTGGTCTCAGCTTCTCCCTACAGCTCCACACTTGCTGAGAAGGAGAGGTACCCAAACAGATGCAATCAGAGCCATGGGGGGGGGGACGACTCTGTAACTGTGGAGGGTGGCCATCACCCCTGCTCGAGTGCCCAGGAGACCTGGGACTGTCCTGACCCTCATGGAGCCCTCAGCCTTGACAGAGATACCCACTGCTGACTCAGACACATCCAGAGGAGGGAACATAGAAATAAAAGTGCACGCAGTGTCACATGGGAGAGCAGGGCCGAGACTAGGGTACGTTGCTAGGTGTGTCGTCACTCTCTGTCCGACACATCAGTTTCATGAGATACTTAGTCTGTTCTATTCGCTGTTTTCCCTGGTGCCTAAAATAGAAGCCAGCACGTGGCAGGCGCTTAGTAACTGTTATCCAAATGAAGGATGAGAGGAAGGCTGCCAGGGGATTTGGGTCATCACGTCTGAGTCAGAGATGAGGTGAGCAGCAACAGGACGTGCCAACACTCAGAGGCACGATGGTGCACAGAGATCCGAGGATGGCGGAAAGTCCACTCTGCTTGTCCAAGAGGGTGGCGATGGTAATGACTCTGGCTTTGGAAATCTTTTTTTTGGTTTGGTTTTTCAAGTCAGGGCTTCACCATGTAGCCTTAGCTGTCCTGTAGGCCAGGCTGGCCTCGAACTCATAGAGATCCACCTGCCTCTGCTTCCCAGGTGCTGGGATTAAAGGTGTGTGCCACCATATAGCTCTGCCCTGGCTTTGGGAATTTTGATCCTTTCTTTGAGGACACTGGAGCAGGACATACAGGGACTAGTTGCTAATTAGAGGCTCTGGGTTTGGTCAGGTTTTTTTTTTAATTCTATATATTTGCTGGGTGTAGTGGTCCTTTAATCCCAGAGAAACTCTGTCTTGAAACCCTCCCAATCTAATTTATTTTTATTTTATGTCTATGAGTGTTTGTGTACATGTATATATGTGTAAAACATGCACGCAGTACGAGAGGATGGTGTCGTGTCCCCTGGAACCGGAGTACGGAGGATTGTGA
This sequence comes from Tokudaia tokunoshimensis, assembly GCA_036184795.1. Taxonomy (NCBI): domain Eukaryota; kingdom Metazoa; phylum Chordata; class Mammalia; order Rodentia; family Muridae; genus Tokudaia; species Tokudaia tokunoshimensis. The sequence continues at coordinate 86,026,654 of BTHU01000011.1, forward strand.
GGGGCCATGTGGTTGCTGGGAATTGAACTTGGGTCCTCTGCAAGAGTTGCAAGTGCTACATGGATCTATGTTTTGCCCAGAAGTCCAACAATAGGTGCTTCCTAAGAGAAACAGACTTGTGTCCACACAAAAGCTGTAGGCAAAAGGCAACATTATCCACAAACATCCCAAACCCCAAGCAGCCCAGAGAACAGATCAACAAATTGAGAAATGGAGACCTGCCCAAAAGCAAAAGTCACAGAAGATGTACAAGGGCTAGAAACAGGGTGGTGTGTAGAAGACGCACCGTTTATAAAGGCCGTGTGTAAGTAAATCTGCAAGGGTCCATTTTTGTTTATTTGTTTGTTTCTGTTTTTGTTTTTTGTGGGGTGGAAGTCAACACAGAGGTTGTTCAGAGTGTTGGGGTGCAAGCTTAAAAGAGGTCACCGGGCCCCTTTCCCAGTGACAGAAGCGGTCTGGGCTTGGACTAATTGATCAGGAGTATGCATTTGTTAAAAGCTCTGCTTTTAAGCTTTTTGCATTTCTTGACTGTTAATTATCCCTGAATAAAGGAAGAGAGTGGTCCCATGAGAGCACTGAGGAGCTAGGGCTGGGGACAGCAAGGAGCCTCCTGCAGTCCCAATGTGTAGGGCTACAGCCTGGACTGGGCGGTGGGTATGGAGGGGAGGGAGGAAGGATGACAGGAGGGGAGGGAAGAAGGATGACAGGATACTGTGAAGGTTTGGGGACAGTGTAGGCTCCAATCAGATCAGCTGGAGAAGGGAGTTAAGGGTCACTCAAATCTTCCCTCTTGACACCCATGGAAATTCCTTAGTCTGGTCCCTTACTATCATGGTTTTCTGCCAAAGGAAACCAGACCCTTGATGCACTTTTAACAGGGAAGTTTTACAGATTGTCACCTGGGTCAGCATCCTGTGACACAAGCTGATTCACAAGAAAAGCAGCCCAGGTGACCTTCATGACATCATTGGAGTTTCCCAGATGTGCCTCCTGCTGGGAGAACCAGCGTGGACCAGGGCCCTGGGCTAACTGAGAGTTGGGGTACCTGTGAATGGAGCCATAGGGGATCTCTATCTCACCTTTGGTATCCTAGAGCTAGGCTGTAGCAGGGGGCGGCGACACCTGGCCCTTTTCCCCACCTGCTGTCCCAGAAGTCAACACAGACCCTAAGTCCTGGGAGAGAAGTGGGAAGCTCGTGAGGCCTCTGGGACAGGGCAAGGTGGGGCAGGAGGCGATCAAGTCTCAGTTGTATCTACATGCCTACGCAAGTGAGGTGTGCATCCCTGGGGCACAGGCCTCGGGAAAGTCCCAAGTGGGTGTCATCACTCAGGACCTTTCCCATGCCATGGGCTTTCCTACAGGACCTTAGCATCTGTCCAGCTCTCTGGCCTCCAACATTCAGGGTTTTTTTTATACAGCTCCTTGTGTCAAGATGCCCTTGGTTCAGTCCTGAGAGCCACAGGTCTTTGAAGGGTAAGACAGTGCTCTGTTAGGCTCTACCTCCTTCCCCAGTTCCACATCTCACATTGAATTCTATGGATAAAGGAAGTGCTTGAGGTCTAGTATGAAAATACAGAGAGGACACAGATCTTCAGGGCTGAGTGGGATAAATACACACACACACACTCCCTAATATGGAGACATTCCCAGGACCCCAGAAGGCTCCCCTGTGGCCTTTCCAGACTGATGTCCCAAGCCATCGTTCTGATGTTTGTCACTACAGATTAGCATTGTCTGTTCTTGTACTTGTACAGATAAATACAGTCTATTCACAGGCTAGTTTCCTTCCCCAGATAATGCTTATGGGTACCCCCGTGCTGCTCTATGTCTCAGGAGCACATCCTTTCCCCTTGCCGAGTAGTATTCTGTTCTGTGGAAGTGATAGCATTATCCTGTTCATGGGCAGTTGAGCTAATTCCAGTTTGGGGCTCATATTAACTTTATGTAGAGACACTTCTCTATGTAAAGAGAGTTGTGTGCATGCACAGACACTTCTCTTGGGACGTGTGTCTAGGAGTGGAGTTTCTGGGCCATACGTGGGCACGTGTTCTGACTTTACTAGATAACTGCTTCAGGTTTCCTGTAGTGGCTGGGCCTATGCACACTCACACTTATGATGTAGGAAAGTTCTAGCTAGACACATCCCGCTGACACTTGATCATTCCGGCTGTTGTGCGGGTGTCTAAGGTGACCTCAGTGGGCCTCGCTCTGCTTTGTCTTATGACTAAGGATACTGTGTGCCTTCCTCTCAGGTGCTTAGGAGTCACCTGGGTGTTTTTCTGAGCAGTCATAAAAGATGTCTGTAGGGCTCTTTACCTTCCTTCGTTCTTTTTTTTTTTTTTTTACATTTTTAAATTTTTTTTCTAAGTTTTTTTTATTTACATTCCAAATCATTTCCCCTTTCCCGTTTCCTCCCTCCCCAAAAGTCCCATAAGCCCCCTTCCTTCCCTCTTTTCCCCATTCAACCCCCTCTCGCTTCTCTGTCCTGGCGTTCCCCTACATCCAGTCTTTCCAGGACCAGGGGTCTCTCCTTCCATCTTCTTGGAAATCTATTGATATGCGAATTGTGTCTAGGGTATTCTGAGATTCTGGGTTAATATCCCCTTATCAGTGACTGCATACCATGTGTGTTCTTTTGTGATTGGGTTACCTCACTAAGGATGATATTTTCAAGTTCTGACCATTTGCCTAGGAATTTCATGAGTTCATTGTTTTTAATTGCAGAGTAGTATTCCATTGTGTAGATATACCACATCTTCTGAATCCATTCCTCCATTGAGGGACATCTGGGTTCTTTCCAGCTTCTGGCTATTATAAATAAGGCTGCTATGAACATAGTGGAGCATGTGTCCTTATTGCATGTACGTAAAGCCTCTGGGTATATGCCCAGGAGTGGTATAGCCGGATCCTCCGGGAGTGTCATGCCCAGTTTTCTGAGGAACCGCCAGACTGCTTCTTTTCTCTTCTTTTCTTTCTTTCTTTCTTTCTTTCTTCCTTTCTTTCTTTCTTTCTTTCTTTCTTTCTTTCTTTCTTTCTTTCTTTCTTCCTTCCTCTCTGTTTTTTTTTGTTTGGTTGGTTGGTTGGTTTTGGTTTTTGGTTTTTTTTGTTTTTGTTTTTGGCTTTTTGAGGCAGGGTTTCTCTGTGTAGCCCTGGCTATCCTGGAACTCACTCTGTAGACCAGACTGGCGTCGAACTCAGAAATCTGCCTGCTTCTGCCTCCCAAGCGCTGGGATTAAAGGCGTGCGCCACCACCACCCGGCTGGTTTTGGTTTTTAATGATAGGGTTTCTCTATGTAACCCTGACTGTCCTGGAATTTGAGTTGTAGACCAGGCTAGCCTTGAACTCACAGAGATTGGTCTGCACCTGCCTCCTAAGGGTTAGGATTAAAGATGTGTACCACTACTGCCTGGCTATTTTTTTTAATACCTTTCTTGTTTATTCATAGGATTTCCTTATTTATACTAGGTAGGCCTTTGGTCAGGTGGATGGATGTATCTTGAGTATCTCCCTCCTGTGGCTTCATTTCTTAACCTCATTTTTCTTTTCTTTTCTTTTCTTTTTTTTTTTAATTCATCCCCCACTACCACACCTTCAACAGGGTCTCATGTAAGCCAAATTGGCCTCACACTCTTATGTATGTAGTCAAAAATGGCCTTGACCTTCTTTCTGATCCTCATGTCCCCACCTCCCGAGTGCTAAGATATGCACCACCATGCTAGTGGTGGAGTGCTAGAGAACAAACACCAGGCTCTGTGCACGCTAAGCCAACATCAACCAACCGAGCTCCATCCTCAGCCACTGACCTCATTTTCTGACTGAACTTTTTCATGATGGAAGTTATCCGCATCGAGGCAGTCTAAGCTATCCATCTTGCTTCCTTTGGTGCCTTGTGCATCCTCTGTAGTTAATCTTTGAGAAGCCTAGGCTTTGTGCTGGCCAGGTTTACTCCAGCTTCCATCCTTCCTTCAGTACCTGAGACGCTTCCTCATCTAGGCTGACCCATGCAACCATCTGTCTATCAATTTACCTGTCCACTCACTCACCCAGCCACCCACCCAGCCACTCACCCATCCATTCACTATCTCCATTGCCATTCATCCATCCATCCATCCATCCGTTTATCTGTCTGTGTAATATTGGATTGCCACCCCACCCCCGCCCTGGGGTGAATGATGACCAGCAGTAAGTTCGAGATGGTGGAGTTAATAAGATAAACAAGGCTTCAAGGAGCTTACTACCTGTTTGGGAAAGTACAACATACATGAAAGCTGGACAGATGCTGATCCCTGTCATGCTGTCCTGAAGTCTGTGACTATCAATCATTACTCTCTGAAAGTTCCATTTATTTGTCCTTGATTTGTGAGATTCTTTTCACTATTTGTAGAATCCAATTCCCATAGGTCTGAGCTTCGCATAGAAGAGCTGATGTTTACCTCCGGCATTTTAGATGCTTAGTCTTTATTGATGTCAGCTGAGATAGTGTGTAGCACTGCCCAAGCACGGAGCTAAATCTTGCTGCGACCAGGCTGTACATAGAGAAGTATTTCCCAGTGGGCACAGTGACAGATCACTTGTGAGCATCTGAAGGCTGGGCCTATGGAACACATTCTACTGTAGAAAAGGCAGTGGCTATGCCCAGGAGTTTCAGCAAGCAGAGAAGTCTGAGAAAGAAACAAGAGGGAGGGGAGAGAAGAAGAAATGGGGTACCATCTGCCGTGAGGTTCTTCTGTACTGGAAAATGGGGTGTCCTTCTCAGCTCTTTGTTTCTGGTCTCAGGTCATAGTAGATCTTTGAGGCTTGAGGAAAGATCTTAGGCCAGAGGTGGTCTGTCTGGGAGGTCCTCAGCTGGGGTCTGGACACTAGCTTGGCAGACACACCTCAGTGGCCCAGCCCCAACCTCTGCCCCCACATTCTGACCTCTTCCTAGAGACAGAGGCTCAATGTCAACAAACCCACAAAGAAGACCTTATCTTCTACCTAGCTGGGCCCTGTTGGCACTCTAAATCTGACCGCCCAGAGTTCCCTGGCAGGCCTCACTCCCATGCTGCCTGGGTGGCACCTGCCCTCTGAGGACACTGGCCCTTTGTTGGAGAGATGGCTTGTGGGAACAGCCCTAGGCAGCAGCTGAACCCAGTGGCCAGGCTGGCGCCGGGCAGGACGGGAGCTTCAGCAAACAAGACTCCTACACAGTGGTCAGTGACCAGTAGATGGAGGCAGGGTAGACGGAGCAGCAGACAAACACCACGGTGCCTCATGAGATAAGGACAAGCCAAGACCAGGGAAGCTGAGCAGGCTACGTGTGCCCCAGACTCAACAATTCCTCCTTCTCCCCCTGCCCAGCTTTCTATGCTGTTATCCCCTCTCATGGTGGTCCTGCCAGATCTGGACCTCATCCATTGTTGTCTCTAGTAAGTGGATGCCTCAAACAAGCAGAGAACGAGAGAGAGGTCCCTGATCAGAGAATCAAGGTAACAAAGACCCCTTGGCAAGCCGCCAGCTCCTTATAAGTCAATGCCTAGCTGAGATGGGGTCTGGACCAGAGCAAGAATTAAGGATTGCTCTTAACCTTTCTCTGCACAAAGCTTCACACTGAATGCTTGACTTGTAGCCTCCCACCACTACCCCCAGAAACCTTAAAAGGATGTCCTGATTCTATGATGTTCAAGGCAATGCAAACTGACTCCCAGCAAGTCACCAAGGAAGCCAGTAAGGGCCCAGGTGTGCATCAGGTCATCCGATCCCCTAACACATGCCTTTCTGTGCTCGCTGAAGTGGGAAGAGGATGTCTAGGAAAGAAGCCAACTACTCCTATCCCACAAAGGAGACTCCATGTATCATAATCATAGGGAGCAGAGTGTGTTTAGGACCATCATTCCTGACACAGAGTTTCACCCAAGGGATGTTCCTCGAGGTACAGAGATCGTAGGGATGACTGATGTGATAATCCAGGTGGCAATCAGTGGGTGGCCCTGAGGTCTCATCTCTATGGTCACCCTTTAGCAGAGCAGATGAACTGTCACCCCCACAATAAAGGAAACATCAGACCTATCTACTGGGACCCAGAGGATGCTTCTAAGGCAATTTACACTTCCTATCTTGGCTGTCCCTTCCACCTTACTGTCAGCTGCCTCTGATTCCCTTGGGTTCCCTGCTCCCCAGCATAGAGCTCAACTACAGCAATGGACTAAAACATAACAGCTAACCTCAGTGACTCAGTTTTCTCATCTATACAATGGAGCTGGTGATCTTTAGAACTAATGATCTTCCCATCTTCCATTACTATAGAGACTCCAGTATTCAGTGAATGGGAAATGCCTTGCCTGGTGTCTAATTAACACATTGTTATTAGGATTTAATGTCACTTTAATAGTAGACACATTCCTCTTGCTTTTACTGTCAGCTTCCTGGGAGCAGGGACCCAGCCCATCTTGCTCAGCTGCGTGTGTGGAACCCGGAACAAAGTCTGACACCAAAGAAACTGTGTTGAAAGGGGTAAAAGGATTGGAGTGAGTTGGATGCAGACCGGTCAGGGAGAGGGAGGAGCCAAAGGCTACACCAAGTTTGAGGTGGTGCCTTATCTGACTTTGGCTCGGTTAACCCTCTGATTAAAAAAGACTGTGCATTTATTTCATTTACATGTCACACACTTAAGTCAAAAGCATCTTCCACAGGAGCTAATGAGTTTCTGTGGTAAAGACTTGAGGCTGGACGACCCTGGGAATAAATCTTTCATCAGAGGACGGGTAAGTCTGAAAGGAGACAAACCCCCGGGGGCCTGCCTCATGACCTATAAGCAGCCTGTGAGCCGCAAGCACAGAGGAAGGAGCTGCTTCACTAACAATCCTGTCAGGCACTGAGGTCCCGCCGGGGGCCCTGCCATCCCCCCCCTTCACATGTTTAAGTTCTAACCTTAAGTTCAAGCTCAGACTTAGTGAAAATAGGGTCACTGTTGTACTTAAGATGTTGTCGTCCGGGGGATCTTTAGTCCAAATGAATCAGTGTCCTAAAAAAAGAGATTTAGCCATCTGTGCACACTTGTGATTTGAGATCTTGAGATTGACACCAGCCCCTGCCTCAGTAAGACCCTGTATCAAAAAATATTAAAATTAGAAAATAAAGATAAATTAAGATGAGGAAATTTGAACCTTGAGACAGGTCGGCATGGGGACCCCGGGATGTGAAGAGACACTAGGAGAGATGAGAAGAGGAGGGCAGGGTCCTCGCTCCCAGCCCCCAGCACTGGGAACAATATGGTCCTGTGGTTTAAGCTTTCCACCTGTCATTCAGTTATGACATCACAGCATCTCCAAGAAGAAATCCATGACCCACGAAGATTGACAGGGAGCTCTTCCAAGGCCTGTGGGGAAGCAGCCTGGGGGAGGCTGGAGGAAGACAGGGCAGTGTGGAGTGAACATGAGGAAGGAAGGTTGACATTTCTCAGGTCAGTAAATAAGGCAGGCAGAAGCTGCAATGCCTTTCTCATATTGTGCCACTGCTGCCACGAGCCACCTCAGCAAAGTCCAGGAGGTGTGGCAGGAGAGTCTGCTAGGCAAGAAGCCAGGTGAGGAGCAGCCAGGATGGAGTGGTAGCCAGCCTTCTCCAGGATTAGCCTGGGAGAAATTTACATAAGGGGAAGAGACTGATGGAAGAAGGCACTGGGAGAGAGGCCAGGCTGTGAGTCAGGATGATACTGAGTGACAGGGGTGGGAAGAGGAGAGGGTAGGAGGAAGGAGGAAGGGAGAGAGGGGGGAGGAGGCTTGGCTGGGTGTGGAGCTGATCCTAATCTTCAAAGACAATCCAGAATGTCACAATCTCAGAAATTGAAAGCCTTTGGAATAAAAAGTCCTAAATCCTAAAAATCACAAATTTCGAAAGATTCAACTCTGAAATGTTGAAGTCCCAAAAGCTTAAATCCTGAAAAGCACAATTCCTGCAGAGAAGAAGAAGAAAAGAAAAAGAGAGCAGCAAGCTAGATTCTGGAAATGGGATTGGTTATGGCACAAGGCAACCATAAAAACGTCAGTCTAAAAATGTACTCTTTGGAGGCTGGAGAGATGGTTCAGCAATTGAGAGAGTTTCCGCAGAGGACCTCAGTTTCACTCCTAGCACCCATGTGAGGTTGCTCATAACCACCAGTAACTCTAGCTCTAGGGAATCTGATGTCTCCTTCTGGCCTCCCTGGGTAACCAACACTCACAGATACAAACCTACACACAAACTCAAACAAACATATAATTTTTCAATGTCCTTTAAAAGTGCTGTTTGGATCCAGCATGGTGCCTCACACTTGTAATCCCCAGTATTCAGGATTGAGTTCCAGGCCACACAAGGCTACATCGATAGTCTCTGTCTCAAACATCCCACTCCACCCCACCCCACCCCTGCCCCAAAATCTCTCTTGTCCAAACTGCTGTTCTTTGCAGCAGGTATAACTCTAGAAGCTGCTGATCGGTTGGAACAAGACCATGTATACAGGTGATGATGACACATGTGCTGTGTCCCCTCTCTATCAGCAACAACATCTCTACAACCTGTGTGCTCTGCATGTAAGAACCAGGGGATGGATTTCCGCACAACCTAAACAACCCTGCATGGGAGATGGGAAAGTGTCACAGAGAATGCTCATGTCGATGTATGTCAAATCATGGAGGAGTTTCAAAAGCAGCAGGCCACACAGGCAATGAGTGTGAACACGGCCCCTGTGGGGAGCTGAACCCTAAATCAATAATAAGACAACTACCAAGGAAGGCTGCAAAATCTGAGCATAGAGTCAGCCAGCTTTCAGCAACTGACTGCATCCGTCTATAACCTGTCTCTGTAATGCACTGTGTCGTGTGGCTATTTTCCTTTTTATTTTTATTTTTTTACTATCCATCAGCATTCATTTAACAATTCACTATGCTGCATATTTCATCTCCAAAGCATTTCCAATACTCAAGTTACAAATGATAGAATGAGTTTAGAGACACTGATTCACTTTGTGTCTTTTCTGTGGGTAAATTTAGCTGGATAGACATGCATTAGCATGTTGACTTTGTGTGCAAACACTGAGCATGTGTGTAAAAATGTTGAAACATCATCCAAGGGAAGTTCCTGATGTATGTTGTATTTATCAAAGATCTCAGGTCCTTAGGGATCTGTTTACACAGTGGAGGTTTGATTGAACTCATCAAACTACAGGCTGTCCATCACAGTGGTTCAGAAAACTCAGTTATAAATCTAGATGTGTACAACCGCCAACCCTAGAGATGTGCATCCACACACATCTGGCCTTTAGAATTATTTCTCTATTTTATCTGCTCGTCATGATTATAACTGGGTGACTGTCATTGGTTTTTACCTGAGGGCTTATGCTTGCAAAATTATGCATGTTGGAGCTGGCTGTTCAAGTACTTGTCATGAAAGCATAAGAACTGGAGTTTAATCCCCAGAAACCACATTTTAAGAGTCCAAAATGTGGTGGTTGTGTGCTTGCAGTCCCAGAGCTGGAAGACAGAGACAACAGGATACCTGGGGCTCACTGGCCAGCGAGTATAGGCTCAATGCGAGACTCTGTCTCAAAGATAGAAGGCTCCTGAAGAGTAAAATCCAAGGTTGACCTCTGGCCTTCACATTAGGCACATGCATGTACATGTGCACATACATACACAAGTACACCTCCGTGACTATATACAGACTTCTCCTACCCCACAAAAATGTATGCTATTATTGTGTATAGTAAGTATTGTAAAAGGTGACTGAGGAAGGGTTCTGTCATATTTTCAGGTTTCTCAAACTAAATTCCCCTTAAAATAAATGTCTTTTGAAGAATTTCTTTAAATCTTTTTTTTATATATTTTTTTTAAGAATTGTTTTATTCGGGACTGGAGAGATGCCCTCTGCTTTTCAGGGATGCTGATTTGACATCCAGGGTATCCCATCTTTTTCTGACTTTACACCAGCATCTCCTCTCATCTCTTGGTGGCTCAGGAAGGGCAGGGGGATGGAGCTGGGGGCACTGGCTAAAGCTGTCCTTGCTGAGGGTTCCATCCCAGGTTCTTGTTTCCATCTGGTTCTGGTCCATTTGCAGAGTCTCTACTCTCATCTGATCCAATCACAAGGCTGCCAAGGCTCAGGTTCAGGGACTGCTCTGAGCTTTCTTGGACCTGTTGAGAGACTTCCCTTATTCTTCCTGGCACCCCATGACTGGGTACAGGAGCTTGAACAGGCTCCAGTATCTGAACACATGGGCCCAGTTGGTGACACTGTCTTTGTTTGTTTGAGGCAGGGTCCCCCCTTTGCCTCTGCCTCCCCAGTAACAGGTGTGCACCATCACACCTGATCAGTGGGTGGCATTGGTTGCAGAGGTTTAGGAGGTGCGGCCTTGTCGGGAAAGTGCATCAGTAGAGGCGGGCTTTGGAGTTTAAAGCCCTGTACCACTTTCAGTCCACTCTCTGTGTTCTGCGCTTCCCTTAGAAGTCAGGAACTCTCTCAGCTTCCTGCTCCCTGCTGCTAGACTTCCACTTGCTGTTAAACATCCCCACCACGGTCACTCATCCCTCTGAAACCCTAAGGCCAAATACATCCCGCCTTCCATAACTGTTTCTGGTCATGATGTTTTATTGCAACAACAGAAAAGTAATTAATGTACCAGGGGAGTATTGGAAGCCTACCTGCCCAGACACACAAGGGAAGGGTGCTCTATGTTCTTGGCCTACCTAGGATCTACTCAGAAACAAGGCTGTGGGTTCTCCTGACACCCTGTTTGTCTGAGGTTCTCCTGACACTCCTTTCCATGGACCTAACTCACTCTCTTCCTGTCTGTTCCCCTCTTCCTTCCAGCTGAGAGTCTTCAGCAGGTCTAGGGTAGGTGAGGATGCAAGCTGGCTCAGAAGGCTGACCAAACAATCATGAATAACTTGCAAACCAACTCTCTGCATCCGAAAGTTTTATTCGAATCTCAAAACTAAACACTGACACCTTGATGTTACTTCTGAAGGGTGTTTATTCAGAACATGGAGGAATAGGAAACCATGAAAGATAGAGACACAGGTGGCTCTGCCCCAGATCGTGCCTGTGGGACCTTTTATAACACAGGTTTTTAAAAATAGTTTTTTGTTTTTTTTACATGCATTGGTGTTTTTGCCTACATGTATGGCTGTGTGATGGTGTCAGATCTCAGAATTACAGAATTAGCTGCCATGTGGGTGCTGGGTATTGAACCTGGGACCTCTTGGAAGAAGCAATCAGTGTTCTTAACAGCTGAGCCATCTCTTCAGCCATTTTGGGGAGGTTGTAGGTCCTGGCTGGTGAAGGTAGGTCACTGAAGGTGGACCTGCTCCCAGTCTTATTCTGATCAACCAAGATAGAAGATTTGCCACCACACACACTCTTTGCCTTGGCCAGAGTTGCCCCTGCAGCCGTGGCTTCCTTGATGTGCTGGATCATGCCCAGAGCAGGCCCCTTTCCCTGAAGCTGTTTCTGTTAGGTGCTTTGCTATGGCGATGAGAACGGCAGCTAGCAGCATCTCCAAACGCTCCCATGCTTCTCCTTATACTACGTGCTTGGAAAGCATGGGCTCTTTTGAAACCAGTAACAATAGCAACGTTCACCTGGTACTGGTCGGCCCCTCTGCCAGTAGACGGCTTTGAGCTTGCCATTAGTGCTGAACTCTGGACTCTAGGTCCCTCTAGGCAGCCTCCACGAAAGGGGCTTCAGTCACAGAGTTTCAGAACTGAGAAAGAACCTCCCGGGTCACCTTGGACCACCACACACCCTGGACAAGCATCCTCTCTATGGTATTTCTTGCACACCTCCAGCCACAGAGAGCTTACTTAGTATTTCAAAGTGCTGCCGTGTTGCCAATTGGTGGAAAGCTCTCTCAGCTCAATTAATGCAAACTTGGCTCTGGTCAGGCTGAGGGTGGACCACAGTGATTCTGTCACCATGTAGCTCTTATCTCTCTGGAGATGGCTGCAGGCTCCACCCCCTTCAGCAAACGAATAAGTACAACCTGCTCTCTACACCCTGAGTCACAGGCTCCTGTTTCTTTCCCCTGGCGCCTTCTGCTGAATTATTGGACAGTCCCCATGAGCTCAGGCCTCTATGTGGTCTCCTGTGGTACCCTGGGGGAGCCCAGGGCCTGTGATATACAGTGTCTTAGGAAAACAGCCTGTGGTGATTAAATATCAGAGATGTCTGTCACAGAGATTGAGATGCAACTGAAATTCAACAGCAGCAGCGTTAGCAGGAGTCAAGCTCAGGTCCTAGACAGAGCTGGCCCAGACTGAGACTGTTAGGAAAAGCCACTTAACCTGAGCTGGCTCGTGTCACTCCCCTAACGTTTAGAGGCCACATTGAGAAAGAGTGGTATCACAGTAGCAGGAGTTCTCTGGAGCCAGGCAGGAGTTGAGAAATGGCGCAAGTGCTTGTGGTGTGCACTTCGTTAATCTGTACAGAGGTCACCTGTTACTATTTTTACCCAGACCTCAGCCTGCCGGGTTTATTCTAATTGGATGAATAGACAGACACTGGTGACCAATCGTGGGTAATAGCGATTAGAAGGTAGACAATATGGATTCGCATGTAAATCTTATGGAGAGATTGGGGGTACGGGTATTCTAACAGAAGAAAGAAAGGCCTCTAGTGTAGGAAGGAGGACTGAGAGGAGCAAGTCAGTAGTCCGCAGACCATCGGAAGGCAATTCCAGGCTGTGGATTTCTGTGGTGGGCAGAGCTCAGGCATGTTCTGACCAAGCAGCACTTTCAAAGGCCCAAGCCTCACACCTAGGGAGCCTGGCAGTGGGACACTTGCCTTGGGATATTGGAGCACTGAAAATGTTACTCTAAAGCATGAAAAGTAAATAAAGGTGGGGTTGTTGTCTGCAAAGAATAAATCTGGGCTGGCTCTTTCTGTTGACTCTCGGTGTGAACTGTACATATGAGTGCATTCTGGGCGACAGGCTTATGGGTTACCCAGGGGTTGGAGGCCTGAGGACTGGTAGTGCAGTCCTCTAGGACAAGAAGGCCCAGCCATGCAGTCTGTCCATTGAATTGGCCTGGGTTCAAATCTAACCCAACCTCCTAGAACCCTTCCTGATAGAGTTATTAAGACTAATTGGACCAGGTGTGGTACACAGCTTTAATCCCAGCATTCAGGAGGCAGAGACTAGTGTGTCTAAGTGTGTTTAAGATCATCCTGGTCTACATAGTAAGTTCCAAGACAGCCAGAGCTACTTAGAGAGACCCTGTCCCTTCACCTCCCTGCCCCCCCCATATCTATGCAATTAAGCAATGGCAGGCTAGCTGAACAAAGGCTGTATGGAGCGATGGCATCTGACACACTCTACCTCCGAAGTGTCCACTCTACATGGACCCACTAGTTCCTCCAGAAGGCCACACAGTCAAGACAAGGTGAGAAGACCTGTACTTTTTACTTTATCTCAGTGAGGCCTTGGATGCATAGCTAACCCTCTCTGGGCCTCCTGTCTTTCACTTGTAAGACAGGGACAGTACTCTCCAGGGCTGTTCTGAGACTAGAGGTAACATCTTGGCGCAAGGCCCAGCAAGGTGTCAACAAGTTAGGTGCTACCCCAAACAGCTCAGTTTGGCCTCCTTAAAGGCTCCTCTAGCACTCCCTCTCTCCCCTCTCCCCATTCCCTACTCATTTCCTGAAGAAAAACAAGACAAATTGGCTTCATGTTTTCCCAGAGATAAGCAAGTCTTGTCTTGTTGAGTCCGTTCTGTGCCCATGTGGTCTCTGTCAAGAGCAGCTGGCGGCACAAACCCGCTGAGATGGCCGGCGAGTAATGGTTAGGTATGGAGCACTAAGGGCTGTGCCTGGGGTGAAATGCTTTGGGAGTTAGCTTCCTATTGCTGCAGAGCAAGTGACCCAAAACTTGGTGGCTTCAAATGACAAATGTGCATTAGTCCACTCTCTACAGCTCATCAGTCCAGCCGTGGGTCAACTGAAGGCTTCTGCTTACCAGAGGCTGCAGACCAGACTGGGCCGGGGATAGACACCCAAGGCTCTTCTGGAGGTGAGACTCAACTTTCAAATACAAATAGTGGTTGGAAGGTTGCAGAAAATGTATGTCCAAGATGTTGCATGTAGCTGCAGTCAGGCTTTGGTCTCTCTCCACAGGGCCTCCTGCTGGGTTTGTGTTTCCCCTACCTCCTAATGATAAGACAGATGGTCAGGTGTGTGTATGTATATTCGTGCATGCATGTGTGCATGTGCATGAGAAAGACAGAAGACAAGGATGCTCTCAGAGAGGAGACAATGAAATGACAGGTTGGGGGGAAAAAGCCCCACAAGTTCAGAGAAGAAATCACAGATTCACAGGTGGTCTTGGGTGTGCCTTTTCCATTGACTGAGTTCTGTTCATTACAATCAGGTCATTAGACAAGGCCCATCCTCATAGAGACAAGTGTACATCTCCCAGAGATTATCTGGAGCAGTTTGCAGACTGCCTGCCTCCGTGGAGGTGGGATGGGAAGAATAATTTTTTTTTAGTACAACTTTCTTCTATGCCATGGATAGAGCTCCGGGTGGCTGAGCCGACAAGGCTGACTCCTGTGTAGCCTCCTCCAGCCACAGCTTAGAGCTCCGCACTGTGTCCTCCGTGAAATAAGCATGCAGCCCAGGCCGTTGGCCTTCCTGACTGTGTGTGGGTGAATAAGGCCGAGCTCTGCACTTGCATGTGCGGAGCTTTAGACTTCGATGTGCAAGGTTGGGTGAGGCTGGAATTGGGATTTTCCTAAGGGAGCCATGGGTGAAAGGAGCAAAACTCTATTGTAAAATCATGAAGAACCCCAACTAAGGTCATGATGTCTGCTTTCAAATCCAGCCTTCTATCCAGACATGGTGGAACGCCCTATGATTCCAGTGCTCAAGGGACAGGAGGGCCACACGTTTGAGGCTGGAGTAGGTTATGTAGTGTGATAAGACTTTCTCAAAAACAAAGAAACCACTGCTGGCAACAAAACTCCCACCTCCCTGATTCTCCTGCCAGTCTGGAAAGGAAGGTATTCATTCTTTCATTCATTCATTCATTTGGTACTCATATCTTCACCAAGCCCCTGTTCTATTCAAGTTCCATTCTATATAACAGGAGCAAACCTCTGAAATACATACAACCAGCTTCTCTGCACAGGTGCAGAAACTGAGGCTCAAAGAAGCCAAAACAAACAAAACACCTCTGTGGATTTAAACAGCCTTCTGGATGAAGCCACACCCTGTGCCCATTTAGGGCACCAGCTGCCACTCCAGTGCTTCCTGCACTGCTTCTTTAGACAATCCCAGCTTATGTGATAACCACAGTACTCGCCTCTGCCTCACACACCCTCATGCATCACACTGCCCAGCACCAGCCCAATGGAAATATGGTGGATATATGGACATGTGGTGGATATGTGAATGTGTGGTAGATATGTGGTGGATATGTAGATATGTGATAGATATGTGGATATGTGGTGGATGTGTGAATGTGTGGTGGATATGTGATAGATATGTAGATATGTGGTGGATATGTGTAGGATATATGGTGGATATAGGATGGATATGTGATGGAAATATGGTGGATATGTGGTGGAAATGTAGTGGAAATATGGAGGATATGTGGTGGATATGTGGTAGATATGTGGATATGTTATGAATATGTGGTATATATGTGGATATGTGGTAGATATGTGGTAGATATGTGGTGGATATGTGGAGGATATATGGTGGATATGTTTTCCATGACTCTTATTTAATCTTATATTCAAATTAATTCCTAAGCTGAATAAGGAGGCAAACACCTGAAATCCTTGTACTTAGGAGGCACAGGAAGGAGAATTTATGTACGATCAAGTTCAACCTGATATACTTAGTGAGCTATAGGCCATTCAGGGCTATTCAGCAAGACCCCTGTCTCAAACAAGCAACCAGAGAAAAAGAAAAAGAAAAGGAAAAGAAAAGAAAGAAAGGAAAAAGAGAGAAGAAATAGTTTCCAACATTCATTTTTTTTTAAGATTTACTTATTTTATTTATATGAGTACACTGTTGCTGTCTTCAGACACACCAGAAGAGGGCATTGGGCCCCATTAGAAATGGTTTCGAGCCACCATGTGATTGCTGGGAATTGAACTCAGAACCTCTGGAAGAGCAGTCTGTGCTCTTAACCGCTGAGCCATCTCTCCAGCCCTCCAACATTCTTAAACATTAGATTTTGACCATGGGGGCATGGCTCAGTTGGTATAGTGCTTGCCGAGCACTCATGAAGCCGTGAGTTTTAATCCCCAACACCATTTAAGCCAGGTGTGGTGGTGCACATTTGTAATCCCAACATTCATCGGGAGACAAGAGAGTCAAAGTCACGATAGTCATTGGTTAAACAGCAAGCTTGAAGTTAGCCTGGGCTACATGAAACCCTGATTTCTGAGAGGGGTTCTGGAGAGATGGCTCAGCCCTTAAGAGCATTTGCTGTTCTTCTAGAGGACCCAAGTCCAGTTTCCAGCGCCCAAACTAGGTAGCTTACAATTGTTCAGGGGATCTGATGTCTTCTTCTGGCCACTATGGGCACCTGCACTCATGTGTGCATGCCCACACAGAGATACACATATACATATACATTTTGAAATTGTTGGAAACTTCAAGTGTTCTGCTCCTATGTGAGGGCCTAGCTGGCTACTCCCAAGCTCCTACCTATGGAGCCTCTCGAGTGGGAGCATGCCTCAGCCACTCACACAGCATTTAGCCTCTGCCCACTTCCGGTCTTTGCCAGCCCAGATTACTCCTGGCTCCCTCGGGCACCTGAGTTTGCAACTCCAGAACACAAGTTTGATCCCAGTATCCCCTGACTGCTTCTTGGCTCTATGAGGTCCAAGTGTGTTGTCCCAGAGTCCCAGGGAACATCAACTGTCAGTACCCATCAATAAGAAGCCACTTGGGCAGTTTGGGGAGAAACCTCTGAAGATGATCCAGTCTATCAGCAGCTGGGGAGCCCGCAGAGTATGTAGTCTCAGCCGGGCCCAGTGTCTTCAGGGCTGGGCATATGCTTAGCTGCACACAGCTCTCAGCTTGAGGACTGCCTCTCCAGAGACCACTGAGGACAGGCCAGGGAGGAATGACATCAGAATCCAGCCTGTGGTGAAGGTGGAATTTGTCTCTGGCTCATACAAGGGGAGTGTTAATGTGTTCACCAAAGAGCCGGAAGGAATAACATGAAGGAGGGCAAGTCGAGGAGGGAGCATTGTGCAGTCTGTGGCTCCCCAGTGCTACCCACGACATGGGGCCTCAGCCTGACTGCTATTTCAGTTTATGTTTAAGATCACAGCCTTTCTTCAAAGATGCCCTGACTAAGCCCAGCCAGGGCTGTTGTTGGCTCATTCTTTCCCCCTTTGGGATAACCTCTTCACAATCTCGTGCCCCTGTTATACTCAGGGGTGGTCATGTCCAGGCTGATTCCCCGAAATGGAAATCACCTCCCTTGTCCCCCGGGCTTCACAACTCCGAGTTACCGCATTTTCTGTTTTCCTGCACTGTCCCTCCAAGGCTTCTCTCCCGCCCTGACCCAGTCTAGATCCGTGATGACAGTCTTGACGGTGACCGTGAAGTCAGACAGGTTGGTCTCAGCCAAACATATTCCCTTTGACGATTCACTACCACAGTGTGGGGGCTGGGAAAGAGAGCTGCTTGGGCCACATGCTAAGCTGTGGGTAAGGTCTGAGGCTAGGAAGGAGTTGTGTGAATGAAGGCTTGTTCTCTTCTAGGGTGGGATCTGCATACTCTAACACAGTTGGAGCTCCATCCTCACCTCTGCAGGCTTGAAAGACTACTAGTTCCCACAATTCCCATTTTGGGTATGGTAAAGGCAAGGCCTATAGGAGTCACCGGGCTACAGGAAGCCTGGGGCTTTTGGATGCTCCCTAGTGGGGCGTGTGTGGTGGTTCCTCTCCATTCCTTCCCAGTCTAAGTGTGTGCGCACTGCTGTTGCAAGGATGTAGAAAATGTGCTGATGGCTCAGGCAGAGCAGCGAGCATGCGAGTTCTCCATGCATGCAGCTCCCTTTGACGCACACTGACAAGAAAAGAGGGGGCCCTCCGTGGGGTTGGGTGAGGCCCACCCTAGACCAGGGCCAGTAGCACAAAGCAGAGAGCTGTGAACCTTCACAAGAAGGATCTGGCTGATGGGTGTGAGTCAGGGAGCAGGTCCTGATTTCATAGGTTACTTGGTCCGGCCTGGCTTCTCCACACCTCCCCACAAATTGATTCTTGGAGAGGGCAGGCCAGGCTCCCCTGCTCCTAAGGCTCTCAGCTCTCTCCTGCTCCTGTCTCTCAGGACTTTGAGACCTTGCACTGGGGATTCCCCCCTTTGCTCTGAATCCATACCCTGAGCACAGTCTAGGCTATGCCCCTTGCTGTTGTCCACGGAGAAGCAGCTAACAAACGCTTCTCTCTCTTGTTTATTTATCCTCAGAACAGGTATGAGTAGAAAGCAGGGTAATTTCTCATCGATTCCTTGGTTGCAGAAGGACTGGCCCATGCTAGCAGCAGGGAGCCAGGGTTTTCTAGCCCTACTTAGAGCTTTTTTCTCTTTCTGAGCCTGTTTCCTAACTGTGTTGGCTCACAGGCCCGCACTTGCTAGCATTCATTTGCTTCCCAGGCTGTTGCTGTGTCCAGTACACAAGGGCTTAAATCCCTGGCTGTGGCTCTGCCACAGGCTCCTTTCCTTTTGTATCATACACTGCCAACTTCCTGGCATCCCTTAAGAATGGTTGCTTAAGAAGTAACCCGCAGGTGCGGTGCAGTTGGCAAGGAGGTGTATTCCAGGTGAGTTCTAGTGGGCGTAAATGTAGCCCAGCCCCTTCCTGGCCTGGCTGGGAGGTAGTAGGAACAAATAAGAGCTGTCAGTGTGGGCTGGAGAGGAGAGGTCACCCTGGGACTGAGGCCTGGCTGATGCACCACTGATTGGGCAAACTATTTTCAGTCCTTCTGGCGGAGGGACTGGCCTCTAGAAGCAAAAGGAGACAGACTCAGTCCTGGAGCCGGAGGCCTGAGGTCACCTTGTGGGTGTTATATCTCCGCTTCTCTGTTCTTCATGTTATCTCTCCCTTTCTGATCCACCTCATATTCCTCCTCCCAATCTTTCTGACTCCCAGCGTCGGCAGCTCTCTTTGTCTAGAGGCGCTTTCAAAGGACAACCCACTCAATATGTGGAGCTAGGAGGTGAGACACGACGCGCGAACTGATTGCGCTGCTAGCTGCAACCAGCAGGGGACGCTAGCGAACAGGGTCTGAGGGGGCGTGGCGGAGGCGTGGAGGGGCGTGGTCTCGAAGCCAGCCGACCAATAAAGGCGGCGGCGCGCGGCCTAGGTTTCGCTTCCTGGGTCGTGCGACCTTGGCTGTGTCTGCTGAGAGTTCTTCCGCGCGCCCTTCCCCGACCCGCAACAGCGATGCTAGCGCTGCGTTGCGGCCCCCGCCTGCTCGGTCTGCTCTCCGGCCCGCGCTCCGCGCCGCTGCTCCTCTCCGCGACCCGTACCTGCAGCGACGGCGGAGCCCGCGGCGCGAACTCTTCCTCCCGGAACCCGCTCGTATACTTGGACGTGGGCGCCGATGGACAGCCGCTCGGCCGCGTGGTGCTGGAGGTGAGGCTTGGGCATAGGGAAAACCAGGACTTCCCGGGCCCCGTACTGTGCCTGGCACACCAGGTGACCTTGGGCCTCAGTTTCCCTCTGACAAAAGAAGCTTCACTAGCTTGGCCCATTCCAGGGCTCTTCAAAGGCCTGGGGGTAGGGTGTGTGGAGGAGAGAGGTAGGACTGGTGTGGAGGAAAAGGTCAAGGTCAGATCCTACTGAGTTACAGCCCACTGACCGGCCCGGACCGACGTTGGGCTTCCTAGACCCTCTGCGTCCGAGATTGGACCCAGAGTTCTGGGGTGGATGTCTGAGGTCCAGGTGTTGACCGGTGCTCATGTGGTGGCCAGAGCACACTCCGGATCCGCCCCCAAGGCCTGGTTACCTAAGAGGAGGCACAGGGAATGTTAGTGACAAGGTTCTGGACTGGGAGCCCAAGCGCTTTCCACTCCCAAGCGCTCTCCACTCTCTGAGGTCGACTCTCAGCACTTGCTCCTGTTCGACCCTTAAAAAGAAAAGTAGGAAACAGTCACCAAGGTATCAGGAGGCCGCCCTAGGAGCCTTTAGGCTGTTCTGCTTTGAACAAAGGGACCAGTTAGTGTTGACTGCCGATCGATTGGGGGAAGGGAGCTGGAATTTATTATTATGCCTCAGTTTCCTCTTTTGGAAAATGAGGAGCATCTTCCCATTTGATGGGAAGCTGAGAGGCAAGAGGCAGGCTTGGATGAGAATGTAAACATCCCTCAACGATCCCCTCCTTCCCTTCCGTGAGCCTCAGTTTCCCCCTGCACTGAGGAAGGTCAGCTGTTGCTGATGTGATACTCTTGGTCCAGGGACTCATGCTGAGGGCCTCCAGCTGACAATTCTGTCCCGGAAGTGGGCCAGGATGGCACTAGTTTCTTCTGATAAGAAACGGAGGCTGTCTCAGGCAAGCCTTGGTTGGGTTCAGGAAGCAGCTGCCAGAAATGATAGCTGCCTTGGCTCTTCCTAGGAGGGCTGGTGGTCATGGAGGGGAATGGCTCTGTGCCTCTTTGTCGTGACGCCCTGGCCCCTGGGTGTGAACGGTGAGGGGGCTCTTTCCCGCACCCGCTTCTGGACTGACCATCCTTTTCTGTTCCTTTTCCTTCCCCGCAGTTAAAGGCAGATGTTGTGCCAAAGACAGCAGGTAAGGCCCAGATGGAAAGTGATGCAGGCAAGGCTGGCGGGCTTGGCATGGAGTTAGGACTTAGATTAAGACCCTATGGGAGGCTCAATGGGTACCCGAGGCAGCCTTGTGTCCCCTCTGGACCCTGTCAGCTCTGCTAACCAGTCAGAGTAGCTAGACATCTCAGAACATTGGGAAGACCCATGTAAGTTCTCAGAGACAGCTTCCTCCCTCTTCTTCATGACAGCACAGGGCAGGGTTAGGTACAGTCTCTGGGCTCCGTGCCCTGTTATCCTGGCTGGCACAGCTTAGAACTTGGATTCTAGTCACAGGGCTTACCACTGGCTCAAACCGGGAAAGAGTCCATCAGGAATGGACTCAGGAAGAGGGGCAGGGCCTTTCCACACACAGCTCACCTGGGAGATTGGCAGGGAAGGGTGGCCTGCTCTTAACCTGCCTCTCTCTCTCTCTCTCTTTCTTCAGAGAACTTCAGAGCCTTGTGCACTGGTGAGAAGGGCTTTGGCTACAAAGGCTCCACCTTCCACAGGGTGATCCCAGCCTTCATGTGCCAGGTAACAGGAGCACGGCCTCTACTGTGAGTGGAGCCGGCAGTGTAAATGCCCAGGGAGTGTTGGGATCCCTGATAAGCAAGCTGGGCCCTGGTGCCCGGAGGAGACACAGCACAGAGTGGCTGGTGGGGATGGAACTTGAGGCTTTAAAGGGACGTCAGAGTTAGACCACATCTAACCTTGATATTCCATGTGCCCTTGAGCACTGGGCATGGGAGAAGAGAGGGGGTGTGGAGAAGATGGCTAAGTCATCATTACACATGCTGGGACTTGGAGGTGCTTCTCCAGAGAAGGGCCTTTTCTTGGTTAAATGAATACATTCTTAAGTCACATGTTCTTCCAGTTTTACAAACATGTGAGTATTGCTGTGTCAGGTGTCGGGCTAGGTGTTGGCAACAGAAACCTCATGGGCAGACTCCAGGTCGGAGGTTGGTGTGTGGAGACCAGGGGAGCTGGAGGCAGGCATTGATGGTTTGGCCTCTCTGAAGTCCTTTCTGCCTGTTGTCTCCACTGGAGCCAAACAGCAGTGGGTGGGGGCTGTGCCTACTGTCACTCTGTAGTGCTTGGTTGCACATTGGGTGTGACAAAGTGAAGGAGAGGCGGGCAGGGCTGTGGCTGTGGCCGAACCCAGTCAAGCCCTGTGACCTTCCTGCTACAGAGGCTCCCAGCTCCACCTGGAGTTGGTGGTGAGGTGGGCACCTGGAGTCAGGAAGGGACTTGCAGATTGGGAGAGCTCGGCTTGGCGTGGTGGTCTCTGGAGGCACAGGCAAGGTGGCTGGAGACAACATATTGGTATCAGTGGATGATTTAGCTGGACAGGGAAGTTCACACTTCCCATTTAAGGGTCAGAGAGACCACAGACTGGTCATGGCCAACAGCTGGGCATAGAAGTGTTTCCATATTCTTCCCGGCAAGAGCTGCATGCAGGGTTCCTAAGCTGCCTGGACTGTAAACGTCAGGGCTTTCTTAAGCCTGTCCTTGCTCTGATTAATGACATGGAAATTTTTATACTTATTAAAAGCTTCAGGCAGTGTAGCTGGGCAGATTCTGAGCTATTCTAACAAGAAAATGCTGGACTTAAACTACTTCCCAGCCACGTGACTCATTACATGCCATCTTGGTCTCACCCTGACACCTCCCTCATTCGTGTCCCAATGGCGACTCCCTTTGTCCCCTCTGAGACCCTCTCCGTCTTCCTGGGCTCCCAGTCTTGCCTTTTCTTTGCCGAGCTCCAGGCTGTTCAGCTCTTTATTTTAGCCCATCGTGAGGTGATAGAGTATAGTGTTTCACAGAATACTAAGTCGGGAGATGCTGCAGCCAGGATCTGGATACAGAAATCAGCGATCGAGTATACATTGCACAAAAACCTCCTCCAGCACCAAGCAGGCTCTAAGAGAAGTACCCAGCCCCACGGACCATGCGTCCACAAAACTTCTGGGCTTTGGGAGGGTGATGGAGGGTGATGCTGGGGCAAAGAAGGGGGTTCAGCCTGGGAACTGGTCTCCTCCTGCCTGGCTCTGAGAACAGGGCCCCTGGTCACCTGCTTGTGGCCCTCTCCGGAGTCATAGGTTGAGAATCTGAATAGCTCAGGCACGTTTCTGGAGGTTTACTGAAACCTAGCTCAGACAAGAAGCTGCCGTTGAGAAGTCAGCCTTGCAAATGGCAAGGCTCCAGATGCAGAAGCTTGGGTTTAGTTTTGCCCAATTTATCTTAGTCACTAGATAGTTGTTGGCCCTTTTGCCTGAGGGGGCCTTGGGAGTATCAGGGGCTGCCTTCTTAGGACACTGTCCTTCTGCCGCCTGTGTGCAATTAGTTACAAGGGGTTCTGTATGCAGGCTGGCGACTTCACCAACCACAATGGCACAGGAGGGAAGTCCATCTACGGAAGCCGCTTTCCTGATGAGAACTTCACCCTGAAGCACGTGGGGCCAGGTATGTGGACTGAGCGCTCTCCAGTGCTCTTGGCTATCCATCCCATCTGGGCCCTGCCGTGCCCGGCTGCCTGGAGAAGCTGTGGTCCACATATGCCTGGCATCCCATCATTCTCCCTCCGTTAGCATCCAGGCGACTCAGCATTTCTTACTGGGTTTCTCTAGAACTTTCTCATTCATTACTCTGAAAAACCAGACTTTCTACTGTAATTCAGCACTTGGGAAACTGAGACGGGAGAATCCAAAGGTCAAGGCCATCTTGGGCTTCATAGTGAGACTTGTTTCAACAAACAAAAACCAAACAGATTTCCCTATGGGAACTTGGTTGGGGAGTCTTTAAGCAGAACCCAAGGCAGAGTATGGGAGAGTCTAGAAGCCATAGCCGGGGTTCCAATCAGCTCCCCCACTGAGACCCATGAACTCTTTCCACCCAGCGTCCCCCATTGAGAGCTAGCTGGCAGTTAAGGCACACAGGCTCCGGGGACTGTGTCAGCACTGGTTCTCTGGTCCCAGGATACAGGTTCACATGTCCTTGATGGAGTGTGACCCACCTGCTCTCCCAAGCAGCATCTCAGGTGAGGTGCCGCCTGGGTGACACCGCTCACCTCTGCTTGTCTTACAGGTGTCCTGTCCATGGCGAACGCAGGCCCCAACACCAACGGCTCTCAGTTCTTTATCTGCACAATAAAGACAGACTGGTGAGTCAGCCACACTGCAGGACCTCTGAGAGGAAGCTAGAGGAGGGGGCGGTCGGGAGGGTGGTCTGCAGCTGGACGTCTGCTCAGCCAGCGGCTTGTTTTTCACTGTGTCTGTCTGAGAAACTGGAAGGGATCGAGGCACAGTTTGTGGTTTTTTGTGACTGTGTCCCACCTATGCGCCCCAGTGGTGCTGTTGGCTAGAATTTGATTTGTGTCAACACACTGAAGTGTTCCTCTCCCCCACATTTGGGAAATGCTTCAGTAAGCGACCTCGTGGTGGTCTGAGTGGAAGCCACTTTGCTTGGCTCACCCTGATGTTTCCTTGGCTTACCTCCACTACAGAACGTGCTTATGGAATCATGGGATTTGAGGAATATTCTCCTCACACACCATTAGCATGGCCGCACATGACTCCCAGACCCCACAGCCTCCTTTCCCACAGACCTGTGCTGTCTAAGAATGCCCTTTGCCTGGTAAAACTTTCTCTGCATAGAGCCTTGAGCATTCCAGACCTCAGGTCCCTGGAGGTCAGAGGCAACAGCTAACTGAGAAGTTTAGAAAACATGTGTCCACAACTTTAAGGAAATCTAAGTGATAGGCTGACAGCCACACAGGCTGCCAGGGCCGGGCATGTTGTTGCTGGCCCCATCTTCTTTGCTTCTTCCATGGAAGCCTAATGGGCCTTGCAGTTCCGCCCCAGGCCGTCATCACTCTTGGCTTTGCTGGAGCTGAGCTAAGGCCATGTTCTGTTCTTGGAACTCACAAATCATGAGCGGCTCAGCACCTCCAGGCTTCTCATACTTGTTTGCTGCTCAGTTTGCTGTAGTCTGTTGTACAGATGTCTTGCTTTTTTTGAGTGCTCCAGTGCCCATCATTTTCCTGGGCAGAATGAGAGCAGTCCACTTCTCATAGGTAAGGTCACCAAGAATCAGATGAAGCTGCCAGGACAAAGCCCAGGGTGACAGAACTTGTCCCGGGAGCCTGGGATCCACTGGAGTGCCATTGGAGAGCTCACAAATTGTGATTAAGCTTTCGGGGTGGGGGGGGGCTTTGAGAATTAGTACCTTTGGGAAGTAACTCTGTGCCTCGTGGCCGGGATGCTGGGGTTCTTCTCATTTGCCTCAACCCTCCCCACAGGCTGGATGGTAAGCATGTCGTGTTCGGCCATGTCAAAGAGGGCATGGATGTTGTGAAGAAAATAGAATCTTTCGGCTCCAAAAGTGGGAAGACATCTAAGAAGATTGTCATCACAGACTGTGGCCAGTTGAGCTAACTCTCAGCCAAGGTGCTAGGACAGCAGCGGGCATCCATGTCTTGATTCACCCAGGTACTCCAAAGAACAGTTTGTACCCACTTCTACTGAGGATGAAGAAGGCCTCTCAGGCGCATGGTCCTCCACAGGACCAGGCCGCTCTCAACTCTCCATCCTTCCTCAGATCCCGTTTCTGGGCATCAGTATGGCCATCAGGCCATGTACACTCAGCAAATGTCCCCGTGATGGCCTTTCTGTGCGCCTTGGACATTGGCAATGATGACTAGTCAGTCAGGGAAGGCTCCTGACTTTTTCCTTGACCAGTGGGGACAGCAGTTGCTATTTAATGTTGTCTTCTTTCTTGCAATAATTTAACAAGATCTCATAGAAACAAAGCTGTGACACTAACTGCACTGTCCTATGTGTGACCTGAGTTGGCACAAGCCACAGACACCCCCACCACCACCACCTCTCAGCCTGGCTTCTGAAACATCGCTCAGGGCTCTTGTGAAAATTCCAACATCAATGCCTTTCCTCCTGGTCACCGTGAATCCTGCTGATTGGCTGCTGTGATTTTTGAAGGGAGCCTGTGAAATAGAAGCAGCCGGACCTGGGAACAGACCTGTGAGCCGGGTCTGTCGGCTCAATGTGAATTCCTGTGTTGAAAACTTACAGAAACTGCTTGAATTCATGCTGTCCTCAAGAGGGAAGTGTTTTCTGGCAGGCTTTGCTTTTTCTGTATGTTGAATAAATCCAATCTATCAATAATATATATGTAAAAGATTTCTGGAACAGTCCTTTGTGTTCATATCAAATGTGATAAATAAATCCTATTTTCTATAAAATAGCTGTCTCTGGTTTTAGAATGAAATTAACATGTTTGGGGCTTGTTTGTTTTTATGTTTGTTTTGCGACAAGGTCTTGCTGTGTGGTCTAGATTGGCCTAGAACTTGCTGTATACTTGGCTAGCCTCAAACTCTCTTGATCTTCCTGAATGTTGGGATTGCAGGTGTGTAACATTGTATCCAGCTGGGGCCAATCTTTGAGTTACTATGTATGTATCAGGTTCTATGCTTTAAACTGTTTTTTGTTTGTTTGTTTTGTTGTTTTATGATGCTAGGGCCTTTGTGCACACAAGCCACACCCTCAGCCTTATGCTAAGGAAATTCATGTAGAACATTCTGTGTAATTAGCCCAGGTACTAGCTCAGAGACCATTGAGAACGTCCTTGTTACCATCCGTGCTGTAGGGATGATCAGGACAATAGTCTCCACAGCCCCCTCCATGAGCACTGCCTCTAGGCAAAGTCCCAGCTTTGCTCAATGATGGCCCTTGGGTTTCTCTCAGCTACACAATGTGTGTGTGACACCTAGGTCTGGAATTGGGTGGCCCATGTGAGGTGCATGGTCTTGGGCCTGATGTGTCATCATAGCAATCTCTGGGTAATGACTGACAAGAGGGTGACATTTCCCATGTGTCAGATAGCCTTAGGAAAGGGGGCTTGCCTAAGCAAGGAGTCGAGATCACCAAAGGCGGGTTTTCCTCTCCACACTGGGCCACTGGAACATGGAATTCTTCATTGCTGAATTCTCAGGGAAGGCAGGATTGAGGCAAGCACATGACTAAGAGTTTCCTTAGGTGGGTAGAGACATAGCAAGTAGCAAGTCAGTAGCTCCTGGAGAAGAGATTTGGGCTCTGGCTGGGGTGAATAATGCATTCATTCCTAATAGAATTCCTGAGTCAGGTGATGTGGGGTTACGTCATGGGTGGGCCTGGTCACTCTGACGTCATAGTGGTTAGGCTGAGGCTTCAGAGTTTTGGCCTTTCCATGAAGTCAGAGCTCAGCTACTTGGGGTAGAGAGTTTGGTTGGAGTAGTAGTTAAAGCAATTTTGAGAGCGTCAGGCATCCTCAGACCAGAACAACCTGGCTGCGATGGTGTGTGGACCCTGCACACGCTCGCTGCCCGAGTCCACGTGACTCTGCAGTTCTTTCTACAGCGGGGCTGCCGAGGAATTTCATTTGAGAAGCAGATCTCAGCTGACTAAAACTGATAATCGCTCCTGCCGCACAACCGCCTACAGGTGAGTTAATGAGGCGACGACAGGCTGAATCACAATCTAGAGCATGTGTCAGGCAGTCTGCAAAGGGCAGAACTCTTGAGCTGTTGGTAGTACAGAAAGTACACACGGGCTTCTTAGGATCACTACCTAAAATCTTCAGGTCACACAGATACTTTACCACTGACCTGTGACCCCAACCCCCTCACCTTTTGTTCAGTTGTAGGCTAGGTCTACTTGTCCACAATGGCCCAGGCCAACTTCGAACTTCTCTTTTTACCTCAGTCCCTTGAATAGCTGTGATTATAGGCTTGTCCCCAGCCCCTTTAAGCAATGTACTTTAAAAGTACTTTAAACATATTTTAAGAACATTATTTATTTGTAAATTTATATATTTACTCACTTAAAATTTGTGTATTTATTTTTTTCTGGTATAGGTCAAAAATGTGTTGTTGTTGTTGTCTCTGGAGTTGCTGACCTGGGGCACTCCAGGCATCCATGACAAGCCGAAGGGAAAGCCATCCCTCCTTGAACTGTGACCTGCCATCTGTCAATTTCTGAGGGGTCTCAGAGTTAGAAGGTGGAAGGGCTTGTGTTTCCTGACGATGTGTGTGTTCTGTCTCCATCCAGTGGAATCTAGGGATACAGCAAACGTGCGAGAATTTTCTGAAAACCACTTCCTAAAGGCAAAGGCAAGGTCATCCTCTGCAGCTCTTCCCAATTTTCAGAGTCCTAAGCCAGGTTTTGGTATTTTATGTGAGGCACCTTTTAAAGAACGTAGGAAATCCCAGCTTGTTGCTTGCCAGTAAGCCCTCAGGACCTAATGTGTGCATCAGTAGCCCTTGGTACCTAATGTGTGCATCTGTAGCCCTCAGGACCTAATGCATACTTACATCAGTAGCCCTCAGGACCTAAAGCATACTTACATCAGTAGCCCTCAGGACCTAATGCATACTTACATCAGTAGCCCTCAGGACCTAATGCATACTTACATCAGTAGCCCTCAGGACCTAATGCATACTTACATCAGTAGCCCTCGGCACCTAATGAGTATATCAAGTGGTGAGCCTGTACGTGCTTCCTAGAAAAATCAAAACATCAAATTTCTGAGATGTTCAGTAGCTTTTCAGAATGATTTCACTGAGGTAAAAATTTTCATATAGTAAAATCCTCACATTTTAATTGCACCATCAATAAAATTTTGAAAACCACATCCATGATTAATGAGTATCAGTGAAGACGGGAAACCTCACCAGTGTTTCAGAGCCTTCCCTAGACATCTTTCTAGGTAGCCACTGAGTTCCAGTACCACAGGATGACCTTTGCCTGTTCTAGGACTTCATAGAAATGAGATAGGAGACACTTTGTTTGGACCTGGCATCTCGAGCATAGTGTGTGTGAGACTCAACAACGTTTCTCAACCTATGGAGCCCAACTGCCCTCTCGCATGGGGCCACATAGCAATTCCTGCACATCAGATATTTACATCAGGATTCACTACAGTAGCAAAGTTATAGTTATGAATAATTTTATTGTTGGGGGGAGGTTAGCACAACATGAGGAACTGTATTAAAGGGTCACAGTATTAGGAAGGCTGTTAGGTTAGAATCGCTATTCTAACACATCTGGGTTCTGCAGGATTTTACTTCATGAAAAGCAATTTCTGCAGATGTTTCATAGGTGTAGTAAAGCCTAAAGCCTGGGGCTCACAGGATCCTGGGAAAGTGTATAGATACTGAGCTGCTTTCTTGAGACTGGATCTCACTATTCTGCCTGAGCTGGTTTTAAATTCCTGCACTGAAGAGATGGATTAGCTTCAGCTTCTCAAACAGCTGGATTGTGGGTACATGCTGAAGGACTCAATAAAAGGCACTTTGATCTTGAGTCATTTAGTGTGTGTGTGTGTGTGTGTGTGTGTGTGTGTGTGTGTGTCTGTGTCTGTGTCTGTGTGTCTTGCACTGAGGACCAAACTTAAGACCTTATACAAGCATTCTGTCACTGAAATATAATTTAGCCCAGCTGGATCCCACTGACTGCAAAACCAACTGTGTTTTAATTCAGGGATGCTAGACTGGTTTAACATCAGAAAGATCAATTAATATAACATTGTAACTTCATATACACACACTATTAGAGTAAGACCCCCAAAGTTACATGATTTTGACCCGACAGAGGAAACATTTACAAAACACAGAAACATAATATCAAGTTGCCTTCTAAATATTTGTCCTTATACCCATAGGCAAGGGCAAGCCTCAGCTCTCATCAGTGAAACCTCTTTACGCAGTCATAAAGGATATCAGTTAATTCAGACATACAACCGGCCAGAGTGCAGAGAATAGATGATGTTGGAATGCTCGGCCTTAAATGGTGCATCTGTATTCCACTCTCTCCCCACTAAGCTCAGGGAACACGTGGACGATGAGACAGAAGGATTATAAGAGCCAGAGATGTATGTATTGGAATATGGTGTCATTTTGAGATAAAAGTGGTGAGGTGAGGGCTGGTGGGGGGCTCTATAGGTAAAGCCTCGCCACCAAGCCTGATGACTTAACTTTGGGGCTTAGGACCTATGTGACAGAAGGACTGACTCTAGACGTGTTGTATGACATTTGTGTGCTTATAACACACATACACAATAGATAAATGTTTTTTTTAAAGAGGTACAAATGGCCAGTAAGCACATGAGAAGACACTACAAATCATTAGTCATCAGGGAAAGGCAGATCAAAACTACAGTGGGATACTTCACACCCACTGGGATGCGTAATATAAAAAGTCAGATAGTACCGAGCGTTTGTAAGGATGTGGACACAGTTCCTCAGATGGTTAGACAGAGTCAGCATTTACCCAAGAGAGATGAAAATGTGTATCCATCCAGAAGGTTGTGTGGATGTTTAGGCACAGTTACTGATTCTGATCATGTTAAGGACGCCTAAATGTCCATCTTCAAGAGTTCAGCTGTACTTACTTAGGGAGATTATCATAGCTGGGCTTGCTGACACTCCATTACAGAAGGAGGGGCAGATGGAGATGTAGGGCCCTTTTCCTGACTATCCAGTGGCTTCCCTTGACTGGTTGTGGGCAGCTCTACCCTAATTGTACATGGCTTTAGGTCTCAGGAAAGGACTGGGGTATAGGCTGCAGAGGAGCCACAGGAAAACCATCCATGTTGACACAGACCTTCCACTGTGGCTTCTTTGGGTCATCCATACTCCTGCCCATAATTTCTCTCCTGTATAAATGGGTTGGTTCCACCAGGAGGTCTTGAGTGGAATCAAACTCTGGTTTGTCATGGGGATCACAGAAGGAGAAGAGAGGAGAGGCATTGTTTAGTTATTCCCTGGGTAAAAATTCTTAGAACAGCACATGGGTGTATGAGTATCTTCAGAAGCCAAAAGAAGGGTGTCAGATCCCCAGGAGTGAGAGTTGTGTTCAGGTTTGAGCCACCAGATGTGGGTGCTGGGAACTGAATTCAGATCCTCTGCAAGTGCAACAAACACTTACCTATTGAGGCATCGCTCCAGTCCCTGTGCAGAGCTTTCCATACACAATGTTGAAAACATTTGGCTCTGGGCATGGTTACATATGACCATGACCACATTAACAACCATTTGATGTGTGAATTGTATGGAATGTGAACTGTTTCCTTCTAGAAATGTGTCTTACCAGGCTCCGGCTCTTCCAATTCTTTTAGTGTGCAAGATGCTTCCTCTGGGATCCTTCTGTCCTGGAAGATACTAACACTTGACCTACTTATGGGCTCTGAGGGGGGTCTCTCAGTGTCCTTTTTCAAAGTGTCTGACCCACGTAAGCTTATCATGGTATTTCTTTAAAAAAAAAAAGATTGATGTGCTGGTGGGGCTGA
This sequence comes from Tokudaia tokunoshimensis, assembly GCA_036184795.1. Lineage (NCBI taxonomy): Eukaryota > Metazoa > Chordata > Mammalia > Rodentia > Muridae > Tokudaia > Tokudaia tokunoshimensis. The sequence goes on from BTHU01000011.1 coordinate 86,057,769, forward strand.
GTGCATGTTCATGTACGACATGTATGAAAGTGCCTGCAGATGCCAGATTCCCAGGAACTAAAGTTACAAACAGTTGTAAGTTGCCTGATATGGGTGCTAGGAAATGAACCTGGATCCTCCCTCGGTAAAGCAAGGGCCCCTAACTGCTAAGCCATCTCTCCAGCCCTAGTTATGGTATTTTTACACAAAGCAATCAGTTCTCCTCAGACACAAGTGGGTGAAGGAGGGACCGGAAACTGAGAGTGGGTTTTGTTCAGATCGGTGCACATGTTCCCATTCTAATTTTTAGGATTCCATTCTTCATGTTCTTTCACAGGAAAATCTTGACAAGACTGTAAATTCAAAAGATAATGAGGGCTCAGCCACCTACACAATAAAGGGTTTGTCTCATGTTTAGTGAAGTCAGCCCAGTGTGTGCAGGAGTCTTTTCCCACCACAGAAGATTTTGAGTCCTCAGTCTGTAACTTGTGCTGAGAACTGAAGGGAGTACACATGTCATTTTCTTTTGGTAATCAGTCAAGCATCCTCAAAAGAGCTCAGCCATCACTGTCCTTTTGGTCATCCTTACTGTCATATGGTCTCAAGGTACATTCTTATCACCTAGGTGTCATCCTAGGAGACCATGATTAATTGTGATGTCACTGCCCGCTGTGGATTTCTAGCATGCCATTTCCCACGGGCAGGAACTCCAGCTATTCAAGTCCAAAGGCACAACCACACTCCGGGATCCAGTTTCCTGATACCACTCCTGGACCAAGTTGGGACCCAGCGGGAGATGGAAACAGGGCAATTGTTTGGACAAGGAAAGCAATATCTGAGGAGACAAGAGGATGCTGACCAGGGCCTTCTGCTGGTAGAGAACCCATCAAAGGAACACTGCTATTGGCTAGACAAATGAGAGAGATCTGTGTGCGGAGGGCAGGTGATGATGAGGATAATGAGGTTCCAAAAGGGAGGGTCAGGTACAACCTGTTAGCACTTACATGCGCATACATTTCCATAAGCAAGAGGATTAAACACAGATCAAACTCAGGAAATTAAACCACAGGAAATGGCAGCTCTCAGATTCAGCCACCAGAGGACAGCAGAAGGCCATCTAGTTAGTAAAAACGGGGAAACACACACACACACACACACACACACACACACACACACACACCCCTCAACCCCCAAAGCATGGGAAATTCTGGGCTGGTACATGTGTGGTCAGAGAGCAAAGAACACAGTTTGAAGTCTCTATGACATGCTGGGCAAGGGTTCTTTGCTAAAACCCAACAGGGAAACAGGCGAAGAATGGAATTAACAGGGTGTGAGCCTGGCAAGGGGAGAGGAACAGCCGGTGAGCCAAGGAAAGCTGACAGGTCCAAGGTTCTTTCTTCCCTGAGCAAGGCAGGAAGATGGCCTGCCAGTGGACAGGGAAGTGAAGGATCATGGGATCAGAACGGAGTGCAGGGGGCCTGGGAAAGGCCAATGGAATCACAGGGCCGCCTGGGAAGGAGACCTGGGCTCTGCAGTTTCCTGGAACAACTCTGAGAGGTTGTACAGGAGCTTTCCAAGTCCCCTGATCTCTTTGAACCCTAGCTTCCTCTAGGTTAATACTTACTCTTACCCCCGCCCCCACCAAGTTACTTCAAGGACCAAAAGAGATGGTGTGTATGAACTGGATAGCCTGGTATCTGGCACACCCCACTACCTGCCCCTCTGCCACCTTGGGCCCATTTGGCCCGGCTTGCCTTGGCGTTCACCTCTGACCCAGGAATAGGGACAAGATAGAGAGGACAGCACAACCAACCTGTTACCAGACTGGCTCTGAGTCACTGCCATCTGTTTACCAATCTCTCTTCAGAGCTCCCTACCCCCAAATACCAAGGCTAGGAGTTGTCTCATTTGGGCCAGGACACTCCAGTATCAAGTAGATGTGACCCCAGTGACATTGCAGCTAACAGGATTCCTTCAACTGTGGAGGAGACTTCTGGCTGTGCTGGGCTCAGGGCCCGGGCCTGGCTTTAGTCCCTATCTCAGATCTCCCACTGCTGATGAGGGACTTAAGGCCTGTGGGCCCACAGGAAGTTCATTTCCCTTATGCTCTGAAGCTTCCTCACTCCTGTGAGAAAGCATTGGTCAAGACGGAAAGGGTAAAGCTTTCCTGGGCATATGGGGGTGGGGGACTAGTCTCCATTCTCAGTGGAGCCCCACCACCAGGGAAGCACACCATCCCAACCCCCACCTCCCAAGGGCTCTCAGACTGCTTCAGGCAGCTAGCTGGCCTGCTGTGTAAGTTTTGTGTGCTTGTGCATATGAGTGGGGGAGGGGTGGGAGTGAGGGTAGGGCAGGGGTGGGGGATGGGGGGAGAGCCAAGACCTCTAACACCTCCCCTGAGACTCCAGCTTGAGGATAGATGAGGGAGGAAGTGTTAAGGGGCCCTGAGCCCAGGACAGGCTGTTCCTAGCTCTGGCCAGAGCTGTGAGGGAACAGTTAGCAGGCCTCGTTGAGAGGCAAGCCCACCCTCAGCCATCACCCTTCTCCTCCTCAGCTTCTCTACCTGCCAGGGAACCAGGCTCAGGCACCCTGACTAGCCAGGGGCTGTCTGGATGCCCAACTCTGATACTTTCAGGCCATAGAGAACTGGAATCAGGACATCTGGACTCCAGTGGGGCCTGGCTGCTCATCTTACAGTGGCTCTAACTCAATACCAGGGTGCCAGCCCCAAAGAAGCTGATAACTGAGACCCCAGCACAGTTGTAGGCATCAGGACTCTCTAGCCTCAGTTTCTCTGTCTGCCCCATTAGCACATTTCCCTTTACTTCAGATCATGTGAGACTAGAAAGCCCAAAGAGCTGTCAGAGTCTGGGAGGGAGGGGACAACTTGAGGAACAAATCCTGTTTCTGCCACAAGCCCAGTTGGTGACATGAGGAAAGACTGTCCTTTCTGGGCACCCTAACTTGTTCTTAGAGCTGGGCTGGCTTCTCACATCCCTCCAGAATCCCTTCTTTAGTGGCTGTTGCTCTCTCCTAGGCCCCTTAGTGGCTACTGCCTCTGGACATGAGCATTAAGTCCAAACGGAAGTCCTTCCTGTCGAGAGGAATTATTGGTTTCCATGGATTTGGGAAGTGTTGAAATCCAGCCTGTGTTTGCTTTGAGTTTGTTTTCTTTTCATGGGTCACAAAGCACCAAAGTGCACGCACGTATACGTATACACACAGTCTCTCTCTCTCTCTCTCTCTCTCTCTCTCTCTCTCTCTCTCTCTCTCTCTCTCTCACACACACACACACACACACACACACCCTGGGGCTTGATGGGGGACATGTAGGGAGGAGGCGGAGCCAGACAACTGAAAACCAACCTGGAAGCTTCAGGCTGAGCTCCTAGTGAGCAGAGAGCACAGGGGTCCTAGGTTCAAGGCTCACCACTCCTCTTCCCACTCCCTCATGTAGCCTTGAGGTAAGTGTTGCTGGCTAAGCTGCAGACCGTGGAACCAACGGGTCATCTCCCCTGGGCCTGCCTTACTGCCAAGCAGCTGCTGAGACTCATGCTCACTGGTCTCCCTTATCTGGATAGAATGCTGAGGGAGTGGCCCCTCGGAGAGATGGGGGTGGGCAGTGCTGGCCTAGAAGGCAGCCCTGCAGAGGACAGGGTGCTCTCAGGCAGGCATTGTGTATGCGCTGCTTGGCACACCTGCAGCTATTAGTTGAGGTCGCAGGAGTAGGCAGGTGACCAGCTGTGGAGCTGCACACACAAGTCACCCTGTCCTTTGCTCACTCTGCTCTGTGGGGTCTCTTTCACCCACCTGCCCGGCCAAACTGAGACTGACTGCATCCAGATAAGGGTTGCTTCTGGAGTTAGTCATTGGTGTTCTCGCTCATCCTGTCCCCTCGTCCCCTCTGGTTTTCTCAGCTCCGTCTGGAGGCTACAGTCTGGAGGCAGGAGCTTGCCCACACTCATGTACTTTGACCTGTTTAAATTTAGCAGTCTGGATATCATAACTCAGACCTGGGATTTCCCGTTTTCCTCCCCATCCCCTGCCCACCAGGCAGCAGTAGGCTTACATGGCGGGTTGGCTCCAGCCAGGGACTGGATGCTCCTGCAGTGGGACTGGAGATCCCCTCACTGACAGTACCAATAGTCGGTCAACACTCCCTGTCCCTGCTGCCAGGGCCATAAGGGGACTCCTCAAACCAAGTGATGTTCAAGGTGCACAGTACAGCCATGGGGTCTTTAAGAGCCCAAGGACACATTCAGACCAATGGATCAGCATTGTGGCCTCTGGAGGAGACTGGTGAGCCGCAGGACTGAGGGCAAGTACTGGTCCTTGGCCAAGAAGCTTCATGAACAAGTTGCCTCTCATGGTGTTCCTTTACCCCCTACAGATGCCCATCCAGTCCTTCCTTTGCGCAAAAGAACTCCCTATCCCTGTCCTCTGGAGCCTGTCATTTGTTTGCACGTGATAGCCAGGATCTCGGACCCTAATCCTGGCTCATGATCAAGCATGTGCAGCCACACCAGAGCCCGGGGCTGCGGTCTGAAGCTGAGTTACTCCTATATATGGTTACCCAGGAGGGAGTCCCATCTGAGCTAACGTGTGACTTAATCTGCTGACAATCTCACCCCGTTGGGGCCCCACTTGGCGAGAACCCTCACTCTGGAAGGAGTGTCCACATGTGGAGGGCAAAGGGGCTGGGAGGAGGCAGGTCATTGGTGGAAACAGGACAGAGACAATATGTCCAGCTTTGGAACTAAATGCCACCCAAGTTCTTCCCACCCCTGCTTTGTCCCACATCTGTGAAAAGGTCTAGCTTCCCCCATGTTCCTTGTAAACAAACTCACGAGCCTCCATTTTTCCAAAGTCCTTTTAATACAGCATAGAAAGGCTATATTTTCATAGGCAAGCTTTATATAGTGTCTCCAGGAATAAGGCACACAACGGAATGCCACCCCGAGGCCAGCCCTTTCGGGGAGGGGAGGAACCTTCTCCACGTACCCTCCAGGCAGGGCTCACGGGCTCTGTTTGTCTTTTTAGCTGAGTGCACACACATGAACAGATACAGACACGGACAGGGTCACTACACAGGGCTGCAGGGGTTGGTACAGGGAAGTTGGCCATAAGAGCAAAGGATGAGCCTCATTACCACTTCCCAGAACACCCCTTGTTTCAGTATTAGTTGTTGCACTGGCTACATTGTAGTGAGGTTGGATTAGACTTTAAAGTAAATTCAAGTCCATTAGAGCTAGAGGGCAGGTGTGAGGGCTTAGTGGAGAGAGCCAAGATCAAAGAGCGTGGGGCTTCCAAGCAGTCCCGGGACAAGGAGGAAGCCTGCCCTGGGTATTCTTGTACCTCCCTGGGTCTTGCTGACAAGGTCACTGAGCTCACAGACCAAAGGGTCTGTTCATCCGATGAATCCTCTTCCTTTGTCTGTTCCCCGCCCTTCCCCTAAAATTTAATAAAACTGTAATAACAAAGTAATAACACAAAGATGCAGGGAAAAGATTCAATGCCACCTGTCATCTTCAGCGGAGGAGGCACAAAGGCTCGCTGTTCCCTTTTCACCGTGTTGTCTGTCCATTGATAACTTCCCTTAAAAAGGCAATACTTCCAAAATACACAAATGTATAAATACAAAACAAGAGCATATTAATAAGTCTAAACACTTGAATAATATACTGGCTGCTTAATACTGATATTTTCATCCAAGGAAAACGAAATTAAAAAAAAACATAGCTTAAAAGATTGCAAAGATTTTTTTCCTCGTTAGAATTATGTACCAGTTTCATATAATAATTCTATGAAGATAATATTTCCTTCTTAATGTAGTTCAGTTGCATACTTTTTACAGACCAAAGCATAGAAAAAAATAACAAGGAAAAAAGGAAAAGTTCTCACCATAAATATCTTCTTATAGCTCAACCAGACTTGCAAAATACATCTAAAAATCAGTTTGATATGGATTGCGCTTTCAAAAGCACTGACGTTTAAAAACATGCCTTTCTGTTGTTTTCAATTTCAATAGTATCAAGCCATCATATTTTTCTTTTCTTTTTTTAAAAAAAAGACCCTCAAATATATACAAACAAAAATCACTATAAAGAATTTGGGGGTTGGGGGGAGGCTACCAAGTTCCATGTCCAAAGAAATCCTGGTAACCATGCAGAAATTTTAACATCTATGAATTTTTTTCCCAAAATACACACATAGCATTTTTTTTTAAAAAAAATTCTGTGTCAAGTATAACTCAAAATAAATACAAATTCACAAGTAGAGCTATTGAATACTTCATATGGGGTAAACACCATTCTCTCTCAACTAGATCACTAGATCTACCAACTGCAAGCGATTGTCCCTTTTGAATGTACTACAACCACACGCTTTCTTGTCCCCTGGGCTCCTAGGCCCTCTGAGCAGTAGGTCTCCCGGAACCCAGCCTTGATATAGTGGTATCTTTTGCTAGCCTCAGGAAGATCAGAGGTTCAGCCAAAGCATTGTAAGGCAGGACCAGGGAGGGGCTGCCTGGGGTGAGCGGGGCCTGGCTGTGCACGGACATCAGTCTAGTGAGCTGATAGCTCCCCTTCTACTGGACCTGACTTTCTGAAGACTGTCGCTAGCTCTTTGCATCTTTGACAGAGTTTACCTGTTCCCAACTTGCCCTTTCCTAGCGACAGGAAGCTTGGCATGGGGCAGCCCTATTGCAGCAGCCAGACTAGAGAATCCTTAGGGCTGGGTGCTCACCGTCTGCGGCCCAGCACACTGCCATTCGAGGGCAGCAGGGTGGCAGCTAATAGCCTGGGCCGCCACAGATAATACCTTTGTTAAGTGCTCAGAGGGTATGTTCTCCCAAAATCTACCCTGCAGCTAGCTGCTGCAGACACACAACTGTCTCTTCCACTTACCCCCTGGACCCTTGCTTAACACTTCACATGACTCCTCAGTCGTACAAAACATTTTCATTTGAAAACAAAGGGCAACTGGGCACCATATGTAAACACTGAATTTCAGGCCTATTTCATGGTCTGATTTTTTTTTCCTCTCTCTCTCTCTCTCTCCATAGAAACACAGTATGGGGCAAAGTCAAGCAACTCAGGGCTGGCAGTTGGGGAAGAGGAGAAAGACAAGAGAGGTGTGGTTTGTCACAGGGTAGGGGGTGCACTGCTGACTCTGGCCAAGACAACAGCCACCCTGGGACCATGTGACATGCCAGGAAATCTCTCTGCCTCCTTAGGAAGTAGGAAATCTCTATCCCCGGTTGCCAAAAGAGAGGTTCGGTGGCTCATTATAGGCTTGCCCAGTGTGAGGGGCTGAGGAGAGAGGGGAGGAAGAGGGGATGGGAGCATCAGGCAAGGAGGGCTACAGGAGAGGACCAGATGTCACTCAGCCTGATATCCTAAGTGGCTATCAGGACAGAGGTTGGAGGGCGGGGCACCTGGATGTCTAGAGACGAATCTCCCCCACCCCCTACCCCTATGATGCCCCAGTGACACACTGTGTTCCAGAGGCAGCCAGCTCTCTTCTAGAACATCAGAGATCACTGGGACCTCTTGTTTTCTGGTGGCACGTTGTCATTTCACTAATAGAGAAACTAAGGCTGGAGATGAGATGTCCTTGCCCAAGTGGCAGAAAGCAACTCCAGAATGCCAAGGCCTGCACCCTTCATGCCAGAACAGCCTTACGGCTTTTGTGGGGTGGCATCCCAGACATGGGTGGGAAGCTAAGGGTAAAGAGAGAGAGCAGCTGACAGAACCCAAGCCTACAGGACAGTCTGGGGGAGGTCACGGGAAGTGGTGATGCCTGGTGTCCCTAGATGTCTTGGCACACTGGTCAATGTCACCCTTGCCTCACTGCCTACCTGTCTCATTGGCAGAGGGAGGCTGTGTTTAGCTACCAAGCACAATGCAGTGATGTCAGGGCTGGTCAGATTAGGGGCTCAGTGTGGGCAGGGACAGAGGGCCACTCCTCAGTAGCTGCTAGAACAAGTGACTGCCCATCATGGTTACAGATCAGGAATGGCTTGGGACTTCCTAGAGTGGTTTTTCATACGAGGCAAGCTGCAAGGTGCTGGGTGGGATAGGGCCTGGCTGGTCTTACAGGGAGAACTTCCCACAGGCCTCAGGATTCACAGTTCACTTAGTGTACTTGTGGTAGATACAAGGTCGCTCAGCCCCAAAGACACTCAGGAAGAGAGTGCGCAGGAACATCAAGACCTCTGCTGGCCTCTGTCCTTCCACAGAGCCCAGGTCTATGGTGAAGAGTCCCTGAGCCTCCTGTCTCTGCATCCTGTTGGGAGCATGTCAGCTACTCTGTCAGCATGTGCGACAAGGACACAAGCCTCCTCTGTCCCACAGGTCTGTGACGTCTCCTCAAGTATGGAGACATTCAGTCCTTTGGGCAACACAGGGAGGTGGCAGCCGAGCGGTGCTAACAGTGGTGGCCAAGGTCACTGCACACGACGACAGTAGTAGCCCAGGACCTTGCACTTCTCACAGAGGTGCTGAGGGTGCTCCTTGCTCTGGTCAGACACGTCCAGGCCATCAGGCTTCTCCAGGGGCCTCTGCAGAGGAGAGGAAGGGGCCGAGGGGAGGGGAGAGAGAAAGTGCAGTTACAGAGATAGCTCAGCCAATGCTTTGGCATCCCAGCTCTTGCCTGTTTGCAGACATTTGTGTCCCGGAGGTCTCAGATGAAGTTTCTGGGCTGGCTAGAGCCAAGGCAGGGGTCTTAGACCTAGAAGCAATGGCAGATATGTTGCTTGGATCCATAGAGAGGTCTGGGCAACTGCCTCCCCCTGAATGAAGACCAGAAATTTCCCAAATCGAGCCCAGAATAAATTCAGGACAGGGGCGCAAAGACATCTGCCAGATGAAGAAACTGAGTCTCAGTCAAGGGAAACCCCAACTCACATCTGCCCCCTTCAATCCAGTAGCCTTGGGAGTCACTTATCCTGGACATAGCTACATTTCAGCCCCAGAGGCAATAGGTCTCTCAGTTCCACAAAGCCAATCTGGGGTCTAGGGTCAACCCCAGTCAACTCCCAGCCTAGTGCCTGCTCATGTATTGAGAGACTACATGAACTTGTTGTTTTCTAGCAGAGAAACTGAGGCCCAGGGAAAGGAGGTGACTTAGTAGGCCTACTGTGCCACGTATGCATGCTCCTCAGTAAAGCCTGTTGTCACAGTGCTCATTTGCAAAGTTTGGAGAAATCCCAAGGAACACTGGCTATTGGTAACCTGGGCAGCATTAGGCATACACAAGTACCCCTCTAAAAATTTACATGTGCTAAGTGTGTGTTCATGTGTGAGCATGTGTTGCCTCAGCATGAGTGTGGCAGTCAGAAGACAGCTTGGGGGTGTCAGTTCTCTTCTGCCATGTGGGTCCTAGGGATTGAACTCAGGTCATCAAGGTTGGTGGCAAGGCCCTTCCCCTTGAGGTACCTCATTGACCCACAAACTTTTTTGTACTTGGATAACTTTTGTTCTCTGCCTCCTCTCCCTCCATGACCTATCCATAATAGCCAGCCAAAGACCTGTAAACATTGCAAAGATCATGAGGAGTGGCTCTGTAGTGGACAGTATTTCGGTCGGCCTCAAAGACTCTGTTCTCTCTCCAAGCCTGGAATGACACCGTAGCTGCAGAAGGGTCCTCTACCCAGACTTGGAGACTCAGAGGAGGCTGGTCAGGGCCAGCTGGGAACCATCTGCCAAGAAGAGGGGAGCAAAAACTATAGGGTGACATGAGGTTTGGGGCTAAGACCCTTGGATACCAGTGACGTGCCCAGGATGGTCAGGGAAGGGCAGCTGATATGAACACAGCCGCGTAGACGGTTAATTACTCAAGAGTAGCAGGCTGCTTTTCTGCCTAGACCAGACCTTGACCCAAGCTAACATTCAGAGCAGTTAGGCAAATGGATAGAGGGTTCTAAAAGGGGAAGGTTTAGGCAGCAAGTGGCCAGAGTTCTACCGCCTAGCTGCCCTAGAAGGGGGTATCACACAACTCAGTCCTTTTAAGCTTCAGCTACAGAGGAAAGGCCTGGAAGAAGGAGGGCTTGGAACTGAGAACCTTCCAGAGGACTGGCCCCACCCCTCTCATTCTGTCCCAGCAGGGAAGATAAGAAAGAGATTGACTTCCTGGTAGACCAGGTCCCAGAGGGCAGCTCAGCCTCCATACACTGGCTATGTGGCCTTGGCATGGCCACCTGACCCCTATGAGACACCAGCTCATTCCCTGCTGTAAAATGGGTGGTGGCTGGCTCTTTCTCAGGGAGCCGTTCTCAGCAAACCTAGTAAAGACAAAGACTAGATGGAAGAATGTTCCTTCTAGGTCCTGGTGTTGTTTTAGTCTTAGTATTAATGAGAAGGGGACAGTGATACAGGGTCACTCAGAGTAGGAGGTGGCTAACCCACCCCTGCTGCTCCAGGTGTCCCAGAAACTGAGAGCAACACTAATCTCCTCTCTGTATGGCTTGCATACCACCTGCCCCCCTCCGCCAGGTTGGGTTATTGGATGTTTTATATGAAGAACTCCATCTTGAGCTGGAATCTGGGTCCCTATATTTTCATCTCGGATGTTCCCAGGACCCAGGGCCTCCTGTGCTCTCTGCTCAGCTCCCCAAGGATGGCGACTAGTGGAGCCCTGACATGTTACCTACCCCAGGCCAAACCCAAGCTGTCTAGTCAATTCCCACTGCTCCTCTCAGCTCTTCCCAGGCTCTCCAGAAACCAGCTTTCTAGTAGGGGATAGAGGGACAGGAGTGGGCTAGCCTACACTGCCTGGGCTCCTCCTTTGTGTGGCCAGGCGCTGCCGTGGAACTCAGGCTGCCTCAAGGGGACAGCTTCCATTTACCACAGGCGAGGAAACCATAAGCCATTTAAAAGTCTTGCCCAGAGGCCTCCAGAGAGGAAATGGTGAACCTCAAGCTCCAAGCTCTCAGGGATGCTGCCTGTCCTCGTGCTGGGGCTCGGGGTTAGCTCTAGATCTCGTGTATTTTCCTAGCCTGTTCCAAGTCCCTGGCTGTCTGTCCCGAGGCAGCATCCTCCTATAAGGCTGCTCCCACCCTCATGGTCCTGAGAACTCCCTCGCACTGCCAGGCACTGTTGTCCTGGTTTTCATCCCAGGGGCTGACGGAGATCCAGAGCTCCCGTGGGTAAGGGCAGAGCCAGCGAGGAGAGCTGAGAGGCTTGCAGGGTATTCTGGAAAACCGCTCTGCCCACATCTCCACAGCTCAGTGTCACACGGCAGACAGCTTTGAGCACTACCTCTGCCAACCATTGGATGTGACCTCAGCTTGCCTTTCTGCAGCCTGAACTAGAGGGTTAGTGACAGGTGTCGTGTAGGCTTAGCTGTGTGTGTGTGTGTGTGTGTGTGTGTGTGTGTGTGTGTGTGTGTGTGTACTAGAGAGTAAATGACTGTCTTAAAGGATCTTATAACTCCAGAGCTCCACAGACTTCATAATGTCTGTGTGGACAGTCAGCAAGTCATTTAGCATCTCTTTGCGTGATTTTTTTCTCCTTTACAACATGTACCTAGTAGAAATCCTGTTTCAGGGGATTATTGTTCAGAGAGTGGTGAGAAGGGTACCTGGCTCATGGGGAACTGTCCATACGCTAGTATTAATAGTGAATATTATCAGTAATGTTTTGAAAGGGCAGGACCATCAGTTGAATCCTTGGGAAATACTCTTGGCCTACACTCGCCAGCCCAAACCTGAGTTTCCTTTAAACTGCTTTTCTCCTAGGCCTTGGTCAATATGGATTCTGGCCAGCTGCTAAGACTGGCTCAGCCTGCAGCCTCGAGTTGCCAGTGGGGAGCTTGGGGGAGCTGTCAGGATGACTCCCCTCTGTGGAAGGAAACACCCAGCAGCTGGGACTGATCTGTGAGCTGCCCCCAACCCCCACCGCCAGCCCCCCAGCAGGGAGGTAAAGCCCATTAGTGTTTTCTTCTCTTCTGGGGTGGGAGGTGTGGGGGTGGGCTGGGTTGTCTGGGGGAGACACAGTTGGAGCCTGAAAGGAAACAGATGTAGTGGGGGCAGGGCTTCTCAGAGGAGTGAGGTGACTCAGGTCAGCCCCGGGGGAGGGGCAAGAGGACAGGCTCCACTGCCCCACAGGGAGAGCAAGGGGAGGTTTTCCCAAATCTCAAGCCAAAGAGAAGAACACAAGGACCCAGGAACCCAGAACTTGGCTGGTGTGTGTGTTGCGAGGTGGGATTGTTCAAAACCTATTGCCTTTGTGTACCTCAATCTTCCCAAAGCACACAGTAGGTGCTCAACAAACATTGGCTGGATGATGGTGAGCGGGAAGCATGGAGCTTCGAGCTCTTGAAAGACTCTTCTAGATTGGGTGGGCTCTTCTGTGTAGAACCAGGCTGGCAGGTCAGCATACTACACTGAGGCTATGCTGGTAGGATATGGGGAGGAGGAAGGCAGGGAAAGCCATTAGGGACCGAGGGATATCTTGGTAGCCTGTCCCGGCAGACACTGGCCCACACAGGAACACTGCCAAGTGTCCAGTCCCTCTGGCTCTGAGTGTGTGAACTGGTTCTGCCTTTCTGTCTCGGTCAATAGAGAGTCTGTGAGGCCCCCCAGATCACAGCCCAGATCCTCGGAACCCAGACACGGGAGGACTTGTAGAAACTGAGCTGTCCTAATTCCCTGTCCCAGTCATCTACCACGGCCTACCCTTTCTGCCTACCCCACCCACACACCTCAGCTTCAAGTTCCATAGTATGGAGTCAGTTAAGCCTCAGTATGGGGAAAGAATCACCTTCCAGGGAGCCTGAAAGAATGCCCTGCGACTCCCCCAAACCCCACCCACTGTAGGCTGCTCAGTTCCACATCTAGCTCCGCCCCCACCCCAGGCCCCGCCTACCCACCTGCTTGTGCGGGTACACGTTGATGTGGCACTTGATGCACTCCTGCCCCATGTTGGCCCAGGAGTTCCCGCTCATCCATTTTCTCTTGCATTTAGGGCACTTGTACTCGCCAAAGCAGCGCTTCTTGCCTTGGTACGGCGTCAGACCCTCACCTTTGGGGCGTGCCTAGACAGACAGGAAGTAATCACAGGAAAATGAGGGCTTGGCCTCCAGCTCTCGTGGCCTGCATCCGGTCGCCATACTTGCTTTACAGTGTGCCGGGAATCAAACCCAGGACCTCGTGCATGCTGGACAAGCCCTCTACCCACTGAACTACATCTCCAACCCAATTAAACTTGGTGTTTCTCTCATGTTGGCACCTGTAGCTACTGTATTCTCCTTCACGGCTGCACGGTGGCAGAATTCATGAAAGCTCATTGTCCATATCCTCGGGAGCAGAGTTTTAGCTGACGTTCCTGTTTGTTTGCAGCTGCATTGTTCACACATTTGCTTTCCTCGGTCATGTTCAGCTGATCAGAGAGTCCCAGCAATAAACAACTCATAAGCTTTAAATTGTGCGCAGTTCTGAGGAACAAGATGAGCACTCTCTCTCTGTGCCTGGGACATCGGTGGTCTCATTGCCCTGTGTGTCCATGGTGTATATGCTACCTGCCCATTAGTTCTTCAGTCACTGACTGACACTGGATGAATGGTAGTAGCTACAGTGCTTATGCTCAAGCGACTCTCGTTTTACATAGGGATTGACCTGGAGCACAGGAGCAGGGTGGCAGACAATCCATATGCCAAGATGTTGTAAAGTGCTTCCGTTACCTGGAAAGGGGAAATCTCCCAGTATCATAAAGAAAGGGGGGGGAAATCTGAGATCGCTAAAATCTTGTGGTGAGAGCAAAGCCCCTGCTGGGAGATCGACGAAAGAGAGACCCACGCTAGTTTTGATCTGGCCATTGCATCCCATGGTTACAGCCCCAGAGCAGACATCTTGAAATGCACCTTTCTCCGTGAGGGGAGACCATAGTATCGCTAATCTAAAAGGTATGAGATCTTCTCAGTGGTTTGACAGACATCTTTCATCATGAGCAAGAAGCATCTTTGCGTGTATTTAAGAATGGTTTGCTAGTGTACTCACATGTATAAAATAAATAAGTCTTTAAAAAAAAAACCCAAAAGAACGGCTTGCTCATGTTTCTTGGAGTATTTTCTGTGCAGGTTTAAAAATATTTTCGGTGCACGTGTGTCTGCGCCTGTGCATACAGGTGCCTGCTGAAGTCTGAAGAGGGTGTCAGAGCCCCTGGAGTTACAGGCAGCTGAGAGCCAGTCAGTATGGGTACTAGGAACTGTACTCTGGTCCTCTGAAACAGCTACAGAAGCGCTTACCACTGAGTCATCTTTTCAACCCCAACCTTTTTTCTTGTTGACTTGCAAACTGCCTTTTATATATGAAAGGAGCTAGTACTCTCCTGCACAACTTGATGCCTTTATATGATCCAAATAATGCACGCCTCACTCATTGAAAATAGTCACTTAGTATAAATGGTTTTTAGTATATTCAGAGTTGTGCACGGTCTGATTTTAGAATACATTTGTCACCCTCTAAAAGTCACTCTGTGCTTCTTCATGCCTACTTCCGGTTCTACTTATCTGCTCATATGATCTACTTCCTGTCCCTGTAGATCTCATCCTTTTGTCTGGCTTCTTCCACTTCATGTTGTTGAGGCTCGGCCATGCTGAAGCCGTGTGCCCATACTTCACCCTCTCTTGCTGCCAAGGAATACGCACTGTATGCCAATGATGTGACAAAGGGCACTCTGGGATGCTCCTCAGTCAGGGTCGTCATAAATAAAGTGCCGTGAGCCTACACATGCACACGGAGGATGGTTTTTAAAAGTGGATTTCTTACCAACTGGGAGATTTCTTTACACCTGGGAGACAGCCCAGAGCTGTGGACCCGTCACCGGCCGTGGATTTCCACTAGCTGAGGCCGAGGAGTGACTGACCATTAGAGCCAGTGTTTACACAGCTTCTCTGCTCGGCTCCCGTGGGCTTTGAGTTTGAGAGGTCTGGACAAAGCTCTGTGTGTCCTCGTTAAGAGTGGGATCCAGCCTGGCAGTGGCAGGATTGTCCAGCAACATGTTAGAGAGGAAGAATCTTGAGCCCCACATTCGATTCAGCGAATCAGAACCTGTGTGTGTGTGTGTGTGTGTGTGTGTGTGTGTGTGTGTGTGTGTGTGTGTGTGTGTTGTATATGCGTAGCTGTAACCATGCATGTGCAGGCTAGAGGTCAAACACAAGTATCTTTCTCAATTGCTCTCTACATTTTTTTTAAAGACAGTTTCTCATTGAACCTGGAGCTAACCCATTCGGCCATCCAGCACGGTCCAGGAGTCCTCCTGTCTTATCTCCCTCGTGCTGGGATTATAGACAGGTGTCTGGCTGCCAAAGATTAAACTCAGGCCCACATGCTGTGCAGCAAGCACTTTACCCATCCAGCCATTCCCCCAGCCCAGAACCTGCCTTTTGACAACCTCTATCAGGTTCAGGAAGCTTGGGCTGTGGGATGATCGTTGCCATGGTAACTCCCTGAGTGACTGCCTGCTTAGGAAACAGGGTATAGAGGTCAAAGGCAGACTTTGAGCTGAGAGGTGGTGGCACACACCTTTAATTCTAGCACTCCGGATGGAGGTAGAGGCAGGCAGATCTCTGAGTTAGAGGCTAGCCTGGTCTACAGAGTAAGTTCCAGGACAGCCAGGGCTACACAGAGAGACCCTGTCTCAAAAGAAGCAGACTCTGATCCAAATCCTAGTTTTGTGACCTTGGACAAGGTAAGAGGAAGTAACTCTGTCTGAGAGGGTTGGGCCAGTGAGAGGACTCAGGGGGTAAAGGCCCTTGCTGCCAACTTTGATGACCTGAGTTCAATCCTCAGGCCCACATGGTGGAGAGAACCAACTTCTACAAGTTGTCCTTTGACCCCCATATGCATGCTGTGGCATGCATGTACACACACACACACACACACACACACACACACACACACGCACGCACGCGCACACACACACACACACACACACAGACACACACACACACACCACACCACAGTGGATATCTGCAATAAAACCTTTTAAAAGAGTATTCTGAGCATTATGGGAGATGATACTGCCCTGAGAGCAGCATGTGGCACACAAGGTAAAATAGGGCTGTTGGCACTACTGTTTACCAACCTGAAGTAGTATCAGTCTGCAAGATAATCAGTCCTATTACTTCCTATTACTTATGAGTGGTCAGTGTTGCTTTGTTTTTTTCCCAGAAGTCACTCACACCACTAGGTGATATCTGACTAGAGTTCAGGCAAAATAATAAAAGGGAGATTGGTGTGAAAATCAAAACTTGGGAAGCAAGCATGACACAGCGCTGATTTTGGGACCACCTGCTTGATGTCACTGTGACTTCAGGTTCACTGTGAGCCCTGGGAAGGCCTGAGAGAGCCGTGTTGTGAGAGGTGTACCCGCCAGAGTCATGAGGTGGTTTATTCACTTTGGACAAGAGGGCGCCCCTGAGGCTGAGCTCTTTAGCTCTCTCTGGTTTGCAGGTTTTTTGAGTCCTTCTGAAGCCAGTTTCTCCCCCGTCATCCAGCACCCAGTGCCCTGGCTCTGAGCTGCCTGTATCTATTACCCACTTGTTTCTGTCATTCCAAAACACGGCACCTTACCGTATGTGCTCTCCTGCGTCCATTTCCAAAGGTCTCTGCCTATGCTGTTGAGGTGTTGATGGGGCTGGGGAAGTGGCTTCATTGATAAAATGTTTGCCCTGTAAGCGTGCAGACCTGAGTCTGACTAGAAACCCATGTAAGTTAGTCTGGTGTGGTAGTACACGTTTGCAATCCCAGGGACAGTGAAATGCCAGATGGAATTAGGCAGAGTCCTGAAAGCCCTGGTACTTTGGCATACTTGGTGAATTAAAACCCTGTCTCAAAGGAAAGATGGATAGCACTTAGGTTGTCCTCTGACTTTCATATTCACATGCACACCACACATGCATGCATGTAGTTATACATATATATGTGCAAGCGTGTGCGTGCATATGCACATGCACACACACATCTACAAATAGGTAGGTGTCTCGCCACAGGTGGTTTTGAGATTTCCTTAGCTGGTGGAGGGATAGGGTCTGTCCCAGCATGCTGCCTCTGGCATCTGGTTCTACAGATCTATTCTTGCTCAGAAAACCATCGAGACCTGGGGCTTGCCTACCAGATCTGGGCCAAAGGACAGAAGTGGGTATCAATTCATCCTAGCACATCTGACAAAACATTGTGTCCTAGTCAGGATTTGAAATACACTGTGAATTTTGGTCTCAGGGTGTCTGATTCAGAATTAGAGGTCATGAGAACCCACCAAAGTAATGAGGTGTAGATTGTAACCAAAGGGAGAAACAGGCAGTTGGATAGGAAATGAATGAGGAGCACAGCCGCAGCTCAAAGTTTTAACACGGTCCTTGTGGAGCCATCTGCCAGAGACCCAGGGTTGGGACGCCTGGCCTCTGATAGGCCCAGATGTCCCATCATGCCAATGCCACACTGACAGGCCAGGGGCTGGCAGCTCCCTGGTGCCTCTGTCCCATAGGACAAACTCAGATCCTAGACTCCAGGGTCAGATTCCTAAATCACAAGCCAGCTAGATTTGTCTACCCAGTGACCCACAACAAGTCCCTTGGTATCTCTGGCTGTTTCCACATCTGGGCACCAGATGTTGGTCAAAGGTCTGAGCTGCAGACAGACCTGATGCCCTTGCAGGTGCTTCGCTCAGCCCAGGCACACGGAACACACTCTCACTCAGTGACTATTGGTGTTTAAGGCATGCAGAGGGAGGGGCTGAGGACTGGGCAAAATCCAGAGAATGCTTCAGAAATGAGATGACAGTCAGGTAGCCAGTGTAGTCCTCTATCCCAAGATATGCACATAGGGAGACTAGCAAGCCATCGAAGAAAGGGGAGTGAGGTGTCTTTATCTTTTGGAATATTCTTCCAGAAGGACCCTCAAAAAAGTAAAAAAGAAGGCTGCAGAAGCTTGGACATGTGCCAGCAGAAAACAGGGAAGGAGGGAAGAGACCAAGCAGTTGTAGGACACTGCCAGGGCCTGGGGCATTGTTCTCAGGGTTCACAGACTGTCAGACCTCTCACCACAGAGAGCTACAGGACAACTGGTGAAACTGAAGATTCGGGGTAAGGGCAGGACGCCCAAGAACATCCATCTACGAGAGGCTGAAAGCAAGGCTCAGGAGGCTCTTCTGCCTGCTGTGGCTCAGTAGAGATATCATGAGAAAATTCCTTGGACCTCCTAGCCAGCCCAGCTGGTGTGGGAGAAAGAGAGAGAGAGAGAGAGAGAGAGAGAGAGAGAGAGAGAGAGAGAGAGAGAGAGAGAGCAAAGCAGGTATTCCTGTGCCCTCCTGCAGGGTTAGAGGTGGTGGCTTACAGGGCAAGTTTCAGAAGCAGTGGAGAGAGGGACACAGGCCAGCAGGCGGGTAGCTTCAAGGAGCCACTTCCTGGAAGGCTCTGTCCCGACATTGTTTATACTGACCAGTGAGGGCAGGGCCCAGAGCCCAGAGAGAAGGCGGTTTAACAGACTGCCTCCTCCCTGCAGAGGCCTGAACTCTTCTTATAAATGTCAACAGACAACTCTGCAGGGGTTACCACTTAGCCAAGCAGGCTGCCAGGCCCCAGCAGGCCTTCCTGACCCAGGCTGCCTACCCCTTTTACCCCACCCACACCAGGGAATAACATCTGCCAAGAGTTCAGGCCTGGCTCAGTGGGCCCCAGAAGCTACCCACTGTGGGACCGTGAAAGGCAGTCTGGTTTCTGGTTGAGCTAGGTTTGAAACCCCGGTGACCCCACAGGGGATAACCTGCAAGGTGTTTTGCCACGCTCCTGGACCCCAGGCTCCTTACAGGAAGCTGAAGCTCTCCATAATTCTGTGGCTATCAGTCACGGAAGAATAATGCCCTAAGCCCCTCCACAGGTAGAGGATGTGACCACAAATCATGTAGCCTCAAAACAGATCTCCATTTTAATGAGGTACCTAAAGGTCTGAAGGGCTTAGCCAATTAAACTCCCCTTCCCAGACACTCCTCCCTGCAAAAGGTATTTAACCTCAGGCCCGCCCTGAGAAAGTGGGGTTTTACTCATCACAACTCTCTGCCATGACAATAAATGCTTTAAAGCCATGGACTGTCTCTTTTCATCGGGATCCGCTGTGGAGAGCAATGGAACAGGCCTTTGTCTAATGAGCCGCATCTAATCTCCTGCAGGAGGCCTCTCAGTGCTCCCAGCCATGGCCTCCACCAAGCCAAGCTGCCCTCCCGACAAGCCAAGGACTCTCTCCTCCCCGAAGGACCCGGTCGGAGCTCTCATCTTTTCCCCTTGGGCCTCAGGCTAGATCCAAGCCACAGGCAGGACTCTGTTCTCAGCTCTTCTGAGGCTCCCAGTGGCACCTGAGTGCTCAAGAGTATGAGAACCAGATGCCCCGACCTCCTAGCAGGACCTGGGACCCCTGAGCCAGCTCTAGTAGTTCCCAGGATCTCAAACTGCACTCCCCCACCCCCAGAGTGGGGTCCTGTGGCTTCCCATAGCCCAGCGCAAGTGTGAGGTAAGTGCCCTCAAAACTTCCCATTGTCCAACCCAAGCCCTAGCAGACACAGGACCCCATCATTAACCCCACAATCACCGGTATCACAAACGGGTCCTAGGTACCATAGTAGCCAGGAGATTTGACAGATGGCCCATGAGGGATCCAGGACAGAACTGGGGAAGGAAGGGCTTTCCAACCTTAAGATTGTGGTTGGAGCAGTAGCAGAAAGGCAACCTGAGAGGCTGGAGGCCACACTGGTGTGGGATGGGTGGAGCCAGCAAAGCTGGAGGGGAGGAGAGGGGAGGAAAGGAGTTCCTACCTTGGAATAGTTATCCATCAGAGTGAGG
The DNA here is from genome assembly GCA_036184795.1 of Tokudaia tokunoshimensis. Taxonomy (NCBI): domain Eukaryota; kingdom Metazoa; phylum Chordata; class Mammalia; order Rodentia; family Muridae; genus Tokudaia; species Tokudaia tokunoshimensis. The sequence goes on from BTHU01000011.1 coordinate 86,077,581, forward strand.
TTGTATTGGCCTTCCTTGGCCTTCTGTCAGTTCATGAGAAGGGCTGGGAGGTAGTGAGTCCCCTGTCCCTAAGGCAATGTAAGCAGAGCCTGGGTAAACAACCACCAGGAAGTTTGCCAAGGGGACCTTTGCCCTGTTCAGGAAGTTGAGCCTGGTAACTCTGAGATTACTTCCAGTATTATAGTCCTCTGGATTCTGAGGGCTAGTGAAGGCCCCGAGGCAGATATGAAGAGAAAGCCACTATCAGATGCTGCCGGGAGCAGAGGCTGGACAGGTGTCTCCAACTACATTTCTAATGGTAGGTCATCTTAAAAACTGACCTTACAGAAATGACCTTAAGGAAATGATCAGAGATATGGACCCAAAGCATTTGCAATGATCTTACTGCCACATAATTTAGAGCAATGAAGACCTGGGAATGGGATGATCCCCAGCAGGTCCCAGATGGTCCCAGGGGATGCATGACAGCAAGCTATTGAGACAGTTATGAAGAACACCCCAGGAGATAGCTCAGTGGGTAGAGGCACTTGTCACCAAGCCTGGGGACTAGAGTTTGATCCCTGGAATCCACATGGTAGAAGGAGAGAACCGATTGCAGCAAGTTGTGCTCTGACCTCCACACACGCACTACATATGGCGCACACTCATGCACACATCTGTCAATGCAATTTTTTAAAAGTTATAATGAGTATTGCTAGATGCTTGGGAAAGTGCTTGAGAGAAGGGAGGATAAGAGGTGGCATACTGTGGAAAGGAAAAACATGTGAGAAACAGTCCAAGGCTAGAATGTTTCTGAATTTGCCTGCAGGGGGTGGGTCTGTGGATGGATTCATTTCTCTTCAGGCTCTGCCCTAATGAATGAATGCATGCTTTCCACAAATGCATGCAAGCCCAACTTAGAGGAAAGCTATGGCGACTACCCACCCTGCCCACCAGGGGGCGCCTGGAGCTTTCCCCAGGCAGTGGGAACCCTTTGGAATCAAAGGTGACTTCTTCCACATTAGTCCCTACCATCATCCCTGCAGGTGTGGACAGTGGAGAGGGCACTGGGTCACTCTGGCTGCTGGTTCTGCTGGGCCATGACCTACAGAGCTACTTCACCCAGGCAGGAAGTCATCCTTGTCGGGGACCCCATCTGGAGTGAGTCTTTCTTGAATAAGCTTGGTTCCCTTGTGGCCCCTTCTTTGCAGAGATGTCAGCCATAATAGCCATTGGTGCCTTGGGTGGAGCACGACAAAGACGCTGTTCGCAGGAGCAGACAGCAGGGTGGGATGCCTATTCTGAGTTCAGGTTGGATACTTTTCTGAATACAGGGTTCTCTAACTGAGGGCCTCTCCTCCTCCAGCTGCCTAGGGCTGATAAATCCAGGCTTTAAGATGGGCACCAACCAAATGGTTGAGTCTAGCTGTCTGCCAGGACTTTCTGAACTTCCTCGGAATGTGCCAGAACAGCACAAAGAACCCATCATGTCAGGGAGGTGAGCAACAGGAAGTGGCTACTGCTGTCACAGGTCTCTCTGGGCCTCAGTTTCCCTGTTTCCAGAATGGCATTGGTAGACTCTGGGCAGGGTCACTCACCTCCCTGGATGTCTATCATGTCAGCCCCATGCAGCCCCTTGGGCACCCTCCTCATGAAGCCCTGAGTTAGCTCCATGCACCAAGATGAAACGATCTGACCAGAGTCAGAGGGACAGGGAGAGGAAATTAAGAACAGATGGGCTTCCAGCCAGCCCCGTCCTGCCCTGTCTGCCTGCTCTCGTGCAGCCTGGCTGCTGAAGTGACCCTGGCCTTGGGGGCACTGGCCGTGGGTCTCGGGATCTGACATGGACTCCCTATGGTCAAGCTAAAGAGGCATGGGGTCTGACCACAAACCCACCCAGCCGGCGTTCTGTAAGGCTCGGTGGCTCTCCCTGGAGGCCAGAACTTCTAACTGCGAGTCCTTCCTCTTGCTCTCCCTGCTGCCTCTGCTGAGCCCTTTAGCTCCAAGTAAACAAGCTGCAGGAAACAGATGTGATGTTAGGCCCTGGCTCTTCCAGGCCCTTCTCGGAGCCTGTTTCTTTGTCTGCCCGGTAAGAGAGATGGGTCTCTGGAAGAGACCCTAACCTTCAGTGAGCATTACCATGAACCAGTAATTCCTAGCTTGCCCTTCTATAACCCCTTCCTGCAGCAAGAAAGCAAATAGATGTCACAGGCAGCCCAGGCACCTGCACAGTGCCCCCCTCCTTGAACCCTTCTCACTGACTCCAGTGTGACCCTTTCCACCCAGTGCCTGGCCTTTCCCCGAAACGGCTAAGAAAACAAGAGAACAATCATGTTCCCAGTAACACAACCCTCTGACCTGCAACCCTAGGCTGACATATCACCATTCATTCATTCAATTGACTTGTATCGTACGCTCACTCTGACCAGACTTCGTGGAAAATTCCAGGAACATGGAAATAAACAAGATGGGGACTGTCCTGCCTTCAAAGAGCACAGTCTGGGGCCTTCTAAAGAAGACCCTTTCTGGGCTCACGGCCCACACCTGGCCACAGCCCCCAAGGTCAAGCCCAAAGATTCATGTCTGTGGTACAGTTGAACTGTCTGCAGGCAGAGGTCACCCTGGCTACCCTGGTGACTATCTCTAACTGGGGCAACACCTCCCTCAAAAATCAGCCTTTGATCTTGGTGTCAGAGAGAGAAACTGAGGCTTAGGACAGAGTAGAGAGCCAGCCATCCTCACAGGGCCAAGTCTGAGGTCAAGTCTCCACCCAGTGCTCAGACCTGTACTTTTCCCTCCTCTGTACCTCAGGGCCCCTCCGACTGTCGTCTCCTAGCTCACATGTCTGCACAGCACACCCAGGCAGTCAGGAGGCCCTGGGCCGTGGCAGCCCACTCCTGGCAACTGCAGGCTTCCCGAAACCCTAGAGGAAGTGGGCTGTGGAGGGACAGGTGGGCTGGGGACATGCAGCCTGCAGGCTGCTGGGACAGAGGCCACTGAGAGGAGCTAGCCTGGCTTCCTCTGAGCCTCAAGGGCCTCCTTGTCTGAGTTTAACGTCTGTCCATGTCCCCTTGCCAGCCCCCTCCCTTTTCTGGGTTCCTGCCACAGCCCCACATGGGCCCAGAAGGCCCAGTCCCCGGGTACCTCCTCCCACTCCACAAAAATGCCATCCCTAACCCACAACACTAGGGTCTGTAAGAGTCCAGGGAACAATGGAAGCTTTCACAGTGACAGGAAAAGGCCTCAGGAAAACCCTGGGGAGGGGGCTGTGGGGTGAGATAGAGAGGAGAAGACAGAGAGGAGGGAGAGACTCAGGAGAAGCCAGGGAGAAAAGGACATGCCTCTTTAGGGTGACAAGGAAGGATTCAACAATGGGTGACATCAACCCTCTTGGTTGATGGAAGAGGACACACGTTGGAAATGATGAACCCCAAAAGAGACACCACAAGGCTCCCTAGGATCCAGAGGTTCAGAGAACCCCGCCTCCACCCCAGCACACACACTCTGTCATGAACCATAGAAGCAGACCTCGCTCTCCAAATCCCACACCAGGCTATTGGAAGTAATCTTGGGCAAAACTCTTTGGAAAAGCCAGGACTTCAACCATGTGCACAGCCACTCCCTGGCTATCTGTTTCCTGCCTCTGGCTTCCCTCCACCGGCCGCAGGGATGGGATTGGGGCTGAGGGCAGGGAGGGGAAGAGGGGCCTTTGTGGAGGGGTGGAATGGCAAGCATTGCAAAAGATTCAAGCTTCCTCTCTGCTGTGACTTCAGGCTTGGGCTGCAGGAGGGAGGGGTGGCGGGAAGATTTGCAGCCACCCTGTAGCTTGCTGGTGACTGTAGGCCACTTCCCGTGAGAGTCCAGAGCCCTGTGTATACCTTGTGTTCTTGCGTATCCATCCATCTAGCAAGTCCTTTCTCCTAATGATTCCCTTCTCTCCTGCAGCAGACATGGCCCCAGTTCAGATAACCAGTCCCCCAACAAGCACTTCAGTGGCCACTCCAGACTTGAGGTGCCCAGGACTGCAGGACAGAGACGACACACTTGCCCCTTTCCATCTGGTCCCAGCTGCCCTAACCTTAGCCCTTATTAACTCTGTAAACTCAGATTCAAAATTTAAAAACAAAACTCAACTTCTTGCCAAAAACAGTACACACCGCCCTGCCCCGCTCCTTCGGTACCCTGGAGCGCTAACGCTTTTCCAACATCCTTCAAGGGCAAAGCTCAAAGGCCGCTCCTCCCAGTCTCCCCGGGGTTAACTGGTCTCCAAGTAGTCTGACTCTGTTGTTCCATGTTAGCGGCTAGCTGAGAACCTTCTTCTTTTAGAGAAGGCTGGACTTCATGGGACTGTGTGGTCTGGGTCATGCCCTTCCCTAAACCCATCTCCAAGCGTGCCAAACTCAGAGTTCATCTTGGTGTTTAAAGACATTTCGCAAACTTTCCTGGCTCACCATAGTGTGTGTGTGTGTGTGTGTGTGTGTGTGTGTGTGTGTATGTGTGTGTGTGTCCAATGCAAGGGCCATCCTGCTTCTCCTAGGAGTGGCTGGAGAGGCCCTGGACATGAGATTTTGAGCAGAGATAAAAAGAAAGGGTACAGGTCTCTCAGACGGGAGACCTGGAGAGAGGCTAGGTCTGCCCTGGGCAGGGTACTGCCCACCCCTAAGACGACTCTCCTTGGCTGTGCAGTCTACTGTACACCCGATGAGGTCTTCCCTAGAAGAGCCTTCCCACCTAGCTGAAGGGAGGCCCTGACCAATCTGGACGGCAGGTGACTGTGTAAGAGGTGGAAAGGCTCAGGCTGCAGTGAGACTCTGGGTGTGAGGGCCACAGCTATGGGAGGAGGGGACAGTGAGCTCAGCTCAAAATAGCAATGGGGGAAGGGTGTGGGGTGGCCAAGTGCCAAAAAAGAGATCCACTCCACCCTAGATGGGGGACGCTGAAGTCAGCTGTTTGGGGCAACTCTGGCAGGAGCCTGAGGCTGGGGCTTCCTCGGCTGCAGGCTGCCTGGCTTGCCTTTCCATCCTTAGTTCTAGACTCACGTCAGTCCCCTCCTCCTCCCCTGGACAGCTGACAGAAGCAAGCTTTAGCCACATACCTATAAACACCTGAGTTCTGAGCCCACAGGAGACCCGAGAGTCATAGGCACTGATTGTACTCAGTCCAGCTGAGGCCAGTTACACACTGGAGTTGTGACTGTATAGCAACTGCTTCCAGAAACAAAGGCCCAGAGAGGTTAAGTCATCTGTCTAAAGTCACTAAGTAAAGGAGAGGCTGGCCTTGAACCCTAGACCTCTGACTATTGTCTGATTCTGTCACTGGGGTCTGAGGCCCAGTTGTGGCTATCCAAATGGGCAGGGCAAGCGTGAAGAGGCCCCTGGGGCCAGTTCTAGCATCCACAGCTCTTCCGATGATTGCTGGTGTTAGAGATGAAAGAGGTGGGTGTGAGGTGCCACCGTGTGGGTAGAACACCTCAGAGTGTTCCACCTCTTCAGAGAGAGTGCCCTGCAGGTGAAGAGCCTCTAGCCTGTCTCCTGCCCAGGAGGCCACAGCAGGAAGCAAGGTCGCCAACCCCCATCTGCATCCTGCTTCTGTATCTGAGGGCTGGACCACGGCTGCCGAACTCACCCTTCCCCACTGTCCTCCAGAGCCACATGCTTGCTCTGCAGTCCAAAGGATGGAGCACTCCACAGCTTCCTGCTCTGGGTGCAGCTTCTCCCCAGCAGCTGGCCCATAAACTCCTACAGATTCCAAGGCACAGAGAGGGTGGCGGTTCACTCCAGGTCACACAGCCAGGAGGTAGCAGAGCTGGGGTCCAAACCCAGAGTGGACGTCACACATTTATATTGAGTGCTTCCTGTACAGTCCCATTTCCAGCTGGGCCCCTTGCCCTTGTCTATGGGCAGCCTCACCCACAAGAATCCAGAGGAAGAAGGAGAGGAAGTCACCACAGAAGTCAGTCAGGTCAGGGCTGGTTAGTGACTGGTCACGCTTGTCCTCAGTGCCCACTGCAGTCCTATGGCCTGGCACGTTGTGTCAAGTCAGTCACATCTAAAGGATGCCATACTTTCTTCTAGAAGCTTCCCCGACAGCCTTCTGTGCCCAGAGCCCTCTGGTCTCTCACCTCTTACGGAGCTCCTCATTCAGCTCCAGAATTCACTGGAGGCTGCCAAGTGATGGGGGGACATGCACTCTGGCGCACAGCTCCTTTGTGGTGCTGACAGAGCCACCCTCACACAGTGTCTGTCCCCAAGACCTGTAACTTTGGAGCTGGCGTCTCCCTGGGGCATGGCCATCCGGCCACACACTGCAGTGAGTGTTTAAACCCCTTTCCCTCACCTCAAGCAAAGTCTCTTGTCTCCCCAAAGCCATCCTTGAAGTCAGCTCTCATCTTTCTGACCCCAGGGCATCGGAATCCGGAGGATTATCTTTTTCATGCCTGAGCCTCACTGAGGTGGAGGTACAGTAACAGTGCAGGCCCCAACCCTGGAGTCCCCGGATTTTCATGTTCAATTCATCCCTGGGGGGAGGGGGGAGGGGGAGGGTTGCTGCAGGCCTGAGGCCCCGCTTTGAGAAGGGTCCGGAGCGCCATGATGCTACCCTTGGTTCAGAGAAGACAAGCAACCTCCTTAAGCCACACAGGAAGTCAAGCGTGAGAGCCAGGAATGCAGCCTGGGTTCCTTGGCCCAGGAGCTGGGCAGGTTGCAGGCTTGAAGGTGTCAGCCTGAGGCTGGCTAGCTGACTGGCCCAGCAATGTAGTACAGGACTGGCAGGGGTGGCAAGTTGGGGAAGGAGGGCTGGCTCCTTGGCCAAGCCCCAAACCTGTGAGTCCGCAGCATCTGGAAACCATCACAGCAACAATGATTGCAGTGCAGACCTGGCCGCTTGGCTCTGCTCTGCGGCGGTCTGTTCGGAAAGGAGCGGAATGGGACAGCCACACCTCCTGCCCCCACCTCCCCACCAGTGTTTGCCTTGGCACCAGCACATGTGGCTCCCAATGGGCCCAGCTGTGGGGAGCCGTCAGCCCCGAGCTGTACACATGGAGGCTGATGACCAGAGCGGGCGCCCCAGAGCCTGGACGGAAGCCAGGCGACCCCAGCTCAACTCTTTGTCCTGCCTGCAAGATCAATGGCTTGTGACTTAGATTCCCCGGCCTCAGTTTCTCTGCAGGGTCTGTCGAAGCTGACCTGGCTGCCTCCTATGTAGTGGCATGTGTCTAACTACCAAATTGTCCCCAAGTCCCCTGCTTGTCTTTGGTAGGTTAGTGGTGGGCGAAGGAGCACCTGGAAAGTGCTAGGCTACAGCCAGTCAATGACTGGGTATGTTCTCCCTGCCTGCCCCACCAGACTCCATTCATACTCTCAACCAGAATGTGCTAGGCAGCTCTATAGCTGAGGCTCTGGAATAGGACACACCCACAACCTGGTGGACTTACAGCCAGCGGACAAAGACACACAGCAAGTATCTTACTGGAATAATTCTGACCACTGGGAAGGAATAGGGTGTCCAACAGGGATCTGACTCTGAGTAGAAGCCACACTGTAGAGTATCTAGGGCAGTACAGACCCTTCCTAGACTCTGAAATTTCATGACTCGATCTGCTTAAAGGTAGATCCTTCCTGACCCCTGCACACTCACCACTGTGCTCTGTGGTCCGGGGCTCAGTTTTCCCATCTGTCAGCAAGTGAGGGTGGGGGTGGGTGGGGGTCAGGAAGGTCAATCTGCACCTGGGTGTTTACCCCAGGTGCTTTCCACCAGGGATTTGCCTAGGATTTGCAGCTGCCCCTGAACATGGAAGGCAAATACAACAGGATGCCAATGAAGATCTTTCTGGAAAAAATGTCCTACCTATAGACAGCACTCAGGATTAAGAAGCAAATGGTTTGAGTGATGGGTGGCCCCGACCATGACTTCTTTCCTCCTGTTCTTCCTCCTCCTCTTCCTCCTCCTCCTCTTCTTCCTCCTCTTCCTCCTCCTCCTCTTTCTCCTCCTCTTCCTCCTTCTCCTCCTCTTTCTCCTTCTCTTCTTCTTCCTTCTCCTCCTCTCCCTCCTCCTTTTTTTTCTCCTCCCCTCCTCCTCTTCTTTCTCCTCCTCCTCTTCCTCCTTTTTTCCTCCTCCCCCTCCCCCTCTTCCTGGCCTCATACCAGCTACCTCTTCTGATGCCCCATGGATGCTGTGCCTTCAAAGCATGACCCTGACTACATACATACATGCCTTAGAACCATGACTCTTCCTCCAGGAAGCCCTCCTATCCAGCTCTCAGGATGCACACCCCTTCCCCTATGGTATCCTCCAGTCCTTGCACCTGTGCCTATCTGTAGGCAGCATGCCTAGGATTCTGTATTTCTCCCTCTTCAGGGACTGCATGGGTCTGGCACAAAGCAGCCAGTGCCAGTGCAAATTGGCCACCGGCATCTGCCATCCCCTTCGCTGAGAAGCCAGAGGAGAGAGGGCTGGGGGCAGGGTGTCACAGAAGGGGGCAGTAGCGGCCTGGCAACTTCCTGGACAAGCATGCTGGCCGATGTTTCTAGTTCTCAGTGTGGCTATTGTCCCTGCTGGCCCAGAGAACTGGCTCAATGGGGCCTCTGTCCCTTCCCAAGCAGGCTGTCCTGGCTGGCTTGGTGGCATCCCACCAGGCAGCTGGGAGGCGAGATCCGACACTTCCTGTCCCCACTGCACATGTTGGGATGGTGGGGGGAAGGGGACTCTCAGACAAGTACTCATCTGTGTTCCCTAGAGAAGAGCTGCCCAGCTTGAGGCAGGGGGACAGAGAGAAGGGACAGTGGCATTGAAGACATTCTTAAAACTGGGGGCCTCAGCCCATCCCAAGCAGCCCGAGTGTCCTCTGAGCTGGAGTCATCAGGCTAAGGACCTCCTTGCCTGGATGTCCTTGGGGCCTTTGCTCTTCCCTCTGCCAGGAATGATCTTGTCCCAGGGCATCAAACATTTCCTCCCTGGTTCATTTGTCTCTAATCAAGTTGTCACGTCCTCAGAGAGGCGGTCCCTGTCGGGCCTGTTTGAGCTATGACTTATATCATAGTGCCTCTATTTCTCTGCTGCCCCCACCGCAGGAATGTGAACTGTTCTTTCCTTGTCTTCCTTGCTCAGGGTGGTCTATGCCACGCACACAGTAGGAGCTTAATAAAATACACAGCGAATGAACAGAGAAGAGAAACCACTTGAGTACTGACTTGCCCATCGCAGGGCCTGCTGCGGAAGAACAGGGTTGGTAAGGAGGTGTCAAGGAGTGTAGGGGCCTCCGGGGAAGCCACAGTGAGGAGGGTTCACTGCAGTCGAGCAGAGCTGGGTGCTGGAAAGCTTGAAAGCTAGGGCCTTGGAGGGGCAGAGCCTAGGCCTCAGGGATCCTGGGACTCCATCCTGAGGAGTCATGGGAAACCACGGTTTAGGATTGGTATGGACAAGGCCCTGTGGCCTTCTGAAACCTCTCCGGACACATGTGGTAGATGGATGGTGGCAGGGAGGGACTGTTAGGCCCAGGAAGTCTGAAGCAGCATTCTGCAGGCAAGTTTCTCTGAGCCAGTGACGTGGGCAGAGTCTGCCCACGCACGTGTCTATCCAGTAGAGATGGAGATGGAGGAGATCTGGCCAGGTCCGGAGCGGGACGCAGCCCGTGGGACAGCCACATGGTGACATGAGGCCACAGACGTGAGCACTGGGAAAGGGTTCACCCCGAAGCTGGTCTGGGGGTGGGGCTGGGCATTCTGGTACTATTCTGTAATTACACAGATGCAGGCAGAGTCTGGCCCCAGTAGGTGAGCTGGAAGGGCATGTGGAGCACCCTAAGGCAGGCCTCAAAGTTCCAAGCGGCCTGCTAGGCCCCAGAGTGATTCCTTGGGGCCAGGAAGGAGGGTGAATGAGAAAGAGGCTGAGCCCTCAGCAGAAGCAGCTGAGGCAGGGCAAGTGAAACCTGAGTCAGAAGGACAGAACACCCAAGGTTCCAGCCATTAGGCACCTAGTAGACAGGAGGCACAGATGCCCCCCAGGAAACATCACCGCCCACTGGCCTTCCATACAGCAGAGGATGCGCCGGGCAGAGGCTTCCAGCAGCACCAAACCGTGACTAGCAGGATAGAACTCAGGCATTCAGTGCTGTGGAGAGTGTGAGAAAGAGGGACTGACTGCTGGCCGCGCCTGCCTGCATGTCCCAGAGTCATGCTGTGATGGTGCTTGCTCTCTGGGACTCTGTCACAGTGTCTGAGGCCTGCTGCCACACCACCAGGAAGGCCTCCTGGAGTTCTGTGCTTTCCTACTGCTCCAGCTGAGGCAGAGGCTGTAGTAAGTCCCCAGCAGCTCTCATGTCCCCAGACCCTGCAACTTGCCCATATGTGCCATGCGGGGTCCTCACTGTCTGTCCCATCTTGACTGTGTTCCCAGTGGCCTAAAAATCAAGAATCCTGGGAGCTGGGATACCATCTAGGGATGGGGAGTAGAGAGAGGACTGGTGCTTCAGCTCTGTCCACGTAGGCCCTGAACCTATGTGCAGGCCAGGCCGGGCAGCACAGGGCTTAGGGAGTGAAGCATGAGAGACTTTGTCCCTCACACCACGGGATGACCTGGATCCTCCTGCAAATGACAGTGACTGAGAGTGGCCAAGAGAAGAGCAGCAGGGCTAGAGAGATGGCTCAGTGGTTAAGAGCACTGGCTGCTCTTGCAGAGGTCCTGAGTTCTGTTCCCAGCAACCACATGGGCTTTCTCACAACCATCTGTAATGGGTCTGACGCCCTCTTCTGGCGTGCAGATGTACATGCAGACAGGGCACTCAGACAATTGCACATCTATCTGCAAGGGGGCAAGTTGGTGAAGTTTCCCCTAACCTTCAGCTCCTGGAGAGAGAGAGGCACACAGCGCAGCCCTGGCCCTGGTGTAATACACACAGGCCTGGCATGAAGGCCATGGCCTGCCTCCGGAGCTCTGCGCACATGCGCATCTCCACAGCTGAGGTGGGCTGGGAGTGGGCACAGCCATGGCGGCTCTGGATTTCTATAAAAATGACCAAAAAGAAAAGGAAAGGAAAGAAAAGAAAAGAAAAACTTTGTGGCAAAGAGGGGGAACCCCACAATTCTTCCATCTCTCCTGGAAGAAAACAAAAGTCATCTGTCCCTGCCATGGGCCGTTTGTGGCCCCACAGAGGGGTGGCCAGGACCCATCTAGTGACTTACAACCTCTCATCTGGTGGTAGCAAATGAAAACAGGTCTCTTCGTGCATAAGAACGCCAGCGCCACTGAGCAACAGCAAGAGAGTATAGAGGAATGTCTGCCTCTCTCTGAGTCTTGGTTGACATCATCCTGTCATCCAAGAAGGAGGACAGCGATTGGTGCGTTGAAGGCAAATGCTTGGCACATGGTTGGAGTTCATCACAATTATGGCTCCCACCACCCCCATCACCACCATCATCACCACCATCGACATCATCACCGTCACCATTATCACTGTTGACATCACTGCCATCACTACCACCACCGACATCACCACCACTGTTATTACCACCGCCGCTATCGATGTCGTCACCAACACCCTAATTACCACTACAGCCTCATCACCATCTTTATCATCGTCAGCATAACTGTCACTGCCATCGTCATCACCACCATCATTCTCACACTTCCGAAAAGCATAATTTCACTCCTAAAGTGGCTATGAGGGTGGCCACCCAGTCTCCTTCAGCAAACACAAGCTCTCTCTCCAAGGCAGGCTTTGTGCCAAGATTGATACTCTGGCAGGCAGGTGGGCAGCCTCTGCCCCTTCTCGGCATGCCAGGTTTGTCCTCACAGGATCCTGCTGAATCCTCATGGCCACACTCCGTTGTCCCTCGGCATGGAGAAACAAGAGAGGTGGGGGGGCATCTTTCAAGGTCACACAGAGAGGGACAATGGCCACACTCCGCTGTCCCTCGGCATGGAGAAACAGAGGTGCGGGGGCATCTTTCAAAGTCACACACAAGGCATGACGTTTTGCAGTTCACCTCTGTCATGACTCCAGGTTTGACACTCTAGCATAGCTGAGATGGGGGGTGGAGCAGATAGGGTGGGACACTAGTCCTTAGGCCTGACTATGTGGTCTAGCTGACTTGAAAATGGCCTAGGTTTACAGTCACATGGGGCTGAGAGGCCTCCTAGGCTTGGTGAAGCCACTAGGCTATAGATGGTAAGCTATGTATATTCCTGAGGGGCTAGGATGCTTTCTGTTACCTTAGAGGGACCGAAGGTCATTTGGGTCCTATAGAAAACAGGATGGTTCTATATAAAAAGCCGGCCCAGGCCAGGCTAACTGGAAAAGCCCATGCAGTAACAGCTGGAAGACAGGGCACCATTCTTACTAAGCGAGTCATCTCCTCCTAGATCTCTGTTCTCCGCCTGGGATTGGGGTGTGTTTGTCAGCATGGAGTTTGAGGGGTCTTTGTATGTGATAGCCTTCATGCTGCAGCCTAATCTGCCACTCTGGGCACCAAGAGCTCTGCTGTGAGATGCACTGATACAAAATACAATCAAGAGATGCCTGTGCCTAGCCCGCTGTCCCTGCTGTGTGGAAGAAGGCGTCTTTAGTCTCCTCTAGCTTTGACTCCTCTGCTGTAGTGTTGGGGGCGGAGCCAGGAGTTCCGCAGGGTCCTGCTCTCCCCGTTCACTGTCCCCCAGGGCAAGGCGGAGAGGCCTGTGCCCCGGTTCATACAGATCACTGTTTCATCTCAAGAAGACAAAGGCCAGACCCCTGGCTCCAGCAGCCATTGGCCTAGACAGAGTGGCAGACCATCGCAGAGGTGCTGAGTGTAGACTCTGCCAGAGCTAAGCCTACATCAACACCACTTCTTAGATTCTAGAACTGGGGATGGTAACGCACACTCTGCTCTGGGGGACAAGAGGCTTCCCCCCGAGAATGAGCGCCCGTGAGAACACAGACACCTGTGTGAGGCTCAGAATGCTGAACTCGGCTGTGGGTGGATCAGAGAGCCTCAGATCTGAAGCCACACAGCCCACGAGCCAGAGTCACCTGGAAGGAAGACTGTTTCTAAGTCACAAGCTCTACGGCCGCTCAGACCAAGATTCTGGGATGAAATACAGGTGTGAGAAAGCAGAGGCCTGAAATTAATGCACCATGAAACCTTAGAAGGACGGGGAGCTTGCTCACCTGCAGGTCCTCCATGACATTTCACACCATACTATATTTTGCCCAGCTGTCTGTCACCATCATTTGAACATGCAGACAAGTCTGTGTCCCAGCCTGCTCTAGTCAACACCTGTAGCACCCCCAAATAAACAAGACAAAATATCCCAGGCACTCCTAAGGGGAAGACCCAGAGGAGCGTCATTAATTGGGTTCAACCCCTCTTTCCTGTTATAAGGAAACAGAGACCACAATCAACTAGCCCAAGGACACACAGAAGTGTCTCTCAGCCTCTACAGCAGGCTCAAGTCCCCTAAGCCTCTCCTTGTTCCCTCTTTAGACCCCTCTGGCTTCAGGGAGTCAGTTGAATCCCAGAGAGAGCAGGGGAAGGTGGGGGGAGGAAGAGAGGGAGGGAGGGGAAGAGGGAAAGGGAGAGGGAGACTGAGATGGAGAGGGAGATGCCTACCAAACGAGGGTCACCAGAATCCTTAATGCCAATCCTTACTCCCAGGAGGCCTGTTATAAAGGGAGGCTTTGGAGACAGCAGTGAAAATCCAGGACCTCTGCTGTGACGGTCTAGGCCTAGCTGTGGACTTAGACATATGATGTGGCGTCTCTTGTCTAGAGTTCTAGGTACGTCCAGCCTGCAACCTGTGAGGTGCACATACCCCAGATCAACATAAAACCGTTAATTTACTTAGTGTGTGTGTGAGTATGTATGTATGTGTGTGTATGTGTGTATGTGTTTATATTTGCAACTTAGTTCTGTGCACAGTGTTCAGCGTGGCCTTTGTACATGACACTGTTATGTCACAATGATAAAGAACTGTCTCAGAGCGGGAGGCTGGACAGAGACTGCCTCCACCTCTCCCTGGTCTGCTGTGGACCTCACACAGCAAGCCCATCCAGTTCAGTGGATGGAGGTCCTCAGTGTCCTTCCTGGTGTGTTTCTGACCGATTAGAAAGCCACGTCGTCGTCCGTCTAACCCAAACACTCCAGCTGTGATTTGGCCCTTTAGCCATGTCCGGTATAGATAGTGATTGCCTGGGCATAAATAAACGCCTTTGGTTTGCTTAGAGGAAGCCCGAACTTCCTGCACCCAGCTGAGGGTGCAACACAGTCTGCCCTGTCCCAGCCCTGACAGGCCTTGCTGACTCCCAAGCCAATCGGAGTAACCTCGCCAGGGCTCTCGGCACTTCGCTGCATTTCACCCAATGCCTCTGGATCCTACGCAGACTAGCAAGGTAGTTTCCTGTAACTAGGTGGGAATTCCTAGGCAAGATTCCATCAGGCTCGAGAAGGAAGGCCCATGCTGCTGACTCCAGCACAAGGAAATTCGGGGTCACTGTGCTGTGGGACAGTGGTTCCTGAACTCCAATGTGGGCAGGAGTGACCCAGAAGGCTAGAGATCATCACATCCACCCTGTGCTGCTTGAAACCGATCCTGTGCTAGGCAGGAGCTCTGTCACTGAGCCATACCCTCAATCCCAGCTTGCATTTCTGAGCCTCTCAAAGCAGCAGCTGGCTCAAGGACCACACTCCAGGCTAGCCTCCTGACAGCCAGAAACAGTCACTCCCTTTTAGGGCCTTCGATTTTGCTTATCTGGGTTTCCTTTCATCTGTAACTGTCAGCTCAGAAGATTCTCACAAAAGCCCCAAGGGACGGGCTGGATGTGTGTTCATGGACCCACTATACAGAAGGGAAAACTGAGCCGTGGCAAGGGCATGAGACTTCTTCAGGGTCACTCAGTTGACTATCCTGCCTCTAAACTCCCTTGAAGCTGATCAGAACTAGACCCAGGGCCATGAGCAGCCCCTACCTAGCAACCAACTTCCTGTCCCGCCTTCAGCTCAGCAGAGCCTGTGGCCTCCGGGCTCTCCAGCTGATCCTAGAGGAACTGCTGGAACTTCTGGAGCTCCCTGGAGCCAGTGAGTGGCTGAAGGAATCCGGAATCAGGAATCGGTTCAGCCATAAGGCCAGGTTCCCACAGGCAAGGGATAGCTGGGGAGGAGTCCCAAGGGAGGCAGGCTCAAGTTAGGCTCTGAAGAGAACAGGAGGGAAGCAGCTAAGTTAAGGCAATGCAAGATGGGGTGCAGCAAGAGGCAGGGCTTAGCAGCCTGGGAAATACCAAGTGTGTGAATGCGAGTATGCATCCGTGCAAGGGTGTGCGTGTGTGTGTGTGTGTGTGTGTGTGTGTGTGTGTGTATGTCTGCACATGTGTGTGCATGTGCATGTTTATGTGCACATGTATATGTTTGTGCATATGCATATGTGTGTGTACATGCATGTGTCCCCAAGAATATAGGCTCAACAGCCATTGGAGGCAATGCGAAAGCAAGGGGAAGGTCCAGGGTCTGTTACATCTCAGGAGTCTTGCTCTAGTCCCAGCCTCAGTTTACCAGTGAGGGTGGATGAGGCTCTGGGGCCAACATCCTCAAGAGCGACAACAAAGCTTATGCAAGCAGCTGCACACCAAGTGCTAGAGGAGGCCAAGTAAGGGAGAGGCAGTGTGGCCCACATACCCCACTGCACCCTGCAAGGCAAGAGAACCCATTCCCAGCCAAGGCTATGCAGTGGGCAAGCACAAAGCTAAAGTCTGAGTCCCGCTGAGGAAGGCTCTGTGAGAACCCTGGGTCTTCAAAGCCAGCTCGTCCTTGAACAGTCCCAAGATAAACACAAGAAATGTGGAGAGCTCAAGCCCTTGCCTCTCTGCCTGTTCTGTGCTGAATCACTGACAGCTTCCCGTGTATTGCTACCACCGCCATTAGCCACGCAGCCACGCAGCCACGGGGTGGCCCCAACCTAAGCCTGAGTTAAACCATTTGGTGGAACCTCCAGGCTCTTGTTACTAAACCTCTTTAGAGCACCAGCTCGTGTCAGACACTTTATGATGGTGACGATGCGCTGACCAACACAGGTCAGTTTGCTTTGTTTTTCACTCTGTTCTCCAGGCCTTGCAAGTTGTTCAAGGCTGAGGGATGAGACCTCCTTTCCAGGATCTGCCCTCACCCCTATCTCTCAGGATCTAGGAGATGAAGCCCTCCACTGATCATGCAGACACTGGGGGCTCCTTTTTGTCCTGTATGGTACTTAAAAAGAGAACCATCAGCTGAGGATGTGAAACCGGGTCCACAGCTAGCTCCTTCCGGTCATGTGCCCTGCACCACACCCCTCTTTCTCCACTCTCATGCCACCTCTGCAGCTGTCCCCTCCTGTCTGTGCTAGGTAGGGTGAGGACCTGGCAAGTCCATCCCTCCATGGGAGCCAGCAGGAGCTGACAGCTGTGCCCCCCCCCCAAGCCGTTCCCTGGGGTACCACTCTGGGCAGAACAGATCCCCTGAGCCTCTTTCAGAAAGTTCCCTGCATGGTCCCAAGTTCTTGGAACTGTCCCCTGCTCCTCCCGAGCCCCTGTGGAAACAGCCTTGTCACCTAGCCCCCTACAACCCATCCCTGAAATAGCCCCTTCCGTGGACAGAGGGTAAGAGGGGAGGCCCAGAGCCCTCTGGGAGACCCCACAGCTCTGAGGCACACTCCAGACTTTTGGGACCACCCCAAACCAGTTTGAGAGAGCCGACCTGCAGCCTAAAAACAACAACATCCACTAACAGACTTAGTGTAAGTGCCCAGAGAGTGTGGGGAGAGCGTCAGATAAACAGAGGCTCCCAGCATGCAGCTCCCAGCTTGCTTCGAGGCAGGACTTTTCAGTATCCTTACTAGAAATCAGAGGAAACAAGACCTGGAAAGACTGGTTCACTTTCCCAGAAGCTCACATCTGGAAAGAGGTCACAATGGCATGGTATGAGACAACAGGGGGGTCCCAGAGAGGAGGGAGGGAGGGAGGGAGGAAGCGAAGGCCAGGATACAACGTGAGTCCTGTCACCTCCCAACACCAGGACCCATGAGACTGGGCCAAGCAGCAGTCACAGGCCCCTGAGAACATTCCCTGGGCACCCATGGCATTCCAGGTACTGGGCCAAGTACTAGAGTCACACAGATCAGGTACCCATAGACGGCCACCCAGTGTCCAGGGAAGTCATTCCCCCTGCCACCTGCGACCTGCCCCCAGCCCAGGATCCCTCCTGGGAATCACAGAATGATGCTGTAAGCCTCCCTATCCCCTCTTCCCTCCTCCTCTCTGCTCCCCTCCTTCTTTTCCTCCTCCTCCTTCCTCCTCTTCTTCCTCCCTTCCCTTCTTCTGACTCCCCCACCCCCACCCCGCAGATCTTTTCATAAAGTGATCTTAGCTCAGGTTCTGCGGGAACACCTCGGTTTCCCCACCAGCTCACTAGTGCTCCTTTCTGCTTTCTGTTGCTATAATAAAATACCCGAAGCTCATACTTCCCAAAGAGAATGGGTTAATATAACTCACAGTTTTGGCTAAAAGTCCTAACATCAAGTCCTTTGAAGCTCCCATGGGGAAGGCCATCAAGGCTAGAAAAACTAAGAGGTCACCTGAAAAAGGAGGAAGCTTGCGTTCTCATAATAACACAACCAGGGTCCTGGAAGAGTTCCCTCCTTTCCTTCCAATGACTTAGCCACCTCCCATGAGGCCCCGCCTCTTAAAGGCCCACCGCCTCTCACTTCATCTATCAACCCTGCAGGAACCAAGCCTCCCACACATGAGCCCTTGAGAAGCACACTCAAACCAAGTCCAAGCCACAGCAGCTCTGGCCTGAGTGGAAGCTTTAAACATTTCAGCCTGAGAGCTTTCCCTAGTCTGTCCCTTCCCATGGGATGTGCTCAC
This sequence comes from Tokudaia tokunoshimensis, assembly GCA_036184795.1. NCBI lineage: Eukaryota > Metazoa > Chordata > Mammalia > Rodentia > Muridae > Tokudaia > Tokudaia tokunoshimensis. Next base: position 86,095,423 of record BTHU01000011.1, read on the forward strand.
AAGCAGAGGGAAGGGCCTGGCTGGGCTCTGAGCAGGATAACCCCCTTCAGCTCTCCATGCTGCTCAGCTTGGCGGCTCTAAGGAACTTCCAGACTCTAGCCTGAGTTCTTCAGGGGAAGCCCCACAGAGGCATGGTCCCTCTCCAACTGTCCCCTTGGGTAGCTCCACCCACTCAGACCCCAGAGAAGAACAAACCTGCTGTGAGGTCAGGACTGGAATGAGGGGGTTGGCAACGCAGGCTGGGGTCAGCTATGGCCCGTCAGCTCTGCTTATCGCCTTTGAACACCCAAGCCCTCGGGGACTGGAGCCTCTGGCCTGTGGTAGGAGGCAGGGCTGGGGTCCAAGGGCAGCCCAGGCAGGGTAGGCAGGAGGCCAATGGCCTCCCCTAGCAAGACTCTGAAACTATTTACATCCTAAGATTTCAGCTGTTCTGGGATCTGAGGCTCTCTTCTCTATTTTTCTTTTTCTTTTGCAATCTCCAAGAAACCCGAGCTGCCAGCTGGGTGGGGGTGACGATTTTGCTCCGTCTGACATCTGGATCACATTAGCAGGCAGGCGTGCTGACTCAGGCCCGTGCTCCCCTGGGCTCCAGCCCTCAGCTGGACAAGGAGGCACAGGTGACAACCCCCCCACTCCGGACCTCCCTCAAGACGAGGACCACTACTCATCAGGAAAGCACTGGGAGCGAGGGAGGTTCAAGGTTTGATGGACAGACGGGTAGCTGCCAAGCTTGGCATGCTGGGAAGAGGGAGGTCCTAGAGAAAGGACGCTGGGTCCTTGCACAGAGGTGCAAGGTCAAATTGCAGATGTGGAAAAGTAGCCCAGACAGGTTAGGCAACTTATCCAGTGTTGCACAGCAGAGCAACATACAGAACAATGACTTGAACTTGGCCTTTTAGCTTATAAATTCAAGGAGGCATCAGGATTCTTCCTGGTGGTACGCGGACCCTGTGTGAATTTTCCTGAAATAAGCAAGACCATCCAATTGCAAACAGCTACCAGTCCCTCTTAGGGCTACCTGATGACTTTTATGCCCACAGACTTTTTCTTTTGTGTAGCCCTTCCTTTATAAGTTACTAAAAATTATATTTTCTAACTGTGTTAGTGTGGATACCCAGGCTAGGTTCTAATTACATGTTTATGAGAATGATGGTGATGGTGGTGGTGGTGGTGGTGGTGGTGGTGATGTTTATTTCCTTTCATGGTCTTAAACCACATAAAGTAGAACCATTTCTGTGGACCCCTAAAAAGACCATGAGCAGCCTTGATGCTGTCTGTGCTGTGGAGCGGTCGCCAGGAGGGGACTCTTGGCTCTTCTTCAAGTGTAATGTTTCCTGAGTTGGGCTTTCATTTTTCTTCTGTGTTGCAATGTTCTGAGCCTCTGAGCTCCACCCGGCCCCCAACCTGCCCTCAGAGTGATCTTTGAAACTGTTAGCATGAGCCTGTTACCTAAACCCAGATGGCTTCCCTGCCCTCAACACTAAGCTCAGGGTTACAGCCTGGCATGCAAGCCTTCACCACCTGCCCCGACCACACCTCCCGCCTCTCCTCCGGGAGTGCCAGCTGTGAACAAGGGCATGCAGTACCCAGAGAGGCCTGGGATGCCTTCCCTCCCTGGTCTAGCTCCTCCCCCTGAAACCTCCCACAGTGCCCCAGGCAGAGTGGGACAAACTCTAGAGTCACCACCAGGGCTATGCTTATTCTAGAAGCATATCTGTACCCAAGAGACACTTCGAGAGGTCTTTATAGCCCCGACTCCAAACACAGAAGCCAGGCTGGAAAGACTGGAGGATTGGTGGCTCAGAGCCACTGTGACTCGGATCCTCAGGGTCCTGCCCCATTAGGCTGCAGACATCAACACCTCTAGCCCAGGTGACCCCGCAGGGCAGGTCACAGGTCGGTAGCAGGTACTGCCTAGGCCTCCCTGCAGACAATAGGTGTCTATTGCCACCAGAGCTGACAGTCCAATGCTACTGTGACCACTCAGCTTTGCCAGGCAGCAGATCCCTGAGGCTGGACTCATTACAGGTTATGACCAACTTGGTCAGGATGGGCAGGTGTGGCTTCTTGACTTCTATTTCCAACAGTCCCTCTTTAAAAAACAAACAAACAAACAAAACCAAACCCAAACCTCTGATCTTAAAGACAGTGGATCTAGGACATAAACAAAAATGCCTGGGTCCTAGACTCAGAAGACCTGAGTTCTAAGCATTGAGAGTTACCAGCTGTGTGACCGTGGGCAAGCCACTTAACTTCCTTGGGCCTCAGTGTTGTGAGAAAGAAACCGAGGAACTTTATCATATGTGCTGAGAAGGTGAGAGGCTTACGGGCTATTGGACAGTGACTTTACTGTTTACCTTCAGGCCTCAAAACTATCTCATCACCGCTGCACATACTCAAGGGCAGGGACCCTAAGGCTGGTTTGTTGTTTGTTGTTGCTGTTGTTGTTACATTTCATCTTGCTTTTCCAAGAATGAAGTGCCAACACTCTTGGCTCCTAAGCTTTCCTAGACAAGGCATGTACAGAGATGAACCTCGCCCACAAGGAGTGATGTCCCCTATGCAGCAGATCTCCGCACCTCCCATCTCTGCTTTGGAGGCTCCAGACTTCTTGTAGTACTCAGTATCCCTCACGGTGCCCCAGCGTCATGCAAACAGAGCCTGGGAGACTGCACTCCCGATATTTTAACTGTGTCCTCTTCTTTTAAATAAGAATCTCATGCATCCCAAGCTGCCCTTGAAGTTGATATTTAGCAGAAGATGATATGGAGCTCCTGGCTGCCTCTGTGAAATGCCAGGGCTCACGGGCAATCTGGAGACCTGGCAAGGTGCAGTCTACCCTAGTTAAACTATGGATAATTATAAACACATTTATAGATCATTTAGAGATTCTTCTACAGAACAAAAGACAAAAGAGTAGAAAGAACATTTGAGGGAACAATGGCCTAAAACTCTCAAAATCTAATGACAGCTTTTTGTTGGTGGTTTTGAAGACAGGGTTTCTCTGTGTAGCCCTGGTTGTCCTGGAACTCACTCTGTAGACCAGGCTGGCCTCACCCTCACAGAGATCCCCCTGCCTCTGTCTCCTGAGTACTGGGATTAAAGGTGTGTGGCACAACAATGCATCCAAGCAGCTCAACGGTCTCCATGTAGGATGAACACAGAAACAGACGCAGCACAGCGGACATCTGAAGGCCCAAACCAGCAGCTCACGGAGCTGGGCAGGAGCGGGATTTCTGGGTGTCATGCTGGTGAACTAAGACGCATAAGATAAACCACAACCAACAAGTAGATCACTACAAAGTAGCATTAAATCATTTTTAAAAATTAAAATGTTACATTAGAAAATAACAGAAAGGAAAGAAATAAGAATGAAATAGAGGAATTAAGAAGAGAAGGTATAAAGCAGATACTCATGGTGGAAGTAAATCAAACTACACCAATAATACTAAAGGTGAATGGATTAAAGAATACAATCAAAAGGCAGGGATTTTTTTTTTAATTGGGCATAAAATTTAAGATCCAGCCAATTAGATGCTATCTCCAGGAGACTCACTTCAGATTCAAATATCTGAACAGGTTAAAGTAATCACTAGAAAGCAAGGTGTACCACTGTGAGAACACACACACACACACACACACACACACACACACACACTCTCATTTCATGGGTTTGTTTTAGTTCTGTTTTCTTTTGGCCCTATTGATTCAACCCTAGATGTGCTTGCAAGTGCTGGATAAGTGTTCTACCACCGAGCTGCATCTCTAATCCTACTACAGGCTTTAAAACAAAAAAATGAATATTACTGGAGTAAAAATTTAAAAGGTGGTATTTTATAATGGTAAAAGGATCAATTCATCAGAAAGATATAGCCATTAGAAAGACAGGGGATACCTAATAAGAGAACGCCAAAGCACATGAAGAAAAACAGACAATTGAAGACAAAGGAGTGATTCAGAAATAGTAGTTGGAGACACTGGTATCTGCATTTAATGGATAGAGAACTGGGCAGAACATCAACAAGGCAATAGGAGACGTAAACAGCCCTGTCAGCCAGCATGCCTAGCAGACAGCCCAGTGCCCCACCCAACCTTCTCACAGCACAGTATGGTCTCCAGGCCAGCCACATGCTGAGCTCCACCACAGCCTCTGTGCAGTTAGAAGACATGAACAATACGAAGCGTGTTCTCTGACCACAGTGGAATAAATTCAGAAATCATCAAAAGATATTTGGAAAACTCACAAATATGTGACTATTAAACAACACATTTCTGAATAACCAGAGGGTCCAAAAGGACAACTCCGATAAATACTAGTTGGCATATGAAAGTCATGACACCCTGAAGCATGCATGTGGCTCATGGAGCAATTTGTATTTACAAGCACTGACAATGATGAAGGAAGGTGTGGGGCCCAGGGAGGTAGCTCAGTGACTGTGCAAAATAAACACCTGATCTTGGATCTGCAGAACCCACGAGAAGGCCGGGTGTGGTTACGTGTGCCTATATTCTCTGCATGGGGGAGGAAGAAATAGGAGGACCCCTGGGGCTCGCTGGCCAGCCAGGCTAGCTGAATTGGTTAATTCCAGAACTGGCTTAAAAAGTAAGCTGGAGGGACTGAAGAGATGACTCAGCAGGTAAGAACACTTGACTGCTCTTCTAGAGGTCCTGAGTTCAATTCCCAGCAACCACATGGTGGCTCACAACCATCTGTAATGGGATCCAATGCCCTCTTCTGGGGTGTCTGAAGACAGCTACAGTGTATTCACATTAAATAAATAAATAAATAAATCTTATAAAATAAAAGGAAGTTGGAGACTTAAGAAGATACCAGATGCCAGATTCTGGTCTCATATAGGAACACACCCATACACATATCTCTCTCTCACACAGACACACACAGACACACACACACACACACACATATTATATACATGCACATATCTCACACACATATGCATGTACATATCACACATTACATATATGCACATATCACACATGTTACATGCATGCACACATCACACATATTACATATATGCACATATCACACATATTACATGCATGCACATATCACACATATTACATATATGCACATATCACACATATTACATGCATGCACATATCACACACATGTTACATACAAGCACATATCACACACATGTTGCATACAAGCACATATCACACACACATTATATACACACACAGATGGGAAAGCAGAGACACAATTTCACATTAGGGCAGTGGAAGAAGGAAGATCAAGAGTTCAAGAACAGCTTGAACTACTTAGCTATATAAGATCCTGTCTCAAAGAAAGAAAGAAAGAAAGAAAGAAAGAAAGAAAGAAAGAAAGAAAGAAAGAAAGAAAGAAAGAAAGAAAGAGGGAGGGAGGGAGGGAGGGAGGGAGGGAGGGAGGGAAGGAAAGAGGCAGGAAGGAAGGAGGGAGGGAGGGAGGAAGGAAGGAGGGAGGAAGGAAGGAGGGAGAGAGGGAGGGAGGGAGGAAGGGAGGGAGGAAGGGAGGAAGGAGGGAACCAAACAAAAATGAAGGTGTGGCCAGGTATGGTGGCAGCATATGGCCGAGGCATGATGATCACAAGTTTGAGACCAACCTGGACTATAGAGAGAGAACATCTCATAACAAAAACAAATCATAACAGTCAGTGACCCAACCTCTGCCCCCACACTGAGAAACAGGAATTAAAGACAAAGTAAGCGACTCCACGGATGGGGAATAAGAAAGGTCAGAGTGGAAAACCAAAGTAAAGGATTTTCAGCGACTTTGTGAGACCACACCCACAGCAGCACTATCCACAGTAATGGGTTGATGCAGCCTAGCTGTGCACTGAGAAAGGATAAAGACCTATCAGTTCAGTGGAATACCACCCGGCCTTAAATGATGACCCATGATACGACATCGATGAGCCACATGATCTTCCTGTCTCAGACTCCGCAGTACAGGGGTGAGTCACCACGTCTCACTTATATACTAATTATTTTGACCTGCTGTATAACATTTCATGCGAAACATGGCTTTATAAAAATTCAGTTGCACCTTTCCACTCTTTGGGAAGACTTGTGCTCAACACCTGATAGGATGAGAACCCCGGCTGGTTCAGGAGTCAGAGAGGAATGTGACCCAGCAGCTACTTGTGGTGGAGGGTGGATAGCATCCAACTAAATTCCAGACCACCCGGATCCCCACCATCCAGCACCCAGCAGGGATGAGGGGGTACTCTCTCCACGGTGGTGTCCGAGAGAAGAGAGTACTCTCAGACAGCTTGTAACAAGCGTTTTCACCGTGCCAGGCCCTGCCAGGTACTTTTCCTGCCTTAGGTCACTGTCCAGGTGTTAGTCAGAATCCTCCTTTGCCTTACCCCAACCCTGCCTCTACCACGGAGGCAGGGAGGGAGATCCCCGGGCTTCCAGGAGTCCTGGATACTTGTCAGGTTTGGGACAGCTTGAGACAGCTCATCTGGGCTGCACAGAACACAGGTCTCAGATGGGTGTGACCAACATTCATGGAGGCACCTAGTACCAATTCCGGGTCCTCAACTCTATAGCTCTCATTTGTCCCGCGGCCAACGGGCCCCTCCTCCCTCATCTGCCATAGAGCTGAGAGACAATGATCAATGTGAAGGAAAGTCAGTATCAGCGCTGCGCCGGAAACTGAGGGACCCTCTATCCAGTAGTCGTAAGACTCGCCTGCCTGTGTTAAACTCCTGGTTCCTCCCTTAACCAGCTCAACTTCTGCATGAGTTTCTCCCTTGCTCAAAGTACCCAGCCGCCCAGAAAGAGGCTCGTGGGAGCCTGACACACAGGCAGTCACCCGAGCTATGCGAAAGGCTGCCAGGAGACATTTGGCACAGGGTTTGTCTCCTCCTTGATGTGAGTGGGTCTTGCTTGCCCATTTCTCAAACTGCCCATGGGTGGGATAGCGTCCTGAACTGCTGCATGCGGGGGCACTTAGCTGGGTAGGGCAGCCTCTGAGGCCTTCTCTGTCGCCCAATCAGAGAGCCCTAGGGGAGGAGGGGATTCCAAGGGCCACTTGCTCACTGCCCCCCTCCCCAGAAGGGATGGGGTGCGGAGTGTGGGGGACGCCATCAGCAGTGAGCTCCCGCCTTGTAGGGCTCCAATGGGGGATCACACACGTCACCACGGAGGAGCTGGCACGTGGGTGTAGGGTGGGCTTGGGGTTCTGCTTCTCTACCAGGTTCCCTGGGACCCTTAACAGAGCTGTGTCGGGCTAGGCTTGAAGCCGCAGAGACCGAAGCGCGGCACAGCCCTTCCTGAGAAATGCCTAGGAGGCAGTGGTGGCGAGCCCATCCTGGCTTCCCACCCGGCTCCACTCTGGTTTCCAGCAACCGGAGGGCAATACTGCATAGCTTTTCAGAATTAATGGGATTCCATTTCCATTACATATATAAAATAAATCCAGCACTACATTAGTAAAAAAAGAAAAAAAAGGAAAATGTGAAAAAAAAATAGGGGAAAAGGATCACTGATAAGCTAACACTGCACTTAAAAAGATGCCTGCTGCCTTCTCTCCCCAGGATCCTGTATCTGTCGGGGAGTAAGTCACCTATGGAGTGGCCTTGGCTGCAGATGCCTTGCTTCATTACAACAAAACACGGGGGGACAGAATGGGGCTGCCCCTAAACCCCTCCATCTTCCAGCCCTGAACCCTGAGAGGGATGCCGGGCCCCTTGGCACCTGATGCCTTTACCATGACCTATTCCGGGGCACAAATAGGCAAGGACCCTCATCCTTCCTTGCTCTAGGCAGAGGCGGCAGCGGTGGGTCTGAGGGAGGGGGTGCACATCTGGATTCCTGGCCAGGAGCCCACATTCCTTCCTGGTGAGTGTGAGCAGATGGGGCCTCCAGAGAGTTATGAAGAGGCTGCGGGCTGCCTCCTGCCCCACTATAACGGGACCTACTCAGCAGGAACACTTGTGGGACCCAAGGGGCCAGAACCTCATGTGGGAGCCTGGTTGGGGTCCAGAATCCCCCATGTAGATTGCTGAGTAAGCATCATGGGCCCAAGTGGGTTTGGACCCCTCTATCTCAGACAGCCTTGTCTTACTTAACAGTACCATGGAAACAGAAGGCCCCGGGGAGAACATAGTGCCCATCTACCTACAGACCCAGCGAGGAAGGACGCTCGCTCAGGAGAGCCCAGCTGGGCCGAGTTGCCTTACCTGAGGGCAATCCTTAATGTAGTGTCCTTTGTTGAAACACAGGTGGCACAGGTAGTTCGGAGGAGGCCGCTTGCTGGGCTTGCGGGCCTCGGAGGTGAGCGTCAGGTCTGAGAAATGCTCAGTGAGGGAGCTGAGGCCATCAGCGATGTTGTTGAGGGAGCCGTAGGGTGAAGCGTTCCTATACACACTGCTGCTCAGCGCCTGTGGGAACAGAGGCTACTCAGGGCTGTGGCAAAGGAGGGGTTCAGACACCACCCGGCATGAATCCACACAGACCTAAGCCCAGAGTTCAAATCTTAACTCCAGTTGCGGGTTTGGCCTCAGGGGCCCTGCCTATTCTGTGGGAACATGAGAGCAACCCCCTAAGGCTTCCCGTAAGGGTAAAGGGAGGTCATGAGTCTAAAGTTCTTTGTCACGTGTCTGGGCCCTAGGACCCCTGGGTACAGTGATGATGTTAACAGTTGCCAGCGATGCTACTATCGGTCCTTGACACACCACACCAGATGTGGAGGAGGTTAATACTCTCAACTTGACAGGACCTAGAATCACTTAGGAGATAAATCTCTCAGCGTGTCTGTGAGGGAGCTTCCAGATTGGGTTAAGCAACTTGGGAAAAGCCACCCTAAATGTGGAAGGTACCATTCCACGGGCCCGGGTCCTGAACTCAACAAAAAGGCAAATGGGTTGGCAACAGCCTTTATCCCCTCCCTTTTCCCATTGTGCATACACTGTGGTCACCGGTCACTGTGGTCACCGGTCCCAGGCTCCTGATGGCATCACCTCTCTGTCTTGATGGACTGTACCCTCTGACAGTGAACTAAAGCATAGCCTTCCTTCCTTAAGTTGCTCTTACCTGATATTTTGCCACGGAAACGAGAAAAGTGACTAATACAGACGGCCTCATGGGAAGCCAACTTGTTGGGTATGGAGAGACTTCAGACACAGCTCTGTTGACTCTATTTCCCCCCTAGTAAGAAAGAGACTTGGGGGCGTGCAGTGTGGCTGCCATTTTGGAGAACTGGGGGCGGGATGCACAGAGAAGCCCAGGCTGCCTGAGCCACCTCTCTGAGAGCCTGAAGGGGGAAGTGGCTACCTCTCCCACCTCCATGTGACAGGAACCAGACACGCTGCTGAGCTCCCAAGCAGCAGGGGCTCAGGCCCTCCTGGTGTATACAGCCTCTATTTATAGCCTTCACAGCACCGGTGGAATTTAGTGAAGGTGGGGCCTGTGGTAGGGCTGGTGAGGAATGCCCAGGGCTCCCCTTTCCTAGTGAGGGGCCAAGGCTAGAAAGCAGCAGCTTCCCCGGGAAAGTCAATGGTGAACATGGACACAATGGCTGGAGTCTCTGAGCCCACTCCAGATGCCCCAAATGGCAGGGATAAGCTCTGGCCCTGGGCCGATCGGGAGATAAAGCTCTGCTTCCTGGAGTCCTTAGGCTGATAGAGAAACAAGGTTCCTGGAATCTAGAGCTTAGACTCCTTTGAAGCAGGCCCTGCAGCAGCCTAGAGCAGGGGCCAGTCCTCTGTCTCTTCAGTGTGGAAAGGTGGAGAAGAGAAATGACAGCGGTCTAGGGCATGGGGTACAGCCTGCCCAAGTCCAACAAGAGTAGCTTCTAATCTCACATTTCCATCTTCCAAAACTGATCACTCAGCTCTGAGAGGACCCAGCCCTCATCTTTCCAGGTAAGACAGTACCTTGGACACCTGCTGGTGGCCCTGACCTGGCTCTTTCCTTCTCTGGGCCTCTATCCACCTTACATTACTTTAACCAGAGCCTGGGCATAGAAGAGCACAGACACCATACCTGGAGTCGCCCAGAGCTAGCACACAGCTTTGCTGCGGTGTGGAAATCCCTTAGCTCTTTGGTACAGTGTAAAACCTAAGGCAGAGCGCTCCAGCACCAGCCCGCATGTGGTCTGAACCAGGCAAGCCCAGAACGGAGCGGCTCCCTGAGAGGCAACAGCCCCCATCCTGGACGCAACGAGACTACAGGGTCATTTTCTGGAGTACAGGAGAACAGCTTTGGTGGAAATCAGACAAGGTGGCCATGGTGACAGGCCAAACCCTAGGAGCGGTGCACTTACTGAGACAGCTGCTTCTCGTCATACCCCTGTGAGTCACTGCCCACTACTTCACACACGAAGTGAGGCTTCAAAACTTGTATTGAGTGACTTGGAAACTAGTAATAAAAACAGTTTTCTGGGCTCCACCTCAGGGTCACCACAGCAGTGGCTTGGGACCAAGGGCATATTTTTGTGTGTGATCAAATATCCATAATGACAGTTACCAGTTTAATGATTTTAAGGCGTTCAGTTCCATGGCGCTGGGCACATCCTCACTAAGACGCAGCGGCCGCCGCCACCCACCTCCAGAGTCCTCCACCTCCTCAAGCCCAAACTCTGAATCCACCAGATGGTAATGCCTGACCTGAATCTGCTTCGCCAGCCCTGCACCCCCTACCCTGAAAAATTCAGGCGGCAGCCTCTTCACTGGCCTCAGAGCACCAACTCCTGGGTTCCTCTATGTCTTGACTGGGAGACCTGTCCCATGCCAAGAAGCCACCGGCTCCATCACCCCTACCGGCCTGACTGAGGGCAACACAGCCCTGGCCTCTTAGAGAGTTTATCCAAACAAGAAATCTGAAGCTCCAAACTCTGTGACTCATGCTCACGGCTGGGAAATGCAATTTCACAAAATAACAACCCTCTTCTCTTCCCCCCTCTTCCTTTCTTTCATTTTTGCTGGATAGGATTTAAACAAGTCCACAGCCTTTGAGACTGTTTTAAGAGGAAGGGGAAGTTTGGTGGATGCCAAAGCTACACTAATTACACCCTAAATAGTTCTCTCTCCAGGACTGTGGCCATACTCCTAGACTCACAACAGACCCTCAGGCGTCCCCAAACAGCCAAAGGCCTCCCACCCCCTCCTCCCTGGCCGCTCAATACTCCCAGATGCCACAGAGGATCGCAGATAAGTCTTCCCTAATAGGTCCATGGACAGAGAAAGGCTAAAGTTCCCCTCCCATCATCCTGGCCTCCACTGTCCCCCAGTCTGTCTTCATAACTGCCACAGGTTTCTACCTCGAGCACCAGCCCAAGACAAACACCACGCAGAACTAAGAATCCAGGAGGAGTCAGACGGTCCAACCACATTCCCATGCTATTTAGTAGAGAAACCAAGGTTCTGGGGGCTGCAGAGGTTCAGACCCAGTTGGAACCAGGAGGCAAGAATCCAACTTGCCTGGTCAGGGCGGGCTAGGCAGGTCAGAAAGCCATTTCCTCTGCAAAACCCTATTTGAGCTCTGGCCACAGAGGTGAAAGGTAAGTCCTGGCTTTTTTTATTTTTGGCCTGCAGGGACTGGCCACAGTATAGGTTGGACTTTCTCTCTTAGAACAGAAGGGAGATAAGGCAAACTTGATTGTCCCTGCCGGTATACCATTGCTGGGTTCAGACACCCAGATTCTGAAAGGTACCCTAGTCCTGGCATATAGAGGGAAATCAGCAATCTTCTATGCTGCAGGGCCAGCATGCAGAGTGGAGATGCATGTATTGTGAAGGCCCTGCTCTCCAAGGGAGGGCGGCCCCACTATGTGATGAAGGGATGGATCTGTTCGGGCTGCATCATCATTCTGCATCAAAGATCCCGGAAGCTGGTAGGAAGCATGGAATCCTTCTACCACATGTGGGAAGACACAGCATCAGACTCATGGTCATTGCTGGAATCTGCTCCAAGGTTCTTGAGGGTCTAACAGGGAAAAGTAGATTAGAAGACTCTGGTTTGCTCTGACCACTAGTTGTTCTTGTACACGCTACAGAATCTTTTCTTTTTCTTAGTTCCCCTTGACTGCTAAGACACCATTTATCTGAGCACCAATCTCATTGTTTTGTAGAGCTAGAAACTGAGACTCAAAAAGACTTAGTAATTTGCCTGAGGCAACAGAGTCAAAATGTGTTGGTCAGTTATATTTCACCCACACACAGCCTCTAAGACCCGGCTCCACCTATTAAAAAAAAAAGGCCAGAGGACGACATCAGAGGTGACATCATATGTAGAGCCCCTTGGTACTGAGGAAGATGTGGTTCCAGCTTCTCTGGTCTCTGAGAGGGGGTTGGAATCTGAGGAAGGCAGTTCCGCTGTGGACTCTGAAGGGCAGAGGCACAGTGTCACAAGGCTGTGTCCCACTCTCCCCAGAGAAGCCTGCCCAGCCGGACTCTCTCCTGCAGGGGTATCACAAGGTACCACAGGCAAGGGAGGAACGGCTGGCACTGTGCTGGTGGGCAGACACTTCTGAGAGTGGTCCAGACAGAATGGAAGTGTGAACCATAAAGATCGTTCAGGCAGGACTAGCAGGGTAGCGGTCAGGAATGAGACAGGCTCTGTCAGGAAAGACAGTCATGGACAAGGTCAACGGCGAAGGTGGTGTTCAGGGCCAGGCCTGGTACCCCAGGAGATCGGGCAGATATAGATGCGTTATGTTCTGTTCTCTAACCCAAGACAGTATTAGAGGAAAGAGTTTGATTCTAGCCCCGAGTTCTATGGGGTTCCTTTCATCAGCCACACAACTATTTTCTTATCCCCTAAAACCACCCAACCTAATGTAAATAAAGAAAATATCAGGAAAAAAAAAACCACCCAACCCTTCACCTCTTCACCCAACACACACACACACACACACACACACACACACACACACACACACTGCAATTAGAAACCATGGGGGGGGCGGTCTGGAGAGATGGCTCAGCAGGTAAGAGCACTGACTGCTCTTCCAAAGGTCAAGAGTTCAAATTCCAGCAACCACACGGTGGCTCACAATCATCCGTAAAGAGATCTAACGCCCTCTTCTGGTGTGTCTGAAGACAGCTACAGTGTACTCACATATAATAATAAATAAATCGAAAAAGAAGAAGGAGGAGGAGGAGAAGAAACCATTCACTTTCTTCCTAAAGACCTGTACCTCTGTCCCTAGGGCCCACCTGGAATGGCTCACATATTCATCCTCTGCACACAGACAGGAGGGTGCACACTGGTGCACGCTGGGTTGGGGTGTAGAAGACAGTGCACACAGGTGAGAAGTGGGTCACAGGAAGATGAAGCACAACGTAACTGAGCCGCCCCTCCCCCATCCCATGCATTTCTGCCCCTGTTCTTGTTTCCAGGGCCAGGGACATATGAACTGGCCAAGACAGATCGTGACCCTTTGCCAGTCTGGACATTGCTCACGCTTCCCTTTAAAATAGTTCTCCCTACAAAGAGGATGCTCTATAAAAGATCCTAGACTAATGGTCATGTCTAGTTCTTTTAGATGAAGGAGGCGGGCAGAGAGAAATGGGGACCAGGGCTTGGGAGAGTAGACAGTGGATGCCAGGCAGAGCCTAGAGGACCTAGAGCCAAGGGAAGACTTTATCCCCGCCTCAGTTTCTTGGCCCCTCAACCCAGGGTTACCACTCACTTGATGGTGCTCATGGGTCATGGCTCCGTGCCCGCTTCCCAGCTAGCACAAGAGTGCTGGGGGGCCTGTGCCTTACAACTGTGAAACACACTTGTCAAACAGAAGCAGAAAGCATGAATCTGAGAAGCCAAGGGCTCAGCAGGACCACAGTCCAGGTATGACCAAGGCCCTGTCCTCTATAGCAGACACCTGGAGCTGGGATTCACTGTGCAGTGAGGGTGTCCACAGAAGTGAAGTCATGGGCAGACATATGTGCTTGTGCCATGTATACTGGGCTCACACTAGGGACTCCAAATGCCTTAAGGTTCTCAAAGGCGCTCATGACCAAACAAGGTAAGGATCATCTTCACATTTAAGTCACTACCAGGACATGGCTAGGGACAGGGTTTCACCATCTCCCAAGTTAGCCCCTTGCAATTAATCTAGCTACTAATAAACACTCGTTCCTTGAGATAACATAGGAGGCTGAGACAAGGGAGACCATCTACTTGATCACAAGGCTGAAGTCAGAAGAGAGAGCAGGTTTAAAGCTACCCTCCCTTCCCCCACCGGCCTAGTAGAATGAGCTAAGCATCCAGTGTGGTCCAATTACGGACTGGGCATCAGAGGTAGAATTCCTACTCCCAAGTCCGACAACAGAGCTACGGAGAGACACGTATGGCAGCCCAGCAGCCAAGCCTGCCACCTGTCCTAAAGCATCACACCTTGGCTACCACAGGCCATATTGTTGGAACAGCTGAAGGGAGGACTGTTCCCCAAAGGGAAGACTGACTCCCAGAAGAACCATCCATTTGTACTATAAAGAAACACCGTGGAATCTGTCCATCGAGACAGGGCTGGAAATACCACAAGTAGATTCAACAGCAAGTATAAAGGCTTGGACACACAAGACTGCTGAGTGCTTCCAGAAATTACAAGTTAACCAGTGTAGCCAACCGAGGACTGAGCTATAGAAGATACATTAACACACAGAGAGAGGGGGGGAGGGAGAGAGCGCGAGAGAGCATGAGAGAGGGAGTGTGTGTGCTAAGGAACAGATCCAATGGCACATGCTTGGTTCTGTCCCTAGGTCTTCTGGACAACAGGGCAACTGCCCCAGGAAGGGATATAGGCATAAAATAGGAAAATATGTTTTTTCTCCTTTGTGTCTCCTAAATCAGGCCAATCAGAGCCGGAACATATTAGGAAACCTGGTACCTAAACAAAAGCCCATGACTCTTCAAAAGAGTTGGGGTCCAGGGCTGAGGTGTGGCTCTTGGTAGGGTACTTGCATAGCATATAGGAAGTCATGGATTTGGTAGCCTGCACCACATAAACAGGACATGACATAGTACCAGTACTTGTGGAGGTAGGGAGATCAGAAGTTCAAGGTAATCCTTAGCTATGGAGCATGTTTGAGACCAATCTGGTCTATATGAGACTGTCTCAAAAAAAAAATGGATCCAGACAAAACATCAGAGGCACTGTGATTTGATAGGAAGTCCCAGGGCTTGGTATGCACAGGAGCCCGAGGAAGATGCAGGTAGGAGTAGCTAGGAGACCACAGGCTACAGAGATATCTCCAGACTGGGATGCAGAACTGATTTAGACCTAGCTCTGCTGATGACTTGAGTCATCTAGACCTTTGCTTTGCTCTCTAGATAATAGAAACAACAAGGAAGGAACTACATTCTAGAACCTTGCTGTCCATGGTCCCATTGGAAGTGGTGTCGCATGCCATTATTCCAAGCATTTGGGAGGCTAAAGCAAGAAAATTACTCTGGGTTCAAGGGCAGCCTGAACTAGGGCGAGGCCCTGCCTCAGAAACAAAGCAGGGCAGCTTGCTGCTTACTAGTCCCCATTTAGGCTTCTGTGGATTTCTATGGCCACTGATCATTTATTGCTGAAGCCCTTGCCCTCTCTATACCTGATTTACATGGCCCGAGCCATAGTTTCCCTCTGAACCCAGACTTTATGCAGTCAACTTAACAGAACAGAGTCGAGCTGCCTGTGACCGTCCCTCCCAAGTGTCAGTCTCCTTGCCTGAGTTACTGTTAAGCATTCCCAAGGGGGGGAGTCAGATTTTTGGGGACTCTTCCCTAGTCATACCTCTGGGGCATTCCTCACAGGTTCGAACTGCCTGCCTTCCACCTCAACCAGGTCACAGGGACTATGGGAGTCAAGTTTAGCTCCCTGCTATGGAATAGAATGACTGTTCCACAAGTCCACACTGTGGAGCCTCTGAACACCTGCTGTAGGCACAGGTGGTATTCATCCAAACTCCCCACATCTGCCTAGGCTGGGGACTTTAGTTTGTTTTTAATGTTTACACTTATTTATTTATTTGGCTGTGTGTATTTATGGGTACACACCCCAGCACATCGAGGTCAGAGGACAACTTGCAGGAGCTGGTTCCCTCCTTCTGCCATGTGCAACCCAGGGGTTAAACTCAGGTTGTCAGACTTGGTAGCAGGAGCTTTCACCCAGCCTTCCCCCAGCCCTATTTTGTTTTACTGGAGCCCCAGGCTGGCCTTAGTGAACTAATGGCAATCCTCCTACACTAGGAATACAGACCTGAGCCACTTCTTCCATTTGGAATCTTGTACAAGACCCTCTATGTCTTCCTCCTGTGTGTTCTCCTTGCCATCTCTGTGCTAAAGGGGCTGACGTCACACTTCACACCATTAACAAGTCCGCAATGGGTGGGCCACAGCTGCAAAGGGTGGGGTCTGTTGTACTGTGGAAAGTGATGTACGAACTCAGGGATCTCCCCACTTTATGTTACCAAGAAGAGCTTTCTGAAGTTTAGAGCTATGCAGCCCAGGAGACCACATAGCTGACTCAGTGGAACAACCCTGGACTTGGAGAAGGCCGGAAGAACACTGGCCTGTATCCTGAGCCAAAACCATCCTCTGGCTGAATTAAGTCTAGGAGATGCTGGGGTGAAGACTTGTTAACACGTTTTGAATGACAGGCCTTCTCTGAGCCTTTACCAGGCTGGTGAGCACTGTGTGAAAGAAGGGATGACGGTGAGCAATCTGTGCTTTCCAAGCCTGTTTGAGCCCTCTTTTCTCCCAGCATGCACAAAAGAGGGCTGGTCATCCCACAGCCGCACTTCCTGGCTACATCTATTCTCAGAGAAAAGGGGAAAATTGTCCTAAGAATCTGAATTGAATGACAGGGGCAGTCTCATTTCCCTGCCGGCAGGAGGGGGATAAAAAGCCCCCCAGGGCCAACTCTGAGAACTCCTCCAAGGGTCCAAGAGGTAACGCTTAACTCTACTTTTCCAGAAGTGGAATTCGTGCTGTCTACACTGCTGGGAATTTAAATTCCAAACAGAATTTGGCAAGGAAGATCCTCACAGTCCACTCTCCATCCCCCTCCTAAGCACCTGGAGAGAGGGGCTCAGCCAAGGAGTCTCTCTCTCTCTCTCTCTCACTCTCTCTGAAGACATCCAGCTGTGGCCACAGATGCCATTTCTGAAAGCCGAGTTTACCAGACCTCATTTCAGAACCCAGAAGGGTTTTAACACACTTCCACCTGAAGGTCATCTCCTGGAACCTGTCCTCCACTTGTATTTAAACTCGGCCACCTTCCTCTCAGCTCCCAGGGCCACAGGGTTACTCAGGACCCTTGGCTTATCTTCAGCTCCCAGGGCTGAGGTTCCAGGGGCACAATGGGCTTCTGTGGCCCCGTGTCCTCACCTCCCCCAATGCCAGCTGCAGTCATGGTGTTTTGCTATTGTGGAGGGAGAAGCCTGGGGGCGGTGCAGGAGGGGGTGGGCTCTTGGCACAGGGGCCGGTGCAGACGGGTTATGGTCAGCGGTCAGCATGCAAGTCACATCCACAGGCACTGCCACTGGGCCTGCCAGGCTTTGAACAGAATGGCAATGCTTGTGGACGGGCCCTGAGTCCCTTCCTAAAGTTCCCTCTTATGACAAAGCACTTGTTGCCTTTGCACCCAGCCCCTTAGTGGTGGCATTGACTGGGTGGGGAGGGAGTTCTCACCTTTTCAGCCACATTGGAACACCAACTAAGCCCCAAGAACACAGTTGGGGGTTTGAGAGAGTTTAAGAGGTTAAGGGCAAGGAGGTGAGGAAAAGAGAGAGCCTTCTGGAAGTTGGCAGGCAGGCACAGCTCTCCAGTTCTCCATGGACGCCATAAGTCTTTAAAGTGTGGAAAAGTTCCTCTCTTGTTTATGTATACCTCCAGCCTCTAACATACCCCCTCGGGGACAGCCGAGAGTCAATCTCCTCAGTGGAAAAGAGGAGGCCCAGAGACATGGGAGCTCCCTTCCCCCACCATTGCTCCAGCTCCTCCCACACCGGGCCACTTCCTGGGGGGAAACTGAGGAACACAGCAATGAAGTGGTGGGGGTAGGTCTCACTGAACCACAGCTGGCATCCTGGAGGCTTGAAATTCCCAAAGACAGGATCTCTGACTGATGGGTAACCCAACAGAGACCACATGTAAGGAAGGAATAAGGTAATGCTGGGATGGGAGTTGAGGGAGTCTAGTAAAGGGACCCTGCTGGGTCATGGGACCTCTGGGTCATGGTCATCACCTAGATGAAAGGTGGTCCCTTGAGTGCACCTCTATCCAACTATGAGCGGTGATCACACTCCATCACTCACCTTCCTCTCACACATGTATCCTCCTCTATACTTCCCCGCCCCTGCCCCAGGCTCCTCACCCCGCCCCCGTCCTGTGTAGAGCTCAACAAATGTTTGTAAAAGAATTAATAATGGAAAACAGCCAGCCAGGAAAGAAATACTCCACAAACGGTTCTCCAAAGCCATTGGTCACCTAAAGCCAGCTGGCCAAGAGACAACAAATTGTAACAAGAAAGGAAGACCCCAGCCAGGAACCATTCCTCAGGGCAGAGAGTGTGTGTTAAGGTTTATAAAGAGCCGTGGCATGCAACCGCTCTCCCCGGGCTCTGCAGACACCTTTCCAGACTTGCCCCCACACCCAGCCCTCCTGCACTGCTTCTCTTCCACAGGGCAGCAGGCAGCCTTGGAGGTGCTGGCCTTTCTCATGTCTGAGTACTCCCATAAACCGTGGCAGTTGAACACATACCTGAGACCAGAAAGGGTGATCTCCTGGGGCCACATCTCAACCCCAGCACACCTCAGCATATACGGGCCTTCCTCCCAGTCACCTCTGGGTCAGAGGTGAAAGTGACCCTGTGTGCGTTCCTCTGCCTCCTGCACCTTTTAGCAGAGGGAAACCACAGGGGGCAAAGGAAAGGCACAGAGGGTACTGGCAATTTCCAAAATGGAGTAAATGGATATGGGTTGCCGTTGGTAGATGGATTCTGGGAAGGCTCTAGATAAGACCCGCAAAGGGGGCTGGGAGGTCACGGCCACCTGTGTATTTATCTAGCTGGGAACACGCACTGTCCAGTAGACTTTGTAACCGAATCCATTGAACAGGCAGCCTTTGCAACACATCCCAGGTTTTGGGAGAAGGCACTAGGCAGCTGGAGCCCTCCCATCGCCACAGTCTAGCCCCCCCCACACACACCCCCCAAGGATTTCCCTTTCATTTCCTTCCAGCCTGGGAAGGCAAGGGACAGAACAGTCTGCTAGGTCAAGCCCTCAAAAACCACTTCCTATGTGCCTGGGGGAGGGCAAGCAGCTGCAGGGTGGATCTAGGGGTTCCCAAGTGGGAGAAAAAGCCCCTGGAAGAGCAACTGCTTTCCAGGGAGCCCTCCAGGTTAAGAACTATGGAGGTCGGGGAAGAATTCTTTTAGGCCCTTTCAGAGGAATTCAGAGCAGGCTCTGCAACCCTCTGTCCCAGCTGATGGCAGCCAGAAAAGTTGATAGGGTTGGGCGAAAGAAAGACTAGGAAGGGGTTCCCCGCCCTAGCCGCACCCCGGCAGTCTGAAGAGAATCCGGAGACACCCCTGAGCCTGCTTACTAGGAGCAGGACTCCAACTCGGAGAGGGGGCGGGAGGGCCCTGCCCAGGCCTGAGCTGCTCCGGGCGGCTCTGCCGGGAGGTGACGCGCTCCCGGTGCCCCAGGGACTTCGGGCGGCAAGTTTGGCAGAGCTGATCGAAGCCAAGCCAAGCCGAGCCGGGCAATGCGGGGCCGGCCTGGGCCGTGCCAGGAAGAGCGGAACAGATAGAAGAGGGGCCTGAAGCAGTGGGCGCGGGGCTGGCTCGCGCTGGGGCACCCACCTCTCCGCGCTGCAGCTGGAAGACGCTGTTAAGATAGCTGGAGTGCAGGGGAGAACCCAGCTGCTCCGGGCGGCCCTTGCCGAAGGCCAGCTCCGGGGGCGCGGCGCCGGCGGGCGGCTCGGGACGGAAGGCATCGAAGGCACTAGCCTGGTGGGTGTCCTGAAGCGACAGGTAGACCCAGTTGAGTAGCTGGGCTGGTTGGTACACCGAGGCGGCGCTCGTGTCGATGGCAGACAGCAGGCTCATTTTGCCGTGGAGGTGCCGGCCCCTCCCCGGCCGCCCGCTCGCGCCCCCCTCCCGGCGGAGGGGCGGGCACCGGGGAGCCTGTGCCCACTGCCAGCCGCCCCGGCCCCGACGGCTATCCGCCCCGCGTCCCGCGCCCCGCGCCCCGCGCCCCGCGCGTTGCCCACAGCCGCCGCCGCCGCCGCCTCCTCCCCGAACTGCAGCAGTGGGCGCGCACGGGCGGAGGAAGGAGGCAGAGAAAGTTGGGCAGGAAACTTTTGGCCCCGCCCCGCCCCGCCCGCTGCCAGCCCCGCCCCGCCCGGGGATCCGCTATCTGCCTCTGCGCTGACCCCTCCAGGGATCGCTTCTAGGGTGGGGTCCGCAGAGACCCCGCCCCACCGCGGCCGGTTCGGCCCCGTCCTCGCTCCCCCATTGGTTGGCTCATTGAATATGGATGTGGGGGTGGGGCAAAACAAGAAAGAAAGCAGGTCGGTACGTGTAGCACCCCGCCGACCCCCTCGCCAGGAGCGGCCCCCTCCCGAATCCCCCCCCCACACCCAGCCCACCCCGGGTCAGCTCAGCTCCCCAGCCCCGGAGCTCAGAATCAGTCGGGCCCAAACAGTCGGCTCTACTGTATGCTGGTTCCCACCACTTCCCAGGCGCTCTCTAGTTAACTCTTTTTTTTTTTGTACCTTTTCCCTCTCCCAGTCCCTCCTCTTGCTGTTAGTCCGATTGTATTTCTGTGACTGTCTTGATGTTCTCTAACGACACTTTAAACGTGTCTCATTTGAAGCTTCCTTCTGTCTCCCTCGCCTCCCTCAAATACACACACACACACACACACACACACACACACACACACACACACACTCCTCGCGCTATCAACATAGGACCCTCCCCCTCCCACTTAATTCCTTCCATCTGCAAAATCGCTTTGTGGACAGCCTTCGCTGAGGGGGGCCCCGGGTTCCTGCCTAAGGAAGGGCTCCCCTTCTCCTCCCCCCATCTCTTGCACTTCTCCTGTTTCTACTCCAGGCTGGCCTCGGCTTTTCTCGCTCCTTCTGCTCCCTGACTCCAACATCAGCTCTCCCTAGTGTCTTGAAGGGGTTCCTGGACCCTGGCCTAAAGATCTCGGAAACCCACATCTTCCTGGAGGAGCCTGCACTAGCCAGTGGCTTCCCAGATCCTGAGGCCTTCATTCACCTCACAGTTCCAGAACGGTGTGTGCTGCTCCATATCGTGGGACCCAAGAATCAGGCCCAACCTCTCGGTGCCAATTCAGAGGAACTGAGTGCCCTGTGGGGACTCAAGTCACCTCCACCTCCTTTAACCTTGAAGTCATTCAGCCTGGTGTTCAAATGCCAGAAAACAGACTTCTGAGTAGCCACCTCACCTCTGCCAACCAGCCTGTGCTCTCTGAAATATGGGAATGATTATATGTGTGCTGGGCATCTGTTGAATGGAAGCATGAGTTCAGTACATAGAAGCTGTTTCAGGAAGGTCCTTTGTCCCTCAACCAGCCACCAAGACAGGACACTTCAGCACCTCTGTAGATGCTTGGATTCAACAGCTTTCAGTGTGACTGAGAGTTAGCCTGTGTTACCAACTGAGAGTCCCTTTGATCTCCATGTTTTGAACCAGTTCACCTATCAACAATTGGCAGTTACTAATTCAAATGACAACATGTATGCTAATAAAATCCCAGACGTATCTATAAGTTGGATGTAGTGGCACAGGTCTGAAATCCCAGCATCTAATCTTCTGCTCTGCTACATTTCCCTCTAGTATCAAACACCTCAGCATCTCTACATTTCTGGGAGGTGAGACTTGAGACAAGAGGATAAGAAGTTCAAGGTCATCCTTGTCTGTGCAGTGAGCTTGATGCTAGCTTGGGCTATAGTGGGTTAGTCTGGTGCTGCTATGTATTCAAATGCTAAATTCTGTACCCCAAGTTCCGGTTGCTGCAAGATGAGCAGATTCTCCTGCATACCATCTTTTGTTGTAAAAACCTTGCCCCCCAAGTGTTGTGGATTTGGTCTGACGCTGATATAATGTTAATTGGGTTCCCAAAATTGCACAAGAATCCACTTGTAAGATGTGAAGGGTCCCTGCCCCCAGTTGGATCTGATTGGTAAGTAAAGTTGCCAGTGGCCAAATGGCTGGGCAGGGAGACAGGCGGGACTTTAGGATTCTTGGGCAAGGGGACCAAGAGCAGAAGATTTAGAACCAGTAAGAAGCAGGCCTGAGAGGTGCAGAAGAGAGAACAGACCAATCATGTAAGAGCCGGGGAAGAGGGACACCCCCCAATGGGTCTAGGGCAGCAAAGATGAAATATAGATTTTAGTAAGCAATAACTCAGAAATATCAGAGGGGAGGTGTTAGTCACACAGAAGTTTGGGAGTGGCCCAACCATTGAGCTGTTAAAGGCATATTAAAATATAAGGCTGTGTGTGTGTGTGTGTGTATGTGTGTGTGTGTGTGTGTGTGTGTGTATTTCATCCGAGAACCCAGAACATTGGAGCAGATAGTGAGGAATTCCTGCTGCTGCTGCTACTGCCACTGCAGCTGCGGGGATTGATGTGAATTAATCATCTACTGCTATCAGTGATTGGTCAATAAAGATGCCTATAGCCTGTAGCTAGGCAGAAGAAAGGTAGGCGGGGTTTCAGTTCCCAGGCTTGGGGTCTGAGGCAGGGACTATTGAGGGAGA
This sequence comes from Tokudaia tokunoshimensis, assembly GCA_036184795.1. Taxonomy (NCBI): domain Eukaryota; kingdom Metazoa; phylum Chordata; class Mammalia; order Rodentia; family Muridae; genus Tokudaia; species Tokudaia tokunoshimensis. The sequence continues at coordinate 86,118,159 of BTHU01000011.1, forward strand.
GAATGAAGTCACCAAAGGTAGGTGGATTGTGAGTCATGGCCTAAAGGGCCAGCCTGTTGGAGTAGAGGCAGCCCAGGCAGAACATGACAGGGTATCTTGGGGATCACCACAGGGAAACAGACAAAACAGCATAGAGGGTTGGTATCTGCCCAGCTCTAGTACTTTAAGGCTTTTTATAAATACAAAGGTTTTACATCTTTTGTTTGGGAACTAAATGATCTAAGGTAGGGTAGAAACCCCTTAATATTATTTACTGCAGCACTGGGCTACATGAGACCCTGCTCAAATAAGACAAAACACCTCAGCATCTCTACATTTCTGCAAGAGATTTTGAGTTCCTAAAAATATGGTTAGGATTTGAAACCACCTTCCTCAGAGTTTATAAAAACAAGTGAGAAGGGCTGGAGAGATGGCTTAGCCATTAAGAACAAGTATTGCTTTTGCAGAGGGCCTGAGTTTGGTTCCCAATGCCTCTGTCTACTGGCTCACAGACAGTTGGAGCCACCAAAAACTCCAACTCCAAGGACTCTGATACCCTCTTCTGGTCTCTTTGGGTACCCAAACCCAACATGACCATAAACTATATCTCATCTCATAATCACACATGCATGCGCATATTCAAAGTAAAATAATATGATTTTACAAAGATGTATATGTTGGGGATTGGTTCTAATGCTTTGAATTAATTCTGCCCTCAAAATCAGGAATCTGCAGGTTCAAACACTGAAGGTCCTTGTCCCCAAGTGGTTTTTGATTGATCAATAAAGAGCCAACGGCCAATGGCTGGGTGGAGAGAGACAGAGGTGGAACTTTTAGATTGGCTCAGGCTAGGAACTGGGAGGGAAGAAGAAAAGAGATTGCCATGTCTCAGAGGGAGATGGATCAGATTTAGAGCTGCATAAGAAAATTCATCCAAGGCCGGGCGGTGGTGGAGCACGCCTTTAATCCCAGTACTTGGGAGGCAGAGGCAGGAGGATTTCTGAGTTCGAAGCCAGCCTGGTCTACAAAGTGAGTTCCAGGACAGCCAGGGCTACACAGAAAAACCCTGTCTCGAAAAACCAAAAAAAAAAAAATTCATCCAAAATGTAGGTAGAAAGGGAAAGCAGCCCTATGTGAGAGGCTGCCCAGAAGGACATAGATTTAAAAGGTGTTGAGCCGGGAGTACTAGAGGGAAATGTGTGCTAGCAGAGCAGAAGATTAGAACCGCCCTGCCTTTGAGCTAGTTAAGGCATTAACTGGGGTGTGTGTGTGTGTGTGTGTGTGTGTGTGTGTGTGTGTGTGTGTTTCATTTGCAAATCCAGATAGCTCTTGGGCAGGTATGTGAGTGTAACCTGTCAGGAGCACAAAGCGATTTTACTAATTACTGCTACATAGATAATATCTTCCACCTGCACAGCAGGTAGTTAGGGAACCCAGAGGAGAGCCTGAGATGCCCAGCAACTCTCAGCTTTGTCTCCCCAGTTTTCTGGATGAAGTCACCCCTTGATGTCACAAATAATGTTATTTCCCCCTAGTATGAATTGCAGAGCCAGACTGCTTTAGAGGTCAGACAGATAACCACCTTGAGACTAAGGGTCTAACGCCTACTTAGAGAGAGATGCTAGTCTCTTCCTGGCCTCCAGAATGATTGTGATGCCAGAAGGGTACTTGTTTTAAGTGATGACCTCTGCTTCTTTCTCCCCGCCCTCCCACACCCCCTCCTTGCATTTCCTATTCGGAACCTGGTACATGACTGGTTGGTAAGGCTGAGAGATAGGCAGATGGAAGATTAGGCTCCTTCAAAGTCTGGGTGGCCTCTGTGGGCATGCATGTCTCTGGTTCCCTCTGTCCTCAGCACATGTTCCTCAACATGTGTGCTCTGTACCCAGCAAAGGATCAGTAGATGTGAGCAATCTATGGGCAGCTTGTTTGGATAGCAGCTAGCTGGCCTGAGGTTAGCCCCCAGATGGCTGCTGAAGACAAATACTACAAATTTCCCAAGATAACATGAACTGTGGGATGGGACTGTGGGTAGAAGTGACAGGAGGGAACCAGAGGACGGGTACTCAGCCAATAGGCTGGGTCCGACCCCTCCCTGTGCCTCCCTGCCCACACACACACTTTAACAAGAACCAGTGTAGTGGCCCAGGCAAAGCAAGTGTCTTGCTGGAGTCACACAGTAACTGTTTCTAACCATACCCTGATTCCCTTACTGGTCCCACACTGGCAGTTTTGCCTCAGCTGGTGATCTTGGAACTGGAGTAGGAGAGAGTGTTCATGTGAGGCTCCAGTCTCTGCCTCCTTCACACCTGAGGAGTCTATTCTATGGTCTGCAAGATGGGACAAAAGAGAGAAAGAAATCAGGATTCAGAGAAACTTGGACAGGTTCCTACCCTCTGTTTAAACTGGAAGGATTGCTAGCCCACCCATCCCTACCCTCTTCTCCGGGGACCGGTGGAGCTAAGAGTTTGACCAGAACATGCTGTTGGCAACCTTGTGGCAGGGAAGGGTGGCACTGGCCATTTCAGTAACAATAATATTCATGCTGTCTAGGAAAAATGAGGAAGGAGGTAGTGTGAACATCTCTATCCTGAAGTCACCCAGGAAGTGGGTCTGAGAAGCCTTAGAAGGGTTTGGACCAAGAACTCTGAGGTCTAAAGAATAGGAGAACCTAGAGGAAGGAGAGGGAGTTGAGCCCTGGGCAGGGACCTGTAAGGCAAAGGAATGTGCAGGGAAGATGGGGCTTTACTAGCCTGTACAAGCCAGGCTGCTTATCTCTCTGCAAAACAGTGCACAGTGATTTATCACTCTAAGAAATCCAGGAATCCAAGGATCTCTTCGTGTTCCCGTATAGCATCAGGAAACACAATGAAGTGCCCACATCGGTTCTTCTCCTCCTGGCCCTGGCCCAGGCACTTGGGTGTTTTCAGACTCTGTGTTGACACAGAAGGTGTCAGTTTACAGCAGAGAGGGCAAAATGACAAATGCTCTCCCTACTCCTGTTCCTGCCCCATCCCCCACCAGGATAGCTCTCTCTAGGGCAGACAGATCTTCCTGGATCCAACTTCTGGTCCTCCTCAATGCAATGCTCCAGGTTCTCATTCACAAGAAGCTGACATTAATCCACAAAGTGAAAATTCCTTTGCACCCCAGCTTTCTATTTCCCTTCCATGTTTGCTTATACTGAAGGCAACTTCTTATCCAGGGACACAGACTCTGTCATCAGAACACATAGCTTAGCTAGATTTCTCCTCCACTGACCCCAGATACCCTTCTGCAGTGAACAGATGGTAAAGCCATAGAGCAGCCTGACCACACTAGAGCCCTTGCACAGACTCCTAACCAGCCTTTAAGAGAGCAGCAAGAGACCAGTGATTGTAGTTCAATTGAAGACTGTTTGCCTAGCCTGTGTGAGGCCTTGTATTACGCACCCAGCTCTGAGAGAGAGAAAGAGAGAGACAGAGAGACAGAGACAGAGACAGAAAGAGAGACAGAGACAGAACACACAAGCACAATTACCAACCCTTCCCACCACTCACAACCTGCATCCTTGGAGACTAAGTCCCAAGGTTGGTGATTGTGCTCACTTTTGGCTCTCTCTCTCTCTCTCTCTCTCTCTCTCTCTCTCTCTCTCTCTCTCTCTCTCTCCCTCCACCTCCCTTAGAGACCAAACTCTTCCCATCTATGAGACATTGATAAGCTGAGTGATCTACCTGAACAGTATCCCATTGAGGAGGAAAAACAAAAGCAAAAAAAAAAAAAAAACCTCCTACTATTGCTTGAATCCCAGGAACCCTGGAGAAATGAGTGGCCTGAGGGCCTGTTACTCCTGAGGGCCTGTCATGTGCCTGCTTTGTCTCAGGACTGCAGAACCCTGAGAGGAGATCGTGAGAAGGACAACCTGTATGCTGAAGGTCTGGACAACCTGCACATATGGCCCAGTCAATCTGACAGAATCTCTATGTTTCGGGAACCTGGAAGTCACAGAGTCAGGCCTAGGAGTATCCGTCAGACAGTAATGGGTGGGTGGCAGTCACTTTGCACTCACCTGCTGATTCCATACCCATTTCCAAGACATGAAAAGAGGGAATGGAAAAGCAGGTGGTGTGCAGTCCACCAACCGTCCATCAAAGCTTCCACTGCTGGAGGGACCCCAGGTGTCCAGGGGACACTGGCTACTCCAGAGAAAGATGCCTCCCGACTCTAACACATGTGGAACCCCATCCTCCAGGTGAGGGTGACTACTGGCTTCCCCCATGCCTCTAGAACAGGCTTTTAGGGGAGTCTTCCTGCAAGTATCCACCCTTCAGGATCAGCTCAACACTGACTTTTTGTGATCACACCCAGGGTCAGTGGTCCAAACCAGAACATGACCTCCCATGCATCCCAGCAGTGGGAAGCAGTCTGTCATTCTCCTGGACTTTGACTTATGTGACATCTGTTTGGAAGATGGGATGAACGGCTCTGAAACCGAGCGAGCAGAACTCTCTATGTGACTTTGAGATAGTCCTTGTCAGCATCAAAGAGCCAAAGGGGAGTTGACGGCCACCTCCCTAGTCATCCCGTGTCTTCTTTACTGACCCTCTCAGATTCTTTCTATGCTATTTATTGGCATGGAATCCTAATATTCGTTTGTCATGGCACTCAAGGGCTTGTCTGTACTTCATTCCTGACCCGCCATCTACATTCTACCTGATGTGTCTCTCCCAGCTCTAACATACATGGGCTGGATAAGTGAGGAAACTGACTTTCCCCCATGCCTCTAGAAAATGGAGGAAAGTCAGTATCCTGACTCCTAAGGGAGTCTTCCTGCAGTATCTCTGCCTTCGAGATCAGCTGAAAACTGACTTCTTGTGAGGGTAACCTCCACCCTAAGTATTAGATGGCTCCCCTCTGTTCTTGACTCTTGGGTGTTTGCTCGGAGTGACAGGTGTAAAGCCCACCCTCCTCTCGCTTCCCACCCAGCCCACCACTGGACTGTGAGCAGCATGGCAGCTACAATCTCCTCTGCTCGCTCAGCTCTGCGCCACAGCGAGCCTTCTGTTTACTTAAGGGATGAAGTAATAAACTCAATATGTCCTTGTGGTTTCCAGGCTCAGATATGCAGACTATCAGCATGTCATGGAACAGCTCAGAGACACGAGGATTGAAGAATGGCAAGAAACTCCAGCAGGGACTGCAAACTGCCAGCACATGCTGACCATCTGTGTCCTCTGCTATGTTTGAATGTGCCCCAAGGTTCATGTCCTGGACATGTAGTCCCTGCATCATCAGTATGAGAAGCAGAGCTTTCAAGAGGCAATTAGATGCTGGGGGTGTAGCTCTGAAGTAGAATGTTTGCCTAGCATGTGTGAGGCTCTGGGTTCGAGTCCCTGCACTCATCCTGAGTGGACTAATATCACTTTGAAGGGATGGGGCTTATCATAAACACTAGTTGTCCTAGTTAGGTCTTTTATTGCTGTAATGAAACACCATGACCTAAAGCAAGCTGGGGAGGAAAAGGTTTATTTGCCTTACATTTTCACATTGAAGTCCATCACTGAAGGAAGTCAGGGCAGGAATTTGAACAAGCCTGAAACCTGGAGGTAAGAGTTGATGCAGAGGCCATGGAATAGAGCTGCTTACTGGCTTGCTCCTCAAGGCTTGCTCAACATGCTTTCTTATAGACCCCAGGACCGCCAGTCCAGGGGTCTGGGTCCTCCTACACCAATCACTAACTAAGAAATGCTTTTCAGCCAGATTTTATGGAGACGTCTTCTCAGTTGAGGTTTCTGCCTTTCAGATGACTCTAGCTTATGTCAAGCTGACATAAAACTAGCCAGTGCCACAGTTTTCTGCCTCCCTTTTGTATATGTGTATATGTGTGTGTGCAATTCTATGTAGGTGTGCATGTGTGTGAGTATGCCTGCATGTGCATCCTGTGTCTCACTCAGTCTCTCTTTTCCTTTTTATTAAGGCAGGGTCCGAACATGGAAACCATGGAGACTGAGGCAAAGGGATCTCAGTGATCAGCATTTAATCCAGACCCATAAATGAGCAAAGCTTTAGGGAGGGTGACTACTGGGTGCTCAGCACTAAGTGGGTCTCTCCATTAGTCCTTCCCCCTAAGGCTCATGAGAGTGGAAAGAATGCTACACGGTGAGTTTTAGGCTTGGGCTAAGAGCGAGACCCTACTTCAATGTCCCCCTTACAACAAGAAAAAAGGACTCAGATGTGGTGTCTGCCACTGAGTATGCAGTGCCATAGGACTAACAAGTTCAGCCAGTGAGCCCATCTCCTCTCAAGATGTCAGCTGTTCCATTACGTATGACCATAGACAAGGCTCTTCCCAACCCCCCTCCCAGCCTACACCTACACACACACACACACACACACACACACACAGGAGGAAAGGGCCCTGCTCTCTCTCCCACCCTCGCAGAAGCATCTGCATCTCTGTGTCTTGGGGTGAAGATTGTGGAGGAATAGCCTCTATAAGGGTCACGGCTCAGCTCAACTGTGATGATAAAGGATTCTCTCAGCTTTGGAGGATGACTTGTGCTGCCCAGAATCTTGAGAAAAGATATTTGACTGTGTTGGTCTTCACTGCATGTGTACAGATGTGTGTATGTGGGTCTCTGTGTGTGTGTGTGCACACATGAACATATACATGTGCCTTTGTCCTCACAGAGTTTCATGATGGAGTTGACAGGCATGACCCAATAATAATAAGACAACCAGACCTGGGTGGTGGATGGTCTTGAAGAGTTGGGAGGAGAGAGGAAGAGGTGTGATCTGTGTGCTTTATCAGGATACTGCTGTGTCAGCTTGCTCTGGTCTGGAAGGGAGAGGAGTTATTCATTCACCCAGATTCACAGAGTTGCTACTTTGTGTAGCAGAACACATGTGTTCCGTTGAGAAGACTAGACTGACTCCATGACAGGTTTCAAATTGATGGTTCAGGAGACTAGGCCTGAATCCGTATTTCCAAGAACTGGGCAAGTCCTGGGCTCAGAAGCTGCCCCACCACCTGGCCAGAGGCAAGGACAATGGGTCAGCAGCAGTTTCCAGGCTTCCTCAGTGACTTCCTCGGCAACAGTTTCCAGACCTCCCCAGCAAGTTTTCAGGCCCCACACCCTGGTAATGGAATATCCATAGAGATGAATCCAACAGAGCAACATAGAGGTCGCCTACCCCAGAATTCCCTAATGGGCTTTAAATCAGGCCTGCAAGCTCACTTGGTTGTCTCTCTGTCTTGGTAATGGGAGACCCCAGACTTCTGTAGAATAAAACACTCTTTGCGTTTACATACTAGTTGAATCTGGGGTGTCATTCTTCAGTGGCTCATGGACCCTTACACCATGTGCTGGAAATAAGACCACTAATGAAAAATAGGGACGTTTGTAACTTCGGTAAGCTTCCACTTTACAGGAGGTACTTAGGCCATAAGTAAGGAAGTGTGATAAACACCACAGTAGAATGTGCGGACATTGGTAAAACCCCACTGCTGAACACACAACACATTCTGGTTGCAAAACAGAGACATCAAGCTGGAACCGACTGGGAACTTCCTTCTAGCCGGCTAAATTCCATAGTCCTAAAATGTGCCATGCACATCACTGGGGGAGAAAATCCATCAGTACTACCCTCCACCTTCCATTATGAACCTGTCAGGAAAGCTGATGCAATAGTGGCAATTGGTTTTAATTGAATTTGAGACCCGAGCCACAGGAAGGAACTCAGACCTGGTACCATAAATGTGGTCACATGCCTATGGCTAGGACAGTCATAGGTCCAGGTGGTACCTACAACTGTTATCTTGCTATGTGGATGTGTTGTTAAACATTTATGGATAGATGGATGGGTGGATGGATAGACAGATAGACAGATAGACAGATAGACAGACAGACAGACAGACAGACAGACAGACAGATAGACAGATAGATAGATAGATAGATAGACAGACAGACAGACAGACAGACAGACAGACAGACAGATAGATAGATAGATAATAGATAGTGCTGGCCTCAACTGAAGTGGAAACTTAAGGGTTTTTTGGAAAGTCAGTTGTGTCGAACGGTGTTTTGTTAGGACAAACACGTGGCGGAGTGCTTTCCTGAAGCGAGCACAGGTAAAAGAATGTTCTGCTAAATCAAGCACATGAAAGGACACTCGATGAAGGATTCTTCGCTAACAGTACACATGTATTGGAACACACCAAAAAACTTCTGGTGGTGTGCTGCAGTTTCTTGCTGCTTCCAAGGACTCAGGCTGATTGGCAGAGTGATGTCAGCTGAGACAGACTCACGTGCAGAGGCAAGACCCACGGAGCACACGTGATGTTTGGAGGGAGGATAAAAATGGCTTGATAGATGGTGACAGGGACTGAGCCTGGCTTGCTTTTTGAGCTAACTGTGCAAAGCTTATGGATCTCAAGTCTTCGCTGATCTTCTCTCCACTGAGAGAGGCACAGCTGAGAACTTTTCCTGGCATTCCTGTTGGCCCTGGTCCCTCCTGCTGACTTGTGCTGAGGAGGCTGAGGCCTGGCTGTCCCTCCTAGGCCATGCCACCACTGCTGCTAACCCAACTCTACCAAACTGAACTGCTGGTGTATCCGTGAAGTGTTTATGAGTGGAGCTGCCGGTGCTGACTCCTGTGAACTGAACTGCCGATTTTCTGACATCACAGATGGGAGTTGCTCCAAAGAACCTTTCTAAACAGGTTCACTCCCCCTGTATACTTTCTTTTCCACTCCTCTGGTGAGTGGTGGGCTAAAAGGGATGTTGAAGTGTTTAAGAACCATCATTAAAAGTAGGATTTGAAAAATTAAAGTTACGCTCAACCTCAAACCAAAAAAAGCTTCTCTCTTGCGTGATCAGCAACAAATGCAGATAACCATAAGTGGCCAAAGTGCTAAGGGCAATGACTATCGAGTGCTCTCAGTACTAAATGCGACCTTTCTGCTAATCCCCCCACCTAGGCCCAGGCCCAGGAAGCGACAGGGAAGAGAGCGGGGAGAAAATGTAAGAGCTGAAAAATGCTGTGTTCCGGACATGATCTGGCCACTGCACACATGAACACACTGCAGCTATGGCTCTCCGCCTAGATCAAGCCAACAAGATTAGTCAGCGTTCCAACAGGCAGCCCTGACCGACCTCCGTGTGTCATTAAAAAAGAAGCAAAAAGGAGAAATGAACTTGGTGCATCATTTAAAAACAAAAAGAAGAGCCATGAGGGGATGGAGAGATGGCTCAGCGGTTAAGAGCACCGATTGCTCTTCCAGAGGTCCTGAGTTCAAATCCCAACAACCACATGTGGCTCACAACCATCTGTAATGGCATCTGATGCCCTCTTCTGGTGTGTCTGAAGACAGCTACAGTGTATACACACACACACACACACACACACACACACACACACACACACATAATGAATAAGTAAAACTAGAAGAAGAGGAGGAGGAGGAGAAAGAAGAAGAAGAAGAAGAGGAGGAGGAGGAGGAGCCATGAAGCGGGGGGCATGTTCAGGGTACCCAGGAGGGGCTGGGATGGATATTATTGACACCCATTGTTTACATGTATGAAAGTGTCAAAGGATAAAGGAGAGCGATTAGATTAAGAAAAACTAAAAGAAAATCAAGAGTAGCAAGCAAGAAAGTGGGATAGAAAAGTCCAGGTGTGGGGGTTGAGCCTACAGCTTCGCTGGTGGAACACTGGGCCAGCATCCATAAGGCCCTAGCTCAATCTCCAGAAACCAGGCATCGAGGTGAAGAGGGAAGGATAAGGAATTCAAGGTCATCCTCAGCAACATAGTGAGCTTGAGGCAAGCCTGTGGCACCTGAAACAGTGTCTCCAAAAGCAGAGGAGGAGGAGGAGGAGGAGGGGGCAGAGGGAGGAGGAAGAGAAAGAAAAAGAAGACTCCACTTGTACGGGTGGAGAATCCAATCATACATGATGGCCCTTGCCTGTGATCTTCTTGCAACTCTGAGGCAAGAGGATTACAAATTTAAGGCCCAAACCAGGAGTGATGGTACCCATGCTTAATCCCAGCACTCAGGATACAGAGACAAAGGCAGGCAGATCTCTGAGTTCAAGGCCAGCATGGTCTACAGAGTGAGTTCAAGACCAGGGCTACACAGACAAAACAAACAAAACAAAACAAAAAGTTCAAGGCCTACCTGAAGGAATCACTGTCTCAAACTAAGAGAAAAAAAATCAAGTCAAGAATTGCTTTAATGAAGCCCCTGGAAATAGCCTCTCAGAGAATGGACAAATGAAGACCTAAATAAAGGGGTGAGGTGCAGTGCAGTTTGGAAATATCAGGAGGATGATGGTCTATGGCCAGAAATCAGAAAGCCAAAGGTTGCAAGGTGGAAACATGTTTCAAGTGTCCAGGAGACATAAAGGGGAACCAAGGGACCCAGGGGACATGGAGCCCAATAGAGGGCAGGGGACGGCAGGGAGAGAGAGAGAGAGAGAGAGCATCTCAGAGCTTCTCGGGGCCCTGCAAAGTCAGTAGCTCTTATTGTGAGTGGGTTGGAGGGATCCCCGAGGGTCCTGAGTGAAGTGGCCCCATCTGATCGAGACTAAAAGCCAGCAAGGGAAGGACACATACTGGGCAGTGGCCACTGCACACATCCAGGCAAGAGACGCCAGGGCTGACTGAGAAGAGCGGCTTGGTGGTTGGGTGGTAAACAGGGGTGATTTGGGATGTGTCCCTGAAGCAGAGATGATGGGATTAAGATAAGCAGAACTTTAGATTCTCAGGCAGAGCATGGCAGGTTGGGCTTACTGGCATGCCGTGTGAATTCTCAGCCTCCAGAATGGCAAGCACTAACTATCCCTTCTTCTGCCTGGTTTGTTTTCTGCCCTGTCGGCTGTTTTTCTGGAACACCTGGCTGCTGTGTGCGTCTTGCCTCCTGTGCTCACACCACAATGCTGCAGTCTCCTCGGTTGCATAAGACTTTTTTTTTCTCTGCATCATCTCGGTTAAGTGGAAATCCAACATGGCAAGCTTGGACTCCTCCTGTGGCCTCCGTCTCAAGCAGGTATGCTGGCCCAGGCAAAAGCAGGGGCTGAGTTTGCCACGAAATACTATCCAGAGGCACAGTGAGCCCCTCAGGGCGGAAGGTCTGGAACCTGAGGTTGGTATGTTGTGGGGCCCCGTGCCCTGGCCAAAGCTCTTCACTGGTCTGGAATATTCCCAGCAACAGCTTCCTATAGGATAGGTTCTAATTTCCTATCTGGGACCAGGAGCTAAGTACCTCCTAGGTTCCCCCTCCAGAGCCTGGGTTCAGAGCACTGGACCCTGACCCTTATGCAGGCACTACATTTTTTTTTTAAATTTTTTTTCTCTTGGAGCAGGATCACACATCATTACCCTAGCAAATGCACTGTCCTGAGCTTGATAGAAAGCCAGGATGGATGGTGGTTTTGTTTCAAGTAGGACAGCATCTTTGAATCCCCTCTGCTGTATGCCAGAATGTTCCTTTCTCCGGGTCATCGTCTGTGAAAGTAAGATGGATTTATTCTCCAATGTGAGGCAGACCCGGGGGGATCTTAGTGATCCTCGGTCGTCATCTACAGTCACCATTAAAAGCTTTAATTAATTGCATAATGTTCGCTTGTTTTTTCAGGGTTGGTCACTGCCCCTGGGGGAATTTGCTATCTGAGACAGATAAAGTTGTTCAAGATGCCAGCACTAGAAGCCAGGCTTGCAAGCACGAGGAGGAACTCGACAGATGGAAAGGATCTGAATGGAGAGAAAACGACTCATGTCCTGCGTCTGACACCAAAGGTTCACATGGCCTCCCAGTAGGAAAGCGGGACTTTAGAAGACGGAGAATCTTTTGTGCTCTGAATCCCATTAGCAAGGCAGCAAGAGTGCAGGCCACGGGACAAGAGAAACATTCACGTACTTCAAGAGGAGCTTGTTCTGCAAGAGATGGACAACAATTTCAGCTCTTTAATAAAAACCATCATAGGAGCTGAGGAGATGGCCCACAGCACAAGCATTCAGACACCAGTCAGGATTTCTACACTCACAGGAAAGCTGGGTGTGGCACTTGTGCTTAAAACCCCAATGTGGGAGCAGAAGAGACAGGAAAACCCTGGGAACCCCTCAGGCCAGCCAGTCTAGCCGAGAGATCTTGTCTCAGAAAATCAAGGGAAGGGCTGGAGAGACGGCTCAGCAGGTCAAGGTACCTGCTGCGAAGCCTGATGACCTGAGTTTGACCCAGGGTCCCTCTGTGATAGAAGGAAATAACCACCATCCCTAGCATATTGACCTCTGACCTCTACACACACACTACACATGTCCTCACAATCAATCAACCAACCATGGCATTTAACAATTGAAAATATGAAATGGAGAGAGAGGATGCCTGACATTGACCTCTGACCTCTACATACGCATGCATAAGTGAGAGCACCATCATACATATGCATACATATAAGTAGACACTCCCCCTACACACATATATATAGCTTAGTCTATAAGATGCTTACCTGAGGTCTAACCTCAGAACCTCATATACCAGGTATGGGAGTATACTCTTGAAATACCAGCCCTTAGGAAGCCAAGGCAGGAGGGTCAGAAGTTCCATATTATCCTTATTTACTACACAGGGAGTTTGAGGCCAACCTGAGCTAGGCTATATACACCCTGTCTCCCTGTGTGTGTGTGTGTGTGTGTGTGTGTGTGTGTGTTTAATTTATAAATAAATTATATATTATAATTATATAATAAATTATAAATAATTCTGTTTTTAATGAGCAAACAATCTGCTTAGACATTTCTCCAAAGAAGATGAATGAATTGCCCTAAGGCACTGAACCTCCTTAGTTAGCAGAGAAATGCAAATTAAAACCACAGTGAAATACCTCCTCACACCTACAAGGATCAGGGAGGATGTGGAGAAGCTGGAGTCTGAAGACTGGTGTTGGACGTGTTGCAGCCATTACCACACAGTTTGAAGGTTGCTTCAAGAGTGAGACAGAATTATGACATGACCCAGCAAAAAGGATCTACCCAGAAGAACCGAAAACAGGGGCTCAGACGTCCACAGATGACCATAGTACTCACGTTACAAGGGGAGGGACCACAAGCTCCAGGATCTGGTGGAATGGAAGGGGTGAGTGCTGATATTCATCCCAGAGGAGAAACAAATCCCTGGTCCAGGTAGAGTGGGCCAAGCCTAGAACACCTTAGCGGGAGTGCAAAAGCCCAACGGAAAGGGGTCCTCATTTAAGGATTCTGTTTAAATGAATGTCTCAAGTAGGCAAGTTCATTGACTCAGAGAGCAATCTGCAGTGACTGAGGGACAATGGTGACCTGCTGCTCAATGGGAGTGGCTTTTCATTTGGGGCTGAAAATGCCCTGGAATTTAATAGTACTGATGGTTGTCCAACTCAGGATTACAGTCAGGAAAAACCACTCACTTTAAAGGGGTCACCCTTCTGCACGTGAATCTCCATATCAAAGAAAAAGAAGGCTGAGGAACTGCCAGGTCGCAGCAGGAAGTGCCTCTTCAGCGCCCCCTGAGCCAGTGTGGGCTTTTTCCATCTTGGTCTTTGTGGCACTTAGGGCCCTGCCACAGGCACTTGAGCAAAAGGGAAGAGCTGCTACCAGGCTGGGTGCAAAGATGCCCATGGGTGCATCTTTGAAGGAGAGGAAGTTGAGTGGCAGCTGGCTCCAATCTAATTTCCCCAGGGAGGCTGCTAAGGTCCCTCAACTTGTCACACTCTGGTCCCTGCATGAGAGCTTTTTCTCTGCTCACCTACAAGCTGAGCATCACCAGACACTTGGCCTTGACTTCATTCCAATGCTGCAAGACCCTGGACCAGAAATTATTCCTCTTCATCAAGCACCTACTCCAACCAGCTGGGCCTCTAAAAGGGATGGAGAAGGGCTATTCCTTGTCTCTTGGTTGCACCATTAGGATGTGGGCAAGACACTAGCCGCATCTCTGTTTTCTGCTTCTCTGGAGGTCTTGCTGCAAATCTGAGAGGATTCTTTCTGTGGAAACCCATGGGACAGAGGAGGAGAAAACCTACTATTAGTATTTCCGTATAAAATCTCTGTAGTGGTTTAAATATCTATGACCCCCATAGACTCATGTGTTTGAATGCTTGGCCCATAGGGAGTGGCACTGTTGAAGAAGGTGTGGCCTTGTTGGAGGAGGTGTGTCACTGTGGAGTCAGGCTTCGAGGTCTGTTATGCTCAAGTCATACTCAGTGGGACACGTAGATTCCTTCTGCTGCCTGCAGATCCAGATGTAGAACTCTCAGCTCCTCTCCAGCACCATGTCCACCCACGTGCTGCCATGCTTTCTGCCGTGATGATAATGGACTAAACCTCTGAAATTATAAGCCGGACTCAATAAATGTTTTCCTTTATAAGAGTTGCCTTGGTCATGATGTCTCTTCACAGTAATAAAATCTGAGGACAGCCTCCAACTGCTAACATCTTAGAAGACGGTTCAGAAAGACTGTAAAAACAAGAGGACTAGGAGAGCCGCTTCAAAATAGTATCTTCTAGAAATGACAGGGATGCTCATACGAGATCACCGCTGACTTGCCAGCATGGATGAGGGAGATTTAACAAGGCTCCACACTTCGATGAGGGGCTCCAGGCAGTCTGTGGCTACCTGAGAGGAGGGTAATCAGTTCTCTCCGGGAACCAACGGTCCCTCTAATGGGAACAGTCCCTCTGATGGGAACGGACCCTCTGATAGACTTCCCAAGTCTAAGTGATCAGTCCTAAACATGTGTACAGGTAGACAACACTAGCTGGATTCAGTAGGGTGTGTGTGTGTGTGTGTGTGTGTGTGTGTGTGTGTGTGTGTGTATCAATTGTAGAAGAGGTAATGAGGGAACATGAGAAGAATTGAAGGGGGAAGGGAAGAGTAGAGATGATGTAAATACAGTATACTTGTGTGTAAAATTCTAAAAAAAAAAATTTAAAGATGAGAGGGCCTAGAGCAGGGATCCTGAGTGCATAACGCCAGATTGGGGCAGCTTGGATTCAGCAACAGATGCCATGGAACATGTGGTCACTGAAGGCACTTGAGGTCCTTTGGGAGCTGGTGTAGGAGGTGGCTTAGAGGTCACACCCTTCAAATAAGCACAGCCTCAGGGGAGCCGGGACTCCTCCCTGTGATGGAGGCCGTTCGGTTCCGAGCGATAAACTGCAGCTGACCTGGAGACCGGCCAGTGCTTCAGAGGATGAAACTCACCCGTTGGCCCTCTAGGTCCTTGTAGGCTGGCCAAGAGCAGCTCCAGAGCTAGGGAGGGGAAGCTGCTGGACCCCAGAGAAGGCCTGTTCCAGGAACTGAGGCAGGAAGAGTGGGGCTAGCCTCAGCAGAGCCCACTCTGAGCCCTTCTCATTGGTCTTCCCAATTGGTCTGTGAAGCAGGCTGTTACATCCCACTTCCTGGGGATGGAAACTGAGTCATGGAGTAAAGCTGCTTGTGTGACATCTCGCTGCAACTCTGTGTGGCAAACTGACTATAACCGAGGCTGCAACCCATACCCCTAAACTCAGCTCATGGACTCTTTGCGGCCTGAGAAAATATTAATGCGAAAATGGCGTGATCAGAGAAGGAGGTGTGCGCGCTATAAGCTGGGAATTTACTGGCATAGGATTGAGGAAGTGGGAACACTGCCTAAACCCACAGTCATTGGTTAAATAGCCACGGAGTCATCCTAGCAACCAGATCTTCATCCCATCCTTCTCATGGGAACAAAACCCCTGGTGTGCTTTCGGGGGGGTAGGGGGGTGGGGAAGAAAAGGAACATCTGGGAGACTCTTGACCCTGGCAGAAAACGGCTTGGTAATGCAGGAGAAGAATCCATGGTTGTAATTCTGGTATTACTGTTATGAAGCTACTATGCCTCATTCCTGGCATTCAGACTTGAAGGATCCTGAGACGGATCCTTCACGGTTCAATAAACCCCCCATAAAAGTATCTACAGACTGAGACAACCAAGCGTGGGCTTTGAAAAGCAATTGGCAAGTATCTCTCCCCCCTCAACCCCCCACTGAAGAGTCTTGGGCTTATGTAAAAGCTGTTTGAATTGGAACTCTCAGCATTCAAGAGGCTGAGGGAGGAGGATTATTACAAGTCTGAGGCCAGCCTGGGCTACATAGCCAGTTCTAAACCAGCCAGGAATACATACTGAATCTCAGTTTTAAAACTAACACTAAGTCGAACATGGTGGCGCCCAGCTTTAGTCCCAGCACTCAGGAGTCAGAGGATCTTTGAGTTCAAGGCCAGTCTGGTCTATGTAATGAAACCCTGTCTTAAAAAGCAACGATAAAGAAAGAAACAAAAACACCAAAAGGGATTCAGGCTGAAGGGAGATCTCAGGACCCTTCAAGTCTGAATGCCAGGAACAAGGCATGGTGGTCTCATAACAGTAATCCCAGAATCAATGGCAAGAAGACTGTCATGAGTTCGAAGTCAGCCTGGGCCACAGGTAAGTAACACCTTATCTCAGAAAAGAGGAAGAGGGGAAGGAGGAAAAAGAGTAAGAGAAGGGGAGCAAAGGAGGAAGAGGACTAGCAGGAGGAGGAGGAGGAGAGAGGGAGGAAGAGGAGGAGGAGGAGAGAGGGGAGGAAGAGGAGGAGAAGGAGAGAGGGGAGGAGGAGGAGGGGGAGAAGAGGGGAGGAGAAGGAGGAGGAGGAGAGGGGAGGAAGAGGAGGAGGATAGAGGGGAGGGGGAGGAGGAGAGAGGGGAGGAAGAGGAGGAGGAAGAGAGAGGGGAGGAAGAAGAGGAGGAGAGAGAGGAGGAGGAGGAAGAGAGAGGGGAGGAAGAAGAGGAGGAGAGAGAGGAGGAGGAGGAAGAGGAGGAGGAGAGAGGGGAGGAGGAAGAGAAAGAGGAGGAAGAGGAAGAGGAAGAGGAGGAGAGAGGGGAGGAAGAGGAGGAGAGAGGGGAGGAAGAGGAAGAGGAGGAGGAGAGGAAGGGGAAGAGGAGGAGGAGGAGAGAGGGGAGGAAGAGGAGGAGGAGGAGAGAGGGGAAGAAGAGGAGGAGAGAGGGGAGGAAGAGGAGGAGGAAGAGGAGGAGGAGGATGACGACAGAGGGGAGGAAGAGAACCAGCAGCCCAGGAAAGGAAAGGTGCCTTGCTCTTCTAGCCTGGAGTCATACACCTGCCTTGACTTCACACAAATTTTGTTAAAATATTCTAACAATTTTGTCCATTTGTTTTGTTTTTTTTGAGGACAGGGTTTCTCAGTGTGTCCCTGGCTGACCTGGAACTCAGTCTCTAGACCAAACTGTTCTTAAACTCACAGTGGTCTTCTTGCCTCTGCCTCACAAGTGCTGGGATTAAAGGTGTGAGCCACCACCACCCAGTGAATGAAGATATTTTAATGCTCTCAAATAAATACATCAGAGTTCTCAGAAGGAAGAGAAGTGTAAGAGAACTGAGCATGCAAAGGGAGCCACAAGAAACCCCAAACAGATAGTGAGGAATTGAAGAGGGGTCCGGCATGAAGCATGTATAGCTGGACCACTGTGGTGTGCTGTCTCCACCAGCACATTCTCAGGAAGGGAACTAGGGCTGAAGATGTCACCAGGACAATCCTAAGGATGGGGCTATAGGTGCAGACATTATGTGGTTGCCATTCCCCAGGGGGAGGTGTCATGGTAGAGGGAAAGATGCAAAAGAAGAGAGCAAAGACTAGTAAGGGTGGGCAGGGAGGTGGTTCTGCTCGAAGGCTGATTCATCACTTCCTACTTTACCCCACACACCAAAATCTCTGTCACTTCCCCAGAAGACTGGCCACAAGGCACTATTAGGAAATGTGCATGTTTTCACAAATAGAGACTAACGAGAGGTTGAGAGTCATTGATTTATTATGGGTTCTGTGCGTGTGTGTGTGTGTGTGTGTGTGTGTGTGTGTGTGTGTGTGTGCACTCTGAGCTATGCCTGAAAATTGATTCCTGGTCCTCCTGTTGCATTTACACCCCCTCCTACCTCCCTGTTTGCATCCATTCCCCAGGCTGAGCTGTATGCAGACAGCATCGCACTCTGAGACCTCCAGCTCAGAATGCTGAGCCGTGTTCCCTCCATAGGTCTGGACCAACAAAGCACCAAGCCCGGGTAAAGGTTTGAACCTTGACCCTGGTGGGGACAAGGGGTGGAGACTTGTAGGCACAGGGTATTCTTATATGCCTGAGGTCAATGCTGAAGGCAATGCTTCACTAATATCCTGTCTACCAGCTAGGATAAGGATGCAGTGACAACCCCCATCTCTCTCTCTCTCTCACACACACACACACACACACACACACACACACACACACACACAGAGAGAGAGAGAGAGAGAGAGAGAGAGAAGATTCGAATGCTTGAAGCTTGATCTACATTGAGGGAGTGTGGAACCTTTAAGACATGGGGCATGGTTACATCATGGGGCGCTTTCCCGGGAAGGGATTAGTGCTGGCTTCTTGCAGTGGTTCATTATAAAGACACCTTAGACAGCTGGCCTCCTCTGCATGTAATTGACCCCTTCTCTATTTTCAGCCATGTTGCAACCCAGCCAAATAGTCTGCCACTACAGGCTGAACAGATAGGGCTGCCCAGTCTTGAACTTTCAACCTTCAAAGTGGTAAGCTAAGTACGTTTTCTATTTATTATTATTATTATTAGTAGTAGTAGTAGTAGTAGTAGTAGTAGTAGTAGTAGTAGTAGTAGTAGAAGTAGAAGTAGTAGTAAAGTTTTAATACAGAGTAATGGGGTTTCATCGGAGTAAGCATCTTTTCTTTGTAATAAATTTGGCCTTAGACATTTTGTCATAGTCATCATCCCTGGGGAGCTCAAATTTGAGCGTTAGGGAATGGAAAGGGAGTCAGAACTAGTTGGTGAGTTGGGTGCTGACACTTACTTTCACTCATCCCACTTAAAATGACAATAAGGGACAAGAAGACACATAAAACTCACAAGAATAATGAGACTCGGGGCAGCGGGAGGAGGGACAGGGAGGATGAAACCTGAGGGAAGAATATAACCAAGTTAGCGAGCTACAGGAAGCTGGCTGGTCAGAGGCAGGCTTCGAAAAGCCAAGAAATAAGCTGACTTGCATTGTAGGCTCAGCACAAGACTTTGTCTCCAATAGAGACAACCATGAAGGTAGAAACGAAGAGAAGTGACTGGCCAACAGTCTGCTTAACTTCCCAAATATTGACAATTTGTACGCACGCAAAATCTGGTTTACAAATCACTCATAATTGTACACAACTCGAACCATCCAGCATGTCCTGCAGTGTGTGAAGGGACTAGAGAGCTGTGCTCCCTCCATGGAGTGGAACAGACCTACCGAGCCTGAAATGATGCGTGCGATTCTTCAATGCATGATGCTAAAAGGGCCAAGTTGGAAAAGTCTGTGAACTGTCTGACTCCTGACACATGACACAGCACTCTGGAAAAGACAAACTCCAGAGAAAGAAATGGGCCAATGATTGCAAGTGGGGAGGGAAAACAGGCAAACTCAGGGACCCCTTAGGGCTGCGGAGCTACCGTTGCACAATAATTACATCATGCATTTGTCAAAACCTACAGGACAAGACAGCACAAAGAATGAACCTAGTTATATGAAATTTATTTTAATTGTTTAAGATATTAGCTGATCTCAGGATGCAATGAAGATATGACAAAATAAATAATCTACTTCAAGTATTTGAAACTTCCAGGCCAGCCAGAGCCACAGATAAGTCTTGGTCTCAAAATAAAACAAAAGCAGGTTCAATCTGGTAACAGCAGGTAAAAGTGCTTGCAACCAAGCATGATGACCCAAGTTCGAGCCCTGGGATGCACATGGTGGAAGAAAAGAACCAACCACTGTGGCATACGTACACATACCACCACCACCACACCACCACCATCACCACCACCACACCACCACCATCACCACCATCACCACCACCACCACCACCACACCACCACACCACCACCACCACCACCACCACCACCACCACACCACCACCACCACACCACCACCACCACCACCACCACAACCACACCACCACCACCACACCATCACCACCACCACCACCACAACCACACCACCACTACCACATACAAACACACAAATAAAAATAAAGAGTTGGTGAGATGGCTTAGCAGTTTGCTATCAAGCCTGACCCCTGAGTTCCCAGATTTCCCTCAATAATGAACCAAAACCTGTAAGCCAAACAAATCTTTTCTTCTTCCAAGTTGGTCTTGGTGAGTGTTTTATCACAGCAACAGAAAACAAACTAGATTCCCACTCTTGCCAAGGACCTGGGTTCTGTTGCCAGCACTTGGGTGGCAGTTTACAACCCTCTGTGACTCCAGTTCCAGGATCTGATGCCCTCATCTGGCTTCTACAGGCACTAAGCACAACACTCACATACATAAAGATAAACAAATGGGAACAGTCAATGCTCAAGAAGGCCGTCTTCAATCTGGACTTCCCTGGAGGGGTTAATTGAAAGCTACCAGAAGGATGTGCTGGTTCACAGCTTTAGTCCTAGCACTTGGGAGGCAGAAGCAGGAGGATCTCTGTGAGTTTAAAACCAGCCTGGTTTACAGAGCGAGTTCCTGGAAAGCCAGGACTACAGAGAGAGACCCTGTCTCAGAAAACAAAACAGAAGCTACTGAAATAGCTTCTGATAGTAATATTGCTTCAAACTCATCCATTGTTTGAACAGACTTTAAGTTAAAAAAAATCTGGATCTTTAAAGTGCAGTGTGTGTGTGTGTGTGTGTTGTGTGTGTGTGTTTGCTTCTCCTTTAAGACAGAGTCTTGCTATATAACCCAGGTTGGCCTAGAATTCACAATCCTCCTGCCTCTGCTTTCTGAGTGCTGGGATTAAAGCTCTGAGCTACCATAGCAGACTCCGAAAGTCCTTTTAGTGGGATCTTGTTTTAGGGTAACAAAAGTAACGCCATCATATTTTCACTACATGAGTGTTGTTAAGATCTGAGGGTGTGGTTCAGTTGGTAGAATGCTTGCCTATCATGCACAAAGCCCTAAGTTTGCTCCGGAGTACCACATAAAGCCAACACATAACCAGGAGTTGTATCACATGCCTGTAATCCCGGCCCTGGTACAGTCTCTTGGAACTTCACAGCCTCTGCATGGCTCTCCACCTCACCCTCCAAATTTCCTCAACAGCTTACCAAGCTTTGAACCTTCAGTGACTTTTCTAGGCCAAAGTTCCAAAGTCCTTCTGCAATCTTCCTCAAAGCTCACAGTCCAGTCTGCCATAGCTGTATAGCACAGCATGGCTTGCTTAGGGTTTCTGCTGCTGTGGTGGGACAGCATGATGGAAAGGAAGGCAGACAGTAGTTCCCCTGATCCTTGGCTTTGTTCTCCAGCATTTGTTATTTTTGGTCAGCCATGCTCCAAATGTTTTAAATGGAAAATTCTAGAATAAATAGCTCATAAACTTGGAATTACTTGCATTATAGTATACTGTTAAAATTTGTGGTTTGGCTGTGAGTCTGTGTTCATCTTATACTGGCCTAATAGCAGTGCAGCTTTTCCCCAGTCAGTGAGTGTGACAGGAGGGTTTGACACTATCTGAGGTTTCAGGAACCTGCTGAGACATATTTCCATAAACAAGGGGGGACAAACTACTAGTTAGCAAATAGAGGAGACTAGCAAGTAGAGAGGTACTCGGCACAAAAATTAGAACAGTAATGGCCCACTACCATGAGTCTCCTAGAATGGCGAGAACCCCAAATGCCACCAAGCATGTGCAGTGACAGGAGCCCTCATTCCAACAGCACTTTGGAGGACACGCCCACTGCTTCTCACTTAATTCATGATTGCTCAGTGAGACAGACAGCCAAGATGTCCTCAGACAGGTCATTAAATAAACGGTCATGCATCCAGATAGTGAGATGCTTTACAATGAGTTAAAAAGAACTGCCCTATTGAGGATGGAGAGATGGCTCAGCGGTTAAGAGCACTGACTGCTCTTCCCGAGGTCCTGAGTTCAATTCCCAGCAACCACATGGTGGCTCACAACCATCTGTAATGAGATCTGATGCCCTCTTCTGCTGTGTCTGAAGACAGCAACATATATATATATATATATATATATATGAATTGTACTATCAAATTACATGGAAGCATGGAAGAATCCCAAATACCTCCTGAGCCATCTCATCAGCCCTTGCTGTGAGTGTTTCTATATTTCCCTGCATGGTGGTTTGAATAAAAATGGCCTCCATAGGTCCATAGAAAGTGGAACTATTAGGAAGCATGGCCTTGTTGGAGTGGGTGTGGCTTTGTTGGAGGAAGTGCAGCAGTATGGGGTGGGCTTTGAGGACTTAGAAACTCAAGCCAGTCCCAGTGTCCCTCTCTCTTCCTGCTGCCTGCAGATCCAGATGTAGAACTCTCAGCTCCTTCTCCAGCACCATGTCTGTCTGCACGCCACCATGCTTCTTCCTATCATTATGATAATGGACTAACCCTCTGAACTGTAAGCCAGGCTCAATTAAATGTCTTCCTTCATGAGAGTTGCCAAGGTCATGGTGTCCCTTCATAGCAATAGAAACCCCAACTAAAACACCCTGAATAGCTAAAACACGTAAGGTTCTTCCTGCTTCAGTCTTCTGAGTGCTGCAGGCTGGCGGGGAGTGAGGGAGGGAGTGAGGGAGGAAGAGAGGGAGGGAGCTAGGAAGGGAGGGAGGGAAGGAGGGAGGGAGGGAGGGAGGAAGGAAGGAAGGAAGGAAGGAAAAACTGATAATTATCTGGGAGAAATGCAAAAAAAAATATAGATACGCAAGTCAGGGTGAAAAAACTGAGGCAGAGGGATGCCTCATACATCTGAGTAGTCATAGCTCCAGAAACTAGAGATCAGAGAGAACAATAGAAAAACAAAAAGAAAATAACTCAAGAGCATCTCCTAGAACCAGTGTGAGTTCCCAGGTCCAAATGTCTGGCGAAGGCTCTGCACAATAGATGAAAATAGATCCATGCCTAGAAGACGACCGGACGAAATGCTGGGGGTGCACAGAACAAAAAGGAAGTCCTGACGATTTCAGAGACACAGCCCTGGCTATAAACAGAAGCAGCCGTCAACATACCAGCACTCAGTAAGCTAGAAGGAAGTGCTGGAGCATGGGGTTTTAAAGGAAATCATCCCCCAAGCATTGTAGTTGAATAGAATTATACTCCATGCTCAGCTAAACCGTCAATCAAGTTCGAGGGTGGAAAAATAATCTTTGACTACTTCATTGATCGCTAAAAAAAAAAAAAAAAAAAAAAAAAAAAATGGTAAGGGATATGTCCCACCGAAAATGAGGCTGTAAACTGAGAAAGAGTTGGGATCTAGAAAACAGGAGACCAAACACAAGAGAGAAAGGGGACGAGAAAGAGGATCCCTGCGGCTGACTGCAGAGAGCAGGCCAGCCGCCAGCTGGTGGGAGGGGAGGGACTACAGGGGAGAGGGCTGGGTTCCCAGATGCCTCTGGGAGAGAGCAGATTACACAATGTGTGTATGGGGAGGGTGGGAGGGACGTCAAACCTCACCAAACAATTCAAAACCCAACTAAACAAGATCATAACTACTAATTCCACAAGGGATAAAGAAATGCTGCTTAGGGGAGAAAAAGCAACTGTGGTGAAACTTATGTCTTAGCAGAGAATACTGTTTACGTAATCACGATAGATGTATAAATCCTGTGACTCCCGCCGGCATTAAGACACAGTCACACCAGGGGTCCAGCACAGGAAGTGTGTGTGTGTGTGTGTGTGTGTGTGTGTGTGTGTGCTTGTAAGTGTAAGAGACAGACAGACAGACGGAGGATGAAGATGAAGGCTCTCTGAGAGTCCAGCCCTTCATCTCCCATGGTTAGAAAAAAAAAAGGCAATTGGGAAGGCTTAAAATAGAAACTTCAATAGCGTTAATGCAAGCAAGTTATTTCAATGGAGATATGGAGACAATAACCAAAAGAATTGTTTTTAAAAGTTTGAGAATGGTTGCCTCCTGGCCGATGTAGGGGTGGGGCACAGGGTAGGAAGACCATAAGATAACGATCTGTCTGTTCAGTCGCATACACACCTCCTCCCGTTTGGCTCACTCTATTCCCACCACAAAACATGAACCACTCTTCATCCATACTGCCCAGGTGAGGAAATAGGCCCCAGGACTCAGCACCTCGACAGCTAGCAAAGACCTGCTCTATCATTCATTCCTCAGGATCTCTACCCCCCCCCCCCCAGGGACGGCTCTCACCAGCTCATTGTTTTTCTTTTCTGGTTAGTTCTCTGGAGGAAGAAGGTCAGGTTTCTCTCTGAAAGTCTTCCTCCAGTCCTGCTGACTCCAAGACAAAAGTCTTCCAGCGATTTAATTCGATCCAGATGGAAGGCTCTTGAACATGCCTTGGGGAGTGTTGAGATTTGCAGATAAGCCTTGGGATGAGGGAGGTAAGCAAGGGTGGCAAGGACAGGAGAGTCCCACAGGGATGAGTCTGGACCTAATGGAGCAGCTTCCTCCGCCACTGTCAGGTCCGTGGCCAGGGTTTGGTCCTCAGGTCACCAACCCAGTGGCTTAGCATCCTCGGAAGTGTGCACACTCCACCCATTCCCTGGTCACACACTGCCAACTGCCTGATGGCCGGGGCTTGGGCGACCTCATGCAGACTTCCCTTTGAGGAGTTCAGTCTGGCAAATGAGACGGTAAGTTGGATAGACAGATGGACAACCGAATATTGATGATACGGTGAGACCACAAATCAACATACATCAGAAGCAGGGACAAAGATCAGAGGGAGGATGAAGAGAGACATGGTCTTTGAGTAATTGATTCCGGGCTACACCGTAAAAAAAAAGGGGGGGGTGGCCATGCTGGGGAAAGGAGTTGTGAGGGACCCACTGGGCAGAGAGAAGAGCAGTTGCCAAGGTAGAGGGACCTGAGTGTTGGTGAGTCTCAGGATGGGGAGAAGGACTCCCAGGGCTGTGTGAGGCATCACCTGGTCCTTCCTACTCCAGATGTTGTGCCCTCGGTCTCCCAACCCCAGCTTCTTCATCTGTTTGATAGGGAAGGAGGATCATTATTAAATCTAAAAACAACACACAAAAAACAGTGGGTTACGTTGTATTTTCTTTGTAGTATATGAATGTATTCAAGGTGTGTGCAGGTCAAAGGTTGACACCGTAGGATCTACCAGAATCGATTTCCACATTTGTGTGTTGAGCCGGGATGTCTCCTCTGTCTTATCAGAGCTGGATAATTCAGCTAGTCAGCTTGTTCAGGAGTTTCCCCATCTTTGCTTCCTGAGCACAGGGAATAAGGCAGGCTGCCACACCTGCCTGCCACTCGACTGGGTGCTGGAGATTTGGATTCCAGCTTCCTGAAGTTCCTACACTGCATTTTCTTTTAAAATTTTTATTGCATTTATTTATTTAGGGGTGTGTGTGTGTGTGTGTGTGTGTATTTATGTGCACATGAGTGAAGGTGACCAAGGAGACCGAAGAGGGCATCCGATCCCCTGGAGATGGACCTGCAGGAGATCATAAGCCACCTGATATGGGTGTTAGGGACCAAATTCAGGTCCTCTGGAAGAGCAGGAAGCACTCTGAATTGCTGAGCCATCTTTCCAGTCCCTTCCCCCACTGTATTATCTTAAACCAAGAAATGCTCTGTGTTTTCATGATGGTGAGTATGCATCTTAAGTCAGATCTCCCTACCCGTGTGATTCACTTCTGCTGGGTGTCTTGTTTTGACTGCTTGTGTTTTTGTTTAGCCTCTATAAATCTAAACAGAATACTTATAGATTCAGTTCATCAGGGCCTGGGGTGCAGGTCCACTTGCCTGTGTGTGAGCATGTGGAGGTCAAAGGTTGACATACGGATATCTTCCTCCTCAATAGTTTCTATACCTTATATTCTGAGGCAGGGTCTCCCACTGTTTGGAGTTGGCCATTTTGGACACACTGGCTGGCTAAGGAGCTGAGATCACCCAGTGCTGGGGTCAGACATCACTATGACTAGTTTTTGTGTTGATGGAGCATCAACTCAAGTCCTTGTGCCTGAGCAACGAGAGCTTTACCTACTGAGCTGTCTCCTCAGTTCACCAACTTCAGGAAATGATAGTGAGAATTTATTTGTATAAATGCCTTGCTTTTCTCCTCTGTGTTCTGTCTCGTGCTTTATCACCCATGTATCTGCCTCTTCTCCTCTATCATCTCTTGTTAGTATCTCAACAACCGCTAATGGGAATTAGGCTATTAATTCTTTTGCCATTTTATTTTGTTTTTGTTCTTAAGATTTATTTATTTAGCCAGGCAGTGGTAGCAAATACCTTTAATCCCAGCACTCTGGAGGCAAAGGCAGTTCTCTGAGTTCCAGGCCAGCCTGGTCTAAGGAGCAAGTTCCAGGACAGCCAGGGCTACACACAGAAACATTGTCTCAAAATAAAAACAAGAAACAAGAATCAAAAACAACAAAACAAAGCAAAAATTTGTTTGTTTATTATTCATTCATTTACTTTCATGTGTATATGTGTGTGTGTGCATATGTGTGTAAATGTGTGTGTGCTCATGTATGTGTGTGAAGAAGCCAAGAGATGGCATGAGCTGGCCTCCTTTATCACTTGTTGGCTGTTAATTTGAGGCAGAGTCTCTCCCTGAACCCCAGGCTTGTGTGTCTCTCCCTGAACCCAGGGCTTGTGTTTCGGCTATGCAGGAGGCCAGAAAGCCCCGGCAATCCTCTGACCTTCTCCCCACTTGGAACTGAGATGACAGGTATGACCAGGATGCAGCACGAGTGCTGGGACCCAAACTCTAGTCCCCGTAGCTATACCACAAGTGCTCAACCATAAAGCTGCCTAGTCTTCTGCTTTTTCCTATCTCTATGGATTATTCTATTTGTTGTAACTATATTCTTATGTTTGACTATCCCATTAGCTATACACTTAGCTGTTACATTCATAAGGTCATCAGCATTTACATTTCATTCTTTAAACATCACTAAGGAAACTAAGCATCTGTGCTTCTCTAAATGTTGCTGCGGAATAGTGGAAGCAGTTAAAAGCATGGTACTGCACAATTGTCGTCACAGACCTTGGAAAGCTGAAGCAGGAGGGTCTCAAGTTTGAGGTCAGTCTGGACAACACAGCAAGGTTGCGTCACACACAAAATCAATAGCAAGATTTACATTCTTGTTATTATGTCCTTGATGCAAATGTTATAGTTAAATTTTCTTTACCAATTTTCTTGTAGTTTATAAGATAAGCTTCCACTTTATCCCTCAGCTCATTTTCGTTGGTTGGTTGGTTGTTTTTGTTTTGTTAAACATGGTTTCTCTGTGTAGAGAACTCTGTGTAGAGTTCCAGGCTGTCCTGGAACTCACTCTGTGGACCAAACTGACCTCAAATTCACAGAGATACACCTACTTCTGCCTCCCCAGTGCTGGGATTAAAGGCATGTGCCACCACTGCCCGGTTTCATCTAGTTTCTTAAGGATGAGATATCAACCTATGAAAGTTCTACATTACAGAACTCCATTTATGTAGAAGCATTTTTGTCTGTTCTCTTCACAGCTGTATATGCTCAGTCTACCATCTTAGATTTGTAGTCCAAATAATGTTTCATCCCCCAAGACTATTTTGAACTAAGTTATACCAAAAAGATCCAACTAAATGTCAAGCACATTACACTTAAAATCATTATTTTCATTTAAATATGGTAATTCTTCATACTGATGACTATTCAAGTTCCATCCAGTACTTAAACACTCACTTGTTTCCTGTGGTTAAACATCTCTGGACCCTGAAATATCCTTTCTGTGCCCTCTCCTCACTGGCTCTCTCTAAAGTCTGAGAAGAGCAAGCTGCTCACTGCAGCATGGCCTTAAAGATGTGGCGATGACGTCCTGATCTTCAGACTCATCTTCTGCAGAGAGGACTTTAGTCCTCATTCTTCCTACTGTGGAGGTGTCTGCCCTTCACCATCCTGATGACACTGCTTGAAGGCAGTGCCCAAAGGTTCCAGGTTCTCCAACCTAGAGCAGGCCATGCATGGGTGTAGCCTGAGGCTCCTCTGAGCTCTGCAGGTACCTGTGCATGTGTACACACACACACACACACACACACACACACACACAGAGAGAGAGAGAGAGAGAGAGAGAGAAAGAGAGACAGAGACAGAGACAGAGAGAGACAGAGAGACAGAGATAGAGAGACAGAGAGAGAGACAGAGACAGAGAGAGAGACAGACAGAGAGAGAGAGACAGAGAGACAGAGATAGAGAGAGAGAGACAGAGAGAGAAAGAGTTTCAAAAAATATGATATCAGCCTTCATATAACACAAAATGCTTAGAGAAGTCCAGAACTAGCGACCAGCCTTGCAGTGTGGTTATAACATGGTCCTGGTGGACCTGTACCACAGCGGGTGTACACATATCTTCATCCCCAGACCCTGGCCCAAGGTTGTAAGCTGTGTGATAAGGTTTTACTTGCTTATGCAGAATTATTTGTTTAATGATGACAATATAACAAATTTTGTACCACTAAATTTATTAGAAGACTTTTCCTTTTTCATATTTTCTGTTGCTTTTACAAATTTTAATAATTAAATAAAACATCTACCACTACGTTTTTGTCTTAAAATCATTTGACTCAGTGATGGTTAGCTCCCATTCAAAGGCTCCAAGAACCACACTTTGGGAAACCTGGAGTGCAGATGATATATTAAGAAGCACCTTAGCAAGTAAAAGTTTTAAAATGTGGGCCAGTGGTGAGATTTGATGGGTAAAGCACAGACACCATGACCTGAATTTGATTCTTGGATTTCATGATGGAAGGAGAGAACCAACTCCCAAAAGTTGTCCTCTGACCTCCATGAGCATGCTCACACTCACACACACACACACACACACACACACACACACACATCACATTCACATGCACACATCACACATACAATAATAGTAATAATAATGATAAAAGTGAAATTTTTAAAAATTAAAATAAAAAGTCAGAATCCTATTGTGCACTTCATCTGGGTCGGATGTACAGCGTGTTTACAGGCTAACTTGGTCTATTTTCTATTTCTATAAAGGAACATCAAACAATTTAATTTATAAAGTATAATAATTTGTTTGGCTAGCATTTTGGAGTCTAGGGAGAGCAGAGCACAATACTGGAATCTGGTGGGGTGCTTGTGAGGAGTCCTGGCATGGCAGAGTGTGTCGCGGTGAGACAGCTCCCATACTGGCTTCAGCTTTCCTCATTTTGACATATGAACTTGAATGCCATCCTGAGGCCTCCCCCTCATGAGCTCACCTAATCTTCATTACTTGCTGAATGTTCCATCTCTAAACACCACGAGCATGTGACCAAGGCTTGAGTTTCTGACACATGAACTTTCAAAAGACACATCCTAAACCTTGGAACCACTGAGCTGGCTGAGGGTAAGTGGAAATCCAGGTAGTCCCTGACTAGCTCCAGCACACTTAAGTTCCCCGTGAGCCCTGCAGTTCACTCTTGGCCCAGGGCAGTGGCAAGCAAACCTGTATTCTACTCTGTCTAAAATAGTGCTAATAGATGAGATGGGGTGGGGGGCACCTGCTGGAGATTGAGCTACAGAGTGGGTTGGATTCTTGGGAGTTAGGATGAGCTAGTCAGAGGAACTCTGTGGAGACCTGGGACTTTTGCTGCACACAGAACGAAGAAAGCCGAGAGAACAGGCCCCTTAACTGAGATGCCTGGAACTAGAACATCAAAAATCACCAGAAGGGGCATATGAAGGAGGGCTGTCTGATGCTAGAGTCCCAAGAAGACCCATGTTAGATGGGTCACTGAGGTCTGGGATGCCTTCCTGAGGGAGCTCAGGGGTGCCGGAGCCTGAAGATGGGGGACCATGAGATGCCCGAGGTCCAACCTAAAGGGGGTCACTCCATTGCATGAGACGTAAGGTGTTAACATGAGAAAATAGCCTTGCTTGTCAAATAATTTGGGGAAATGCTAGGTTTAAGTGTGGTGCAGGCTTCTTTACTGCAGGATTCTTAGCGGAATGACGGGAGCCAGAGACAGCTGACAATCACCTGTTTTCCCAAAAGACAGTCCCTTTTCTTGCCTTTCATATGAGAGAGAGAAAAAAAGGTGGAAAGACACCAAGGACTGAGATCATGGACAACCTTGAATCTGGGCTTGCCAGGCTATCCTTTCCAGAGACACACAAGGTCTGAGTATTAAATATGCAGCACATTTCTTTGCAAGAGCCCACACCCTGGGAGGTAAGGCATTCAGAAGAGACAGTTCTAGGGAACAGAAGCGGAAGCTGCAGTTGCAACAGCACTTTTGGACAGGAACCTCCTGGAAGACGGGAAAAATCTGAGCTGAGAGGCCAGAACCCTGCCACCCCCGGCGGCTCAAACCGACCTAGGGGAGAAGCTTGAAAAGCGGCATTTGCCCAGCGAGGTAGCCCCAGCACAGTTGCTGGTCCTCCCCTGCTGTCCAAAGCCGGTACTGCAGACCAGTCTCATCGACCTGCAGACTGGAGAGCCCTCTCTGCCTGTGAGGATCAAGTAGGCTAGGCTCAGCTTAGCCTGCCTCTTCCAGAGGCAGTTCTGCCCTTCCTCTGTGTTTCTGTGGCCCCCATTTTTTTTTTGGCCCACACCACATCCCTTGATATCTCCCAAATGGGCCTATTCAAATTTATGGCAAGGGTCTGGGTATGGACAGTTTTATATCAGAAATTAAAGAGCCCACATTTGCAAACAAAAAAGTTGGCCAAGTGACAAGAAGCAAATAGTAGTGATGTGTTAGATAGGAATAGGGAGGGGAAACCTCCTATCCAAATCTGCCGCAGATATAACAGTTGGATGCACACAAAAGCTCTTACATAAAGGCTCCGTTTAATATGGGGAAAAGAGCCCACAGAAGTATATATCGGATCAATGACTGTCAGGGAAGACCTGAAGATAAGCTAAACAAGGTTTAGCTTTGCAGGTGTCTAGACCATGGGAAGAGAAGAACATCTGGGGATAGGAGTGGGTAAGAGATCAGAAGCTGCACAGAGAAGGCCCCAACCTCACCAACCCAATGGGGCAGAAGTGCAAAACAATTAGTGCTTTTGACCAGAATGCAGATTTCTCCTTGCCTTCCCTGGCTGCTGACTAATGTCTTAGGGATGTGGGATGCTGAGGAAGGGATGCTGCCAAGCATTCTGGGAGGGGCAAGGTCACAGGATCGGGTGTAGAAATAGAAACAACAAGAAACACAATGGATTTGAGGAGGATTTGCCAGGTGTAGAGTATGGTACAGGCATCTTTTTTAATAGTATCTCATTTAGTCTCCACAGCAATCTACTGGATCTCCCTCATTCCCACATTATGGAGAAGAGGTGAGAACCAAGAGCTGGTGAATAGCCTGCATATAACAATGGCTATTAAGAAAGAACAGGGGGGTTGGAGAGATGGCTCAGCAGTTAAGAGCACTGTCTGTTCTTCCTAGAGGTCCTGAGTTCAATTCCCAGCAACCACATGGTGGTTCACAACCATCTGTAATGGGATCTGTGCCCTCTTCTGATGTGTCTGAAGACAGTGACAATGTACTCACATACATAAAATAAAGAAATAAATCTTTAAAAGAGAAAGAAAGAAAGAAAGAAGAGGACTGGGTATGACTACGTCTGGCTGTAAAGCCCTCATCCTAACTGTCTGCAGTGACTGTGAAGAACCTTCTAGTATCTTCCTGTGATGCATCTACCAGCCGTGGTCTACGAGCTGCTGTTGACAGACGCTGCTTTCCAGGAAGATCATGCTGAAATGTGGCTCCTCCCACAGCCTTTCCTGTTGCCCCTTTAGCTCTGTGGTAGCCATTGTTGCTATCCATGAGACAGTCCCATCTGTTTCTGAGCAGTGGCGGGGGTGGTGGTGGGGTGGGTGTACCTATGTTCAACATCAAGTTAGATGTTTCTATGGCTGTGGTTTTGGTAAGTGATAATGTGGCTTTGGCATGATTGGGAGGTGGTGGGAATTTTAATAAGTGAGGCCAGGTTGAAAGCCCCATTGGCCTGAATGAAGATGGCCCCCACACACTCACAGGGAGTGATATTATTGGGTACTTCTAGCTGCCTGCCGAACCAGATGTAGCACTCTCAGCTCCTTCTCCAGCACCATGTCCGCCTGCGTGCCCCCATGCTTCCCGCCATGATGACAGTGGACTAACCTCTGAAACTGTACGCCAGTCCGAATTAAAGGTTTTCCTTTATAAGAGTGGCTGTAGTCATGGTGTCTCTTCACAGCAATGGAAACCTTGACTAAGACAGGGTATGGCCTTGAAGAGTTTTGGGACCCTGGTCCTTTCTTCCCGCTAACATGGGATGGGTAGTATGTTCCTCTCCAACATACTTCTGCCATGGTACAACCTCAACCTAGGCCCCAAAGCAATGATGCTAACCAACTGTAAGCCAAAATAAAACTATCTCTCAATTGGATATATCAGATGTTTTTCCAGTGAATAAAAGCTGGCTAATACACTGTGTGACTTCCTTTGTCCAGTAAAAACTAGGCAGAAGTTTTAAAAGCCAGTGTGCAGTTTTAGCTCTGCCAAAATTTGGGGAGGGCTGTCTGAATGAAGCTTGATTTGGCCTGAATCCATGAGCTAGCAGGATGCACAGCATCCCCTATGTCCCTACCCTACTCCCTGTGCTGACCTGGTTTGAATGAGTAGTGTGAACAGGAAACAAAGAGTTGTGGGAGCCAATGAGATGTGGGGATTGCTTGTTATTGCAGCAAAACCTAACCTATCCTGGCTGAACTGGGTCCCTGTGCTGATCAGTCTGTACTAGGCCAGCAACAATCTGTCTTCCTCAAAGACTTCTCTAAGCCAAATTGTCTCTATTTTTTTCAGCTGAGCTTTCTACTTGTTAACTTCTCAACTGATCCCAGATTCATTGGACAGGCCTCTGGCCTCAGCATGCCACCCCAGTGATGTACCCAGGGTCTGCAAAGCCTCTGGCCTCAGCATGCCACCCCAGTGATGTACCCAGGGTCTGCAAAGCCTCTGGCCTCAGCATGCCACCCCAGTGATGTACCCAGGGTCTGCAAAGCCTCTGGCCTCAGCATGCCACCCCAGCGATGTACCCAGGGTCTGCAAAGCCTCTGGCCTCAGCATGCCACCCCAGTGATGTACCCAGGGTCTGCAAAGCCTCTGGCCTCAGCATGCCACCCCAGTGATGTATCCAGTGTCTGCAAAGCCTCTGGCCTCAGCATGCCACCCCAGTGATGTACCCAGGGTCTGCAAAGCCTCTGGCCTCAGCATGCCACCCCAGTGATGTACCCAGGGTCTGCAAAGCCTCTGGCCTCAGCATGCCACCCCAGTGAGGTACCCAGGGTCTGCAAAGCCTCTGGCCTCAGCATGCCACCCCAGCGATGTACCCAGGGTCACCAGAAGCTCTCAGTCAGCAAACAGGGCGACCTGCTGCTGCCTTCTCATTCTCTGGATTCCAAATGGGCTTCAAGATTCAGAAGTAGACTGCTTTTAACCTGGATTTTTATCCTGATCCTTCCACTGGGTTACTCAAGGCAAGTTCCTTAACCCTTCTAATCCTGTCTTCTAAGTTAAGGCAGCAAATGATGGTTGCCTTGAGACAGTTTTAAGAATGAGGTAAAGTAAGCCGGACAGTGGTGGCGCACGCCTTTAATCCCAGCACTTGGGAGGCAGAGGCAGGCAGATTTCTGAGTTCGAGGCCAGTCTGGTCTACAGAGTGAGTTCCAGGATAGCCAGGGCTATACAGAGAAACTCTGTCTCGAAAAACAAAACAAAACAAACAAAAAAATGAGGTAAAGTGCCCACAGTGCCCCTCAGTCTGGTGAGCTACGCAAGTGCTGTTGCTCTTCCTTTCCTCACCATCCAAGCCCCTTCAGGCTCATAAGAAAGGGGAAAAGGAAGGCCTTTCCGGAATGAGGCCAGACAGCTCCAATGCCATTGCTGGATTCTCTTAGTCCTAGACTCTAAAACACAGCTGTCTCTGCCGCCTTTGCTTCCGTGGACCTGGGAGATAGGGAAGTGAACTGCAGATGTTCAGGGCTCAGGGAAGGCTGCTGAGCTAATCCCAGGACTGCTGGGGAGGCTGGGCTAGAGCTCCCACAGGCTTTCTCCTGCCTGTGGCTGCCTGTGGCTGGGCTCAAATTTCCCAGGGCCCCTGCTCAGGAACAGCTGTTGGTTTCCCCTCCCAACCCTCCTAACCCCCCACTCAACTTTCCTCTCTGCCCCCAACAGGAGTATCAGAGGCTGTGGGACAGGCCCAGACAGGGGTCTGGAAAGAATCCAGAGGCTGTAGCCACTCAACCCAAACCATTGTGAAGCCTGGCGTCTCAGATACCTGGGGTTCCACAGGCCTTTCAGGCTGCAGGCCTCTCGGGATGCTAGTCACTTGGTCAAAAACCTTGGGCCCAGCTTTGCTTTGTGCTGTTCTGCCAACTCCATGCTCTCTGGACTGGCTGTGCCTCCCAGGAAAGCTTCTACCCAGCATGGTAGACCAAGACCTGGCTCTGGGGTGGGAGCCTCTCGCCGTAAGCAGAGCCCCACCCGTAAGCTTTCTCAGATTCCTCTGGCCCACAGACTCTAAGTGTCTCCCTGGTCTGTCTCCTAAGGGACTGCCATCTGACTGTCCTTTCCTTGTCTTAGCAGACTCTCATCCCAGAGGGGTCTGTGTGTATGTGTGTGTGTATACATCCACACGTGCATGCATGCATGTATGAGTGTGTGTTTGTCTGTGTGTGTATGAGTGTGTGAGCATGTATGTATGAGTGTCTGTACACACACATGCGTACACACATGTGCACATTACTGTGTCCTGAATACCAGTGACAGGGAAAACCTATTTTATTCTCTCCTTAAGCACCTTGTTTTCCCATGTAACAAATGAGAACTTGATAAGCCAAAAGACAAATAGAGAAACTTGACTTATACAGAATTTTAGTGAAAGCCAAGATGGGAACATCATCTCGGTGACCTTTGAACCTGTTCTCTCTCTCTCTCTCTCTCTCTCTCTCTCTCTCTCTCTCTCTCTCTCTCTCTCTGTCTCTCTCTCTCTCTCTGCTCACCAACTGCTCAGAAGCAGGTGGGCAGCTGTGCAATTTCCACCTGAACGCTGAGCCCAGTGTGCACATTGAGCCATGAGCCACATCACAGAGAGAGAGAGAGAGAGAGAGAGAGAGAGACAGACAGACAGACAGACAGACAGACAGACAGACAGAGGGTCAATATGAATATGATACCTAGTACCAGGACATCTACCCATTACCCTAGCTTTCCTCTGCTTTGTATGAACAAATTTCCACATCCAACACAAGACTGTGGTTATCTGGCTTCTCCCACTGAAGAGGATGTTCCCAAGATCCACTTAGATATGTGGTATATCCATACTATATTCCTTCTTAGGGGTGTAAAACCATTATGCATATAGACCACATCATTCCAAAAAAAAAAGAGTTTTTTTTTCTGCATTTATTTATTTACTGGGAGTGAGGCATGCATGCCACAACCTATGTACAGAGGTGAGAAGATAACTCGTGGAGTTCTCTCCTTCCAGGGATCAAACTCAGCTTCCCAGCCTGGGTGGCAAGCAACTTTACCCTCTGAGCCATTTCACTAGCCCCAGGCCACATTTGTTCCTGTGCTCACAATGATAAACATTAGGGTTGCCCCTGTTATGAAGTGAAAATCTAAAAATCTAGAATATTGTTCAGCCCTTGAACTGAGTCCCCTAATTCCAAAGTGATGGCCTCTGATGGGACCTGTGCAGGCAGCTGCCGTGGCTGCGTGGTGCTTCTGAGGCAGCTGTTGGCAGTAGCCTTGAAGAGTCTCTAAGCTGTCTTTTATTCAGTCTCCAAGACTCAGGACAGAAGCAAAGGAAAGGGGAAGGCGGTGGGGGGAAGGGGAAAGCTCCCCAAGAAGCTTCTGGAAGCTCTGAAGCCATCTGCTGGGCAGACTTGTCTAGATGGGGAAACTGAGTTCCGAGGAGCAGCAGTAGTTAGCACAATAAGCAGCAGATTCCAGGAGTCAAACCCTGGTACTCTGGTTCCAACAAGGATTTTCTTTTTTCCTGAAATCAACACGGGCCTGGGGTCAGCTCCAAGAGGCTGTATGGCTGCTTGGTTACCTCATCAACTCTTCGACAGGAAGTGGACTTCCATCCGATATGTGGGAGTGTGGGGGAAAGGCTGGTGCTGGCCCTGGGCCCCGGGTTCCACCTAGGTGCCAACAGCTGCTCCTGCGGGTCTTTCTGCCTCCCTCTCTTCATCTATAAAATGCTCACCTGTGTCTTCCCCCACAGATATGAGATCATGCCTGTGAATGGAACTTCTGGGCTGTGGAACTCTAAGCTGAAGAGATATGAGTGCGCTGAAACTTTTGGCTCCTTGAGCCCAATCAGATGATTCCAGCTCTTTCCCTCTCCTGAAGAGAAAGTTGCTCTGTCCCAAGGGCATATTTACCTCCACCCGCTCTGGGCCTGGCCTAGGCCCCTTTGGCCAACAATACACTCAAGCCAAATCCTGGCTCCGAGCCTCGCCTGAGGATAGGGCTGTGTCTGATCTGCATTAATCTGCCCTGGCCTTGCCAGACTTGGACTAAATTAAGTGCATCCCTGGCCAGCAGCTCTGTACTCACAAACTGCGCATTCTTCCATCCTATGTCCCTCCTACCCACAGCTGTGGCTTCCCATCAGGCAGAGGAAAGTTGACGGGACCTCCCATGCTCAGTCACCGGTGCCTTCCCTGGCCCTGGCTGCAGGCAGTAGGGAAATAGAGGGTCCCTGAGCCTGTAGGGAATCACTGCTAGGTCCCTCCTGTCCTTGCATGCAGTTTTTAACCCTTTCTAAATGCCAAACACTCTTCTAGGCACATGGAGAAGCAGAGAAACTCCTGGAATTTGCACTCCAGTGAGAATAGAGAAAGGCAGCATCTGCGAGGTGAGCCCTACAGGATGCTAGATAGAGAGTGGGGGTTGAGGGGGTGGGGGGGTAAGAGAGAAAAGGGAGTCAGTGAGGTGGCTCAGTGGGTAAAGGCCCTTACAGCCAAACCCAACTACCTTTGTTCTATCCCCAGATCCCACAAGGTAGTGGGAGAGAGCTGACTCCCAGGAGTTCTCTCACCTCCACAAGCTTGACATTCTCACACACACACACACACACACACACACACACACACACACACACACGAATCATTTTCTAAACACAGGCTGAGGCTAGAGCTGTGTGGTGAGTGCTTATCGAGCATGTGTGAGACTCTGGTCTCAACCTCAGCAAAACAGTAAATCTCAGTAGAGCAGTGTGGGGCCCCAGGAGTGGGCAGAGAGGAAGCAGTGGCGTTAGAACAGGAAGAGGCGGGTCCAGACAGGCATCCGTGAAAGAATGGCAGCTGGGTAAATCTCCAGCACTCCCTCAACCAAGGATTCTTAGAGTATCAGTACTCAGTATTCCTTTCTGCTTCTCCAGAAGCTAGAGAAAAGGCCAAGGTGTTGGAAGGACTCCCCAGAGGCAGGCCAAGAGATGGTGCCCTTCCTTCCTGCGTGGGAAGAGGCTTTTCTATGGGTGGAAGTCCTGTCGAGGCTCAGGGATGCTGGCGTGGCTTTGAAGGGGTCAGCAGCTAGAAACTGGGCAATGTATAGTCCACATTCAAGCCAAAAACTCAGGCTTCTTCTATAGTTAGATGACCCGGTTGATAAATTGAAACAGGCCTCAGCCAGAAATAGAAGCAACCCAAGGGAGGGTTCACGTTTACATCACCTGGGGAATATGATGTTTGCTTCATGAAGGAGCTCAAGCTATTGAGTAGCTAGAGGCATGGATGTCCGTCCTGTCTCCCTCAATCCCAGACCTGTGTACAGACACACACACACACGCACGCACGCACGCACACATACACACATACTCATGCAGTTCACAAACACTATCCTACACAGACCCACCTGTCATTCATCCACCAGTCCACACCAGAACACCACCTCATGACTCAGAAAGATTCCTAGGTACACAGACATGAGTTATCTTCCTCTCTCTCTCTCTCTCTCTCTCTCTCTCACACACACACACACACACACACACACACACACACATGCTCACAATATATACTACATGGAGTCGTTGCACATCTGCATATACAGCCCATCATGTTCCAGAACATGCTCAAACACACACAAACATATAATATGTACACATCACACATATCACAATCTATCCACCTACCATACCCAGGAGCTTACCCATGATAAAGCAGCAGCCTACCAAATCTGACTGAGCTCTCCAGAACCATTTCTGTTGCCCCATGGGGTTGGGTGAGTCTTCCTACAAGGTATCAACCTTCCTAGCAACAACTTTGTTCTTTGTTCCTGGAGAGGGAGAAGGAAGAACATTGGGATTTTTTAAGAATTAAAGAAACCTTCTTCCCATCTATCCTGCATAACAATCAGAATACTTTCATGTTACACTTAACAAAGAAACTGTGTTTTTAGAGTGTTTGCTACTCCTAGAAGACAAAGATTCAAAAGTGTATTATAGGCTAGGCATGGTGATGGCACACACCTTTAATCCCAACTCTCAGGAGGCAGAGACAGCAGATCTTTGTGACTTTGAGGCTGGGTAGTCTACAGAGTGAGTTCCAGGACAGCCAGGGCTACAAAAAGAA
Organism: Tokudaia tokunoshimensis; assembly: GCA_036184795.1. Taxonomy (NCBI): domain Eukaryota; kingdom Metazoa; phylum Chordata; class Mammalia; order Rodentia; family Muridae; genus Tokudaia; species Tokudaia tokunoshimensis. The sequence continues at coordinate 86,156,750 of BTHU01000011.1, forward strand.
ACCTTGTCTCAAACAACAGCAAAGTGTATTATAGGAGTACACACACACACACACACACACACACAATAGCAACAAGAACAGATGAAGCAGATAAGATGTAGTTCCAATAGAATGAATAACAATGTGAACAAACAAAAGAAAGGCTTTGAGACAAGGGTGAGTACTGTGCTGTACAGCCTACAGATATTTTTAAGGTAGGTGGTGTTTTGCCTGCAAGTATGTGTGTGCGCCCCATACATGCAATGTCTATGGAGGCCAGAAGAGGGAGCCAACTCCCTGGAATTGGAGTTGGCCGATAGCAAAATCCCATCCTCTGGAAGAGCAGCCTGTGCTCTTAATGGCTGAGCCACTTCTCTAGCCCCTTTCCATGTAAAATAAAAAGTAAATCCTTCTACATAATCCACTTTCTAGAGAATTTCAGGCTGAGGTAGTTGTACAGAGCTCAGGGAAAATCAGCACCAGAAGGCCATTCACCTGTATGTCCAATGCCACACCAATGGGTACTCTATCCATCCACCCAGCGAGGAAACATTCTAAGCACTGTGTAAGTCGATACACAAGTTGGGCTGCTGCAACAAAGTTACACTGCATTACAAGTGGATTGTTACTTTTCTTCTTGTTGTAACTAAACTCCTGACAAAAGCAACTTAACCTTAGGAAGGTTTACTCCTGTATTATCTTCTGTGAGCTTTAGGGTTTAGCTTTGCATTTAAGAATGGCATCACGTCTCTGTAGGGTTAGGTGCATCTTCTCCTACTGAGACCAGACAAGGCACCCCAGTTGGGGAACGGAATCCGGCAGCGATCAGGATATAAAATAAATAAGTAAATGGAAAAAAATAAATTGCGTGTTAAGGAAACAAACAAACAAACAAACAAAAGAATGACATTAATTTCAGGTCAGTGTTTCTAGATGGTTTAAGGAAGCTCCAGCATCGTTCACTGTGTGGGGGGCTAACTACTTGTGTGTAAGGAGGCATCAATGTTGTTCACTGTGTATGCTGCTCGTCAAACCAATATTTGTTGAAAAGCCAGCTCTTTTCTTATTAAATTTTCTTGGCCCCTTATCAAAAACAAATTGCATCCATGAGAAGGTCCTGCTGTTCTGTTTTGTTTGGTTTTGTTGTTGTCGCTGTTCTTTTTGTCTGTCCTTATGTCCATGTCATATATTACGCTGCCTGTGATTTTGTACTAATCTTTGAAGTTGGACAGTACCATTCCTCTAGTTCATTCTTTTGCAAGCCTGTTTTGGCTCTGCAGAGCACCTAGGGTTGCTAGAGGAATTTTAGGATGTGTTTGTTGATCCCTGGAAAGAAGAAAGTCCACGAGTCTTTGGTAGTGACTGCATTTGATCTGCAGATCGTGTCAGGAAGACTGACCTGACAGCACTCATTCTTCCCAGCTGGGCACACAGGACTTTTCTTTCAGTTACTAAACCTAACTCTACATATTAGCTTTTTCTTTGGCATCATTGTAAGTAAATTGTGTGTGTGTGTGTGTGTGTGTTCATCTGTGTTTGTGTGTGTATGTTCATCTGTGTGTATGTGTGTGTTCACATATGTTCATCTGTGTTTGTGTATGTTCATCTGTGTGTGTGTGTGTGTGTGTGTGTGTGTGTGCCAAAGAACAACCTCAAGTGTCATCACTTAGGTATTGTCCACCTTGTTTATTTGTTTGTTTGTTTGACACTGTGTCTCTGGAACTTGCTGCGGGCTCGGCTGACTCACTAGCAAACCCCAGGGGTCCACCTGTTTCTGTCTCTGAAGCACTGTGTTTATAAGTGTGCACCACAAGGGTGCTCCTCCAGGCCCAGCCCTTAGCACAGTCTCTGGAGACTGAACTCAGATCCTTGTGTTTAAAACACAAGTACTTTACCTACTGATCTATTTCTTTAGCCCCTAGAGTTGTGATGTCTGTGTGTGCATGTGTGTATTTGTGTGTGCATGAGTGTGCAACCATGCCTGTGACTGTGCAGACCAGAGGCTGATGCTCTGTTGTTTTCTTCCATCACTCTCCACCTTGTTTTCTTTTTAAAAATATTTATTTTCGCCAGTTGTGGTGGCACATGCCCGTACGATTTGCTGAAGGAGGTGGAGGCAGGAGGAACAGAGGTCGAAGCCAGCCTGAGCTACGTGTTTTTAAAAAAATATTAAAAATATTTATTTTATGTGTATGAGTGTTTTGCCTACAAGGATGTCTGTGAATATGCATACATATAGTGCCCACCAAGGCTAGACTAGAGTTACAGATGGCTGTGAGCTACCATGTGGCTGCTGAGACTAAAACCTGGAACCCCTAAGACAGCAGCCGGTGATCCTAGCCACTGAGCCATGTCTCCAGTCCTTTCTTTCTTCTCCTCTCTCCTCTCTCCTCTCTCCTCTTCCCTCTCCCTCTCCCTCTTCTTCTCTCCTCTCTGTCTCTCCCCCTCCCCTCCCCCCTCTCTCTCTCTGCTTCTCTTTCCCTCTCTCTCTGAGACAAGATGTCAGGGTATCAGTGTATCCTGGGGTATCTTGCAACTTCCTATGTAGGATGGCCTTGAACTGACAAAGACCCACCTGTTTCTGCCTCTTAAGTGCTTGTATTTTTAAAAATATATTTATTATTATTATTATTATCAATTGATTTATTATGTATAGTGTTGTACCTGCATATATACATGTATACCAGAAGAGGGCACTGGACCTCTTTATAGATGGTTATGAGCCTATGATTGCTGGGGATTGAACTCAAGACCTCTGGGAGAGTGGTCAGTGCTCTTAACCTCTGAGCCCTCATTCCAGTCCCTCTGCCTTATTTTCTTGAAACAGGATCTTTTCACCGAGCCTGCTGCAGCCAGTTTGGCTAGTCTGCCTAGCCATCGGTCCCTCTGGAAGCCCCCCACTGACACATGCTAGTCACCTGGCAATGCCTGATTTTAATGTGGGAGATGGGGCCATGAATCCTGGTCTTAGTGCTTGTGTAACAGGCATTGTTGTGTCCCCTGAACCAGCTCCCAGCTCTGGGGTTGTTTATAAGATCAGTTCTGGGGGGCTGGAGAAATGGCTCAGCGGGTAAGAGCACTGACTGCTCTTCTGAAAGTTCTGAGTTCAAATCCTAGAAACCACATGGTGGCTCACAACCATCCATAATGAGATCTGATGCCCTCTTCTGGAGTGTCTGAAGACAGCTACAGTGTACTTACATACAAAAAAATAAATAAGCCAGGGGGTGGTGACACATGCCTTTAATCCCAGCACTTGGGAGGCAGAAGCAGGAGGATTTCTGAGTTCGAGGCCAGCCTGGTCTACAAAGTGAGTTCCAGGACAGCCAGGGCTACACAGAGAAACCCTGTCTCGAAAAACCAAAAAAAAAAAAAAAAAAATCTTAAGAAAAAAGAAGATCAGTTCTGGATTGTTAACTGTCAGAGTATAGAACCCTTCATTTTAAATACAAATAACAGGACAGAAGGAACATCTAAGAACCAGGTTTTATGCTAAGGGGAAGTATAGTTGATAGAAATAAATAAGAAACACATACGCACACGCACACACTGTATTTCTCAATGCGATTCTTGCATGGAGTTCGCTGCCAGTAAAGCAGACGCAGGAGGAAGGGTTGAGAAACATAAAGAGCCCTGTGCAATTGATAAATCATGTTGGCCTGGAAAAACTCAAGGCCAAATAACTCAGCTGCCCAGCCCTGTCTCGCAGGGAGGGCTCCAGCTGTCCTGGAACACAGCTCTGCCCTCCCCCCGCAGAGAGTGCAGTCTGAACATCTCAAGGAAGACATCAAGAGAAGCACAACTCCTGTGGAGAGATACTGCAGAGGCTGGAGAGACGGCTCAGCAGCCAGGGGTAACTGAGGCAGGCACAGGAGCACAGCCGACCACACAGGAGCACGGGGCACTTACCTCAGTACTTCCAGAGGCAGAGGCAGGTGGGTCTGTAGGACTTCAAGGGCAGTCTGGTCTACACAGTCCAAGGCAGTCCAGAAGGGATGCCTGGGAGGGAAATCTATATGTTCTCTAGTTAGAGGTGAAAAACACTAGCAGATAAAAACCACTAAATATGGGACTGAAGAGACGGCTCACCCCTTAAAAGCACGGGTTGCTCTCACAGAGTACCCACATTTGGTTCTCAGCACTTATATAGAGCTCACGACTATCTGTAACTCCAAATCCAAAGGAACCTCCACCCTCTTCTGGCCTTTGTGGACACTGCATACATGTGTTACATAGACATACATGCAGGCAAAACACGACTCAGATGGTAGAGAGCTTGTCTATCATTCTTGAAGCACTGGGTTTGAACTCCATTACTACATAAACTGGGTATGGTAGTGCATCCTGGGTATAACAGCACCCAGGAGGTAGATGCAGGAGGATCAGCAGTTCAAGGACATCCTTGGCTACACAATGAGCTTTAGACCAACCTGGGCTATACGAGACTCTGAATCAAATCTTCTGGGAGCAGAAGAGCCCAGGGCTGAGGGATGGAACCTAGTGGTAGGGTTGTAGAGCATTCTGAAATTCTGCCTACACATCCTCCTGAAGCATTTGCCATACCAGCTGTGTTCACACAGGTCGGGGAGAACAAAAACTAAAGCGTGAGCACTGAGGCTGAACAAAACAGTATCCGAGAGTTAGAGCTCAGAATCTACCTGTATTAGTTACCTTTTTGCTGCTGTGACAAAACACCATGACCAAAAGCAAATTAAAGAAGTTTATTTTGGCTTATAGTTCTGAGGGCTGTGTGTTCATATGGTGGAGGGGAACGGGAAGTGGACGGGTCACATCCCAACACACACAGGAAGCGGAGAGATTGAGAACGGGGAGTGAGGTGGGACTATCACCCCTCAAAGCCCACGCATCAAGGAAGGACTTCCTCCAGCAAGGCTCTGTGTTCTAAAGGCTCCATAGCTTTCAAATAGTCACCAACCGGGGACTCAAATACATGAGCCTGGGGCGGGGGGCATTATTTCCCAGTCAACAGGTGCCACCTAAGAAGAGAGTCCCTGAAAACTACTTCAGACATTTATCTGAAAATATAAAATGGTTTCACGGTTTGAGAAGCTCAACAGTGATGGCAGGGTGGGAGGCAGAGACAGACAGATCCCCGGAAGCTTGGACTAGCCAGTCTGGCCCCCATGGTTAATTTCCAGGACAGTGAAAAACCCTGTCTCAAACAAAATGTGGAAAGTAGCTGAGGACTGACACCAAGGTTGCCCTCTAGCTTCCACCCTCTACACATGTGATGTGCAAGCACACACTAGCACTCACATCCGCATTCCCCACACACACATGAGTGTGTGTACACACAAACATGCTTTTAAAAGCGTGACATGGGGCCTATAATTAAAGAGAAAATGGGCTGGAGATGTAGCACAGTTAGTAGAGTGCTTGCCAAATATGTACAAAACTCTGGGTCCAACCTCCAAGGGCTTGCTGGTAGCTAGCCTAATCAGCAAGTCCCATGTCCCATAGACAGGATCTGAATAAAACAATAAGGTGGGTGGCCTCCAAGGAATAACATCCCTGCAAAACACACACACACACACACACACACACACACACAACTAAAATAACAAAATATTTAGAAAGGTTGTAGACTGAAAAAAATCAAAACAAACTCCTTCCAGGAATGGAGATGTAGCTCAGAGCAGAGTACTTGTCTAGAACGTTTGAGGCCCATTAAAAAAACAAACCTGAGTGCTTTCTAATGAAAACAACGAGGTACTTTACCAGCCGACTAAAATGCTATAGTATAGTAATTAAGGCAGTATGATTTAGGACAATTAGATAATGATGAACAAATTAAAAAATTGCACAAAATGAAGAGTCCAGAGATACATTGGGTTAGCTCTCCGTTACTGTAACAAAATGCTGGAGACAATTGACCTACATAGAAGAAATGGTTCTTTTGCTCCTTTTCAATTTTTTTTTTTTTTGAGGCAGGGTTTTTCTGTGTAACAGAGCCCTGGCTGTCCTGGAACTCTCTTTGTAGACCAGGCTGGCCTGGAACTCACAGAGCTCTGACTGCCTCTGTCTCCCGGGGGCTGGCATTAAAGGTGTGCACCACCTCAGCCAGCTGGAAATGGTTCTTTTGGCTCTCAATTTTAAGTGTCCATCTGCAGTTTGTTGGTCTGTTTTTTGGGGTCTGTGGTAAGATAGAAAACCATAGCAGCTCATACATGATGGGGAACTTGCTCACCTCATGACAACCAGGAACTGGAGAGAAAAGAAGGGGTGGGGTCTGGGGTATCCCCTTTAGGAACAAGCTCCTGATGACCCAACTTCCTTCTGGTAGGTTCCATCTGTTAAAAATTCCCTCACCTCCCAAGAGTGCAAAGTTTCTTCACAAACCTTCCACAAATGGGTCTTTGAGGGATTTTCAATATTCAAGTGATAGCTCAGATCCTCCTTACTATGAAATTGCATGCTGGGCTAGTTGAAAAATATCCAGGAAGGGGCAGGAGTGTGGCTCAGTGATAGAGCACTTACCCAGCATGCATAGGGCCTGGCCTGGCCCTAGAAGCTGTACTTCCAGTTTAGAGTCTCAGTCTTTTGGTCTGGGCTGTAGTACCTCCTGTGAGACTGGGCAAAAGCAAGCCTCAGGCCCAGGTCAACACAAGCACAAAGAGAAACGCAGATGCTGTATTGTGTACTGAATTGCAGTATTTTCTGGATACAAGCATTCCAAGTATTGTATGGAATGTTCAAAGCATTATCACAAATTAGGCTTTGTGTTTGATGGTCCTTCCTGGTTGTAAGCTTATGTGAGTGCTTTGAGAATGCTCAAGGTCATTTGTGCTTGGCATTCACTGCAAGGGTGATCAGTAAATCCCATGTCTTAAAATTTTTTTTTTAAATGTAAATTTGTGGGCTGGAGAGATGGTTCAGCGGTTAAGAGCACTGACTGCTCTTCCGAAAGTCCTGAGTTCAAATCCCAGCAACCACATGGTGACTCACAACCATCTGTAATGAGATCTGACGCCCTCTTCTGGTGTGTCTGAAGACAGCTACAGTGTCCTCATATAAATAAAGTAAATAAATCTTTAAAAAAAAACAAACAAAAACAAAAAAATATAAATTTGTTAGCCAGGCAATGGAGATGCATGTCTTTAATCTCACTACTTGGGAGACAGAGGCAGGCAGATTTCTGAGTTTAAGGCCAATTTGGCCTACAGAATGAGCTCCAGGATGACATAGGTTACATACAGGGTTGTATAGAGAAACCCTGTCTCAAAAATAAATAAATAAATAGATATATTTGTTTTATTTTGAAATTTATTTTAATTGTGTGTGTGTGTGTGTATACACGCATGTGCGTGCACATCCGTGAGCATAAGGCCAAAGGAATAAGATACCCTGGAACAGGAACAGTGGCCTGTTGCGAGCTGACTGACATGGTTGTTGGAATCAAATCGGGTCCTTTGCAAAAGCATTACATACTCTTAACTGATGAGCCAACTCTCCAGCCCTAGATTTGTCTTATTCTTATTTTAAGTACGTCAGTGTTTTGCCTTCATGTGTGTAAGTGCATCACATGCCTGTAGTTCCTGGGATGGTCAAATAAACCCTGAGACTGGAGCTGAAGATGCTCTTAGGCAGTGAGCTGCGTCCCCAGCCTCACAGACGCACTTTTACTCTGAGAGCATTAGACCCCACTTAACCCTTCTGATGTGACTCAGTCCCATCATACATGGAAGAGCAGCTGTTTGAGAAATTGAAAAAGCAAGCAACAGAAAGAAAATATCATAATACACACACAGAAATGATAAAGGGTGTATGCAGAATATATTTTTAATGTCTTCTGCATTAGTGGGAAAAACAAAACAATATAAAACAGACCAAATATAAACAAAATTTTCCAGAAGAAATTTAAAATACTAACAAACGAATACAAACATATTGGAAAATTTGTTAAAAATAAATGTTTCCCAACCTGGGTGGTGGTGGTGCATGCTTTTAATCCTGGTAGCGAGTCCCAGGTGTGTGAGTGTGTGTGTGTGTGTGTGTGTGTGTGTGAGAGAGAGAGAGAGAGAGAGAGAGAGAGAGAGAGAGAGAGAGAGAGAGAGAGAGAGAGAGAGAGAGAGAGAGAGAGAGAGAGAGAGAGAGAGAGAGAGAGAGAGAGAGAGAGAGAGAGAGAGAGAGAGAGAGAGAGAGAGAGAGAGAGAGAGAGAGAGAGAGAGAGAGAGAGAGAGAGAGAGAGAGAGAGACCGAGACAAGCAGGTTAGCTGGAGCAGAGAAATTACCTAAACACGCCATGGAACGGTGTGGTTGCCGGAAAGTGACCAGCAGAGGGCAGCATTTAGCTTTCCCGGCTCCCAACTCCTCCCCACTGCAGGCTTCAGACAGCACTCTGTCCCTTTGCCTCAGCTGGAAACACCAAATAAGCCTGTGAAGACGCCCCAGTTTCAGACAGCGGGCCTTGGTGTTACAGAACATGGGCGTCAGCCTGCGCCCTAAGCCAGGTTCTGCTAACTCTTTTTAATAAACCAATGAAAAGAACCCATTTAGGGGGTGGTAAGACTGAGCAGTTAAAACATGCACTTCTCTTGCAGAGGGCTGGAGTTTGGTCCTCAGTACCTGTATCACACAACTCACAGCCGCCTGGTCCTTATCTCTGGCTCCAAGGGGATCAAGTGCCTCTGACCTCTGTGGACTGTGGACATTAGCCACACTGTAAACATACACACATGCAGTAACAAAGTTTTTCAAATCCAAAATAATAGTGAGGAACAGAAAAACACTTAAAGAGGTACCAAGAGAAGAGAGACAAAGCATCATCCCTACCCCAGTCGCTCTTCCAGCCCAGTACGCACAGCTCTCGGCCGGCCGTCCAGCCAGCGCGTGGTTCAGGTCACCCTTGGTTGGTCAAAATTCAATCTCATCCTGTAGGGTGGTCTAACAAATTATAATCCCTTTCCAAGAAAAGTGTGAGATTCCTGTGAAAACTGCCATTTGTTTGCGTCCGTGGTCTCAATAGACAGATTGAGGGGCACAATCGTCATCTGTTTGGATTATCTTCATTCCTGGAGAGCCAGTTACACTAGGAAATGTGGCGTCTCCCAGGAGCTCTGTGATACAGTGAGCAGAGACTGCGCCTTCAGTGTCTCCTCGGCTCATGAACCGGAGACTCGGCCAACAGCAAGAAGACACGGGCGTGCTCAAGTTCACAGAGCAAGGCCAGGTTTTCTGATCAGAGTGTAGTGTACTCTCTCTCCGGCAAGGTGTATCCTTAATGCCAGCACTCCAGAGGCAGAGAGGTAGGCAGACCTCCAAGGCCAGCCTGGACTACAAAGCCAGTTTAGGACAGCCAGGGTTACACAGATAAACCCAGTCTTCAACACCAATAAACGAGAAAGAAAGACAGACAGACAGACAGAAAAGAAATGGAGCACATTTCCTGCTTTACCATTAAACCGCAAAGGTCAAATCTACCTAGAAGGGACTTCAGCTCATATGCTGTCTTAGTTACTGTGCTATCGCTGTGAAGAGACATCACAACCAAGGCCACACTTTTAAAAGAAAGCATTTGACTGAGGGCTTGCTTACAGTCTGTGATCATCATGGCGGGAAGCAGGCAGGCTTAGCCTTGGGATCCTGATCTGTAGGCCTCAGGTAGCAAGCAAAGAAAGAGTGTTTGGGCCTGGAATGGGCTTTTGAAACCTCAAAGCCCAACCCATCACCCCATTCCCACCCCCTACCCCCATTAGGTATACAAACTGCTCCAGTTAGACTATTCAGGAACAGCCTTGAAAAGGGTATCAGGACTCCACAGGAACAGGCTACACCATTTACTGGGTCAGGGTGTAAAAGAAACTGTGGGATCAGAGAAGGGTCCCTAGAAGAGAACTCCCCTCCCCTTTCCAATAGCTTTGATGTGAAAATAAAAAGGCACAGTGGTGTAAATGATGGATCAGCACCTGTGTAGACTGGGTGGAATTCTTTCTCACCTCTCCCTCTAGCCCCCAAGCCTATGACAGGCATCATTAATCAACTGTAGAACTCTTACCCGTTAGCTCAGCCTGTCTGGAATTCATCTCATCACTGTGCACCATCGATGTGCTCCTTGATCAAGCAAAAGGAGGTGCAGGAGGACCCTGTGCCCTCTTCTCACCGTGCATTATCTCCCGGGTAGTCATAATTGCATACTTTGTGCCCAGAACTGTGTTGAGTGTTTTCCTTTCAACCCACTTGCCCATAAGTTCCCAGATGATTGGTCTGGCTTCACGACTGAGATATACTGAGGCTGAGAGGGTGTTAGGATCCTCACAGTGGCAAAACCCAAATCTAACAGCAAACTTGGTCCCAGCCCAGGCTCCAGGTAAGCTCTTTTGGGAAGTCAGGGAAGCCTGGTTTAAGCCTGGAGACAGTAGGAGGACTGACCGGTCTGCAGTGTCGTCTGAAAGATCTCTTGTTTCTTTGTTCCTTCATGTCACGTCACCTCACTGAGAGCGGGACAACAAAAGGTAAAACCCTCCAGTTACACAGTACCTATTGAAGAAATAAAAACACTCAAGAGGCCTGAGTACATCAAATTACACAGAGCTTGTATTCACCCCAGGTAGGGCAGTCCCAGGCAGAGAAGCCAGAAGTAGCCCCAAGCTCCAATTTGTTCAAGTTGTAAAGGCAAAACCTTCCACTGTGATGCATCTAGAAAGACAGCTGTGGACATCTGCACCAAGCCATCCTTGTTTGCAGAAGCAGAGAGACAATAGGTGAGTGCTCAGGCAGTTGTGATGACCTTGAGGTCAGGGACACATTGTATAGAAATTTATGACTAATCTATATGACCAGTGAGTGAATCTGTGGCTGGTCTACATGACCAGAGACCTGTTTTATCTAAGGTCGTTTTAGCACTTAAAGTATTCTTGAGAAAAGCTATAGTTCAGTAGCCTACTACACTTCTGTATAGACTGACAGCATGACCTCTCCATGGTGGGGTTAAGGGGGAAGGGTATTTATTGTATATGTGAGGGAAAGAACAGCCAAGGGCATCTAGAAGAGTCCAGAGCGGAGAAAGAGTAGACTGAACATGGCTGGCAGATTGAACCTGGCCAGGAGAAAAGCTGGAGCAAAGTCGGGGGAAGGGGGGCATTGAGAGAGGGAGGGCACAGGAGAGCAAGAGAGCTAGAGACAGAGAAGGAGACAAAGCAAGGAAGACGAGGAAGAGAGGGAGAAGGGGCAGAAAGAAGGGGATAGCTGAAATAGCAATGTTATAAGGAGGATGGCTGGGGGAGGGGTTGAGGAGAAGGGAGGAGGGGAGAAGAGCGGGGCTGTTAGTGTGGGCTCTGAAATGTGTAACAGGCACTGTGATGCTGAAGGAGCCTGGAGGCCTGCCTGAGCTTTGATAGGCTCAGTAGACACCACAGTTAGCCATCTGTCCCTTCCACCTTTTGGAATTTAGGGAAATGGAGTTTTCTTTGGACCTGACATCCCAGCCTTTTGTTGAAGAAAGGGGGCAACATTATCTCTTCTGTAACTGCTTCTCAGCTGAAATCAGGATGTGCTTGTCAGGGCTCAGGAAGGCTGGAAGACTGGGTGTGGTGGTGTGAATAGGAATGTAACACACACACACACACACACACACACATACACACACACCCCGCCGCCCATAGACTCATGTGTTTGAATGTCCAACTCAGGGAACAGCACTATTAGAAGGTGTGACCTAGTTGGAGTAGGTGTGGCCTTGTGGGAGGAAGTGTGTCACTCTGGAGGCGGGCTTTGTGGTCTCATAAGCTCAAGCTAGGCCCAGCGTGGCACACAGTTGCTTCTGCTGCCTGCGGATCATTATGTGGAACTCTTAGCTCCCTCTCCGGCACCATGTCTGCCTGCATGGCACCATATTTCCTGCCATGACTAAATTTTTGGAACTGTAAGCCAGCCTTAAATGTTTTTCTTTATAAGAGTTGCTGTGGTCATGGTGTCTCTTCCCAGCAATTCAAAGAAGAAATTGAGCATCTGTGAGTTACTTCAGCTGTGGCAAGACAGCCACTAGACCAAAATTACCTCTCTTCATCTACAGGCAAATACTGTCCAAAGAAAGGACACACATACAGGCTTAGGACAGCTTAAATCTGCCGAGACAGAGTAGGCGAGTCCTTAATATTCCTGTTTCTCTAAGTCTGTCAGATGACCCTGGCCAGAAGACTGAAGACTGATGGTCCAACTTCCTGACTTCCTGGGGCTATATGGGTAGGCAGCTGTCTCTACAGCTTGTCTCAGTTCTGGAAGCTGTGTTAGACTTCCTATATTTTCATAAATGTTGGTCATTCTTAGATTTCTGACGGGGTTGAAGACTGTTAGTCTCATAGCCAGCCCAAGATGTTTAGCATTGAGAAGGCTGATATAGATTTAAGAAGATGGTTTTCAGATGGCATACAATTTAAAGCGAGGACATGAGTCAGGTGTAAAATTATAGTCTTTTAAGTTAGGATAGATGACAAAGGTCTTAGTTAATTGACAAATATGATGGACTGGGTGTTAGGTCTATCTTGTATTTTATTATTTACATTTGGAGAGAAAGGTTTTTTTTAATTAAACAGAAAGGGTGAAATGTTGCAGAATATTTCCTGTCCAATCACATTGAGACAGTGCAGGGCCTGTGATTGGACAGGAAGGAGGAGGCGGAGCGAGGAGTTGGGAGGTCAGAGGGCAGGCACACAGGTGAAGGAGAGGCTCGAGGGAGGTAGGAGTATCAAGATGGAATCAGGCATTAGATTATCTAAAGCTTAGAAATTGGGATAAGACTTCTATCATTGTATATTGGCATCTTGTAATTGTGAGTTTACTATACATAAATCTAATTGGCAAACTAAATAAGCTTTAAGAGTTTTGATTTACTTGGTTACTATAATATGGGCCCGCCGATGGCAGAGAACTGGTGTTCTGTGGTTACTGGACCGTGGGTCTGCCAACCCTGCCAGGACTTGGTGCTAAGGCCTGGCGGGGCAGGAGAGTTGGCAGGGCGGTCATTTTTTTAAAAATATTTCCCGCTATAGAGGACCCTTTGAGTTTGTAGGCAAGAGCTGATTTTGGAGTAATTGTAAAGTCAAAATTGATTACTGGGAGCAGTTGCCGAAAAGCAAGTTATTTTAAGTAAAGGAATACTTTTTTTAAAAATGTAGATTTTAAGTTACTAAATAGTAGCATGATAGCTTGAGTTTGTTTTTACATTGAAACCTGTCTTGTGAGTTTAAACCTGTCTGCCTTTCTCAACAGGAGACCTGGCTCTAGAAACGGACTCCAGAGACAAGCTCTAGAAAAGACAAGGCCTGATTCTTCTATATGAAATGGAATAACCAGGTAGCTGCAGTCTTGAGGGGAGGAGCTGGCTAAAGTTGGCATATTGCTGCTAAACTTGTCAGCTACAGTTAGCCACCAACACCATCAGAGATCTGGGAAGGATAAATTAAAGAGAGAAGTACAAACCAAATGGTTGTTGTATCAATTAAAATGACAGAGACCTACTGACCTGGTCAGTCACCCCAGGCATCTCTATGGTAATCTTGATAGCTTTGTTGGGCGCAGAGATCCCAGAGTGGCTTCAGTCTTTGGCTGCAAGGCCCAGAAGATCCAAGAGACTTTTCTGTGGATGAGGAATTCGATAGACTGATTTGCCTTGGAGAGGCAAAGAGGGCACTGGATTCCCCAGTGTCCTGCTTGCCCCCAGTTCAAGCAGGGTTCTGGCGGAGGTGAAGGACGGTTCTTCACCCAGTGACCAGCTTTGACACATTTGAAGCAAGTCCCCAGAGGACTTTGTTTTTGCCTGGTCATCGGCTTTGGAGGAGACCTTAGGGGTGCTGCTGGGACATTTTAATTGACACAAAGACAACTTGGTTTATACTTCCTGCTTTAATTTATCCCTCCCAGATCTCTGATGGTGTTGATAGCATTTTGTCTAGCAGGGGAAGCCTTTTTCATTAAACACTTTCAATGCCATATTCTACAAAGTCCTCTGGGGGGTTGAGGGCCACCATCTGACCCATTAAGTATTCCTAATTTTAAACAAACTTCGCTTGTTTTCAGTTACTTGCTCAGATTTAACCTTAACAGGATATACAGGAGGCTAAAGGTTTTCCCTGTAAATGAATTACATTTGTATTTAATATAGTTCTGAGCACATTAAGTAATTTTATCATTTATAAGGTGACTGACCGTTAACTTGCATGTCTTAATTATCTTTAACAATTTACTACAAGTTAGTAACTTTTTATAAGATCAGGATTTTAGTCTTATCCCTGTTAAGTTTGAGCCTTAAGCTTTTGAATTGAGGATCTAATCAAATTATTTAGCATCAAAATAAAATTTTAAGCCATAAATACAATCTACAGAGAGACTGGGAACTTTACTTTCCTGATTCTTTCATAGTGTGACATTACAGAATATCATTTCTTGTATGACTTCATTTAGCCAAGTAGCTAAAGCTTAACAAAGTTTAGCAAAGAGAGGTTAGACCTATAGTTTTATGTCAGTTTCTTCCAAACTGAATAGGCCTTAGGAATTTATAAATCTTATTTATCAAACATACCTTATTCGTTAAACATATGTTGATAATAAGTGTTGTGTTTTATAAAAAGGAGATCTGGGATAAGTTTTGTAGAGCCAGGTATGGTGAGGTGGAAGGGCTGCCTCAGTGGGCCCTGCTGAGGACCCCATCCTGCTGAGGTACCAGCCATATGACCGGTATAGTACAGAATAGAGTTTAGTTAGGGCATGAGAAGGGAGGAGAGAGGGAAAGAGAGAGACAGAGAGACAGAGACTGGCCAGGAACACATGGGATACGGAGGGGGCAGGGGAAAGGGGAGGGGGAGAAAGGGAGGAGGGGAGAGAAGGAACAGAGAGTAAGAGACTAAGAGAGAGAGGAGGGGGCAAACAGCCCCTTTTATAGTAAGCCAGGCCTACCTGGCTGTTGCCAGGTAACTGTTGGGCGGAGCCTAGAAAGAATGCTAACAATAAGTCCTTTTTTTTTTTTTGGCGCGACAGGGTTTCTCTGTGTAGCCCTGGCTGTCCTGGACCTCACTCTGTAGACCAGGCTGGCCTTGAACTCAGAAATCCACCTGCCTCTGCCTCCCATGTGCTGGGATTAAAGGAGTGCACCACCACTGCCTGGCAAGTTCTATCAAACACGCTTTAGCAAATTAAGATTACGTACACATAGATTTTTTTATGAACTATTAACCTTTTATTACAATTTTTTAAAAATAATTTATTTGTATTTTCTACGCATTGGGGTTTTGCTTGCATGTTTACCTAAGTGAGGGTGTCAGAACCCTTGAAACTGGAGTTATAGTCAGTTGTGAGTTGCCATGTGGGTGCTGGGAATTGAACCCAGGTCCTCTGGAAGAGCAGCCAGTGCTCTTAACCACTGAGCCATCTCTCCACCTGTCTTGTTACAAGCTTTACACTGACTTTTGGTCAGAGATTTTACAGATTTTTTTTTAAACTATACCCAATGACTTTGCACAACTGTTCTTACAAATCTTGAGATAAACTTTACACTTTGGCCCAAGTTTTAGAGACTTAAGGGAGAGGAGTATCTAGAGAGTTGAATAACCAGGAGTATGAGATATTGGGAATGGGTTACTTTGTAGCTGTTTTCAAGAACACAGTGCCTTTCCTGGGCTGTTCTGTTCTGTTCCCCTTCTCCCTGTCACAGAGTCAGGTGCCCTGCGTGTCCCAGGACAGAGATTTTGAAGGAAACTTTTAAACACACAGGCTGGGTCTGGAGAGGGAGGGTCACGACCCAACTCCAGAGCCAGCTATTTCTTAAGGAGTAGAACAGCATAAAACAATTTTAAAAATATTACCATATCCAAAAGATGTTTGAATCTCTGAGACTAAATCCAGTGATTAGAGGGAGGAACTAGAACAAGCGGAGAGCGAAGGCTCAGACATAAGAACAGGAGACAAAGGAGGCTCAGACATGAGAGTCAAGAGCCGAGAAAGTCTAAAGAAAAAGATCGGGGATCATTTATTTGTACTGTGGCAGAAGTTGTTATACGATCTGCGAGAATTTGGAAATAAACATGCCATCTTTGGCCATTGGAGCTGTACTGAGGCCAAGCCGCTTGCTGTAAGACCATCGGATCTCCGAGTCTTGGGAGGAAGAGATTAGAGAAGGCAGGTGAGAAGTGTTCTGACTGGGCTGTAGAGACAGGAGCCAGCTGAGAGATAGCACAAGCAGGAGAGAAGATGGGGTAAGAGATGGTAAGAAACTTGTCACAAACAGGAGCTCCACCAGAGGGAGGATTTCACTATCTAAGAGCCCCTCTACCTCTAAGATATTGGAAGCACGTATTTATGTTAGAGCAGGAAGCTCCTAGTGGGAAACAGGGAGCTTAGGGAAAGAGTCACAAACAGGAACTCTACCAGAGAGAGTGTTAGAGTTCTGTCTAAGCTCCACCCCACAATTACTTGGCAACAGCCAGGTATGCCCCTCCCCACAGTTACCTGGCAACAGCCAGGTAGGCCTAGCCCACTATAAAAGGGACTGCTTGCCCCTCCTCTCTCTCTTACTCCTCTTACCCCCCTCTCTTCTTTCTCTTACTCTCTCTTGCTCTCTTGCTTCTTCTCTCTCTCTCTCTCTCTCTCTCTCTCTCTCTCTCTCTCTCTCTCTCTCTCTCTCTCTCTCTCGCCCCTCTTGGACTCTCCTCCCCTCCCCCTCTCTCCACGTGGTCATGGCCGGCCTCTGCTTCTCTACTCTCTCCCTCTCTCTGCCTTTCTCTGCCTCCACTACCCCATTAACTCCCATCCTCTGCCCTGAATAAACTCTATTCTATACTATGTCGGTGTGTGTCTGGTCCCTCGGGGGAAGGGATGCCTCGGCATGGGCCTCTGGGGCAGCCCCTTCCCCCACACCGCCGTATACCATATTCTCAAATCTTTTTCTTTTTATGCACAACAGAGAGGATTCCAGTAAACTCCAGAAGTGAGCGGAGAGCTTGTGGTGGGGGGAAGAGCAAAGATGGTAGAGAGAAGAGTAAGTGTTTCTGTGACAAGAATTTCTATCCAGGGCACCCTCAAGCAGACAAGAGAAACTTGCCAGAGAGAAATGCCCCAAATCACAAAGGAGAGACATCTCTTTCCAGTAGGATGTCAGAAGCTGCCTGATGTCCCCGCGTGACTTCCTAGCAGGAGTAGGATCTAGGGGCCAGAGCAGGTGGCTCTGAGGTGACACCCAGGTAAGAGGAGAGAGGCAGAGCATCTCCACAGGCTAGGCACCCAGGGTGTATAGCAGGCTCCAAGAGACGACCTGATCTTCACAGTGGAGAAGCAGACTCGAAAATCTAGAGTCAAAACTGGTGGGTGGCAGAAACCAGCAGATGCAAATGATCTATATACCTTAGAAGAGGCGGAGCCCATTTATGTCATTTATGCCTCTCCTGAGTGTTGGCACCGGATAAGTAAACTGATCTATGCTGCAGTTAAGGTGACGGTTTTTATTGTAGAGAACGAGGGAGAGACATCCAGGGGCAGAGATTGAAAGACTGAAGATGGGCATCAGACTGCACCTGGTCAGGGTGTGTGTGTGGTGGTGGTGGGGGGATAGAGGAAGAGTGTGGGAGAACAAGAGTGTGGGGTGGGGGGGTGGAGGGAGACAGAAAGAGAGAGGGAGACAGAGCAAGGAAGACAAAGAGAAGTGGGGGGAGAAAGGAAGAGTAGGCAAAAAAGGGGGAGCCTTCCTGAAATAGCAGGGCTACAAGGAAAATAGTAACTTGGCTTGTCCTGTTTGACCCTTAATTAAGACACGGAGGTATCTGTATAGTTTAAAGCTGCTGGCCTTTTGCTGGGGCAGTCTCTCAGCTAGCCCATCTAACTTATCCTGACTTCTCCCCCGCCCTGTCTCTCCTCGTGGCTCTCACCGCATGCTTCCAGCTCCATCTCCCTTCTGCTCCCTCGTAGCCTCTCTAGGCTTCTGTTCATCTCTGCCTATGTCTCCTTTCCAGCCCCGGAAGTCCTGCCTCCATAAAGCCTCCCCAGGTCCAGTTGTCATTCCAGTCTGAACCGATCAGCAGCAAGAGAACACTTGATCCATCTTTTAAGGGTTGCCCTTTGCCACTGAGGGCTGTTTGGCCTTCCCCGCTGTAGCTTGCTTTTTAATATAAGGATCCCAGGGAATCATCTCTTGGGCAGGTGAGGAAAGACAACCATGTACATGCATTTACATTACAGCAGAAAACCGGTCAAGGGTCACAGAAATGACAATACCAAAATCCTGCCGCCAATTGCTCTTTGCTGTTGAAAATACATGGACACACCATACAAAGTGCAGGAAGGCCATCTTGTTAGTTTGGGATAGGGGAGGAGGGTAGATGAGCTGGGATGTTAGTGTGGAATCTGAAATGTATAACAGGCACTGGGAGCCTGGGGCCTGAGCTTTGTTAAAAGGAACCACAGATGACCATGAATCTCTTCTCCCCTTTGGAATACAGGAGATTGAAGTTTCCTTTGGACCTGACAACATCTATCCCTTACCATGGGAGATTAGCAAGTAGAATGGCCGTATTGTGTAGAGGAATTTTAATCCAGCAACATGGCTGATCTGACAAGGAATCACAGCCAAAGACCTTCTAGGTCTGTGTGATCTGGTGTCAGTGACACACATCTTTAATCCCTCTGGCTGGAATATAGACATACCTTTAATCCCAAGCAACAACATGTAAGTGGAGAGCAATTCGTGAGTCTAAGTCAGTTGAGTCAGTTTGGTGTAGTTCAGAGTGGAGTGGTGGGGTGGCGTCAAGGGTTGTGCTAATGATGAGAACAGGACCACCAGAGTTAGAAACAAACCGGAAGCTACTTTATTCACCCCGAGAAGCACTTCTAGCTGGCTAGGGAGTTGAAGCCTCAACCTTGAAAGGAGGGAGCAGGTTCTTCTTAAAGAATAAAACCACAAGCCGAAGTTCAGGGGGTGATAAAGAAGGAATTCATAAATTGAGGGTTAGTCCTTGAGTAACAGCCTGTCCTGGATGTGACTTTTTATGATAGCAGGATGTTTGTACAGGTTCAAGGCTATTTTAACAAGGCTTATCTCAACTTTTATGAGGCTAACACAGGCCAGGTGGTTCTACTGAAGCTGAAAAGAATGTTGAGCTAGGGGATATGCAGTGAAATAGGGGCGGCAGAACAATGCTTGGAATTACTTTGGGCTATTCGGGAGTACAGTTGAGTTCTGTTCAGTCATTGCCATGGAGTTGAGTTCATTTGTGAGTTCATTCGGTTCTGTACAGGTCATCAGAGGCAGTTTTACTGAGAGAGTTTTACAAAAATAGGTTTCAGGTGAAGATAGAACAAGCCAGAGAATGAGAAGGAGCCAGAAGATTAGAACGGATTGCCAGAGTTAGTTTGAGGCCAAGCAGAGCAACTCAGTCAGAAGCCTAAAGAAGCCATTTTAAATCAGTAAGCTTGGAGAGGAGTTTGGGCCCAAACAGCTGAGTTGAACCAGCCAGTCAGAATACAGAAAGGGCTAGATAGGATGAGCGTATTCATCATTAAGCCTCCGAGATGACAATTACATCTGGCAAATAAAAGTTACTTTTAGAGTATTGTATCTTGGTTGAAGTTACAGGCTATAAAGAAAAACAGAAGCTATGGAGGGAACCACACAAGGATGTAGGGAGTGCAAGCCTAGGAGATAGGGGATGACTGATAGCCCTGGGCTTCCTGTAGTGAAAGACACAAACAGGGATAAAGGTCCTAATGCCATGAGTTGTCTTAGTTAGGGTTTCTATTCCTGCACAAACATCTTGACCAAGAAGCAAGTTGGGGAGGAAAGGGTTTATTCAGCTTACACTTCCACACTGCTATTCACCACCAAAGGAAGTCAGGACTGGAATTCAAGCAGGTCAGGAAGCAGGAGCTGATGCAGAGGCCATGGAGGGATGTTTCTTACTGGCTTGCTTCCCCTGGCTTGCTCAGCCTGCTCTCTTATAGAACCCAGGACTATCAGCCCAGGGATGGCACCACCCACGATGGGCCCTCCTCCCTTGATCACCAACCTAGAAAATGCCTTACAGCTGGATCTCATGGAGGCACTTCCCCAACTGAAGCTCCTTTCTCTGTGATAACTCCAGCCTGTGTCAAGTTGACACACAAAACCAGCAAGTACATGCGTTCCATCAGTGGTGATGAGGTGGATGGCCTGGAGATACGGCTAGGCAGTTTAGAGTGCTTGCTTCTCTTGTAGGGGACCTCAAGTTTGGTTCTCAGTCATATTGGTTGTTTTGTGACCTCTTGTAAGTTCAGCTCTCTACCCTCTTTTAGAGATTCCATGAATACCCACACTCACATGGGTACATCTCCAAAATATCTCTCTCTCTCTCTCTCTCTCTCTCTCTCTCTCTCTCTCTCTCTCTCTCTCACACACACACACACACACACACACACACACACACACAAAATACATAAATAAAAAATAGTTAAAAATTAAAAACCAGCCGGGCGGTGGTGGCGCACGCCTTTAATCCCAGCACTTGGGAGGCAGAGGCAGGAGGATTTCTGAGTTCGAGGCCAGCCTGGTCTACAAAGTGAGTTCCAGGACAGCCAAGGCTACACAGAGAAACCCTGTCTCGAAAAACCAAAAAAAAAAAAAATTAAAAACCAAAACCAGCGATGCTGTGGTAGAAGGGTGTGTTGGAGGGAGAGCCTTGCCAAGAACACACAACACTCTGAAGGCCTCTTCTCTGTCAACCGTGATGTGGCTGGTGTGGAGATAAGATGGGGCTCATCTTAGTCAGAAGCAGCCAGCTCCTGGGCCCTTCTCCTTATGTGGTGCATGTGAAATGGAGGCTAAGTATCACTGTTCTTGAGTCATCCATTTGAAGAACACTTGAGGGACTCCCCAACATTCTTCAGGAGTCTCTGACTACTGCCACTATGCAGCTACAGTGTGCGTCAGGCTTCTGGTCCTTACCAGAGATGTGATTCTTCTCATGGTACCAGAGACATGATTCTTTGACTGTGCACCTTTCCTGCAGTCGTGGCCTCAGCATGGCTGAAGGCTTGTTTCCAGCCTGTTCATTGATTGCAGAGCACCTTAGTCCAGGCATCCCAGCACCTGTCTCTGCCTCTTAGGTGTTTCAGCGATGCTTCGCTCCAGCCCAGGGAAGGAGGCCCCCATTTCAAGGCTCTCTTTATTGGGACGATCATCTCCAGGTGTAGGAGGACGATCCTACAGGGGTCTCTATACAGAATACATATAGACTTTTGTCAGAGTCCAATCATTCCTGGTGTGCAGCAGGCAAAGTCAACTGTTGTTAATCCCAACAGCCTGAGCTCGATTTTGATAATTTACAGACCAGAAGGACTACTGGACTCCTGTAAGTTATAGTGTGACCTCCAGGTACAAACTGTGTTTGCCTATACACACATGCACACAAAACACATTAAAAGGAAAGTTAGAATTTCTATGATATTGCTTTTCTCATTACTGGACCGAAACTGATAGAAACAAAACAAAACAAAAATCTTGTAGACCAGAGATATTAAGAGCCACTTTGCCTAGTCCCAGGTAAAATGTAAATATGAAACCACTCAGCTCATTGTCTAGTTAGGTGGCAAATGATGAATGTAAGCAGTTCTTTTGCTACTGCAGACTGGAGATAAAGACCCAGGGGTTCGTCCGAGGTATGGCTCTGTTCGTTAACAGAGCTGGGTTGACTTCTCTCCTGGTATAGCTGTATCGGAGTGGAGTGTCTTTGAGAAGCTAGGATCTCAGACACTCAACCACCACCAAAGCCACCTAAGACCTGTGTCTCTTGGGTTCTTGTCTCTGTATAAACTGAGGACATGAGAACATGTATGATGTATGTTTGAGGGGAAGGATTTTATTGCAGGTATGAGGGAAAGTACAGCCAGGGTCATCTGGAAGAGTCCGGAGCAGGGAGAGAAAGTAGACTGATCATGGCCAACAGACTGGAATAGAGCGCGAGAGGAGGCTGGGGAGCGAGAGAGGAACACAGAGGGACTGTGGGCAAAGGAGACTGAGAAAGAGGGCTGGGGGAAGAAGAAGAAGAAGGAGGAGGAGGAGGAGGAGGAGGAGGAGAAGAAGAAGAAGAAGAAGAAGAAGAAGAAGAAGAAGAAGAAGAAGAAGAAGAAGAAGAAGAGAGAGAGAGAGAGAGAGAGAGAGAGAGAGAGAGAGAGAGAGAATGAGAATGACCCAAAATGAGAAGCTGGGAGTCAAAGCCCAGAAGCTGGAGAAGTTTAGGGAGTATGGTGAGAAGAGCTGAGTAGAGCCAGGATGCCAGTGCTCACTCTGTTAACAGGTATTTGTGAGGCTGAGAGCGCCTGCAGGCCAGCCTGTGATTTGGTATCCTAACAGACAAAACAGATAGCCATTTGTTTTGTTTTTGTTTGTTTGTTTGAACCTGACAGTCTCTCAGATTTGAAGAACTTAGAGTCACAGACTGCAGGGGGTGAAGTATTTTATGATGGGGGTTTAAGAAGAGAAAGCAGGGTATCTCTTCAGCTAGTGGAACTCTGGGGAGCAGGGTGTCGTCAAGCTGCTAGTCTGGGGTTGTTAAGGATTTATGGAAGAACCTTGGGGGAGCTGTGAGGAGGGTGATGCTCTGGCCAGCCCAGTTGGTCTACCCAGGTGTCTGGGTGCCTCCTCTCATTCTTTGGAGTGTGTGGTCTTGTAGAGGGAGCCTTTAGAACAGTGGTTCTCAACCTGTGGGTTGCCACCCCTTTGGAGGATCCCATATCAGATATCCTGCATATCAGATATTTACTTACAATGATAACAGTAGCAAAATTACAGTTATGAAGTAGCAATAAAAATAGTTTTATGTTGGGGGTGGCCAGCTTGCATATTAAAGGGTCGCAGCATTAGGGAGGAGCTTATTTCAGAGAGGAAACAGGAACCTGGTCTCTTTACTGGAATTGCTGCTCTTGGGGGAATCTCTGCCCTCTGGGGACATTTTCTAGCTCCTGTTCTCATTAACTTCAAAATAACTAGCAGCCAAAGATGTTATTATCGACACACATGCTCTTGAGTTCCTAGGAGCAGCCCTGTTTTGCAGATGAAGATGAAGAAGACACAGATTTTTGCAGCTGAATTTAGGAGAGTAAGAATGTGAGTGCAGCCAAACCGATACCTTTTTTCCCTTCAATAATTTATTTATTTTTATTCACTTTACATCCCGATTGCAGCTCCCCTTCTCCCAGTCCCACCCTTATGAATCTCTCCTTTTATCACCCCCTCCCCTTCTCTGAGGAGAAGGGGGAGCCCCCTTGGGTACTACCCCAACCTGGGACACATAGTTTCAGCAGGACTAGGCTCATCCTTTCTTGCTGAGGTCCAAACAGGTAGGGAAAGAGGATCCAGTGGCAGCTAACAGAGTCAGAGACAGCCCCTGCTCCAGTACTAGGGGACTCACATGAAGCCCAAGCTGCACATCTGCTATAAACATGTAGGGGTCCTAGCTCCGGCCCCTGCATGCTCCTTGGCTGGTGGTTCAGTCCCCGTGAGCCCCACTGGGCCCAGGTTAGTGGACCTACAGTCTTCTCATTCAGGCCCTCCGACTCATTCACTTCTATCCCCCCACTCTTCCTCAAGACTCCCCAAACTCTGCCTGATGTTTGGCTGTGGGTCTCCGCATCTGCATCCATCCATCGCTGCATGGAGCCACTCAGGGGACAGTTGCGCTAGGCTCCTGTCTGCAAGCAAAGCCGAGCAGGTGCTCTTCCACAGGAGCAACACGCCTGACCCTCAGAGCCAGACTCTCAGCCACCACGGTGTTTCTAGCCATAAACTGTCCGTGGCTGCAGCAATCTCCGCAGGAAGGCTCTGTGGAATTGTTCTGTGTGAAAAGCAGAGCTTTTGTTTCTGTTGTACAGATAACAACCAAATATTTTGCCCACAGCCACTCAGCTGATGAATGGTGGACCCAGAGTTTAACAATAGATCCTCCGACTCTAGAGTCCACTTACATTTTTTTTCCACTTTAAATTCCTTGGCTCACATAATATTAATGAACTTTAGGGTGAGAATGGGCCTAGACCTGGGGACCAGGAGTGAAGCAATGGTAAACAAATAGTATATGATTCACCCCCATTCCCTGATGCTCCTAGTGACATGATCCATGTATGTTAACAGGAATGTGAACCGGAGAGAAAAAGGAGAAGGCCATGCTTGTCTTCAAGACTCTGAGGTCAATCCGGGTTCTTCTGCTATAACCAAATGCCCAAGGTTAGGTGCCTCACAAAGAAAAGAGGCTTTATTCAGCTCACAGCTTTGGAGCTGAGAATTCAAACAACATGACTTTATCTCCAGCAAGAACCTCCTGCCTTTATCACTAGGTGGTGATAGCATCACTGTGGGAATAGAAGAAGGAATGAGGGATTAAACAATGGGACAAGAAGCCAAAAAACGAGATGCTCCTGTCTTGTCCATTTGTAACAATTCACGATCTCAGAAACCGGCAGAAGTCCCGTGAGAAGGGCATCAATTTTTTCCGATGGCAGTACCCATACCAGGAGACAATACACCACGCTAGGCTGCTCCTCCTCTTAAAGTTTCCACCCTCTCCATCATGGAGGACCGACCTTCAGTCTCCTGCACATGACTGATTTGTAAGACCTGTTTGCCTCCAACTCTGAACCTCAGAGAAGAATCCCCAGATCTCGACATCTGCCTGTAGCAAGCTAAGCCTTTAGAGCAGTATTTCTCAATCTGTGGGTTGTGACCCCTTTGTAAGGGTCACATATCAGATATCCTGCATATCAGATATTTATAGCATAATTCACAACAGTAGCACACTTATAGTTATGAAGTACTGTCAGGATGATTTTATGGTTGGGGTCACCACAACATGAGAAACTGTCTTAAAGGGTCACAGCATTTGGAACATTGAGAACCACTGCTGTAGAGTATCTTCCCAATGACACACACCCGTGTCTGTACCCCCAACTGTGGAGACCTGAATAGTTAGTCCTGTGTCTGTAGTCTCCCACCATTTCAGTATAGCTCTCAGTGGCTGATGGGGAGAGAGCAATAGGACCCATTGCTGGGTGCTGAGTATCTGCAGGCTGCCTGCTCCATCTGCTGAGATGAAAAAGCATATTCTTCTGGAGTCTTGTAGAGGGTCCCCATAAGCAGCAGCACCCCTACAACAGAGAGGGGACTTAAGTTAAAAAACACACATTTTTGTTGTTGTTTAGCACTCTACATGGATGGAGAACTGCTAATGCACAAAGTGTTAAAGTAATTCCTCAAGGACTCGATAGGGGGCAGGCAAGCACACAGCTCCGCGGCTCTGCTAAACCCCATCCTGTACTTCAGAACACAAGTCTGGAGACAGGCAGCGCGTCAAAGGCACTGAACCACTAAGAGAACTTTTTCTTACCCGGCTTTGCAAAGACAGTGTGGCTGTGAAACTGAGATCTCTTTAGAGCGCTGCTTTCGACTGCCAATTACGGGATGAGTCATACTTTAAAAATAAACTGAGCTGAGACTTCACTTAGACCCATGAAAACTCAAACATCAGGGAGAGTGTGTAGCTGCGGGAAGGTCAAGGATGCTCTCGCAGGCAGAGCTGGGCTACTCTGCAGGAGGAACTTTGAGAGTCCTTCAGCATATGATGTGTCATCATTATATTAGCAACATAGATCCTCTTGGAAAAATTGTACAGTGGGTATGTAACCACATGGCCCATTTTTTGTGCCCCACACCACAACAGTTACTCCTGGTTAAACTGGCTGGGAAAGTCATATATACAGTAACTCACAGGATGATTTATTTTCTGTTTGTTATAATGTGTTTTCTGGGGCTGGAGGGATAGCTCAGTGGTCAAGGGCACTGGTTGCTCTTCCAGAGGTTCTGAGTTCAATTCCGAGCACCTATATAGTCCTGGCTCACAAGTTTAGAGCTGTAGTCCCATGGAATCCAATGCCATCTTTTGGTGTTCACACGTGTGTGCAGACAAAACACCCATAGACATAAAGTACATAAATACATTTTTTAAGGACCTACTTTCTGGGCTGGAGAGATGGCTCAGTGGTTAAGAGCACTGTCTGCGGGCTGGAGAGATGGCTCAGTGGTTAAGAGTACTAACTGCTCTTCCAGAGGTCCTGAGTTCAAATCCCAGTAACCACATGGTGGCTCACGACCATCTGTAATGAGATCTGACGCCCTCTTCTGGAGTGTCTGAAGATAGCTACAGTGTACTTACACATAATAAATACATAAATCTTTTTTAAAAAAAAAAAGAGCACTGTCTGCTCTTCCAGAGGTCCTGAGTTCAATTCCCAGCAACCACATGGTGGCTCACAACCATCTGTAATGGGGAACCGATGCCCTCTTCTGGTGTCTGAAGGCAACAACAGTGTACTCACATACATTTAATAAATCTTTTTTTTTTAAATCCTATAAACCTCCTGAAAACTGAAGAGATGATCCAGAGAGAAAGGAAGAGACAGCGTGAGTGAGGGATGGAGACAGGACACAGTAAAATTGGGGGAGGACAGGGTCAGGGCACCTGGCTGCCGAGTCGGGCTGGGTAGAGGCATTCAAGTGAGAATGCAGCCCTTTTGTTCACAGGAGCCATTTCCAGGCTGTAGCCAAGTTAAGTTTCTGTCTACTATAAAACTTGAGTTTCTGTTTCTCAGAGCTGGGCTGCAGGTACCCCACTAACCATAGGATATACCAACCCCATCCCTGCCTACTTGTTCTTGGAAATGTTCCATATCCATTGTTCCACGGCCCACTTTCGTTAACTGCCTGGTCTTACTTCTGTAACCACAGTTACATGCAAAACCTGATGGTTTTGCCTATAAAAAGGGCTTGAAAAAAACTGACTTCTGGACTGCTCTTGTGACTCTCACCATAGTGGGAGACAGCCACAAAAATGAGTTCTGGTGTGTACACAAATAAAGCTTGCTTTAATTTGGCCATAATTTGGGTCGATGGTCTTTCTCCTCACGTCCGTAGAATTGACATCAGCTGAACAGTTAGGGGCTGAACTTGCTCCTGGAGAATCTGCAGAAGTTTCTAGACAGTGACAAAGTTAGATCTGCACCTTGCTCACCTTGGAGGGGAGTTTTGAGAGAAGTGGGATTCAGGAAGGCCTACGAGTATGCAGGCCTCAGGTCAGGTCAGCTTAGCAGAGGCTCCGTCTAGACCATGAGGACCAGGATGGTAATATTTAGGGAATGGGGGGAGAATAGGGCTGAGAGTCAACAGATACATAGGAACCAAAGTCTGTAACTGAGGAGGCTCTTCAGACAGTGTTTTCCAGACATCTAATAAGAAAGATTCTTCAGTTTTCTCAGGGCGGTCGCGTGGTTCGCTTCTTTGCCTTGTTCCTTCTGCCTTCCTTTTTTCTAATGCTGGATATTGAATCCAGAACCTTACACACGCTAAGCTCTCTCACTGAGCTACATCCCAGCTCCTTGGTTTTCTTTTGTTGGGACAGGGCCTCATTATACAGTCCAAATTAGCCTTGAGCTTGCTATGTAACATGGGATCAAGGGCCTCGAACCCTTGATCCTCCCATCTCATCTTATCCCAGTGCTGGGATAATGGATGTGTGGCACCACATCTTCCAAAAATCTGGTATTTTAACTGGAAATATATGCTTTAAAAAAAAAGAAAAGCTCAGGGAGACCTCGAACTCTTGATCTTCTTGTCTGCCTCACCCTCTTAATCATTAGTATTATAGGCATGGACCGCCCAGTGTGATTTTTAACGTGAAAATTTTAATGATAGCTGTCAGTGTTGGTATTATTTCTAAACAGTTTCACTCATCAGTTATAATATCTCAGGACATTTATGTTTCCTTCTCAGTGTCTAATCTTGTACTTACTGCATGTTCTTACTGTAGTGTTGGGTCAAGGTCTTTGTTATCCTTGCACATATGTTTTATACTAAGTTATTAAGTTTAATCTTTCTTAGTGAATGTAGGACATTGTGCCCTCCCCCAACTCCGCTTTCTGAGCAGGAATTTCCAGACCTCAGTGAGCCACACCTCCCCCAGCTCCTGGAGCTCTAAGACCAAGGTGAAGTTCATTGTTCTTCAAGGATTTGCAGTGTCCTGAGAGAGGAGCCAGATGCCTGCATCCTTCTGAAAAACACCACAGCCTCCCACAGAACAGCAGAGCAGTGGAACCAACATCCACTGAGCAATGGAGCCGAAGCCCCACTGAGCAGACTCTCAACTTTGGGGAAAGGGTCTTGCCCCCAAACCTTAAATTGGCAGTCCCCCAATAAATGATGGACTTTGAACAGCCAAGTTGTCTTGGTCTATGTTTTTCCATCGTCACCCCGTTTTCTTTCCCCAGCTCTCCGTCCAGAGAACCCGATAACCCGTTCGTATGTAACTGCTGGGAGGTTACAGGACATCAGAAAAAATAGGTCTGATAAGCCAAGGTTTAGTCAAGATGGCGATATGGTATAGCCCTTTTTTCTAATTGAAACTTTCCCTCCTAAATGCCAGGTAAGACTCAAGAAGTAACTTTAATTTACAAGCTCAGAAAGTAAAAGAAACTCAGAAGCCTCAGGAAAGTCCTGAAATTACAAGATTCACACCTGCCCTCTTTCCAAGGTTCTGTAACCAGTAACAATTACAGGGGTAGAGGAGACTCTCTGGCCGGCCCTGCTCCAGCTCTTATGAGTCTTTGTGGTGAAACAACTGTCTTTGAGTCATTCCTGGAAGTAACCCCCTCACCCACACTCAGTAGGTAATCCCAAATAAACTCACTACTTCACTAAGCTAGACTTGAGTGGAATCATTTCTTTGATTTGTCATTCGTGCCCCACCTGGCATGACCATTATTTATTAGTTCATATATCCCCAGGAAAAGTTACTCAACAGGAAGAAGGATAAGTTTCCATTTTACACACAAGCATGCTCCTGTTCACAGTACTTTTATAGTTTCTGGCTTACCGTGGAGAAATTCTAATAAGATGCATTTACTGAAGTTGCTTTTAAAAAGTATTTATATTTATTTAACATAATTGTAGATATTTCTCTGCTGAGCACAATAGGAGAGAATTTCTGACTTAAATAGTATGGATGAAACATGGTGTCTCATGCTTATGACTTTATGCACAGGGTGGTGGGAAGAGTTTCTATAGATTAATTCCTGGTTCCATGTATATCAAAACCTGTTCCTCCTCTGTGCAGACACATTCTGAGTATGGGTGGGGTGGCTCAGTTGCTGCTGAGATCCCGTCTCTGAAGCCGTTCCTGAGTCAGAAGAGCATTCCTGGAGTCAGTCCTACACCAGGCGGGGATAAGTAGCAGCTACACATCAAACTGACTGTAAATGCTACCTTTATTTCCTATTTCGGACCAGAGGACCAGATCTCCTATGAACATTTCAACATGAGGGGCATGAGAAATGAGTCACAGAGGAGAGCCGGGGTGGGAGATCCAGCCACCTTAACCACTTGAACATAAGGTAGGTTTTTTTTTGTTGTTGTTTTTGTTTGTTTTTTTAATTCTGCAGTAAAGACAAGGTTTAAATATGTCTGAGCCTCTCTCCCCATAACCTTGTAAAGAGTTCATCCAGGAAGGCGTCCTGTAGCTTCTAGATAAATCTATCCCTATTGATAGGTCTTGAGAAGTGATTGATTATGGTAAAGGAACTCCAATTGCTATCAAATTGCTGACTGGAATGACGTGGTGGTGGTGGGAAGTGGAGATTCAGAACCCAGGAGGAAAAGCAGGTGGGGAGAGATAGCGACTTTGTTTTCTGATGTGTCAAATTAGATTCTGTCAGGGTCCCATGTAGACCAGGCTAACCCCAAAGGTGTTATGTAGTTAGGATAACTTTGAACATCTGATTCTCCTGCCTTTCCTTCCCAAGTGTTGGAGTTATAAGTGTGTGTCACTATGCCTGACTTATGGAGATCTGGGGATTGAACAAGGGATTTCATACAATAGGCAAACATTCTATCTACTGAGCTGCAGAACCAGTTCCAAGAATTTATTTACATATATATTTATTTTCATTTAGTCAAGATTTAGTTCAGGGCCCAAGAACATCTAGACTAATCAAACTGGAAGCAGTGCAATTTCTTATTGTCAGATACAAAAGAAACTCCATTTCCCCAAACTCCAAATATCCAGAAATGAGTGCAACCTGATCTATAGGTGGATTTCTGGTGGTTGGACACAAGCCTCATTCCCCAGGAACCTGTGACACTGCTTTCCCTCTCCCAAAAGAAGTCATTTTCAGGGCCTCTGGCAGAAAGGACATATGACTACCTGTGGTGCCTATTAGCACACCAAAGCACATGCTGGCTGCCAGGCCCCCTCAGGATCACTGTATCTTACACATTTCAGAGTCCACAATAGCATCCCAGCCCTTTTCACATCCTCACCTACCCAAAACTCCCTCCCTCCAGCTCACTGGTTACCTTCTCCTTATAACCCTGCTATTTTTCTATTTTTGTTATGTTTCCCCTCCCTCCCTCCCTCCCTCCCTCCCTCCTTCTCTCTCTCCCTCCTTCTCTCCCTCACTCTCTCCCTCCCTTTCTCTCCTTCCCTCCCTCCTCTCCCTCCTTCTCTCCTTCCCTCCTTCTCTTTCTCTGCTCTTCTCCTGTTTCTCTCAGCATGTTTTCTTTACTCATTACCCTCTGCTAGTCTCCCCTTTCTTGCAGACAGCCTGGCCTTGTCCACTCTGCTCCCTATGTTTAGTCTTCAACTTTCTCTCTCTGCTCTTCCAGAGGCCTCTGGCTGTTCTCTCACAGCTATAATAAAAACCTTCGCCTTACCGGTACTGTAGAGTGACCATGTCATTAGCTGATACATTTATAGTGCATAAACACTTTATATAAACTTTTGAAAGTGCAGACAGTTGGACCAGTGAGATGGCTCAGCAGGTGAAGGTATTTGCTACTAAACCTGATGACTTGAGTTTGATCCCTGGGACTCAAGTGGACGAGGGAAAAAAATCAGTAGTTCTCCGACCTCCACATGAGTGCACACATGTGCTAACACATTCATAATAACTAGATACATCATTAAGGAAGTCTTAAACAAAACTATATATTTTCCAAAAGCAATGGCTATTTGACAAAACACGAATTAAAGTAAAATATTAATGAACTTTTAGATATTGATAGCCTCATTAGCAGCTATTCACACTAAACAAACACAACTCTGTTTTTACAAAAATGTTTTTAGCCTTGCTTCATAAAGTTGTTTATAATTGAGGCTTCTTTCTTTCAAATATGTGAATTCTAACATTAGCAACTATATTTTTAGGGCCAATGAGATGGCTCAGAGGATAAAGGATACTACTAAGCCTCATGACTTGTGTTCCATGTCCTGGACCCCAGCCTTGCACTGGCTCTGAAGTCCACAGGTCAGGGGAAGTCTAGTGATGGGGATGGGGGGCGGGGTTTGAAGCTGTCTACCAGTCAGGATGAGAGAATTCCGGCATGTGATAATTCACAGGGCTACAACTATGAGTTCTAGGTGAGCATGCGGTAGCTCTCGCACAGAGGGCAGAAATAAATCCAAATATCGTGTGCATCGTTATCAATGAGCTGGTTAAACAAACTACCTAAAGAACTACTATACTCGAATGGCTTCTTAGAACCTCATGAAGAGCAATGATGTCTCCAAGAACCAGCTGAGACAGCAGACCATGATCTGCGTGCGCACTGCTGTTGGGTAGCAGTAGACGTGGAAATATCAGTCTACCTTCTTAGAAAGTAATAGGTGGGACAGGAAACAAAAGAAGAAGAAAAAACAGATGAAAGGCCCAAACAGTCTGCCTAGCAAGCTCACAGAGTGATTTAGAAATGGAGCTTTGCATATACTCTAAAGCTACAGTCATAAAAACTGGAGCAGCCAAAAATAAGGCCACCGAGGGAGATGGCCTTCTACAGGAAGAGCATTTTCTTATCTCCAAAGTATTAAAAGTAGAAATAAATGACAAGAAGAACTGATTCCTTAAAAAATAAAAACCATAGATTTTAAAATAAAAATTGGAAATGTAACCCATCGATTAAGGATGAAATTCTAACAACGTCCCCCAAGTATTTATTTATAACTGAGAGGTGATAAAAGTACCGGGTGTTTAAACTTGGCAAGAATCTAAAGCAAGGTTTAGATGGGAGGTTTATAATGAACCCATTTACTAGAGAACAGCCAAGACTGTGAAAACATTCCGTCTCCACGTTGAGCTCTACAAACCAGACCATCGCGTGAGCCCAAGAGAAGCAACCACAAAGATAAAAGCAGGAATCGTAGCAAAAGGCTACTTCACAAAGAATTAACATGGTCAAACAGCTAAGAGTTGACGCATGTGCAATGTGCGCCTGTGCTATGTGTGGAGGTCAGAGGTCAGCATCAGGAGTCTTCCTCAGTCACTTCCTGCTTCATTGCTGGAGACCAGGTCTCTCTCACTGAGCTGGAGCTTGACCACAGTGGCTGACCAGTGAGCCTCAGGAATCCTTCTGTCCGTCCCCAACTAAGATGCTTCATCCAACTTTTTTCCCTCAAGACAGGGTTTCTGTGCGGACCAGCTAAGCGCAGGAATGGGCCAGAGGAGTTGGGTCGCAGCCAGGTGACTTGGAGAAACCCCCTATCCGGGAGAGTGTGCTAGATGACAGTAGCTCCCTGGAGTCCAGAAAGGCTTGGACCTGGTTTGGTGGTGGACTTCACGTGAGTCTCACGTCCTTTCAAGTTCCTGTTCTTTCTGCCTCTCTGCGCCCCTCACCCTTTTGTTGTTGTCGTTGTAGGTCAGGGGACGTTTTCTAAATGCCGGTTCGAGTTTCAAACACTGGGCAAATAGCTCGGGTGCCTGCTTAACAATATCAAAGACAGCCTAGCTGCCAGGTTCTCCCAGAATCCCTCATTCCTGTTACAGGGTGTGGCTAGCATACCTTGCCTTCTACTCCGAAATCTCCTGGCCACGGTGGCCATGGGGCTGGACCGTTTTTCTCTACATAATATAACGATTTTAGTTACCCCTCTCCCCTTTATTTTTTACCTTTAGCCTCCTAGCTGCTGCACCTAGTCTTCCTCTCTATCCCATCTCCTTCCCCTCCCCACTCTCCTCACAAGACTCTGGGTCAAGATCACTCTGGATTCTCCCAGATGTGTCTGCCTATGACTATGTCTCCTTTTTCTCTACAATAAACCTTCTCCTCCACCATACCTAGGAATAATCATGTTCCTTTGCCTTTATTTGTTTGTTTGTTTATTTATTTATGTTTTATCATTCACTCTGAAACCTTAAGCCCGAGTTTCCGACTTGTAGACTCCTCTTGGCGCAAGGCAGACCACACCTGCCAACCAGGCTCCTTCCGGCTCTTACAGTTCACTGGGCTCCTGAAATGCAAATGACGAATGGCTTGTTTGCAAATCAAAAGTGGGCCGGGAGCTAGATGGTAAAGAAAAGCAATCCGTAAAGGGTGGGGGGAGATCCTATGCAGTCCTTTGGAAGAACCTGGTGGATCCTGGGGCGCCAATTGAAAGGACAATCCAAGATAAAATGAGGGAAAAAAATACTGCAAGCCTGTTTTATAAACAAACACGTTTACTTAAGCGTACTGAGCAATGCACTTGTAGAAGTGTGTTGGACATCTGAAGGAGGCGCCTAAACATGAGCTGGGGAGAGTAAGAGTCTTAATTTTTATTTTTAAATGTTACAAATCTCTACTATACTACTTTTTTCTAAACAAACAAACATGGGCTTTCTCCTGTTATTAACATATTAATATTTTTTGCTACAATGAATGAACCAATATTGATGCATTGCTATTAAAATCCATATACGGTTCAGATGTCATTGGCTTTTTACCCTAGTGTCCTTTTCCCAGGATCCCATCCAAGATGTCACATTACTTAGTTTTTGTATCTCTACGTGACAGCTTCTCAGGCTTCCCTTGTTTTGACGACCTTGAAAGTTTTGGACAGCCCTGAGTTCCTCAATTGGAGCTTGTCTGATATTTTTGCACGATTACTATGGGGGTCATGTATCATCGGGAGGAATACACCACACGACAGGAGATCAATGTAAATCACCACTGCTGATGTTGGCCCTGATCACTGGCTGAAGTGGTAATTTTTTCCATTGTGAAGTTTCTTCCTGCCGTACACAGTGACCATTTTAAGTTTTCTTCGCTGTCAGACTCCTGAAAATGAACACCCGAGAGAATGTCTAGAGCGGCTCTGCTCCACTGGGAAAGCGCGGGCCTCACCTGTGGGCGTGGTCCCACGTACCACGCCCTCCAGAGAGGCCCCGCCCCTCGTGTGGCTCCGCCCCGGGGCGACTTAGGCAGCCGCGCCCGGAGAGTTTTCCGCCCTGCGGGCTCCTCCTCCGACGGTACGCAGACACTCGCGGGTCGGGATCCAGGAAAGCGAGAGTGGGAAGGAGCTGCTATCCGAACTCAGTGTCGCGATCCCGGGTGCAAGGTGCGTGAGGGTCCTGGCGGGCGGCCTGCGCATGAGGCGTATTCGCGCGTGGCGTGGGGTGCAATGTTCCCCCGAGAACAAGGCCCGGAGTTGAACGGAGTCGGGGCAGATGAGTCTGACACCCCAGGGTCCCACGGTGTGCGAGCTTGGGGGTGTCTGAGGTCTTATCTCAGTGCGCTTCCGGGAGGAGTTTGAGCCGAGCCCAGCCGGCTGAGAAGGCTGTCTTTGGGAACTTTGCTCCGGAACTGCAGGGCGCGGGTTCCTGGACCTGCCACCCTGGGTTTATATAAGGCAGGCTCCCAAGCGGTCCAGAGAATGCGCGATTGTGCCAGATGCCATGTTGCCTGCTTTCCTTACCTCTTATCCAGCTACGATCCCTCTGCCCCTGCCCCAGCTTCTTGTTCCAGAGTCCTAAAGAACTCTTGCTTGAGATTGATTCCTCGACTTCCCGTGGGCTCAGGCCAGGCTCCTAAAGGCGTACAAGGTGGCAAACAAATCTGGGGGAGAATAGCTAAACTCAAGCTGGGCACATTCTCTCTGGAGATTTCTTTCCCCGCCGTTTAATCAGTATGTGTCCAGAGAGATTGGGTTTCTCGGACCCTACATCTAGAGTGTCAGCCTACCCATTCCATCCCTTCACGGGACTCAACTAGCTTCCTCCCTGCTCTGCTCTGCCGACACAGGAAGGCTTGCCCCGAGGCTGCCTTATTGAAGAAAAAAAAGCTACGAATGCGGCACTGGGTTGGGCTGTTCTCAAGTATAAACTTGGTAGATGGAGTGTGTGTGTGTGTGTGTGTGTGTGTGTGTGTGTGTCAAAAGGATGACTATTCCTGGACCTGGAGCCTTGCAGGGAAGGGCCAGGTGTCTTGCTCACCCTTAACTTGCTCCCATTATACTCCTTCATTATTTCCTTGCTTCAGTCAGTTGTGGGAATTCCAGGAGGATTAACAGGGCTCAGAGTTCCCTCAAGGCTTTGTCCATGCTTGGTATTCTCTAGCTGGGGAAGCCAGGTGAGCTCACCCACAGTCTGTTGCTCTAACACAGGTGCCCACTTTGTATTCCTCTAGCCCTTCCCAATACTTCATTAATTTCTGCACCTTGATTTTTCTCCTCCATAAAACGAGGATAATTATAATTCCTACCTCATAGACTTATTGTGAGGATTCTGCGAGTTAATTTTTTGTTTTTGTTTTTTGTTGTTATAATTTTTGTGGTTTTGTGGTTTGTTTTGAAATAAGGTCTTCCTATTTAGCATTGGTTGGCCTGGAACTTGCTTTGTAGATCAGTTTGGTCTCAAACTCCGATCTCAGTGCCTCCTGAGTGCTGGGATTAAAGGTTTGTGCCACTAGCCCAGCAAGTTAATATTTTTTTAAAAAGCATTTATGTTATTTTTAATTAAGTGTGTGTGCGTTTAGACCCCCTGGAGCTGGAGTTACAAGTTGTGAGCTTCCTGAGTCTGAACTCTGGTCCTCTTTGTGTAGCCCTGGCTGTTGTGGACCTCACTCAATAGACTCTATTAGACTCAAAGACTGCCTATAACTCCTGAGGACTGGGATCAAAGGGGTGCCCCACTACACCTGACTTTTTTTCACAATTTTTAAAACAAATTTTATGTTTATAAGTGTTTTTGTCTTCATGTATGTCTGTATATCATGTGGGTACCTGGTGCCCTTGGAAGACAAAGAGGGCATTGGATACCCTTGAACCGGTGTTACAGATAGTTGTGAAGCGCCCTGTCGGGACAAGTGTTCTTAACCACTGAGCCATCACTCCAACCTTGAGTTCTTTTTCTCTCTTTTTCCTATGAGACAGAGTCTCTCTGTGTAGTTCTGACTATTCTGAAACTCGGTGTGTAGGCCAGGCTGGCGTCGAACTCATAGAGATCCACCTGCCTCTTTCTCCCGAGTGCTGGGATAAAAAGCATGAACCACCATGCCCAGCAAGTTAATGAGATTTTGTTTGTTTGTTTTGAGACAGAGAGTGTCTCTGTGTGTAACCCTATCTGTTCTGGAATTCACTTTGTAGACCACCAGTTAGGTCTTGGGCTCACAGAGATCTGCCTGCCTTATCTCCCCAATGAAAGAGTGTGTGCCACCATAGCATGGTGCAGGTTGGCCACAGCTGCCTGGCACAAGCTGATGTTTTTAACAGCTCTGCCATGCTCAGGTCCTGAGCGGTTAGAACCGGTGGCAACTGATGCCCCGCCCCTGTGCCTCACGGGTGGACGGACGATGCTCAGGTTAGGCACGAAGCACACATGGCAAGGCCTGCCCTATAAGTGATTGAATGCACCAGCTAGTGGATAGTGCAGCAAGAGCACAGGGTGCAGCCGGCTTGAACCGCCCTGTGCCAGCACACACCTCTCTGCTCGCTTTCCTTTGTTTTGTCCATTCCTTACCTTCAAGCCATTCTGGTGTTCTGCTTGCTGGTAGGAGGGTTGGGAGAGTCTGGGTGTGGCTATACTTCACAGGCATAGCCAAGGGAACACATTCCAGTTTCTATTAATCTTCTTGATACCCACTGAACTCATTCCTTCCAGAGTATCAAGAATTTGTGTGTTGCCTAGATAGGACAGCTCTGAAAATAAATGGAATCTGGTTTCCCTGGTGGGTGTTGGCGTTTGTTAAAACAGTGTTGAACTCTGTTTGGACTGGAACGGTCTAGTAACCTCTAAAACCGGTTGGCCTACGTCAGGCGTGTTGACCGTAACTCATGAAAGGTCCCAGGGCCATTTGGCTGGTTGTCATGGAGGAGAAGAGCAAGCTATGCAGCGAAATGGTCAGCCCACACTGATAGAAGAAAGAATGGAGTTTCAGGGGGCTGGAGGGATGGCTCAGTGGTTAGGAGCACTCAGTGCTCTTCTGAAGGCCCTGAGTTCAATTCCTAGCACCCACATGGCAGCTCACATCTGTCTGGTGCCTCCTTCTGGTGTACAGATGTTCCTGCAGGTAAAGTACCCATACGTAAAATGCATAAATAAATAAATCCTTAAAGAATTGAGTAGCGGCAGCTGAATGAACAATTAGGGAACTGGCAGAAGAGTTGGTTCAGTGGTTAAAAGCAGGTATCAGTTACTTTGCTGCTGCTGTGACAAAACATCATGGCCAATCGTTTGATAGGGCTTATGCTTTCAGAGAGTTAGAGTCCATAATGGTGGAGCAAAGTCACACAGCAGCAGAAAGAGCTGAGAGCTCACATCTTGACTCAGAGAGAACTATGGGTCTTTTGAACCCTCAGAGCCTCCCTCTAGTGACACACTGCACCAGCAAGGCCACACCTAATTCTTCCCAGCAGCCACCAACTGGAAACCAGCTGTTCAAACTTATGAGCTTGTGAAGACTAGTCTCTGTTCAAACCGCCACAGGGCACCCAGGTGTACTTCCGGCACCCATGTGGCCCCTCACAACCATCTATAGCGTCCAAGGGATCTGCCGTCACTTCTGATCTTACAGGGCACCAGTCATGTAAGTGTGTACTAATAGGTAGATGTAGGCAAACAAAACCCATAAAGTAATAAAGAACTAGAGGACTGGAGGACCGGCTAATCTGAGACAAGCCATGTCGCCACTTGGTCCCAGCTTTCTTCATGATAAATGGTTGCCTCCAGCAGATGACCATGTTTGTGGAAGGGTTTTGAGATTATCAAGGGAGCATCGATGATCTTGATATTGTGGGTGTGTTACTAAGGAAGCAGGAAGCTTAAGGCTGGCTCCGTGATTATTAGTGTTAGGTTTTTTTGCGGGGGGAATTGCGCTCCTGAAGGTCCCACTGTCTTAGCAGCAAAGAAGACAGTTGAAGGACTCAGGAATTGGAGCCCTTGAGTGGAGGCTGGCTTGCAAGAGGGGTGAGAATTCTGAGTGCGGGAGAGAAGAAAATGGACACTGTTTACAGGGAGAACGTGAAGCCTGGTGTTCACACCATCTTTGGGGGAACAGGGTGTGTAACGGAGCAGGGCCAGTGTTAATGAACGAGAGCTTGCTGTGTCCGCCACAAAGGGCACCAGTATTTTTAGTAATTAGGTGACAAGGCATGTTTCCGTTGAAATCTTTCATGACTGCCCACTGCTTGCCCAGCCAGTTCTGTATGCACAAAAGGAGACCTAGTGTTCCTGGCTGTATCAGGCCTAGCTCATTTAACTCTTTGAGTTCTTAGTCTTCTTAGTAAGAGAATTTAGGAAAGGACTTGGAAGGATGTTCAAAGACAGTTTTGTTAGAGTTGGAAAGAAAAACCCAGGCAAATTGAATCACAATAGTTGCCAAGAGGAAGGAGATGGAGAAGAGGAAGAGAGAAGGCACACATGCCTTCAAGCAGGCAGGTTCAAAGCCTGCCAGTGGCCACATCCTTAATCCGAGGACTCGGGAGGCTGAGGCAAGTGATCACTTGAGTCCCAGGCCAGCTGGCCTACAGAGCGAGTTCCAGGACAGCCAGGGCTGCACAGAGAAAACTTTGGAAACAAAGGAAACGAAACGAAAGAAAGTGAAGAAAAACAGACAGACAGGAAGGAAGGAAGGAAGAGAAAGGGAAGGAAGAAAGAAAACAAGCAGGTAGGTTTAGTAATGGGGGGGGGGGGGTCAGCACCCAGCCTCATGGCAGAAGGGGAGAGAAAAGGTGACAGCAGCCCAGAGCATGGAAGAGTATGGAAGAGCATGCCCAGGCTTTGTGTACCGTCTGAGAGCAGAGGAGGGTGGGGTGGGGGTGGGGCTGGGAGTGGGGGTGGGGGAAGTTGTGTTTTCCTAAGTAATGCAAAAGTAGTCAGTCACAGTGCTACATGTTGGAAGCTCTGTGGGACTGCACCAGGGTAAGGACGTCATTCCACGAAGGGAATTCCTCCTATCTTCTAACCTGCTTTTAAGTGAATTAACATTTAGGAGGCGTGGTCTCTTGGCTTGGTGATTGACAGGCCCAGCTCATTTAACTCTTAGAGAGGAGCCTGTAGTATGCAGGGATCTAATCTTTGGAGCAGATCAAAATGTCATGTGTCTGCCCAGAGCCAGCGGTAGCTTCCATCTTTTGACCTGGGAGAGAGCTTTTCCTTAACAGGCTTCCCCAGAGCCCAGCTAGCCATCTGCGGTGGCCTCCAGCCTCCCGGAACACTAACTTTGCCCTGTGTGTGTCCCATGAGACTGGATGAGGACCCAGTTTGGAAGGTGGAGGAGGTCATGAACTTTGTTTACCCTCGTGTTTCATTTCAGGAGTTGTTGGAGACTAAGTGGGGGTGGAGGCCTGCAGGACTGAGGAATCGTCTAGGCTAGACAGGCAATTTTGTCTAGGTTGTATTTATATTTGAAGTCAAGGGCATGGTGATGTTAAAGAACTCCCTGGAATAGCTGAGTAAAGGAAAGGCGGCAGCAGCAGAGATGATAGGTGGGTAGGGAGGTAGACAGACAGACAGACAGACAGGTGCTAGATAGATGATAGATGGATGGATAGATAGATAGATAGATAGGTGATAGATGATAGCCAGATAGACAGACAGACAGATAGACAGGAGATAGTCACAGGGGCCAGGGTCATCTTGCTGCAGTAGACTAGAGGAGTCCACAAGGCATTGTTGCGATAGCCAGGGGTGGGAAGGAAGAGCCGGAACAAACCTCAGGAGAGCGACTGAAAGGTGGAGAGGCTGAGAGCGATGCAGGCTCCTGTCTCCTTGACTCCCATGAGTTACTCCTCTGCCACCTCAGGAGACTGGAGTGGGTGCTGGAAGGCCACAGCCCCTGTACCTCATCCTGCAGCTTTTTTGTATGACTTGTTTATTGCGACAGTAACCAAGTGGGTTACTGTTGCTGTAGGTCAGCAGCTGTGGAATGTTCCCAGTGCAGAATTACCATAATTTATTCAGTCTTTTCCTCACTGGTGGGTAATGAGTTCTTTTCCTGTTTTTATTGACTTAAAGCAGAGTTGGGGCAAAGAAACTGTCTTCTTGGACTGCTCCAGAATGTATTTACTTAGGAACCGTTGACATTTTTTTTAATGCTTTTAAGTTCTCTAAATAAAGAAATAGGATTCTAGCTGCTTTCAGTAGTGTGTGTGTGTGTGTGTGTGTGTGTGTGTGTGTGGTGTGTGTGTGTGGTGTGTGTGTATGTGGTGTGTGTATGTGTGTGTGGTGTGTGTGTATGTATGGTATGTGGTTGTGTGGTGTGTGTGTGTGATGTGTGGTGTGTTTGTGTGTGTGATGTGTGTGTGTGTGTGTGTGTGATGTGTGTATGTGTGGTATGTGGTTGTGTACGGTGTGTGTGTGTGTGTATGTGGTGTGTGTATGTGTGTGTGTATGTGTGTGTGGTGTGTGTGTATGTGTGGTATGTGGTTGTGTGGTGTGTGTGTGTGATGTGTGATGTGTGTATGTGTGGTATGTGGTTGTGTACGGTGTGTGTGTGTGTGTGTGTGTGTGTGTGTGTGATATGTGTGTGTGTGTGCAGGGGGCATCAATTTTAACTTTTACCCATGCCTTCTCACTTTTAGTTCACTTTGTGGCTTTCTTGTCTTTTAAAAACCCTACTGCTGGCAGCACCGTCCTTTGCGTAGAATGCTAGTGGATGGGTTCCGCACGGTGTTCATGACTGCTTATTGCTGTGAAGAGACATCTTGACCACAGCAACTCTTGTAAAAGAAAGGATCTAATTGGGGGTGCCTTACAGCACAGAGGTTTAGTCCATTATCACCATGTCGGGAAGCACGGCCGCAGGCAGGCAGGCATGGGGCTTGAGAAGGAGCCCCGAGTTCTACAACTGGATCCACAGGCATCAAGAAGAAAAGGACATATTGCGCCTTGGCTTGAGTTTATGAAACTTCAAAGCCCACCCCCAGTGACACACTTCTTCCAATCCGGCCACACCTCCTAATAGTGCCACTCCCTGTGAGCCTATGGGGACCATTTTCATTTAAATGGCACATGTAAAGCACCCACCTTACAGTCCTGGTGACTTACTGTAAATCAGCTCTGATCTAGGGACTATTTAGGAAAGCCTTCCTGAATTTCCTAGTTGGTAGTGTCATGGAGAGGCTGACTGCTTCAGGTTGGGTCCTGATTTTAGAGGACTGTTATTAGCAAAAGATAGCAAAGGTCTCTTCTCAGAGTGCATGAAGTCCTCCTTGTGGCTGACTATATAGTGTTAAAGTGTACTTCAAATTCAATGGGACCTTTTCTTATCACTGAGAGACGTCTCAGAAATTCTCACCGTGAAGCAGATTGTGGTGGCATGAACCAGTAATCACAGTGTTCTGGAGGCTGAGGTTCATGAGTTCAGGGCCAACGTGGACTATATATGAAATTTAAGGTCAGCCTAGGTTGGTTGTATAGTGGGTCCTTATCTAAAAAAAAGGCAACAGACCAAATGATTCTCACTGTGATTTTATCTAAGTCAAGCTCCATTTGTCCTTGGCAATGGTTCTGGCTTTTATGAATTTGGCTTTCATGCTTTGAGTTAACAGATTTTTCAGGCCTGCTTTGTGGGTTGTATTGTGTGATCTTTGGTGTTCAGGTCTGTATTATTTATGTTTTAGGAATAACCAAGAGGTGTGATAATGTCTTTTCTTACAGTCCTAAAATCAATAAAAACACATTTTACAAAACAGCAGGACCCAGACGTTTAGAGGCAGTGTCCGCTGACAGACTTCAAGCTATGCCCCTGTGCCCTTCAAGCTGGGCACTGGTGGGACAGTTTGTAGGAGAGTCTTGCTTCTAAGCCTGCTGATGACAGTGAGCACCCCTCCCCCGTGTCCCCGTGGTCCTTGTCCTTAGGACGGCCAGGCTTTTGGACAGAGTGGATAAAGCGAGACTTACCTGTAAACTAGGGACTTGGGGGCCTTAGTCTGTCTCTGAAATATCCGAAGCTGGGTAGCAAATGAAAAGAAGCTGATTCGGCTGTGTTCTGGCAGCTGTTGCTACATCACAGCATGGCAGAGTAGGAAGGAGGAGGACAGGACGAGGCCGCTGGTGCTCTAATAACCAGTTTCCACATCTCCCTCAGCCCACTTCCTAAACCCCTGTCACTTCTCAGTGCCACTGCACGAAGCATCACGCTTCCAGCAAGTGGGCTTTTAGGGGACAAACCATAGAAGACCTATACCAGCACCATGGCAGGAAATCCTCCCCACCCCACAACACACACACACACACACACACACACGCACGCACGCACGCACGCACGCACGCACACACACACCGCTTGGGCCCCCTTCCTATGTGTCCAGGGATGCAGGGGTGTGTGGCCAGCTCTTACTTTCCTGGGCACGTTTCCTTTTTCATCTGAGGCAACAAGATGGGTTTTCTCTGTCCTTCCAGAAGTGCCAGTGCAGTTAATATACAGGAGTATAGAGGGACAGACGGATATACAGGAGTATAGAGGGACCGACGGATATATAGGAGTATAGAGGGACAGACAGGCAGAAGCCTGCCGTGGAGTCTTTGTGTTCTTTTCCTTCTCTAGACAGCACTGGACTGGAGCCTGGTTTTACCCTTACTGAGCTTAGACACTCTTTAAAGCCTGTGTTTTCAGACAAACAACTGAACAGATAGCTGGAAAAGTTCATGGTTTACTGGGGTAGGATTATAAAAAAGTCCTCAAGGTAGGTGTGTGTGTGTGTGTGTGTGTCCCCGTCCATCCATCCATCTGTCCGTCTGTCTGTCTGTATGTCTGTGCCATACACACATGGAGAGTTAAAGGGTGACATCAGATAATTGTCCTCTGTCACTCTACCTTGTCTTTTGAGACAGTGTCTCTCACTGCTTCTAGAACTTGCCAATGTAGTTAGGCCGAGTGCCCAGAAGCCCTAGTGAGTGATCTTACCGTCTCCACCACTCTCCAAGTGCTGGGGTTGTTGGCATGTCCCTCCATACCTGGCATTTTACATGGGTGCTGGGGATTTGAACTCAGGACCTCATGCTCACAAAGCACTCTATCTGTTTAAATATTTCAACCATCAACACATTTTTTTTTTTTTTGGTTTTTCGAGACAGGGTTTCTCTGTATAGCCCTGGCTGTCCTGGAACTCGCTCTGTAGACCAGGCTGGCCTCGAACTCAGAAATCCGCCTGCCTCTGCCTCCCAAGTGCTGGGATTAAAGGCGTGCGCCACCACCGCCCGGCTTCATCAACACATTTTTAATATCAATATTCCATGTCTCATGTTTGCTTTCTTTGTATGTCTTTGCTTTGATTTATCATGAATTTTAAATCATTTATGCTTAGAAAACGTGTTTCTCTTCTAATCATCTCATGTTCTGGGCTTGGAGAGAAAGGGGGAGGCCGGAGGCTGAGCCCGTCGCAGTCCTCGCAGGAGAGGCTTCTGTCTTTGATACTCTGAGGAGTTACACTCTTCCTGTTGTGGCTGTCTGTAATTTGATTCTGTGTGGTCCTTGCTGTTCTTACGCATGTTCAGTGTCTCATCGCTCCTCTGTCCCTGCTGTTAGGATTTAAGGAGGACCTATCT
Source organism: Tokudaia tokunoshimensis (assembly GCA_036184795.1). NCBI lineage: Eukaryota > Metazoa > Chordata > Mammalia > Rodentia > Muridae > Tokudaia > Tokudaia tokunoshimensis. Next base: position 86,200,532 of record BTHU01000011.1, read on the forward strand.
CTCTCTGCCTCTCTTCAGACATCAGAGGCTAGGTTTTTACCACAGGGTAGTCCAGGCACCAGGCTCCTAACATTAACCACTTCAGGTGTTTTCTAAAAGGCTGTGTTTTTCACACTTGAACATGTGTAAGGCTTGCTGAAACACAGTTCTAGACCCTAGGTGCCAATCGGAACATGTACCCGTGTGTCTATATATCTGCCTGTGTGTGTGAGGGTGTTAATTCTGGCAGGTGGCCAGGATGTGCTAATGCATCCAGTCCCAGGGTCACACGTGGGTGATTCCATCTTTGTGGTCCAGATCAGCCCTAGTGCAGTCCTCATTGGCAGGCACTGCGGAGCTGATGGAGAGGCTGGAAACATGGTTTTGGGGGTTGCTGTGTGCCGGGTTATAGTGAGTGTTCTGTTCCCAAAAGCAAGACAGGACAGATGGTTCATGGGTTTGGGAACACCACCCACTTCTCTCCTTAGTTCAAAATTAAGATGTTTCTCCTCTTGCCATTGGCTGAGTTGGCACAGTACAGGTTAGGGAGTGGGAGCGGAGCCTTATGTCGCAGCAGCCAGAAGCCATCAGGGCATACAGCAGGGCAGCTCTGTCCCTGGGGGTCGGTCGGGGCACATGCTGGCAGGCCTCTACTCCTTCGCCCTCTTCTAAGAGGCCTAGCTTGTTAGCTCAGGCTGTGGTCCGCACCCTCAGATCTTCCAGCCCCCGTGTGACCAGGTGTCTTCCAAGACGAAGCTTTGAGATGGAGAGTCCTTACTATGTCACCTCCCAGGTTGCTTCTTTAACCTGTCTTATGACACATAGGGCACTCTTGTCACGGTAACAGCCCCGCGTGTGGGTGAGCCGAGGTCCTCACATTCACGAGGGATGAGATTCGAGGCTGCCCACTCCGACTTCTCTGTCGTCACTCTTAGCTCTGTGGACAGATGATACTCTTGAGTATGACTCAGTTTACGTGGGCGTTGTTGGGAAGGTCACCTCAGTTTGGTTTTCTCAGGTTGACCTTCACGTCTCTCAACTTTACCTCCAGCCCAGTGTGACTGTGATGGAGTCCAGAGAGCACAGTGGTAGCTGGGGCTGAGGTGCACTGGACAAGAAGTCAGGAGATACAGTTTCAGGCCTTGTCCTGTTCACAGCCAGCCTTGAGAACTCAGGCCGGTCTCTCCTGTTCCCTGGGCCTTGGAGCCTACCAAATAAAACAAGCCACTGTCTCAAATGATCTCAGTGATGGCACAGTTCTGGAGCAATCCAAATGCCACTGGGGACTGGCTTTTGATTTCTAAGAAGGTTCTTTCAGGTTTGTTCCCTCAGGCTCGGCTCCTGGTGAGGCCTTAGAGGTTGCTGTGGCTTCCCTCTTGTCAGCTTTGCCCAGAGTTTCTCTAGGTTGGGCTGTCCCGGAGACACAGTCTTGGATGGTGGCATCTGCCATGCCGCCTGGAGAATGATTGATGTCAGCTCTGCTATTTTTAATTCCTGGTGTGGGTGGGGAGCCGAATGCCCGCCTCCACCTTCAGTGGGCTTTTTGTGTAGAGCCTGAGAAAAAGGAGTCATGGTTGGTGAATGCCGCCCCAGGGCTCTCTGGCTTGTGTCAGTCACCTAATGGCACCCATGACCCACATAGGGGAGATTAGTGCTGCACGATCACGGGGTGTGGGACTGTAGACCTGGAAGAGGCAGGATGTTCATACATCTTCTTGCGTCATTTAGGGTCCTGTTTGGAATGGGAGAGAGAAGGGAATCCTCTAGATGGGTACTGCTTGTCCCCCAAATTCCTGGAGCCTACCAGCCAGGGTGAGGAGAGATGAGTCAGGAACTTGTGGTCCTAGCGGGATGCAGTTGTGTGGACTATCCCAGTGCCAACTCTGCTGGGCTGTGGTGGGAAGCAGCAAGGAGGAGAGACTATCTGATGGTCTGTAGCACACCCATCATCTTCCTGGGAGGCCCAGTTCAAGCGGTCCTGACACAGCCCCTTGACCTCCGAGCCTTGTTCCCTGGTGTATAAAATGGGCGTGGTAGTGCGGTATGCACCCGAGAGACTGCTGGGGAGGTAATGCCTATCCTAGGAACTAGAAGAAAGGCGTGGACAGAGAGAGAGAGAGAGCATGCCAGGCTGGGTGCTGGGAGAGTTCCAGAAAGAGCCATCCTTTGAGTGGGAAGGACACCCATGAAAGGGGTGGGACCTCATGTGTGGCCTTGGGGAAGTTGTCTGACCAGTTGCCTAAGATGGAAATTGCCAAGCTTGGTTGAATGAGGACATGACATTTCATGGCTTCTTCCTGTCACATGCATACCTTGGGGGTTCCTTCGGACCGCCTGTCTTTTTGCTGTTCCTCAGTGGCTCAGTGTAACCCCGAGTCCAGAAGGCCAGCCGTAGAGGGCCAGGACCTGATGGAGAATCTTATTCCTAGTTGAGTTGTGTGTTCTTCGGGGACTTCTTTCAGTTTCTGGCAGGGTGACTGGCCTTCGCACTACAGAGGACTCAACTCTAAGGGGTATTCAAACCCCAAGGCTTCTAGGCAGGGCTGAATGGTAATGTTTTCAAGGTGTGAAGGCACTATACTGCCAGAGCAGATAAATGGCTGATGAGTTCCTGACAGTGATACTGGGTCAGGGCCCCTGCAGACTGTAGGCCTTGATCTCGGCCTCCTGCCCTCTGTCCCTTACTGGGGTAAGAGAGTATAGAGGTGCCTTCCAGAGAAGATGGCCTCTAGGAGCTTAACAGAGGGCCCAGCCCCTCCTATTCCATTTCTGAAAAAGTTTAAGTCCTAGATTCCCTCTGCATCCCTTCTGTTTCTCCAGGAAGTAACCTTGAGCCCAGAACCCTCCCGATGGTGGCTATGATACTTTCAGGAAGCCCAGGCTTCCTGGAGAGGTGGGGTTGAAGAACCCCAGGGAGTCTGGGTCTACCTGGGTCCACTGGAGAGAGAATCGGTTTCTTCACACCCTGGCGGAGCCCCAAGAATTATACTCCACCCTCTCAGGCTTACCCCACCCCCACGAGGGAAGGAAGAATGGCTTTGAAGTATTGCTGTGTGTGTTTTCTGTGTCCTTGTGTCCAGCCCCCTGTTGTGGGGAGTCTAGCCCAAATGGGCGGTCCTTTTCCACTGCAGTAGGGCAGGAGCAGATGTTACTAATCCCTCCCTGCTGTTACCTCCATGGCCTGAGTGGGCTCTGGGAGGGCTCCAGAAACCATATCAGACGACAACATTGGCATAAGGTAAGGTGGTTTATGTTCGTTCCTTAAGCGGGCTCCTACAATCCTGTACGCTTTCTGTTCCACAGACTTCTGTCTATGCCTGTAGATGTTGATAAAAAACTCAGGGTCAGGTAAGACAGAGAGGGAGAGAGGGAGGGAGGGAGATGGAGGGAGAGAGGGAGGGAGGGAGGGAGTGAGAGAGAGAGAGAGAGAGAGACTGAGAACAAATGGTAGTTCAGCTAAGAAGTGTGTTTATCTTTCAGAGAATAGTTGAATACTGTAGCTCAATTGTTCGATAATAGTCTGTTTTTAGTTAGGTGTCAGAGTCCCTGTCCTGTGTAGCACTTTATGTAGCTGCATTATAAAATGCATAGTTTACTGAATGTGGAAACTCAACCCTGTTGGTCTGAAGGGCTTATGATGAAAGCAGCTGTCTCCCCATGCACCCTTCCCTTTATCTGCCTCTGTACAGGTAACTGTCCATCCTCAGTATCTTTATTTAAATGATAGGTTTACAGTTCTGTGTGTTAATTTGTCAGTTGGCACATTATTTGCTAACATGCTGCTTGGATAGATAAGGAATCGATACATATCAGTATTTAATTCTTGCAACACTATGACTGTAGTAGGTACTGCTCACTCCTGCCCCAGGCGGAGTGGTTACTCGTGCTGGGCTACCAGGTGGCTTCTTGATCTGTGGTGAGTCTTTCCTCCCTTGGCCTTGAGTTTTTTCCATACAGATTGCCCTGAGCTGGACAAGTTGTTCTTCAAGTCTGTCACTCAGTTATCATCTTGGGACTTCCTTTTAAAAATCTGTGTTAGATTCCCTCTGTGCTTGGGGGAGGTAGGAGGCGTTGTGTCCTTTTTAAAGTCTTTGTGGAAAAGTCTGTGGCATCCGGTGGATAGGCGGATGATTTAACCTGCCTTAGGAACAAAGCCCCAAAAACAGTTTCTCCTGAGACAGTTGAAGGGAGGAGCTATTGTCTTCTAGTTCGAAGCAGGAGTGGAGGAGCCCAGTGCCAGGCCATCTTCCCCTGAAGAACCTTGGCTCCTTTCTTTTCCTCAAAGCTTGTAGTATTGTCTCTCTGCCTCTGAGTTGGCAAGTGTCTGGCGGGTGAGCTTTGCCGCTGGTGTCTTTTCCGGCCAGTAGGCGGACCTTTCAACTTATGCTCTCTGCTCAGGTGTTAGTGTTATATCATCGTCGTCATCATCATCATCGTCGTCGTCGTCGTCGTCATCGTCATCACCACCTCCATCACCATCATCGAGCGTGTACCTGTGTGTGCGTGAGTGTGTGTGTGTGTGTGTGTGTGTGTGGTGTGTATAAACATGAATGTGCCTATGTGTGTGTGCAGAAGCCAGAAGAGGATACTGAGTGTCCTTCTCCATCTCTCTTTTCCTGCTCCCTTGCGGCATCCTCAGGGACCCGCCTGCCTCCGCCTCCCCAGCACTCAGACTCTCAGCATATTCACCATGTCTGGCTCTTACAGTTAGTGCTGGGGATTAAACCCTGCTCTTCATGCTCATTCATGAGCCCTTTGCTGTTTGTTGACTACAGCCTCTCTCTAGCTGCTGTTTCTTCTCTTGCTTACGTATTCACATAAGATCTCATGTGGCAGAGGCTGGCCTCAGACTCATTACTGACCCAGGCCCTTGACCTCCAGATCCCCCTGTCTCTGCTACTGAGTGCTGGGATTACAGGCATGCCTCACAACCCCCAGTTTTTTGTGGCTCTTTTTTCTCCTCTGGATTTTTTTTCTTGGCTCACTTCTCTAACCTTTGTGTTGAATGATATGATTGTCTGGTTTTTTGGTCCCGTTACACGAACATTTCATTTGCTACTGATCTATTGAACTTTGATTTTTTTTTAATATCTTCCCTTTTCTAAGACATGTCACTGCTTCCTAATTGTTCCATGAGTAGTGTTTCCTTTCTGTTTTGCTTTACGAACAGATTTCCTCCAATACTTCTCATCAATGGCCCTCGCCCCTCGGAGCCGTCTCTTGGCCTCTCTTGTTCTAATCAGAGATCTTGTTCAGTGTGCTGTGATCCTGCGTCGTCTGTGTACACACAGTGCTGAGTCCTTGGGTGTGGCTCCAGGTGTCGGGCAGGGCTCTCTACCACGGCTTCTCCCTGTGCAAAATCATCCTTTCCTCTTGCTGGTCTTCTGCACCGCATCTATGTTAAGTTCAGGCATTGGGCCTACTTAGAAGAACTCTTACTGTTTTAGAGCCGTTGATAAAAGGAAGTGGGTCCCTCATGAATCAGGGGCCTGTGCTGGTGCTGCGCCCTTTGCTTCATAGTACTTGGTAAGGAGGCAAGAGGTCCAGGGTTGGTCCCTTGCTGTGTCATGGTGGCAAGCCACTTCCTCCCTGGTTGTCAGTTTCCCCATATGTAAGCGGGAAGAAGAGGTGTGCTAGGTAGGAGGAGAAAACTGACTCATCTCTCGGGGCCACCCTTGGCTTGCCAGCTGGGCAGCACGCTCTGTTGCTTGCGTGCATAAATCAGGTGCTTAGCTTCCCTCCCCATTGCTGGCTGGGTGTGTTGCCTGGCCACAGAGAACCCAGCTCTTATTGGGGTGACTCACGGTGACCATGGTGACTGTGTTGGCCTATAATACAAGTGAACTAGCCTTATCTGAGCTCCTTCTCCGGGGCAGGGGGAGCAGCCTTTGGTTTTCATTGTAGGAATGATTTGTTGTGGTATCAGGGATTTGGTACTTCTCTTGTCAGGGGCTGGCTGGGCTGTATGACTGGTGGTAGACCTCAGCCAGGAACCGGTCTGGAGGAAGGGCAAAGTGGCTACTGCGTAGGTTGGTCTGCTATTCCTCTTCTCACAGACAAAACTTAGTACATGTTTTTGTGGCAATACACATGACATGAAGCTTACTGTATTTACGTGTGTAGTTCAGTGGCATTGAACACTCACTTTGTGTACATCTATCACCACAATCCATTTCCAGAGCTTTCTCCTCGTCCCGAGCTTACCATCCCCCTTTAACCATCTTCTCATTCCCCTCGTGCCCAGCCTCTGAGGCAGCTGTGTCTTTCTGCTTTGAGTGGAATGAGACAGCACTTACCTTTCTGTGACTGCCTTACTTCAGTTAGTATGCTGGGTTCCTCCGTGCCGTAGTGCACATCAGGATGTCCCCTGTTTTCAGAGTGAGCCTCTGATTTTCTTTATCTGTTCATCATGCTGGTAGCTGAGAGAGGTCTTGCTTTTGTTTGCGGGATCCCGTGGCAGTTCTCTGTTTAGTTTTGTGTTTAGGAGCCATTACTGTTCTCTACAGTAGCTGGCCTTATTATCTCGTGGCTTGTCTAGCAGTTTGATCTCACAGTCTAGTCTCATGATTCTTTCATGGAGGGGCCATGAAGGTGTTCACAGGGTTGTGCCTTAACGGGGGTGGGGTGGGGGGTGGGGTGGGGTGGTGATCTGTTTGCTTGGTGCCAGTGGCCATTCATTCCAGTCTTTGTGGCCCATTCCTCTGCGGGTGGGGCCACTGTCTGCTTCTCTCGTTTCCACTTGCAAGAGCACCTGCAGCGGGATTGATCTCTCCTGGGTGATCCAGAATCGTACCACACTCATCTAGTGTGTAATGGCAGTCACACTGGACTGACTCTTACCATAGGAGGCGACATTTTCAGGTTCTGGAGCTTTGGGACTGAAGACTGGATCTAGGATAAATTTGGAGGATAATGGCCTTGTGTCAGGCTTTGGAGTACACTCTCTTCCCACTCGTTTGATTGACCAATGGCGTCCTAACGTTCTTGGATCCCTGATGGCCAATCAGCCCTCCCCCACCCTATGGGTCAGCTCCTGGTAATTAGATACACACACGAGTTTGATGAGCACAAGATTTTTGATCCCTTACTCCTTGTCTATATGTCGTAGCCTGTCTTCTGTGGCCACTTAGACTAAGTGAGTACGTCTCAGCTTGGCTCCCACTGGAGCGAGGGGTCAAGCAGTTTCCCATGGACCCTCTTGAGTTATTAGAAGGATGTCGTGGCACAGAGGAGTAAGCGGGCACAGGCAAGACTTAGTGATGGACCATCTCAATCCCAAGGGGATCTGGAGAAACCCAGTTGGCCTTTTCCAGGGCTGGAGAGACCAGACACCTTGAGGGGCTCTTAGATACTGCCGTTGGTCCACAACGCTGAGCCCATGACCAGCAGTTCCCTTTGACTGTGCTCCGTAGATAGTCCTAGTAGACACTGTTTCAGACCTGGGGCATAACCTATAGTGGGGAAAAGAACAAACCTGGGGTTGGAGAGATGGCTCAGCAGTTAAGAGCACTGGCTACTCTTCCGAAAGGTCACAAGTTCAATTCCCAGCAACCACATGGTGGCTCATGACCATCTGTAATTGGATCTAATGCTCTCTTCTGGTATGTCTGAAGATAGTGACAGTGTACTCATATATACATAAAATAAATAAATAATAAATAAGTCTTTAAAAAAAGAATAAGATAGGGGGGTCACTATTTAAAAAAAAAGAAAAGAAAAAAGATCCGGGCAGTAGTTGCGCATGCACTTGGGAGGCAGAGGCAGGCGGATTTCTGAGTTTGAGGCCAGCCTGGTCTACAGAGTGAGTTACAGGACAGCCAGGGCTATACAGAGAAACCCTGTCTCGAAAAAAACAAAAACAACAAAAAAAAGAATAGACCTGCACTCCCATGATCCAAACTGTATTCAAACACCATCTAATCTCTCTCCCTCTCCTCCCCCTCTCTTGTGTGTGTGTGTGTGTGTCTGTCTGTCTGTCTGTCTGTCTCTCTGAGTGTGTATGTACACATGTGTGTTCAAGTGCCCAGAGTTTAGAAGGGTATGTGTTTGTGTAAGACCAGAAGCAAGTGTTGGATCAACCTTCTGGAGCTGGAGTTCCAAGTAGCGGAGGGCTGTGATGTTGGGATCAGAATTCTGGTCCCGGTGCTCTTAACTACTTGAGCCAGCCTTCCAGCCTTGCATACGTGTTTCTTTAAGCTTGCCCCAGTCTGTTTGGACTGCTGGAATGGAATACTGTGAACGAGAGGGTCTTAGACAGCAGGAGTGGGATGTTCACAGTTCCAGAAGCTGGAAAGCTCACATCAAGTGTCAGTGTCTGCTAAGGGACCTGTCCTGGTTTGTAGCTGGCCACTTCTCACCATGTGCTTACATAGTAGTCCCTCTCCGGTCTTGAGAGCTCTGCTATTGTAACCCAGCCACCGCAGTGCTCTGCTCTCTCATTGCTTCTCACTGGGGCTCGGGATTATAATGGGGTTCATCTGGGGGACAGGTGCATTCTGCTGCTGCCTGAGGCAGTCAGCTAAAAGGACTGGAAGGATGGCTTCAGAAGGTCCTGCCTGGACTGCCGCTCTGTGCTTGTGGTGAGGTTGCTCATCACAGTGCACTGCTGGGTGTGGTTGCAGCATGCTTACTCTGTTGTGAACATAAAAAGAGAAAGCGGCGTAAGACTATGTTCTATGGGCGAGTGGGGGAAGGGGGTGCCTCAGCGGGCATCCCTTTGCTCTGAGGGACCAGACACACGACCTGTATAGTATAGAATAGAGTTTATTTAGGGCATGGGGAGGGGAGTTAAGGGGGTAGTAGAGGCATAGAAAGGCAGGGAGAAGGAGAGAGCAGAGAAGTAGAGGCCGGCCATGGCCACGTGGAGAGAGGGGGAGGGGAGGGGGAGAGAGAAGAGCCCAAGAGGGCAAGAGAGAAGCTAAGAGAGTAAGAGAATAAGAGAGAGAGCGAGGAGGGGCCAAGCATCCCCTTTTATAGTGAGCCCCTTTTATAGTGAGCCCCTTTTATAGTGGGCCAGACCTACCTGGCTATTGCCAGGTAACTATGGGGAGGGACATACCTGGCTGTTGCCAGGTAGCTGTGGGGTGGAGCTTAGACAGAAACCTAACCCCATGGCAGCCCAGCCGAGATGCAATGAGGAAAGGCTCAGATCCCAGCGTTACCTTCACGGACATTTACCCAGTGTCCTAGGACCTGCCAACAGTCTCTCATCCCTAAAAGGTTCCTACCAGTAATGCCCCAGGGGCTTGGGACTCAGCCTCCAACACATGGACCTTTGGAGGCCTTTCTAGACCCATGTGATAACACTGCCCTCACTAGCCTCTGCCTTTCAAACTGTCCCAACCTCACCCTCATCCCTTTGCCCTGCCGAGTCCCTCTCGGCCCCCAGCACCCCACCCCACCCAGCTCTCATTTACCAAATGCCCCAGGACCCCTTGGGACCTCCCTAACTCAGTTTTATATAGGGACAACCCAATGGATGAAAGGTAAGTTGAAAAATGAGAGCATACTCGGTAGAAGACTGCTACTCATCCTGTTTAATAGAGGTGAGAAACTGGGGAACAGAAAGGTTAAATAACCTGCCCAGGACCACCAGCTAGTAGGAACCCAGCTTGGATTTGAACTTGAGCAGTCTGCCTTCAAAGTTTGTGCTCATCCTGTTGTCCTACATTGCCATTAAGAACATAGGGCTTGGCTGGGTGTGGTGACGATGCCTTTAGTTCCAGCACTCAGGAGGCAGAGGCAGGTGGATCTCTGTGAGTTTGAGGCCAGCCTGGCTGACCTACAAAGTGAGTTTCAGGACAGCTAGGGCTGCACAGAGAAACCCTGTCTTTGAAAAAAACAAAACAAAAGAAAAAAGGAAAAAGGAGCTTGGTTGGTGGTCATTGGCTGTAGAAACCAGAGGTGTGTCCCCATTCCTAATTCCATGCTGTTCTGTCACATGAGGGTAAAGCTCAGCCTCTGAGATACTGTTCCCAGGATGAGTGGTTCTGTGCAGAGGTATGGTGTGGTGGCAAAAGTCCTGGGATTCAAAGCCAGAAGGCCAGGGTTCGAGTCCTGCCTCCTCCGTTCACGGGCTGTGCCTTCCCCATGTCTCAGGCTGTGCAAAGGCTGTTGGTTTTAGGTTTGTGTTAGGGTTGTTGTAAAGTTAATTCCAGGCAAATCCCTTAAAGCTGGGTCTGGTGTTTGATAAATGGTGATGATTAGCTTAACAATGATAAATGGTGCCGATTAGCTTGGCCTAATAAGTAGAGGCGATTTGAGGATAGAGTTAAGCAGTGGCTTCTTTGTGACAGGACTTTTCTGAGCTTTCATGAACTGGGAGGCATCAGATAGAACACGTAACCATATGTCCCATTTTATAAGGTTTTTGGATGTCTTGCTGTTCTCTCTTTGGCTTACCTTGATAGTGTGTACAGTGCCGTTGGAGTTGGTGGTCACAGTGCAGGCAGCACTGAACTGTGTGTGTACACTGCACTGCCTACTTCTGCCTGGTGACCCCAGTTATGTTGGGGTTCAGGTTAGGACTGACTAGGACTGTTGGAATAGGAGATGATAGACACCCAAGAGTAGAGACAGTAGTGACATTGGACAGACTAGCTTCTGTGGAGAAGACTTGGATCCCATGTGTTCTAGCTTCCTATGACAGTGTGTGGCTGCCCCAGAGGTGATGGGTGTCCTGTTCTCTAGTGTGCATGCAAAAACACATAGTTGGGGCCTTACTGTTCTCCCAGGAGCCAGGACTTCAATGCCTATTGTGCTGACCCTTGCCTCCTGTGTGCAGGCCAAACATCACTTACTTATATAAATTGACAGTTTTCCACCTGTGGGTCAAGACTATCTGTTGGGAAAGCACATATTTCCAATGGTCTTGGGAACTCAGACACTGCTCAGTAGTGAAATTACAGTTATGAAGTAGCAACAAAATAAATTTATGGTTGAAGATTCCTAAGGCCATCTGTGTTTCCAATGGTTGCGACCTACAGGTTGAGAGCTGCTGTATAAATGGTTGTCAGACCAAGTGAGAGGTGAGGCTTAAAAGAGTTAATGGCACGAGGTGACATGGCCAGCCTCACTCAGCTACTAACCAGCAAAGCAGAGGCCAGGCCCCAAGCCTTCTTCTTTCTTTTCACCCACTCAAGCTGGACTTATGTTGGATTCTGGTTGATCATGGGGACAAGGTTGCTGACCTTTGTGTTAGAGTTGTGGGGGATAGTCATCACAGATGGCAGGGACCACAGATATAGGCTTGCTCAGGACTCCCTGGTCCAGGTCCTTGGTAGGTTGGGCCTCTGGTCCCCTTGCCTGGACAGGTTCCTTCAAGTGTTCTGTGCTCCCGCTTCCCCTCAGATGATCGAGCACCTGAATCCCGTGTGTATGTTGGCTAGTGTAGAAGCTCAGGGTTAATATGGTGTGTGTGTGTGTGTGTGTGTGTGTGTAAGAGAGAGAGAGAGAGAGAGAGAGAGAGAGAGAACATACACTTAAAAGTCGATAGTACTTAGAGACATGAAAAATTATGCAGGAAGTAATTTACAGTGCCTGGAGTTCTCCTAACTAAACAAACAAGCAGGGCAGTGGATAGGGCCTAGAGCAGTGGTCCTCCACCTTCCTAGTGCTGTAAACCTTTGATACAGTTCCTCATGTTGTAGTGATCTCCCAACTATAAAATCATTTTTGTTGTTACTTCATAACCATAATTTTTGTTATGAATCATAATCTAAGCATCTGATATGCAGGATGTATTTTCATGACCCAGAGGGGTCATGACCCACAGGTTGAGAACCTCTGGTCTAGATAAATTGAGATATTGGCCTTGAAGCAATGTTTTTTATTTTTTTAACTTTAGGCTTTTTTTTTTTAAGATTTATTTATTACTATATGTAAGGACACTGTAGCTGTCTTTAGACACACCAGAAGAGGGCGTCAGATCTCATTATGAATGGTTGTGAACCACCATGTGGTTGCTGGGATTTGAACTCAGGACCTTTGGGGAGAGCAGTCAGTGCTCTTACCCACTGAGCCATCTCTCCAGCCCAAACTTGTATCCTATGCACATTGGTGTTTTGCCTGTATGTCTATCTGTGTGAGGGTGTCAGAGCCCTGGAACTGGAGTTACTTACAGACAGTTGTAAACTGCCATTTAGATGCTGGGAATTGAACCCAGGGCCTCTGTAAGAGCAGTTGGTGCTCTTAACCACCGAGCCATGGCTGAGCCACGGCTGAGCCATGCCTTCAGCTCCTTGAAGCGGAATTGAGGGTGGGACGTCTATTGCCCTATTCTGCTTATTAGATAATCTGCGTGTCAGCCATTGCTCATCAGAGCCTCTATCATATGAGTCAGTCCGTGAAACTGCAAGCCACTACTGCTTCTGTGGTGTGTGAGGCCAGCTGGTGGCTCTGAGTGTGTGCGTGGTAGGCCTGGGTGGGTCTGGCTGCCCTCTTCTGAGTGTGTGCGTGGTAGGCCTGGGCGGGTCTGGCTGCCCTCTTCTGAGTGTGTGCGTGGTAGGCCTGGGCGGGTCTGGCTGCCCTCTTCTGAGTGTGTGCGTGGTAGGCCTGGGCGGGTCTGGCTGCCCTCTTCTGAGTGTGTGCGTGGTAGGCCTGGGTGGGTCTGACTGCCCTCTTCTGAGTGTGTGCGTGGTAGGGCCTGGGCGGGTCTGGCTGCCCTCTCCCTCGAAGCCAGCAGTCTTCATCTTAGCTGGATTCCATAGAGGGAAGGAAGTTCTGTGGGTTGAGGCACTAACAGTTCTAGGAACCTCCAGTTCAAAACCTGTTCCCTGTACCATCTCTTCTGTCCGTGGAAGGAGGGCCTTAAAACAGGTCACCGATGGCAGAGTCTCTTGGGGTCATCAGACAAATGAGCCCCGTGGTTACTGGTATGGGGACTCAGTCCTGTTTGGGAAGAGGGCAGCTCTTCTGACTGCTACCCCAGATCACGTCCTACCACATCCTGGCTCCTTGGTGATCCTGATGTGCTCTAGTGTCAAAACCAAGGGCAGAGGGAACCAGAGAAGTCTCCACCCCGGCCTCGTGACCTGGGACAGATACATAAGTTCCAGGGTAGACACACACACACACACACACACACACACACACACACACACACGCAAATTAGTAAATACACACATACACACAAACACACACACACACACATAATTAAAAAAGAAAGGGAAAAAGGAGTTTGAGGCTTTGGGAAAGGGGATAACTTTTGAAATAGATAAAATAACAAACAAAAAACCGGGGGGCCAGTCTGGGCTGCATGGCAACATGCAGAGAGAGAGAGAGAAACTGAGAGATAGAGAATATGAAAGAAAACACCTGTTTTTAAACAAGTGAGCCAAACACATACATACATATGTATATGTTTATACATATATGCATACATGTATGTGTGTATTAAATTATAAATTCAAAGGCTTAGTGGTTGTCTCTCAGAGAGGGGATAGTGTCCGTCTATCATTTTGCTTTGAGTTTCTATGGATCTTATATTTTTAAAATAAAATTTACATGATTTTGTGTTTTTGAGATACCTTCTTCCTGTTTGGCCATGGTTGACCTAAAACTCATGATTCTCCTCCCAAAACATCCTACTTTTGCCAAGTGATGGGATTACTGGCGTGCACCAGCATGCCCAGTCTCTGCAGGGCTGGCGATCAAGCCCAGGGCCTCACTGAGTCAGAAGAAGCCAGTGCAGGACCAGCTGAGCTGCAGCTACGGCTGGGTCATTGCTGGTTCCATGTCAAGGAATACTTAGTTTTCTGGAAATGCGACTGCAGTGTATGCATTCATCTGCCAGTGAGTAGCTGTAACAGTGCTGCGTTGGGATCTGAGCTACAGCCCCCGAAGGCTTGTTTCTAGGAAGTGGGTGGGGGTCTATATTTGGGGTGCCCTTGAGGAGTGTATTGAGATTCTAACCCTTCCTTTTCTCCCTCTTCACCCGTCTCTCTGTTGAAACTTCTGAAACCTTGTCTTAAAATGAACCTTTCTTCCTTCTAAGTTGTTTATCCCCGGCATTTTGTTACAGCGACAAAAGACTGACTCACACAGTCATCCTATAAGTTTTTAATCTCACTTGGCCCAGTACCAAGATCATGCTGGTTGCTGGTTTCATAAAATATGTTTAGTTTTGTAAGAAAGTGCAAAAAAAAATGTCTTCCTAAGGTGTTGTACCATTTAGCTTTCCCCACAGTAGCATGTACGCTGTTGTCCGCACCTCCAATATACGCTGGGTCTCTGTTCTGGGCAGGGACATTCTTATAGCTGTGCGACCTGTTGTTTCCGTTCATAACTGGGTGCCTCTTGATGTACCTGTCGCCTCTGTGTACCCTCTGGTGAGGGGCTTTCTCTGGTCTCTTTGTAAGTCTCTATCCCTTTATCAGATCTATCTTTTAGGAAAGGATTCAACCATTGTGTAGTTTTGTGGGGTGTTTGTTTTAAAGCAAACTCTTATTATTTTGCATAGGCTGGCCTCAAATTCTTGGCCATCAGGGATCCATCCATCCTCCTGCCTCAGCTTCCTGAGCAGTTGAAATTACAGGGTTTAGCACCATGTCTGACTTTCTTTCATTTACTTAGGAAAAAAAATATGTCAGCAAGGATTATTGGTGCTGCGTGATTTGAACTGTTTATTTATGAGTTGGGTGAGAACGATTGACCCTTTATAGCCAACAGCCGGGGAAGGCAGAGTGGTCGAGCCTCCCATGAAAATAAACATAAGGCCTGGTTTGTCTGCTTGAGTGCCAAGGGGCTTCAGGCCCTGGAGTGTCAGCATTAGCCGGGTGAGGTTTATGCTTTCTCTGCGAGGCTCCTTTTGGACCTGTACTTCCGGCCTGGTACCTCAGCCACCCACCTAGTTCCTCCTGGCTTCCCAGCCCTGCTCCAGTTACGCTTCCACCCTTAGCAGAAAGGCCAGGTTTTCCCAGCGCCAGCTGCCAGCTCTGAGCCAATCAGCACCGGGAATGGCAGCTTGCTTATTACCATGATAATCATGGTAATCGCTGAGGATCCTCTCTTTAGACTGGTAAGGAAGTGACAAACATTTACACATCCTGCCCCTGAGATGCCCTCAGAGTAATTAAGCAATTAACAATTAAAAAAAAAACCAGGGACTAGGCAGGACATGGAGCCACATGCCTTTAGTTCCAGCACTTGGGAGACAGAGGTTACCCTGGTCTACAGACGTCCAGGACAGTCAGGGTTATACAGAGAAACTCTTGTCACAAACAAACAAACAAAGTGTTCAGTACAGATACAGTTGAGAATACGGGAGTCACAAACTTTCATAGCTAGTTGATACAACATGTGTGGCATAGGTTACCCCAACAGGCTTGTCCCCTAAAGCCAGTGAACCCTAAATTTCAAGGATCCCGACCACATAAGCAGAAATCTAGAGATAGATAGAACAAGAGAAAAAACTTCCAGAATGGAATTCCTCTCCCCAGACTCAGCCATCCCCCACCCCCTCTGTCTAAAGCCTTGTGCTTCCCACCCTAGTAGGAAGACACTGAGATCTGCAGCAAAATTAGCTTATTTGCACCCTCCCATTTCTAGGGACCCTGAAGAGACTGCCCCAGCAAACAGGCTAACAGTCTTAACACTATACAGGTGTCTCTGTGTCTTTATTAGTGAACCCCAGAGACTCCCAAAAGCCCCTGACAATACAAGTCCTTGCATACTCCAAAAGAAGCCCCCCAGATGGAGTCTGTATTGATTGGATACCCTGAGGCTTAGTTCTAGAGGATGCTGGGATGCCGGTCTTTGTACGGTGCTCTTGTAGGAAGGAGCAGTCCCACATGTCAAGGCCCAGCAGTCTGGGTTTCAACATTCTCCACAAGGGACTTTTATGGAAGCATGTTGTCCTGGGTAGTTTTACTTCAGCTTGACACAAGCTAGAGTCGTCAGAGAGGAGGGAACTTCAGTTTGGAAAATGCCTCGGTAAGACTGGGCTGTAGGCAAGGCTGTGAGACATTTTCTTAATCAGTGAGGAATGTAGGCGGGCTTAGCCCATTGTGGGCGGTACCATTCCTGGGATGGTGGTTCTGGGGCCTCCGGGTGCCTGCCCTGCTTGAGTTCCTGTCCTCACTTCTTTGATGATGAACAGTGATATGGACATGTAAGCTGAAATAACCCCCTCTCCTCCCCAGATTGCTTTTGGTCATGTTTTTAGTACAGCCATAGAAACCCTAAGACATATAGAGTGAAGCTGGGGAAGGTCACAGTCGATTGAATCCGCACAGTTGCATCTACACGGTCCCAGTGAGGAAGGAAGGGTGACGTTTGTGCTGTAGTGTTCCTGAGAGAGTCAGAGCCAGAAGCTAAAAGCTCTCTAGAGGCAGGGTATCAGAATCAGAGCCAGATGTCTGTCCTATGCACCTGGACTCTCCCATCAGGTCCCATGTTTGAATGCCAGAAGGAAGCACATGGAACAGATATGCCTGACTGTCTGAATCACATTAGCCTTGGGAAGTATCACTTACCCATGTGCCTTTCTTCTCTGTTGGAAGGATGAAGTAGAAGAAGGCCTTGGTCAGGTGGAAGGTAGCAAGCGGCTCTCTTAGGTAGTAGCTCACCGTACTGTCCCCTTTGTCACGGAGTGCGAGAACTGGGAAGGGTGAGGTCCCTAGATGTTCTCATTCTGCCCCTTGGGAGCTGGCGAGAGCCCGAAGGTCTTGCTACTCAGCTGGTGATTCTTGCCCTGGGAGTTGTAGGTGGTTAGCTGCAGGGTATTGCACATCTGGGTCCCAGTGAGTACAGTATCTGACAGAGTGTAAGAGAGGACATGTGCAGGCTGTCGTGGTGGAGAAGGCACTGCAGTATTGGCATGGGATGCCGAGGCTCTTCACATCCCTATAGACTAGGGAGTGGAAAAAGCAGGGTAGGGACCTTCATGGTCTAGCCTGTGCTTTGGGTCCTGACAGGCCTCAAGAGGGAAAGAGAAGAGGGAACAAAGTCCAACAATTCCTGGTGGAAATTGGTGCGAAAATGAACGAGAGGGTGAGGCTGGAAGCTGAGTCTAGTGGGAGGAAGGACCCAAGGTCACCACAGGAGTAGTCTGCAGTGGGATGGCCTTGGCTGGGCTCTTCCCAGGAGCTGGATACTACTTTAGCCAGGAAACTCCGCCACAGCTCCCTCAGGAGGGAGGGCTATCCTCCGGTGTCCCAGCTGTCTGTGCTGAATGAGCCCTGTGTGTGTTATTTTTATTTTGGAAGGTCCACCAAGGCATGTGGGATGGAAAGGGGAGAGGCTTTGTGTGTGGTTAGAAGTGCCTCTCTGAACTGGACCTTTTCTGAGAGTGGCTTTCACTAGGCAATCACGAACGCGTCGTGTCTGTACATGGGAAGCGAGCCTCACCACCAGCTGTTTTCCTTCCAGAGGTGACTGCTGTTACCCAGTAACTTGTGTACAGTGTGCCAAGGGTGGTCTGTGCATGTGTACACCCCCCCCACCTCTTAACTTAGTTTGTATGTTTCTGCCTTCTTTCTTTAAAAACAAGAAGGATTTTATGTGTGTGTGTGTGTGTGTGTGTGTGTGTGTGTGTGTGTGTGTGGAGTGCGCACACACGGGTCTCCATGGAGACCAAAAGGTGTCAGGATCCCCCCGGAGCTGGAGTTACAGGCAATCGTGAGTGGACATACATGTTAGGAATTACACGTGCATAGGGGTCCTGAAAAGACAGCCGTGTGAAGTGTGAGGGTTTGTAGGCGACCAGATCTCGCTCCCTCCAAGCCCATTTCCTATTGTATTGTCCACCATCCTCTCTCAATTCAGGGACCAAAAAGTGGGGTGAAGGTCAGGTCCCCTTTGTGATACCTTAAGGAAATCAGGACCAGTGATACCTTAAGGAAATTCTGCATCTTCCTAAGGACAGCATCCTCAGTTCCTCAGGGTAGACAGAATGGGCAACTAGAATATGTTAGATGGATACTATCTAGACAGTAGTTATTAAAAAGGGGGACAATACCGTCACCTGAGAACTTGTTCAGCGTAGGAACCCAAGGTGGAGCCCTTGATGTTCTAACAGTCCCCTGGCATAAATAATGCCCCTTAGTGAAACAGAGTGGCTGTCCTGGAACCTGTGGGCATGACCATTGAAGCCATGTATTCCTCGTTGTGGCCTTGGCCTGCACCTTTGTGCTTATTGCAGCAGCAGCAGCTGCGGCAGCAGTTGTACCTGTCATATGGCAGGGGCAGGCAGGTTGCAGGGCAGCGGTTGACCTTTGTTCCTCTGGGGCATTTTAATTGACATGGGACGTTGCTGAAGCCTTGTGTACAGAGGTCGGTGAGAGCAGATGTCCTATCTGCTTCCCTGGGCTTGTTCTCTCCCTTGTGGCCTCGTTTCCATGTAACGCTTACTTTCTTCAGGCTTTGGTACTTGCCCTGATTTATCAGCCAGGCCCCTCTGAGGGCATCTCTGTTTCCAAGAATGATAACTCCCACGATAATCGTGTTATTTTATGTTAGTGGAATGCCCAGGAGAGACACAGTCCTGCCATTTAAGACTGGTGACAGCCACTCTATGCTTGCAGCTTGGGTCTGACCCAAGGGGGAGTGGGGTGGTGGGGTGGCGAGCTTGAGGGTTATAGATGGGATGCAGGGAAACAGGGTTCTACATGGTCATGGGAAGGATAGTGATAAGGACAAGTAGACTCTGAGTCTTGGGCGATGCTCTACCTAGAATATGATGTCAGAGAGCAGACCAGATCCCAGACACTTTGTGCTCTTGTCGGTGGCACAGACAGAAGCCAGATGTGGGGGAGCAGCTGTCAAGGAATCGGGCAGCTGGCTTATGGTGTTGCACACTCCTGTAGCCTTGGGATGGGCCTGTCCTACCTGGAGGCCCAGCAGGGAGGTGTGGACTGGGGCATGGGAAGCTAATCCCTTCTGTGGGGGCCTGGCCCTGGACTCTGTCCCCAAGAAGGAGATCTGAGCAGGCCTGGTTGGGAGCGCCCTAAACATGATCTGAATGCACCCTCTCTTCTTTTCCAGCTCTACCCATGAGCTACCCAGGCTACCCACCGCCCGCTGGTGGCTACCCTCCAGGTGCACCAGGTAAGAGGGCCCGGGGGATCCTTTGTGCAAAGAGGACTGGGAGCCGGAGAGGCCTGCTATACTCTGAGACTATTTCTCCTTGACAGAATAGCTTCAGGGTTCTTTTCCCTCTCCTGACTGTCCCCAGGGGACGAGACAGGAAGTCACAACCTACAGAAGTGTCCTCCAAAGTGTTGCTACTAACACACCCACGGTGTTTCAAGGAGTATGATTTTGGATTTTGTAGCATTCCACTGAATGCTCCCACTGAGGCCAATACCAAGGGTTGCTCACTGTCCTTTTCTGTATCCCCTTCCCTGTGGCTTCCAGGATACCCTCGTGATGGGGTAAGACCACCCAACTGGGGCAGCGGCTCAGCTCATCTTCCTTCTGAAGACTTACCTGCCCTACCCTGCCCTGAAATGTTTCCTGAAAACATTTGGCTTCACAGTAGTGAGGGAACCATGAGGGCTTCTGGGTAAAGAGACAAGGGCCGCTGCCAGGATAGTTACCATTGAGGGAATCCAGCAGAAACTCTGCCACCTGTGACACCATGTATCTATTCCTCAGCCCTTACCTCAGCAGCTGGAGGTCACACTTCTGCAGACATGAATGAGAGTAGTTAAGAGCCTTGCCCCAGGACACATAGCCAGCCATGTGGTCTCCCAACCAGCTCCTTGGTACTGTCCTTTACAGTGTCCCCGCCCTCTGGCATGACTTCATTTCCCTCCATCTGAGAATCCTTAGCATTCCTGGGGCTCCTGTCTGTCACGTGCACAGAGCCAAAGGATGGATCTGTTCTCTGGCCCTGTGATGCTGGCTGGCTTTGTGAGGACAAAGCCTGAACCCCCACGGGACTGGAAAGCCTCCTCTGCTCTCCCTGACCCTCTTGTTCCAGTCTTTCTGGATCTTCCTAACGTCGGCTTGATGCTCTTGCTTGGTTATCGCAGCAGCCCCTCTGCAGGCCTCTTTTCTGCCCTGTCACTGGGCAGATACAGAGCTGATTGATGGCTTGGTGTTGCTTTCAGGTGGCGGTCCCTGGGGAGGTGCTGGCTACCCTCCTCCCAGCATGCCCCCTATTGGGCTGGATAACGTGGCCAACTATGCAGGGCAGTTCAACCAGGACTACCTCTCAGGCATGGTGAGTCAGGCCCCTGCCAAGGTACCCCGGGGCTAGTCGCTGTAGGGCTATAGCGATCAAGGCTGCTTACCCCAAGTCCCCAGCGAGGCCTCATGCCTGTTTCTGTGAGCACTTACTGAGCAGCTTAGAAAATGAAGGTCATCTACTTAACACCCACCCTACTCTGCCCCCCCTCTTTTCCCATCTATATTAGGGGAAGAGATGCTTGGCACTGATGATGGTCTCTCAGGCCCTTGTGGCCTGAGGGGACTGGGCTAGGCTGGTGCCTGCAGGAAGTTTATTGAGAATTTCTCATGAGCTGAGCACGAAGCCTGCAGCGGGGGTGAGCGTGTGTGTGGAGAGCTGTTGGGGTGAACACATACAAGGCGGTTCTGGTTGGGACTTGGTGGCCATGTAGCAGGTAGGTTAGGATGTACTTGTTTTTATTTGTCGTTTTGGTTTTTAAAGGATGCTATCTTATAATCTGAAGACAAATGTGTGTTTAGGGGGAATACTGCCAACTAGTGGGTGCCCAAATTTATGCCAAGGCCTAGTTCTAGGTGCTGGGAATATGTGAATGCAGCAAACAAAACCCCTGGGCTGGAGAGATACCTCAGGTCTAAAGTGCCTATTATACCAGCATTAGGCCCAGAGTGCAGGTCCCAGGAGCCATGTGTACAAAGGCAGGTCCTTGTAACCCCAGTGCTAGGGAGACAGAGACTGGCAGAACCATTGGACTGGCTGACTAGCCAGTCTAGCCTACGTGGGGACCTCAGGGCCAGTGATAAATGCTGTGCCTAAAGATGAGGACTTCTTCTGCCTCCCCGTGCACACGCACACACACAAATCTCAGTCCAGGCACACTTAGCGTCTGTGGCGAGGAGACAGGAAATAACCTAAGTTACCAGATGGCAATACTGGACAGTGGCAGGCTCTTCTGGGCATTGTGAGCAAATGCTTAGTTAGCATTTGGTAGGTGAATTCATGAGGACTGAAGACTTCCAGCTCAGCCTCTGGGCAGTTGAGGAAGAAGAGGAGGTGGAGGAGTAGGGCATGGTGAAGGAGGAGACCTCAAACAAAGATCTGACATGGTAGAGAAATGTACTGTCTTAGTCAGGGTTTCTATTCCTGCACAAACATCATGACCAAGAAACAAGTTGGGGAGGAAAGGGTTTACTCAGCTTACACTTCCACATTGCTGTTCATCACCAAAGGAAGTCAGGACTGGAACTCAAGCAGGTCAGGAAGCAGGAGCTGATGCAGAGGCCATGGAAGGATGTTTCTTACTGGCTTGCTTCCCCTGGCTTGCTCAGCTTGCTCACTTATAGAACCCAGGACTACCAGCCCAGGAAGGGCACCACCCACAGGGCCCTCCCCACTTTGATCACTATTGGGAAAATGCCTTACAGCTGGATCTCATGGAGACATTTCCTCAACTGAAGCTCCTTTCTCTGCGATAACTCCAGCCTGTGTCAAGTTGACACACAAAACCAGCCAATACATGTGCTATGCAAATTTCTAGGGACGGCCAGTCCTTAAGGCGCCTGTGGGCCTGATGACCTTGGGGACAGTGAGGAGGCCTTGGTGGTTGAAGAGGGCAAGTGAGGGATAGGTAAGGTGAGGGGTGAAGATGTAGGGACCCATTTCTCATTGGGCATAAGAGGCCAAAGTGAGGCTTCCGGCTTTTGTTCTGGGCGTGTGCAAACCCAGCTGGGCCTCACCTACCTCACCTTGACTGACTGTTAGCACACTGATGTGACAGGGACACCTCATGCCTGCAGAAGGAACCCCTGTACTTTCTGAGTCTTTGAGTGGTTAGCTCTACCTAGTTAATGGGTCCTGGTTGGGAGAAATAGCCTCTTCTTTCAGGTTTCCATGTTTCTTGCAGAAGGGACAGATGGAGATTCTGGTTCGCATACAGAGCCCATGTCAGAGCCCAGTGCCCTGCTGACACTGAGCGAGTGTACCATCATCTGTGGCCAGATTGTCCTTCTTGTCCCGTAGTGGGGTGGAGGCAATGGCAAGCCTAGCATTGTGGTGCCTGCATCCACTGCTAGATAAACATAGTGCTGGGGTGGTGGTAGTGGTGGTTCTGAGGAGTCTCCTTACCTAGAGCCGTTGTAGAACTCCATAAGGGGAGGGTAGACAGACAGGGTGCTGGTCTTTCTGGGCCTTTGTGTCTCAGGCTCTGCTTTGTGTACTTGGCAGGCAGCCAACATGTCTGGGACATTTGGAGGAGCCAACGTGCCAAATCTGTATCCTGGGGCTCCGGGGGGTGGCTATCCTCCGGTCCCACCTGGTGGCTTTGGGCAGCCCCCTCCTGCCCAGCAGCCTGTCCCTCCTTATGGAATGTATCCGCCCCCAGGAGGAAACCCACCTCCTGGGATGCCCTCATACCCGGCATACCCAGGGGCCCCTGTGCCAGGCCAGCCTATGCCACCCCCTGGGCAGCACCCCCCAGGGGCCTATCCTGGACAGCCTCCAATGACCTATCCTGGGCAGTCACCAATGCCACCCCCTGGGCAGCAGCCAGTGCCAACTTACCCAGGGTACTCAGGATCCAGTACCGTCACCCCTGCTGTGCCTCCAGCCCAGGTGAGTGCTAGTCCAAACAACGGTCGGTCGAAGACAGGTCTCTGGCCCAGCCAACAAGGCCTTGGGGGATTGAAGGAACAGGGAAGGCTCAGGCCTCCAGCCACAACATACGAAGAAGCTCTGATTTCTCTTGTGTACCCCACGATAGGGCATATATTCCTAACCACCCAACCAGAGCAAGCACTGGTGGTTGCTCTTCACAGGAGATTACTCCGAGGCCTCCAGCCTCGCGGCCTCATGCCCAGTAGGCCCCTAATGTGACTTCCTAGACAAATGTGAAGGATTCTCAGACTCCTGTCTGGGTAGGGAAGATTGGCAGCTCCTCCAGGGTTTATTTTGGCTCATTCTGGAGATCAATTCATGTTTGCTATGCCTAGAATTCATTGTCATGGTTACACGGCCAAACCAGCCAAGCACAGGGCTAGTGGTATGCTCTGGCTGGCTATTTTTAGACTATTTTGGAGGGTCCATCGCCTTCTTGCTTTCGTTCCCCAGCAGCGAGGCCCACTCTTGCCCATCCTGAGCGCCTGTCCACTGTTGCTCCCTTCTATTCTCTAAGCACGCCCCTTATTGCCTTGATAACAAACATGTACTAGCCACTAGAAAGGTCGCCCACTAGGCTACAATAAACCTGTTTGTAAACACCCGAGGGGAGCACACCTTAAAAAGGAGGAAGGTCGATTAGGGCTCATGGCTTCTTGGCCTTGTGACTGTGGTGGGCCTGTGGTGGGGCAGGATATTGTGACAGGGAGCACTTGGTGAACCAACGCTGTCTACCACATAGCAGACAGGAAGCAAATAATGGGAGGGGCGTGGGCCCCAATATTCTCTTTCAAGGAACTGCTCTGCCTCTAGTGACCTAATATCCTTCCAGCCACTACTTCCTAAAGACCACCATTAACACATGAGCCTTGGGGCTATTTGTGTCCAGTGCTTTCAGTTTCCAGGTCCTTTAGGTACCTCAGCGCCTAGAGAAGGGGGCACTTGGGGGATAGGAGGAGGTAGAAGAGTCTTCCACCTTGGGGTGGCATGGGTGGATCATCTTACCTGTGGCTATTTGTCTTGAGTAGTTTGGAAACCGAGGTACCATCACTGATGCTTCCGGATTTGACCCTTTGCGAGATGCTGAGGTCCTGCGGAAGGCTATGAAGGGCTTTGGTAAGAGGCCAGACTGAGTCCAATCCCACCCTTGCCCCTAATTCCCTGTGCAGGTCACTGTGTAGGAGGGGCAGGCAAGCCTGTCCCCCGGGAGATGGAGGAGGAGCTGTGTTAGATGCCCAGGAGGGTGAATGGGAGGCCCTAGGCCGGAAGAGTCCATGGCCACAGAGCATCCTCATAACCCATGGTGTGCCTACTCCTTCTTTCCTAGGAACGGATGAACAGGCCATCATCGACTGCCTAGGGAGCCGGTCTAACAAGCAACGGCAGCAGATCCTCCTGTCCTTCAAGACGGCCTATGGCAAGGTGAGGTGCAGAGAGGGAAGGCAGGAAGACCGATGAGGCCTGGTTCTCCCGGAGCGAACTCCAGGGCCTACACCAGCATAGCCACGGGCCCACTGACTCTGCTTTTCCGCAGACTGGATCTCCAGGATGGACAATGAGCTTAGTTAGGGCTGGTTCAACATTCTATCGTTGGTCCTGCCAAGACAAGCCTGTAGATGATACATCACTTCTTCCCTTCCTGGCCTTACTCTCCCCTCCTCTGCTCTCGGGGCTTCCTGGGAGGTTTAGCTGATGTAAGTGCTTTGGGGGACTATGTTTTGAGCCTCCGGTATGTGAATGCTGACCGCGTCAGTGCTGTAGCCCAGGCGCCTCCCATGGCTGGTCTTGGCACCGCCAGCTCCATCATCTGCAGCTCCCTTCATCTGTGCATTTTCAAAACGAGCTTTCGTTTGTTTAACTCTCCAAACAGGATTTGATCAAAGACCTAAAATCAGAACTGTCGGGAAACTTTGAGAGGACTATCCTGGCCCTGATGAAGACCCCGGTCCTGTTCGATGTCTATGAGATAAAGGAAGCTATCAAGGTGTGTCACTGTGCTTGTGTGAGCCTGCCTTCACACGTGTACAAAGCCACAGCCCAGGCAGAAGGGGGCTGGGTGATGTGTTACCCACTTACCGGTTGCTCCCTAACCTGACTTAGGGCGTTCCTGGTGCTACAGCCCGTGAGTGTTAGAAGGAGCAACTGGTAGTTTTTCCAAGATGCAAGCAACATGCCATTTCCTCACAGGAAATACCTATGTCTCATCTCAAGAAATGAACAGGCTAGGGTTGTGGAGGACATTGGTGATGACGAGAAGGGGTCCCAGGCTATTCCAGGACTCTTATTAGCAAATAACAGGAACGTGTCTGAGGAGCCCAAGCAGCAGAGACAGGGACCCAGGTGAGGAGGGTGGGAAGAGGTAGGGCTAGAAGGAAGACCATGAACGACAGAGAAGTCCTACCAGTTCCTGAGCGTCCCGAGCCCCACCTCACTCCTGTCTGCCATGCCTGTTCTACACTACATCTAGAGCTGTCTGTCTCTACTTCTGTGTACATTCCAGACGTCCAGCTCTAGAACCGAATCCCACACAGGGCCAAATTCCACCGCTTAGCTTGGGCTCTCTCTCCTCCTAGGTCTAGTTTGATTTTGACCATGAAACAAGTCCTATCTGGGCTCTAACAGCCATGTGGCTGTGTATGTCCTGTGAGTAGAGGGTCCCTCTCTGGTCAGGTACCCCAAAAGAACTACTCACTCAGAGGCGTGCTGGGCACAGATTCTACTTCCACTGGAGACTGAGTTTTGTGCGTAGTCTGGAAGGGAAAGACTGGCTGAAACGCAGCTGCCTGTTAGGGTCTAGAGGGTGGTAAGGGGGACAGGATGGCAGTGGCCTGGGCCCAGGAGCGGTCAGTACCCACCTCCAGCATGAGAGGTTGGTAGAGTTCTCAAACACAGCAGGCAAGGGACTAGCTGTGCTGAACAGCTGTCGTGCACAGGAATACCCGTGAATGGAGACAGTGGGCGTTCTTTCAGGACACACGGGGAGTTTCAGGTAGGGTGCTAGCATGCACATCCTTTGTAAGTCCCAGTAAGCTGCTGGTAGCATACGGCAGTGGTAATCATAAAAATGCCATGTTAGCTACATATTCTGCACAAATTAGTCCATTTAGTCCCATTAAGGACTCCTTAGGGGCCGGAGCAAGAGGGACTGGAGCGAGCAGAGGTCCTGAATTCAATTCCCAGCAACCATATGATGGCTCACAACCATCCCTACAGCTACAGTGTACTCATACACATAAAATAAAACAATAAATCTTTAAGGACTCCTTTGGAGGTAGATACACATACATTCCCTTTATAGCCAAGAAACTTGGCACAAAAAGTCAAGCTTCTTGCCTGAGGTCACATGGTAAGCTGCAGAACCAGGATTCAGCCTGATATAAAAGCCAGGCCTCTGACCCTACACAGTCTGGGCACAGCCGTTCCGTTCCTCTCTCCTGGCTCCTTTTCCTAGATTTCTCCAGACAGTTCACTCAGGACTCTAGCCTTTTTACATCCATCATGATCACGCTTTTGGACTTTCCCCACTCCCCATGTCTTTGTTATCTCACTTGGAACTTGAACTCGGAAGAAACAGATGTTGATATGCACTTCAGCCTGACCCAGCACAGTGTGGCCATTGGACAGTCACTGCATGCGCGCGCGACACACACACACACACACACACACACACTCACCATTCAGTTTCCTGGTCCATGGTGACCCTCATGTGATACCTACTCATTGTCCTTGTCCTCATCTCAGTGAGGCTAGGAGGGGAGCTGTCTTTTGAGGCATGAGGTGTGTGTGTGTGTGTGGCAGGGGCCTCTTGCTGAGTGGCACCTGCTGTCCCTTCTGGGCTCCAGTAAGAGCCTGGTCACCAGCATGAGCTGTGTTCTCTCTCTGCTGTCGTAGGGGGCTGGTACTGATGAGGCCTGCCTGATTGAGATCCTCGCTTCCCGAAGTAACGAACACATCCGGGAACTAAACAGGGCTTACAAAACAGGTCTGAAGCTCCCTGGCCACGCCCTCTTGGCCTCGGCCTTCTTGTCCCCTGTTTCCTGTCATACCTAACTCCCTGGGCTTTGACCCAAGGCCCAGCCCTGCCTGCTGTTTACACACAGGGCAGGTGCCTATGGTTGGAAGGGGCTGAGAAAATCTTGGGTGGATTTGGGCCGGGTCTGACCACAGGTCAGCTTCTATGAGCCTGAAAAGTTACATGGGCCACCTGTCACCTCCAGCCTGAGCCCCCTGGACCATTGTCATGCCAATGCCCCCTACTAACTATGTCTTTAGAGGTAACAGGTCTGTAGGATAGACTCTGGTGTCTGTCTTTTCAGAGTTCCAAAAGACTCTGGAGGAGGCCATTCGAAGTGACACATCAGGACACTTCCAGCGGCTCCTCATCTCTCTCTCTCAGGTACCTTCCTCACCACAGGACATTAGAGAGGGAACTGGAGGGGGGGTGCGGGTGCAAGGGGCGGGCTGGGGGATCAAAGCCCTGGCAAATGAGTGAGGAGGGGGATGGTATGGTCTTCCAAAGAGTGGCTTGACCTTATACCTTTTTCCTTTCAGGGAAACCGTGATGAAAGCACAAACGTGGACATGTCCCTTGTCCAGAGAGATGTCCAGGTGAGTCTGGTGGCTGGTGAGGTGCCAGTGTGGGCTTCCTGCTTCGTGGCTAGGTGCCCGGATGTGGAAAGAGCGATGGGTATTGGTGGGTCCCGAGTGCTGTGGGTTTCTGAGGAGCTCTGAGGGGACTTGACATTGAGCAGGGCTCCCAGTTTTCTGGGTTTCCCACCCCTGTGAGAGGGACATCAGGGTAATAAATGCTGCAGCTGTTAAAGGTCACGAGGACGTGTGTGTCCTCGTCGTGTGTCCTGGTGCTTTCCCACGCAGGTACCATTAGGTGTGGGAAGATACCTGCCTATCCAGCTTCTGAGTTCGTGGGCCTAGAAATGAGCAGTCCTTAGCCCTGCATCCTTAAATTTCTGCCCTTGTCACCATATGAATTACAGATGGAGGGAGGAAATCCAGGCATCCGAGTTCCTAGCTTTACAAGTTTGTATTGCCTGGTGGTTAGTTGAGACTGTCCTACCTTAGTGAGATGGCCGGATGTCACCAAGCCTTCCAGGGAAAAACTGACTTTGAATCTGCCTTCTCTTCCCTTCCTAACCTGCTCAGCCTCCCCTTGACCTGAGGAATCTCAACCTGAGAGTGTCCTGGGGTATCAGTGCCCTTACTTTCCATGATTCTGAGGCCTTGGTGGTATCTTAGTGGTCTGGGACAAGGTCACAGATTGGCAAATATTTGGGAGTCAAACCTCCATAAGTTTTAGCAAGCTGCTATGCTGTTCAGCAAGTATAATGACGTACGTATGAGGAAGGACTGATGAGGCCCCACATCTGGGGACTTTTTTTCAAGGTTTATTTTTATTTTATGTCTATGGATGTTGGGTATTTTGCCTGCATGCCTGTCTGTGAACCGTGTGTGTGTGTGTGTGTGTGTGTGTGTGTGTGTGTGTGTGTGTGCGCGTGCGCGCCCGTTGCCTGTGGGAGTCAGAAGAGGGTACTGGATTCACTGCCTAGTCATCGCTTCATCCCTGTAACTGACTGAGTGCAATAGTCATTGTCACCCGTGCTTCTTATAGACAGGGAAGCTGCTTTCCATGATCAGGCAATTTCATAGAAATCTGGCAGCTGAGGACCTGTGTTCCTCTGTCCCGCTGAGAAATGCTACCCCTGAGGAGCGGGCGAGGATCTCTCTTAGTTTTCCCTATACATCCTTTTCTCTCAGTTACATGTCCGTGTGGCCTCTTTGGGCTTCAAGGTCATGATATCAAGTCAGATCTAATCCTTACATTTTATTTTTATATGAGGAGATTGAGGCTCAGGAACCAGAACCCCGCCCAGCATCCCACCACAATCTGCTTCAGAGCCAGGACCTGAGTCCAGGCTTCTCTTTCCTCCTCTGTGGTGCTGGCTGCTGGCTGAATCCTCTGTGCTATGCACGGACAGATGAGCGGATTGCTGGGGTCTGGGTCTGCAGTGAGCAGGGCCAATAGGGTTCAGCAAACTGGTGCTCCCACTGCCAGGGCCCTGCTCCTCCCCTGTGGGCTTTACAGATGGCGGCCTAGGTGATCTGAGCCTGGGCCCTGGATGATGCTTGCTGGACACATACATCTTCCTTCTCATCCAGGAGCTGTATGCAGCTGGGGAGAACCGCCTGGGAACAGATGAGTCCAAGTTCAACGCGATCCTGTGCTCCCGGAGCCGGGCCCACCTGGTGGCAGGTAAAGACAGTCCCCTGGGTCAGTCAGGAGAGAGCAGACAGGACATCGTGTTGAGAAAAAGCCAGCAGGATATTTGACTGATGTCCTCTGCATGGACCTGCGTGGATCTTCATTCACTTCCTCAAGAGCCCCCTGGTGGTGTCTTAAAGGAAAAGGCGAGGAAATGGATTGCCTTGCTCTGAAATAAGGGGTGTCAGAGTGGGGAGCAGTGGTCCAGCAGGCAAAAACACAGTCAGCCTCTGATATCTACATACATGGCATGCACCCAATAACAAGTAAAGACAAAAAGAGAAAACGTCCCAGCAGCGCTGGGGAGCACCTGCTTAGCTTTTTATGAGCATTAACGTGGGTTTCTGTCCATCAGAGGTAGAGAGGTATGGTCTCCTTCATGGGGCTCGGCTTCCTGTCAGGAGACAGCTCCACAGTACCATCTGGAGCTGGTGGTGAATGTGTGGGATGGGGAGAAGGTGATGGAGTCACGTTGCGGAGGGGCTAGGGCAGTCGTGTGGTATAGTGTGGTGTGATCAAGTTCTGTAAGCACAGGTGCAAAGGCCCTGCTGGCTACGGCCCAGGCATAGTCAAGGGGATTGGGGAGCACACAGGGTCACAGCAGCAAGAGGTGGGGTCAGAGGTGGTGGACAGCTCTGCTGACCGTGTAGGGTTAGGTGTGCATCCTGAGAGAAGTCAGAAGCCACAGGAAGGCCCTCCGTGGCATATATCTCCTTTCTTCAGCTTGCAGAGTGACGTGCAGTCCAGATTCCCTAGAGGACCTGGGCCTTGGGTGTGGTGCAGGGAGCGTGGAGGATCCGCAGTTGGTGGGAGCCTAGATGGGGGAGCTGAGGAGAAGGGACCAGAACCCAGCCTGCTTGCTGAGAAGCTGGGCCCGGATGTCAGGAGAGGTTTGGGGCTTGGAAGGTTGGCAGCTGTGAGGGGTTGATCAGGTGTCTGAGGCCTTGGGACAGTGAGAGGTCTTCTTGGGAGGGGACCAGAAAGAGAGCTGCAGTTCGAAGGTGAGGCCCTGAACTATTGTAGGGACGCATGGAGCGGCCAGTTAGCAGGGATGGCTGGGAGAAACGGGAGTCATGGTTACCTGTGTCCAAAGGCCCCTGTGGGCAGACAGGTGAGGGATCAGAACAGAGTGTAGACAGCTTGGAAAGGCTGTCGGCGCTGCAGGGTAGGAGCGAGGTGAGGATCATGGCAATGCTGCTCCTGGCCCAGGACCCAGGCACTCAGGAGGGGACCGTGCTCCCTCGGTCTCAGGACTGGCACGAGGCTGACATGGCTATGAACCTGGCTGACTTTGGACTTGAGCCCTGTCCCCAGGGCATGCTTTTTACCCTCTTAACTGCTGTGACAGAATGCGCATGAACACATATTCATTGTTGCTTTTATCATGTTATGCATATATGTGTTTTGATCTAGTTGACCCCCCATCTCCTCCCCATACTCTCTACTTTCCCCCCTAACTATGTGTGCTCTTTTTGTTGTTGTTTTGATTATTTGCTTTTTGAGACAGGGCCCTTCTAGGTAACTTTGGCTGTAACTGGCTGTAT
This sequence comes from Tokudaia tokunoshimensis, assembly GCA_036184795.1. Taxonomy (NCBI): domain Eukaryota; kingdom Metazoa; phylum Chordata; class Mammalia; order Rodentia; family Muridae; genus Tokudaia; species Tokudaia tokunoshimensis. Next base: position 86,231,112 of record BTHU01000011.1, read on the forward strand.
AGCACAGGCTAGCCTCAAACTCAGTGATCTGCCTGCCTCTGCTTCCTGAGGGCTGAGATTAAAGGCATGTGTCACCATATCCAGCTGTCATGCTCTCTCTCTCTCTCTCTCTCTCTCTCTCTCTCTCTCTCTCCCTCCCTCCCTCCCTCCGTCCTTTCCTTCTTCCCTTTCCTATACCACTGAATCCACTTATTGTTACCGTTATATATGCTGATGTAGTACCAGCTACGGAAGCATGAGTAGATTCTCCGGGACCACATTCTTAAAGAAAACCAGCTCTAGGGTCCATCTATCACTTGCTAATGGCTCCTCCACTCGGGTGGGGCTTTAGTAGTCTCTCTCTGTCCTCTCTGTCTATGCTAGGCTTTTTGGCTTGATCTTGTGAAGGTCTTGTGCTTGCAGACACAGCCACTGTGAGTTCATCTGTACAGCGGCCGTCATGCCTGGTAGATATTCGCTGCAGTCCTCCACCTTGTTGGCTCTTCTGCTTCTCTTCTGCAGTGATCCCAGAGCCTGGGGAAAAGGGTTGTGAACACCTATGATACGGATTTATCTTCATTTGTTTCAATGAGTATAGAACATTTGTCTCACTGCTGGGTTTCAGAGTGTTATGACATGGGAGAAAAATGAGGGGAAAATTTCAGAAAATATCAGATAAGCAGAGGTACACAGAGGACACGAATCTGGAAATGGTTGGTTGAACTTGAGGCAGGGGTAGGAGGAGAAATTGATGCTGATGCAAGCCCTAGACTCAGGTTCCTGGGCTCGCTAGCATGGTTCCTTCCCATAGGAGCCAAATAGCTTGTTCTGCGGCACTCCTGGGTTTCTGATTAAAGGCTTTCAGCACAGCAGCACAACGTGGGTTGTGTCTGAGTGGGGTAAGCAGGGTGAGCCTGCTGCATGAAATCAGAGAGGCCAGGGCTGGGAGTGTGGAGATCTGAGGACACTGTCAAGTGTGGGCTGAGATGGGTCACCAGGCTGACCGCTCTGATAAAGGGATCATCTGACTTCAGGCTGTGCAGAGTGGAAAAGAGGCAGGACTCTTCAGGGTGTGTCTCCTCTCGTGGGCTGGTCTTAAGCCGCAGGAATGTGTTTTGGACACTCATAAGCTTGCCAGGATTAGGTTCTTGTGAGGCCCCTCTTTCTCTCTGTGGGTGAGCCTCCTCGTTCCTGTGTCCTCGTATGGTCTCTTCCTAGATGGACGTTCCTCAGTTTTATTTATGAAGAGATGCTATCCAACAAACCCATTTGAAGATGTTGTAAGTCAAAAAGACACTTAAAGCTAGGTAATGACACAGGTCTGTAGTCCTGGCTACATGAGGGGCTGAGGTCCATGGAGGCCAGATGCATTTATTATGTCTAATGTCTTGAAAATATGGTTCAGCCCAGCGTGACTTACAGACTCAACACTGGCATATAGTAGAGCCTTGTTGATATAACGTGTCGAATACTCAGTGGGGCTTGGAAAGAGCTGTGCTTCTGTGTGAAAAGGCAAGACAAAAGACCCTCCGGCAGTCCATTACAGGCCAAGACTTGTCAGTCGCAACACGTGTGACCTGACCCGTTTGTAGATACCACTGGCCAGCTCTTGGCTCAGGGATCACCATCATGGCATTCTCTTTAACACATATTCCAGGTTGCTGAGGGTCGGGACTACCATGTGGAGATTTGAGAGAACATGATTAAGGCTATGACACGCCTTAATCTGTTTTCTTTTTTCTGTTTTCCTGCTAGTTTTCAACGAGTATCAGAGGATGACAGGCCGAGACATTGAGAAGAGCATCTGCCGGGAGATGTCTGGGGACCTGGAGCAGGGCATGCTGGCTGTGGGTAGGCGTCTGGCGGAGGCTTGCCCTGCCTGCCCACCCTCTGATTAATCAGGCAGTGTGGGTGGGTTGCAAGCTGGGTGCTCTGCGCCCTGCAGTTGAAGGGGCTGGTGGGCTCCGTGGCTCTGGGGTTGCGTTTCTGCAGTGCAGTTCAGCAGAAATGGAGCTGCGATCTGGGCGTTAGTGGGAGCCCGTCCAGCTGCACTCCTAGAGGAAGGTGACTCACATCCTGCCAAGTTTCCTCTAAAAATACATTCCCTGTAGGCACTTGTCAGCTGTCTGTGATGGAAACACATGGAAGGATTTTTACTTGCAACAGCAAAACAGGCCCATTCTAGAGAGTGCTCGGCTAAGCTTCCAGCCTGGGGAGGGAGTGCCTCTTCCAGCAGTGTGCCCTCTACAGCAAGTCTCCGCAGCTCTAGGAACCTCCTCTAATATGGAGCTGGATTCTTGCTTTGTGTCCCTGCCACTTCCCTTTGTACTTGCTGAGGGACATCAGTTTGCCCATTTTTTTTTAATTTTGGGGGGGATTTTTCTGACAAGAATGGGAAATAAATAGATCCTCATTTCCCTGCATGGCCTGAGAATAACACCACATCCCTTGGCCTCCCTCCCTCTGTGAGGTTTTTCTATGTGACCCCTCATGCCTAGGGACCCATGAAGCCCCCGGGCTATGCACAGTCCCAGTGTATTTTGTTCAGTGATGGTTGGGCTGGTGGTCCTACTGTGTGTTGAGCCGCATTCATGGGATCACAGTGAGCAGGAAAAGGAGATGGCTGGGGGCAGATTTGATGTTCAGGCTTCCTAGGGGGACACTTAGGTAATGCATGCCCTCCTGTGTCCTGCAGACCTTATGCTGTATTTCTCTTGCAGTGAAATGCCTCAAGAACACCCCCGCCTTCTTTGCTGAAAGACTCAATAAGGCTATGAGGGTACGTAGCTCTTGTGTGTGGGGGGGGGCGCGGGGGGTGTGTTAGGGCTAATTCAGGACATCTTAAAGCCCCCTAAGGTCCACTATGGGCTGGGTGTAGAAGGTATGGAAGGGTGGGAGGGTTGAGGCTGATGGGAAGCCCCGTGCATATACTTTGGGTGATTCTTTAGGGAGCAGGAACAAAGGACCGGACCCTGATTCGCATCATGGTGTCTCGCAGCGAGCTTGACCTACTGGATATCCGAGCAGAGTATAAGCGGATGTATGGCAAGTCGCTGTACCACGATATCACGGTAAGGGATTAGGGGGCCAATAAGGCCTTCTCTTCCTTCTCGACACCTCCAGGCCCTTCCCGTCTCCTTTCCTTCTCTAGAACAGCTTCTTCATCTACTCACCTCCAAACTGATCACAAGATCCTCAGGACAGAACAGGTCACAATCCTGTGACTCTACATTCCTACCCTCCAGGGTCCCAGTGCTCACTTAACAGGAATGCCTGCCAGTGGTATCAAGAAATCTCAGGCCTTCCCCTATCGAGTCCCTAACCTTCAGAGTCCCCATCAATCTGGAGATGTGATCCATCAAGGAGAGCTCATGTCCCAAGGGTCTGTGGAGCTTAGCTCTTGCTTCCTGAGTTCTAGATTTTTCCACATTCACTTTATAGTGGAGACCACCTCAGTAGCTCAGCCTGGGAGTCTGATCCTGGTGTTTCTGCTTGGTAACCTCATGACCTCGAGCAGTATCCCCAAACCTCCCATGCACTGGTCCAACATCTCTGAGGATAACAGGAGTTCCTCCACGGGTGGCAGTCTACACAAATGCTGGAGGACACAGCGTGTGGCAGAGCTGGGCTGGCAAAGTTGACACTAAGTCACCAGCAAGCACTGCAGGGCCTGATTTCAGGCTTGTCGGGCTCATCTTTGAAGAGATTTCCCATTCCCGTGCTGTGAAAATGAGGCTGTGTGTAGCAGAGAATCTGTCTTTACTGGCAGAGTTTGGCCCAGGTCGCTAGAATTCTGTGACAGCTAAAGAAACCACAGACCTTGTCTTCAGAAAGCTTCAAAAAGCTTCGGGTGACAGAAAATCGTCAGAAATCTCAGAGAAAGCACAGTAGAGATTGATCTGTGGAGCAGCAGAGGTTGTAGTAGCAATGATGACGTTTTCTGTGGGTGGCTTTCAAGGAAGAACACAGCATTGCTTTACAGTAGAACCCAGTGTAGCTGCTCTAGGCAAGAGCAGTGATGATCAGCCCTGGTGGGGTCCCTGTATGTATGTATGTATGTATGTATGTATGTATGTATGTATGCCCATATGCATCATATGCCGTATACATACATATGCCTGTGGATGCCAGCGTCAACACTGAGTATCATTCCTCAGAAGCCATCCATGCTGATTTTTAAGAGTTTCTCACTGGGACTTACGGCTTACTGATTAGGCTAGAATGGCCTGCCAGCCCCAGACTTCACCTTCCCACTGCTAGATTACAAACACGCCGTGCTGCCTGTAGAATCTGGGGGCTTCTGGGCAGCACTTTTACAGGGGAGGTCTGTATTGCATGCTCTTCCCTCTGATAGGCCTGCCTCCCTGCAAGGACACTTGGGGCCTTGCCCCCCTTAACCCTTGCTCTTGTGTCTGCAACCAGGGAGACACTTCTGGGGACTATCGGAAGATTCTACTGAAGATCTGCGGTGGCAACGACTGAGCGGTGGCGGTGGCTCCCCTGTGCCCCCTGCTGGCAATTGGGCAGGAAAAGTCCCAAAGAGCACACTTCAGTTTTCCCTAATAACCCCTAAGTACACCATCCCCCCACCCCCCAAAGGCATGGCCTTTTCCTCCTGGTCCCCCCTCATCCATGTATTGTGCCGAAGGGGCCCAGGTGGGCCGGGGTTCTCAGGCAGCCATCTCTCTGGCCCTCACAGCTTCTTGCTGTGCAGAATAGATGTTTATCTCTCCTGGTTCCTACACTCATTCCTCGTTGCTTGTGGCTAAGACTCTTAGCTTCGTGGTAGACATGTGACTTTGTATTTTTATTTGAAACGTTTTTTTAAACCATCGTTGCCAGACAGATGTATACAAGTGTGCTTACCGTATCCATGTTTCTGGGGAGAGTGTTGGGCGAGTGGGGCTCCCCGTCCTTGCCTAGGATAAAAGCGAGGCCTTGTGATGGTTCTGTGGTGTCTGGTGAGAATGGGTCATGAGTTTTGTTTTTGCCAAACTCACTCCTTTTTAGAAAAAGGCCAGGAAATCATTTGTTCCATTTTCCACGGCAAAACCATGCAAGAATTAAAGCCCCCAGCCAATGACAGGGCCTCCTTGTAGTTTGGAATGTGCCTTAAACCTGAATGTCTGTAGCCAAAAGCTGTTTCCAAATAAAAGTCAGCCAATTCTGGAACATTCTGGAAATGTCTTTCTGGTGCCAGCATGTTTTCTTCCGCTTTATGACTCAGAGATCCCGGCCCAGTTAGCCAGTGGAAAATGGATATGCTGAACTAGAAACATCCATCGCTGCTGTGGAAATCCCAAGCACAAGCTACCCGGCAGGGATTGTGTTTTGAGGATATACAAAAGATGCTCTCCAGAGTCACACAGGGCCCAGGTAGTGCCGAGGCACAGGACCAGAGCCAGATGCAGAGTTGGTAGAATTCCCTGAGTGAGGTCACCTAGCCGTGGGAAAGGACGGAGGGGTAGTCATGTGGTTTCTGGGGTGACCTCTCGGGGGACTAGTGAGGAGGACGGGAACAACCCAGGAGGTGCTCGGGCAGTACACTACCTTGGGACTTCCTATCAGACGGGCACCCTGGCTCCGGCCCTGCAGGCTCGTGGCTCCTTGGTGTCTGGAAAGGGAAACTGGCAGGGACCGTTTGTAGGGTTCACTGTCACATCCAGAAGCATGGAGCTTGGCTTGTGGCTAAGGCCTCCCATCACCTCTCCTGTGTTACAAAGCTTAGGACAGTGGTGTGCTAGTGAGACAAGTGCCTCTCTAGCCTCCTGGGCTCTGTCCAGAACCCCAGAAAGGCCTTAACTGAGCTGCGGACATACCAATCCTCACGTCTCCCCAACAGTGGCGGACAGATGACACCCGGGAGTAATAAAGCAACTGTGAGCTGAACACTGCTGTTGTGCATTACGTTAGCGGCCATATTGTACAGATGGGTGTGGTCCATGGATACAATAGAACATTTTGCACTGTAAGGTGGATAAACTCTGAGAACTTGTCTGATACAAAAGTTTCCATTCACAGAAGCTGCCCACCATAGGCAAGTTCAGGAACACACATTGTTGCTAGAGTGTTGGCAGAGGGAGAGGTGGAAGGGAAGTGACTCCCACACAGGCCAGAGTTCTTTCTGGAGTGTTGAAAATGTCCTGGAATAATTAATGGTGATGACTCAGCCACACTAAGAAGCCTAAGACTCAGCACACGAAGAATTTGTGCTGGTTAAAATGGTAAGTTTCGCGGGTGTACACCTTTATCCTAGTTTGGTCTACATGATGTGTCATTCCCCCGAGTGAATTTTATGTAATAACTTTGTTTACTGAAATATATAAATATATATGTATATATAATATATAATTATTGATATATATCACATTTGATCTATGTTATATATTAGTATATATACATATATATAATTTTTTTAAAGAAGCTGGAAGAACATCTCTGGATTCACTACCAGGAAACAGGATTCTTTTTTTTTTTTTTTAGATATATTCTTTATTTACATTTCAAATGTCCCCTTTCCTGGACTCCCCTCCCCCCCGAAAATCTCATAACCCATCTCCCCTCCCCCTGTTCCCCAATCAACCCTCTCTTGCTTCCCTGTCCCGGCCTTCCCCCACACTGCGGCATCGAACCTTCCCAGGACCAGGGGCCTCTCCTCCCTTTGATGTCTAACAAGACCATCTTCTGCTGCCTATGCGTCTGGAGCCACGGGTAACTCCATGTGTACTATCTGGTTGATGGTTTAGTCCCTGGGAGCTCTGGGTGGCTCATATTGTTGTTCCTCCTGTGGCACTGCAAACCCCTTCAGCTCCTTGGGTCCTTTCTCTAACTCCTCCATTGGGGACCCTGTGCTCAGTTCAATGGCTGGCTGAGAGTGTCCCCCTCTGTATTTGTCACGCACTAGCAGAGCCTCCCAGGTGACAGCTATATCTGGCTCCGGTCAGCAAGCACTTGTGGGCATCCACAATAGTGTTTGGGTTTTGTAACTGTATATAGGATGGATCCCTAGGTGGGGCAGTCTCTGGATGGTCTTTCCCTCAGACTCTGCTCCACACTTTGTATCTCCTTCTGTGGTTATTTTGGGGAACAGGATTCTTAATGCACACACAACTCCTTACCACCAGGGCAGGGAATCACATGAAGGCAGAGATTCTGGTGGGGGTGGTTGGATCTGTGTTTCTGACAGTCTCCTGGGTGGCAGTGGCCGCATATGGGCCTTCTGGTTACCACTCTAGGCCTCTGGTGCCTCACATTCTGTGAGTCAGTTTCCAGGGTCTGTCTCTATGAATAAGGGGGAGTCCATAACACAGGTTCCCTAGGTCCGAGTGCTAGAACGGCAGTGTGGGGTTCAGGGTGGAAGAAGGAACTGTCATGGCTAGCAAATAGGTCTAAAGAGAAGCTTTTATTTCACACAAAGGTGAGGCAGGAAGGCAGGAAGACCTGGCTTGGTTCTCAGAGGGATGGCTCCACCATTCCTGGTAGTCAGAAACCATCTGCAAGAAAAGGGGGTACCCTAATCAGCAGAGGATACTGAAGGAGTCCCTTGCCCTTGCTGTGCCCAGGGACTGCCTCTTTCCAGCTTTCTGCTCCCTTGGGACAGCAATACCAACACACAGGACTAAAGGAGCTGGGGGATGAATGGAGCATCTGTCGGGCGCCAGGGTCCAGCGGCTGGGGGGTGTGGCGGGGAGACTAGATGGAGGAGCCCAGAAGCTAGAATATTTGAAGAGTGAGGTGCTCTGCCTGGGACTGTAGATGGCATTCTGCTGCCAGGGACCCTAGATGACAGGCCCAGCAGATGTCCCCTCTTCCATCTGAGCCACTCACCATCTCCAAGCAAGTCAGGTTTGGGGCTGAAGGGCCCTGGGGGAAGGTTTGAAGCCAGTTCCTCCAGCAGGCCCAGCAGACCTGTCACTTCTGCCTCCAGGTGCTCCACTGTCTTCTCCACCGTCTGGAGTGGGAGGGTGGGGCAAAGTCAAGCACAGAAGTTGGGCCAACTTTAGCTTAGCTTAGTGATGTCCTAGAGAAAGTCCACTGTGCCCCAAGTCCCAGTGTACAGTGGAGAGGGAGCTGGGTGCTGTCCGATCCTGGCTCCCGCCCAGTCTCTGCTTAGTTTCCCCAGGTGAGACCATCACAGGCTGTGTGCTCCCTTTGCCCTTTTAAGGATCCTCCTGTCTGGCACTCAAAGGTGTCAGACTTGGCACAGGGACTCCTAAGCACCTTTTTGTTTGGGTGTAGGCTATAAGAGTACATATTCCTTTTGTCGCACTGCCCCCTTGTGGTACCTTTCGTAAATGACAGATTTGGGATTTTAAAGTTTGTTCCTAGGGGTTGCTTAAAGGGGTGTTTGTTGCTACAGATCCTGCTGGTAACCTAATAAAAGCCTACTGGCCTCTTGTCAGAACTGTGTGTTCATGCTTAAGATAGAAAAATAAGGATATCAACTTCATTGTAATAGCATTCAAATATTAAAACTATATATTACATTAATGGGTGATATCTGTAAGCTCAAAATCTTGAGATGGGAGGATCACCACAAATTCCAGACCAGTTTGGGATACAGAAAAAGACTGTCTCAAAAATTATTATTATTGAGATGGAGAGATGGCTCAGTGGTTAAGAGCACTGACTGCTCTTCCGAAGGTCCTGAGTTCAAATCCCAGCAACCACATGGTGGCTCACAACCATCTGTAATAAGCCCTCTTCTGGTGTGTCTGAAGACAGCCACAGTGTACTTATATATAATAAATAAATAAATAAATAAACACATCTTTAAAATATAAAAATATATTGTTGTCTTGGTGGCAGAAAGGCCAAAAATCAGTCTTAGGAGCTGTCCGTTTGTGTATGTCTCAGGGGTAGGGAGCACACTCACATCACTGGGAGTGTGTGGAGAGGTCAGAGAACAATCTGCAGGAGTCACTTCTCTCCACTTGGAAAGTCCTGGGGCTGGGCAGTGGTGGTGCACACCTTAATCCCAGTCCTGGGAGGGTGAGGGAAGAGGATCTCTGAGTTTGAGGCCAGCCTGGTCTATGGATCAAGTTTCAGGACAGTTGTGTACACAGTCTAAGGGGAACAAAGAAAGAAAGAAAGAAAGGCCAGCCTGGTCTACAGAGCGAGTTCCAGAACATCCCTGTCTCAAAAAGAAAAACAAGAAGAAAACAAGATATCTTCAGCAATGGAGATAAAACTTTTCCCAGCACAGAGTTATGGACCCTAAGTTATGATTCATCACAAACTTTGATGGTTGAATTCCCCCCTCTTCCCCAATGCCTTAGTCAGGGTTTCTATTGCTGCAATGAAACACCACGACCAAAAAAAGCAAGTTGGGGAGGAAAAGGATTATTCTGTTTATACTTCCACATTGCTGTTCATCACCAAAAGGAAGTCAGGGCAGGAACCTGGAGGCAGGAGCTGATGCAGAGGCCATGGCGGAACACTGCTTACTGGCTTGCTCCCAATGGCTTGCTTAGCCTGCTTTCTTTTAGAACCCATGACCATCAGCCCAAGGATGACACCACCCACAATGGGCTGGACCCTCCCCCATTAGTCACTAATTGAGAAAAAAATGCCTTACAGCTGGATCTCGTGGAGGCATTTTCTCAACGGAGGCTCCTTCCTCTCTGGTGACTCCAGCTCATGTCAAGTGGATGCACAAAACCAACCAGTACACACAACTAAGGAAAAAATCTCTGACTGTGTGCAAGCAGCATCTCCTAGGAGGTAGGGTGTATAAGACATTGCCCAACTGAACATCCTGGTTCAAGCATGGAGTCATTAGCCTGGCGGGTGGGGAGCAGGACTGGCCCGGGTGTTCTGACATTTGTAGTCCACAAAGTTTCCAGCCTGGCAGATGGTCATGGTCCCTTCCTCCCACACCCTTCTTACCTCTTCCATAATGTCCAACCGACCTTGGACAGCCATGTGTCTGTCACAGCCTGGGCTCCAAGCTAGATCTTCTCCAGGGGAACTGGGGGACTCAGCAGCTGTAGGGAAAACAAATCTTGTCACTGTGGAGCCAGTGCTGACCTCGTGGTACTGGAGGGCTCTGCAAAACGCCAGGCTTAGGAGACGGGGGATTCTGAAATGAGGCACATGACCACGCAGGGGATGAAGACATGAGCACGCCCCTAACCACTCCCCTGTCTCCAGACCTAGGAGGGCTCTCTCAACGAGGCAGTGTCTAGGCTGTGCAGTATCAAGACAGGGAAGGTTTTGGCTGCTTGCAAAGATGTGGAGAGAAGCATGTCTTCCTTGGGCAAACCCTCCAGGGAGTTGGAATGCCTGCAGAGAAACAGGGTGGGGACTTGGAGAATGTGGAGGAATGTGACTTTGGAGGAAGGCATTGGCGACAGTAATCTACGCTAGAGGTGATGAGGCAGACAGTAGTGGCAGAATCCAGGGAGGAAATGGAGCAGCCCCATCACTGGGAACCAGCTGGCCTGAGCTGCTGCTCACCACGTCCAAAGCCACACTGTTGGTGAGAGGACGAGAGGGTTAAGCTACTATGCTGCCTGTCCTTGGAGAGCCACTTGACTATTTGGAACTATCGAAAATCAAAAATGCTGGGCACACCTGTGAGGGTTATCTTAATTACTTGGATTAATTAGTTATTAACCCAGATTTTAAGGTGGAAAGGTCCATCTTTAATACGAGCTCTACCTTCTGTTGGCAGACTGTCTGAAGGACATGGAAGGCCAGGCAGTGGTCTTTAATCCCAGCATTTGAGAGGCGGAGGCAGTTGGACCTCTGAGTTTAAGGCCAGTCTGGTCTACAGAGAGAATTCCAGGACAGCCAGAGCTACACAGCAAAACCCTGTCTCAAGAGCCAAACAAAATAAGGACAAAAGGAGCTTGCTCTCTTTGCTTTCTTGCGCTCACTGGCAGGTCCATTCCATCACCAGCATTAGAATCTACTTCTTTGGGATTCCAGAATAACTGAAGACCAGATGAAATATCCAGACTCACCGGACTAAGCATCTACTGACTTTTGAACCTTTTGTTGGTAGACATCCATTGTTGGATTAGCTGGACTCCAGCCTGTAAGCATTCTAATAAACCCACTTTCTATATGTCAATAGATTAAATCTTAGTCATGTGTTCCCTAGAGGGACAGAACTGCTAACCTTCTGTCTGGAGACCCCTGACTAATACACCTTCTCAATCTTGACTTGGGATGCTCCTCATCACTTAGGTTATACCTGGCACCACCAACTCCGACACAGGAGTGTCAGTGTCCTGGTCATGAACTTGGGGTGCAGAGGGTAGATCTGGGGCAGTAGATGTGCCCGAGCCCTTAGGAAATGCCTGTCCCTGGGAAGCAGGTGCTGTACTGGGAGTGGAAAGAAGAGAGGGTTTTTCAGACTGTAGGGAGGGCGACGAGTCTGAAGTGAAGGGTTAGCACTGTGAAAAAGAGAGCCCAGGAATGTTCCTGTCCAATGCTAGCCTGTTCCCCTATGAGATGTGCATTGTATGATGGGAAGGCAAGCCAAGGTCAGAAGCTGGAAACTCAGGTCCTGGGAAATTTCTTCAGGAAGCTTCGAAGAAAGGGAGGGAGGGAGGGAGGGAGGGAGGGAGGGAGGGAGGGAAGAAGGGAGAGAGGGAGGAAGGGCGGGAGAGAGGGAGGGAAGAAGAGAGAGAGGGAGGAAGAGAGGGAGAGAGGGAGGGAGGGAGGGAAGAAGGGAGAGAGGGAGGAAGGGAGGGAGAGAGGGAGGGAAGAAGAGAGAGAGGGAGGGAAGAAGAGAGAGAGGGAGGAAGAAAGGGAGGGAGGGAGGGAAGAAGAGAGAGAGGGAGGGAAGAAGAGAGAGAGGGAGGAAGAAAGGGAGGGAGGGAGGGAGGGAAGAAGAGAGAGAGGGAGGAAGAGAGGGAGGGAGGGAGGGAGGGAGGGAGGAAGGGAGGGAGGGAGAGAGATCAGCTCGCCATGGCCAGAGAATTGTATATTGTTGTCCTGGGTGTTTTCTTGGGCTTTGGAAAACACAGCCATGCTTATAGGGATGGGAAGGGAACAGAAGTGAAGGAACGCACTTCCTGCGGGGACAGGAAGCCCTGGAATCTAGGATCAGGAGAATCAGAAGTATACAAGAGAGAGGAAGTGTGGGGTCTGAGTCAGAGGCAATGCTCACCGCTACAGTTCAGAGCTCAGTGTCCTCTGAAGGCCCATGTTAGAGGTCTGGTCCCTAGAGCAGGGCATGGGAGGATGAGGAGGAGATCTGTGTCTATAAGGTTGTGTGGACTGTTGGGAGGTAGGGCCTAGAGGAAGGTTGTTAAGTTGTTGGAGTGTGCCCTCCGAGAGCATTGTGGAACCCCATTCTCTTACTCCTTTTTCTGCTTCCTGCCTGATAAGGTGGTGGTTTTGCACCCACCATGATATACTGCCTCGACAGCAGCAGTGACCCAAAAGCAATGGGGCCAGTTGGTCATGGACTGAACCTTTTCATTCATGAGCCAAAATGAACCTTCTCTGTCTTTTCAGTAGATTGCCTTGGGTATTTTCTTATAGCAATGACAAGCTAACTCAGAGAACCTTCTGTGAAGAGCAATGTGATTCACTGTTACTGAACTTTAGAAACCCTGTTTAAAACACAACAGTACTGCTACTGATTTGAAGAGACTGTTACAAATGTGTCATGATTTAAACATGAAATGTCCCCCAAGCGCTTATGAGTTTCTCCCACTCTGCTTCTGGCCTGCCCATTGCATGCCAGGATGGACTGGCCTCATGCTCCTACCACTGCAGACTGTAAGCCCTGGCACGGTGAGCCAGAAGAAACCTTTCTCCCAATGTTGTTTTGTTAGAATGTTTTTTTAAATCATAGCAACAGGAAAGCAACCAGGCTGAGTGGTGTGCTGGCTACATTTGTAGAAGTGGGTCTGTGGGAGATGCATATTGCAGTACTCACTGCTGAAATGTTAGTCTTAGATTTACTTCAAAATCACCCGGGGCTGGTGGAGGGACGGCAAGAGGTATAGAGAGGCAGAGCAAAAAATCTCCCTGGGAGTGCATTCAGCCATCTCCTCTGCTTTTGTGTATATAGGTTTTTTTTTTAAAAAATATGTATTTTTATGTGAGTGTTCTTGCCTGCATGAATGTGCATGCAGTGTCTGAGGTCAGACCAGAGCATCAAATCCTCTGGAACTGGAGTTACAAACAAGATGGTCGTGAGCTTCCTTATGGGAGCTGGGAATTGAACCCAGGACCTCTTCAGGAGCAGCAAGTGCTCTTAACTGTTGAGCTATCTCTCCAACCCAGACACTTATTTTAAATTATGTGTATGTGCCTGCACTTGTGCATGTGAGTGCAGTGCCCACAGAGACCAGAAGAGGGCCCCAGATCCTCTGCAGCTAGAGTTACAGGCAGCCGTGAGCCACCCAATATAGGGGCTAGGAACTGAACCAGGGGTCCCTCATAAGACACGCACTGTTAACTACTGCCACGTCCTTTGCCTGGTGGAACTATTAGCTAAAAGCAGAAGCCTTGATGGGCGGAATGAGAAGATTCAAAATGCTGAGGACGAGGAAGAGACCTGCTGGAAGGCTGTGCTCCGTGATCGAGGTGCCGTGAGAGACAGATTAGCCTCAGTGAGGGGATGCCATGTTTGTTTCAGCTTAAGGGGGGCGCTCAGCCAGGGAGAGTGATAGGAGGCAGGAAGAGTTCTTCTTACTCCAGGATCGGCTGTTCGGGGGAAGATGAACCTGTTCTGGTGGGAGTCTGCAGACACACCCTCCCTGTTTGCCCTGCCTGGAGGCCTTCAGTCACATTACTCCAGGACGGTGGTTCTCAACCTGTGGGTTCTTTGGGGGTCACAGCAGATACCATGGATATCAGCTGTTTACATCAACTTGTAACAGTGGCAAAATTACAGTTATGAAGTAGCAATGAAATAATTTCATAGTTGGCGGTCACCACAACATGAGGAACTGTATTAAAGGACCACAGCGTTAGGAATGTTGAGAACCACTGGGCTAGCAGTATCACCTGCCCTTGCCGGGTCCCTGACCCAGTAGAAGCTGCCAACTTTGGGTATCTTGAGCAACATGCCCCTGCTTCTCTTCCACTGTTCTTCAGAGTCTGTGATGAGGTCTAACTTGGCTCTAGAAGCCCTCCAGGGAGGAGGCTGGGGTGATCTCACTCCCCTCACTCAGCACTAATCCCTTACATCTGGATGGAGCTGTGCTCTGAGCTCATCCAAGCCTCCTGAGAGCTCATCTGGCAGAAAGCGAGGAGCACAACCCAAACAACTGTCCTCCAAGGCCAGCTCCCCTAAGGCAGAGAACCCCAGCCCAGCTCTGCCTAGAAAACACCCTGAAGACCCTTCTCAGCCGTTAACTTTCTGGCCTCCACAGCCTGCACTGTCAAACTGGGCGGGGCTAGTTTGAGGCGCTGCTTCCCAGACGGATAGCTTGCAGGAGCACAAATGTCTTTCAGAATTGGCTTGAGGCCTCGGAGGCCAAAATTGGGGTGAATAATGGACAAGTCTCTTGATGAAAACAGACAAACAAACCCTTAGGTAAGTAAAAAACTGAGCTGTCTCTGTCTCTGTCTCTCTCAATCAAGTATGGGTGGAAAGGCCAAAGGATTGCTGTGTTATCTCACGGGACCTCGAGCCTAGGCTGTGAGCACTCCCTCCCTCTGGTCTTTCTACTCTGCCAGTTGGAAATGGATTTCCTAGGGTGTGGGGTTGTTTTCACTGGCCTGGCTCCTGCTTGAAGCCTTGTTTGTACCCTGGATAGTGGCCATGAATGAAGGAGCATCCTGTGATGGGGTGTGACCCAGAGACCAGGAGAGGTGCTGGGCTCTCTGACTTAACTAAAGAGGTTTGGCCACCAATCTCTATAGCCCACCCAACCCGATGTACCTGGGACTCAAACAGTGAGAAAGTACCCCCAGTAATCGTCAAGGCCATGTTTCTATTTTTACCAACAATCCCCAGCCACTTGGGGATAATGATATCTGACCACATTCAATGTAATAGAATAATAAACTTTACCACATCTAGTACTTGTATAAATATTTGTGATGCGTTCAAAACCGTCAGCGGGTTTTGCGTCTTCTTAAAGAGAAGCAGAATTGTATTTTAAAGGATTGTTTGAGTAACTGTGCATGGAGCTGCTCTGACTGAAACCGGCCAAGGGCCCTGGAGGCCTTTGAGAGAGAGCTGCATTCCAAGAAACTTTTGTTTTGTTTGTTTTTGCTGGGAGGGGGCATGTTCCAAGTCTTTCTCCAGCAGGGGAGTTTTGAGACTCCTGGTTCACTGGGAACCACCGTGGATGCAAGTTAAGCTGCAGTAAGGAAGAGCCCCTGTCAGTCACCACGCCCATCTCTTTCCCCCTCATGTGTCCATTAGCTACACTGACTGATGGCCAGGCAGGTAGGCAGCTCCGAGACTAGATGTGATCCCTGATCCTGTCTTGCTACCCCATATTTTTTTAAACCACTAATTATAATAAACTAATCCTTCCCAAATCCCAGGATGTTAAGGCCTCAAACCCACTGAGGTAAACCTCACCAGCATACAACTGGAAGTCAGAGGCACAGTCCGTGGGAAGCCCTTGCAGAAGCTTCCTTGTGCTGACTGAGAGATCTGTCTGCCTTGCCCTGTCTCCTTTGCAGGGCTGCCATGACCCTGCATCTGAAGATATCTATGGACCGCAGTGTGGATGCCGCAAAGCTGCTAGGGAGGTTAGTCTTCGTCAATTTGACACAAACTGGAGTCACCAGGAGAGAAGGAACTTCTGTTGAGGAACTGAGCCTTTCAGAGTAGCCTGTGGACAAGGCTGACTGACATTTTTTTACTAATGACTCAATATGGGAGGGTTTGGCCCTCTATGGGGCTCCCGGGCATGTGGTCCTGGGTTGTATAAGAAAGCATTCTAGGGGTTGGAGAAATGGCTCAGCAGCTAAGAGCACTGACTGACTTCTGTTCCAGAGGTCCTGAGTTCAATTCCCAAAAGCCACATGGTGGCTCACAACCATCTGTAATGGGATCTAATGTCCTCTTCTGGTGTGTCTGAAGACAGCAACAGTGTACTCACATACATAAAATAAATAAATAAAACCTTAAGAAAATAAGAAAGAGGACTGGAGAGATGGCTTAATGGTTAAGAGCACTGACTGCTTTTCCGAAGGTCCTGAGTTCAAATCCCAGCAACCACATGGTGACTCACAACCATCTGTAAAGAGATCTGACGCCCTCTTCTGGTGCATCTGAAGACAGCTAGAATGTACTTAGATATAATAATAGATAAATCTTTAGACCAGAGCAAGCGGGGCTGACTGGAACAATTAGAGGTCCTGAATTCGAATTCTCAGCAACCACATGAGGCTCACAACCATCGGTACGGCTACAGTGTACTAATATACATTAAATAAATAAATAATTTTTAAAAAGAAAATAAGAAAGGAAGGAAAGAAGGAAGGAAGGAAGCATTCTAAGTGAGCCACAGAGAACAAGCCAGTAAGCAGTAGTCCTTTATGGCCTCTGCTTCAGTTACTGCCCCCAGGTACCTGCCTTGAATTCCTGTCCTGGCTTCCCTTAGGCAGACTGTAAGATGAAATAAGCCTTTTTCTCCCAAATTGCTTTTGGTCACAGTGTTCATTACAGTAACAGAAACAAATTAGGATGGGGCATTGAGCAGATACAGGTTCAGAACGATGGAGCGGGCAGGTCAGGGAGCCCCTTGCTCTGCCTCTCTCGCGGAGTCTAAGGCTCAGTGTAGATTGTTTGGATCAGGTCTCAGGATATCTCTCTAGGGTCAAATCTAAGCAGGAAATCAGAAGGTGCTACGCTACAGGGGGGCTTCTTCAGCAAGGATGTAGGGGCAGTCCTGACCTGACTGGATGATCTGCTACAAGCCAGTCCCATGTGTTGGGTCCTGGCTTTTGTTACTTCTGTCTTCTAAGTTCTATTGCTTTGCTGGGTCCTTTATCATGGTGAGTTTCTCGCTGAATGTGTATGTGGCTATGTGTCAGTCATTGAATTCTAGTTCTTTTCCTGGTTTATTTTCTCCCTCTTCCCTCCTCCCAAACTTTCTCATAAATTTCTCCTTGATCTCTTTTAAATTCATGGCCTTTTCCCATTAATTTTTATTACACGCATATATGCATATACTTATACATTCCTAAATATAGCCTGCTCAATCTGTGTAACGTCATTTTTATGTACGTTGTCAGGGCTGACCATTTAAATAAACAAACAAAGTCACTTCCTTTCCTTTCTTTTCTTTCCTTTCCTTTCTTTCTCAATCCTCTGACACCTCAGCCTTCCAAGTACTGGATTATTTACTCCTCTACCTTAAAAAATATTGTTTTTTTACACTGAGTACGAGGCATTCCTGTGATCCCAGCTCCAGAGTGGCTGAGGCAGGAGAATTGCAAGGCCAGCCTGGGCTACACAGCAAGAATTTGTCTCAGCCAGGAGATGGTGGTGCATGGCTTTAATCCCAGCGCTCAGAAGGCAGAGGCAGTCAGAGCTCTGAGAGTTGGAGGATAGCCAAGGCTACACAGAGAAAACCTGTGTTGGATGGATAAAAATAAATAAGTAAGAAATTTAAAAAATAATTTGTCTCAAAAACAAAAAAACCCAAGTGATTATTGTTGTTGTTTTACAAAATCAAAAGTTTAAGTGACATACGTAAGATTACACAGCTAGAAGGTGGTGGTGACAGGACTGGAATCTGACTGTCTGACACTGTCTGTCCCTTTTGGTGGTGTGGCTGTGTAAAGTAAGCTCTTCTATCTTGGGGGTCTTCACTTTCTCCCCTTGTAAGATATAAATCATTATGTCTCATTTTCAGGGCATTTAGAATTCAGTCCTGATGGACACACACACACATGCACACACACACACATACACACACGCACAGACACACACACATCCCAGCACTTGAGAGGAAGAGGCATGTGGATCTCTGAGAGTTCAAGGCCAGCCTCGTCTACATAATGAGTTTCAGACCAGCCAGGACTACATAGTGAGACCCTCTCTGCCTCCCCTCCTCTCTCTTTCTTTCCCTCTATCTTTCCCTGTCTTTCTCTCTTTCCCTTTCTCTCTCTCTCCCTCGCTCACTGTCTGTCTGTCTGTCTGTCTGTCTCCCTCTCTCTTACACACACACACACACACACACACAGACACATACACACACAGACACATACACACACACACACAGACACACACACACACACACACACACACACACACACACACACACACACACCTGTCTTCCCTAACTAGCAGTTGGTGCCTGCTTCCTGGGTGATTTCTAGTTTATGTTAGACTTGAAAAGTTACAGAGAGTAGTCTGTGACTGAGCCCCTGCAAAGGAGGGCATCTTGAACTCCAGGTCTGTCTTGAACATCAGATAGGGCTAGACTTTGCATTCTGAAAGAGTAGGATGGGGAATTTGGAGGGGCGATAGATACCAGGAAGGACTGTACATCCCTAAAGACTTAGCTGATGAGGAATTCATGGGGCGAGAAATGTGGTTAGGAACAGACAAAACCACAATTCTGTGCCAAATTGGGGTGTCAGCCATTTTCATCTTTTCTGTAGCTTAACACCTGACTGTACAAGGTCAAAAAATAATCTACCTTGATATCACTTCTCTGTGTCCCCAGTACTCTTACTTTGAAGTGAGGGCCACTTTTTCTTATACCATCTGTAAAATGGGGGAAAACACAGAGGAGGTATGGGCAACAAGATACCTTTTTGTTTCTGTCTCTAACTTCCATGTTGGTTTGGCCTCACTGTGCGTGTGTGTGTGTGTGTGTGTGTGTGTGTGTGTGTGTAGTAAAAAAAATGCTCAATCCAGAAGTTTGGGTGAAGATGATTATACTTGCTTACAAGAAGAGATACAGCTCTTATGAGACAGATAGCACAGTGGTTAAGAGCACTGGATCTTCCAGAGGACCTGGGTTCAATTCCCAGCACCCTCATGGTGGCTTACAACCATCTGTGACTCCAATTCTAAGTTATCTTCTACTGAGCACCAGGCATGCATATGGCACACAGACATACATGCAGGCAAAACACCCTTGTAGATCAAATAAAGTTTGATCTGGCAGTGTATCTCCAGCTCCAGGAGATACTCTGCCCTCTGGTCTCTGAAGGCACCTGCCTATGTATGAGACACCAAATAATAAGAACTTAAAAAACAGAGTGTTTGGAATTTCCTTTAAAATAATTCAGGGATGACAACAGACATGAAATTATAAATGAAACTTTGAATTAATACTTAATTATATTCACTTCTTATGAATAAATACTTAATTATAGTATAATTACATTATAGTAATCTATTCATGGTGCACATGAACTCACACAGGCATACATACATACATACATACATACATACATACATACAATTTTTCAATTATAAAAAGTAAAGGAGTCAGGCAGTAATGATGCATGCCTTGGTCACAGCACTGGGGAGGCAGAGGTAGGTGGGTTCTTGTGAGTTCTAGGCCAGCCTGGTCTACAAAGCCAGTTCCAGGACAGCCAAAGCTACACAAAGAAACCCTGTCTCAAAAAAATATAAGTAAGTAAACAACCAAACAAACAAATAAATAAGAAGGCATGGAGGATTCTTCTGACAATGGAAAGAGGAACTGAGCTGAGGTTGGCCTCTGAACAGGTCTGTATAAGGGAGCTGCTAAGGCCACTCACTGGATAACAACTACCCAACCACACAGACCCGGAGACCAGAATTCTATCCTCAGAACACATGTAAAGGTGGACGGAGAGATCCAACTCCTTAGAGCTGTCCTGACTTTTTTGCTCCCACTGTGAAACCTCGTGTATAATAACAAACAAATTACTGACTTACTCAACAGTTTGTAAGAATCATACAAATGACCCCTACACCTTTGAAGAAAAAAGTCTATCCTTAGCAGGAATCAAAGACATTCAATTTGAATAATAAAGATGGCCTGTAGCAGCCGAGCGGTGGTGGTGCACGCCTTTAATCCCAGCACTTGGGAGGCAGAGGCAGGCGGATTTCTGAGTTCGAGGCTAGCCTGGTCTACAGAGTGAGTTCCAGGACAGCCAGGGCTACACAGAGAAACCCTGCCTCGAAAAACCAAAAAAAAAACAAAAAAACAAAAAAAAAAACCAATAAGATGGCCTGTAGCTCAGTTGGTAGAATGCTTGCTTTGAAATGTTGAGGCCCCAGGTTCGCTCCTCAGCACAATGTAAAAACAGAAACAGTAGTATACATCTCTCATCGCCACACTTGGAAGGTAGGGCAGGAGGATCAGAAGTTCAAAGTTACCCATGTCTACATAGTAAGGTCAGCACCAGCTTGAGCTACAAGAGACCTTGTTCTTTAAAAAATATATTAAAACTAGCCAGGCATGGTTCTGACATATAGGAGACAGAGAGAGGCTGAGTTCAGTGAGTTCCAGGACAGCCAAGGCTACACTGAGAGACTCCGTTTTGAAAAACCAAATATATACCAAATATGTAAATATTATGTAGAAAGTAATTTCTGTGCAAAGAAAAATCTAACTGGGGTTGGATCAAGCTTCTATAAATAGCCATCAATTTTATAGACAACACAGAGAAAACAGTTGAATGAGATCTTGGAATTCAATCAGCAAAATCTAAGCCTCTCTCTCTCTCTCTCTCTCTCTCTCTCTCTCTCTCTCTCTCTCTCTCTCTCTCTCTCATTGCTCGTGTGTGTGTGTCTGTGTGTGTGTGTGTGTGTGTGTGTGTGTGTGTGTGTTGGTTTTTCAAGATAAGAGTTTCTCTATGGTAGCCCTGGCTGTCCTGGAACTCACTATATAGACCAGGTTGGCCTCAAACTCAGAGATCTGCCTGCTTCTGTCTCCCAAATGCTGGAATTAAAGGTGAACACCACCACCCACCTGCTAAACTTTTCTCAACTGATTTCAAGAAAAAAAATCGAAAGGAAGAATGAGGAGAGATTACACATTTAAAGAGGCCCCAGACATGTCACCCAATTTTAACCAGCCATGTAATCTTCCTTGGATCAACAAATTAAACGTCAGAGGGGCAGGAAAGTGACTTGTGGGGTGGGGAGTCAGGGAGGGCATGACTACATGATAGCGCCTTCCTCCGGGAGGCTCCAGCCTAGCTCAGAGGAGTATCTCAAAGGGAAGGAAAAAGGAGGTCGGCGCCTTGTGAGCTGACTTTGGGCTAGAGAGAATGCCAGTCACTCCTTAACAGACAGGGAAACTGAGGCTAGATGGTCTGAGAGAACTAATGTTGTGTTCACTGGTGGGCGCTTCCTTTCTTACACTCCCTGAAGTCAGGCTGTGAGATGAAAAGCGATTCACCCCACAGGGACTCCTTTAACGATCTGGATTAGTCTCCCTTCTCTCTGTGGGTCCTGAGAAGCAGCCAGAGCTTTCATTTCAGGGTCCGGCATTTCTGCCTGTCTGGAACAAGAACCCGAGGGAGGGAGCGAGAGGCCTGGGGTTTGGTGCTGGGTCTGCCTTGACACAGCCTGAGCTCACTCCTCACCTAGACAGTCATAGTTCTTAGACCGTCCTGGGCACCTGGAGGATGGTCTCCTCAGCTCACTACAGACCCCTCAGGCCTCCAGGCAGGTGAGACTGTACCTTTTTTCTGTCTGTTTCCCCAGTGGTGGTGCTCGCCCTGCCTGGACCATTGAGCCTTTCAGGCTCCCCTTCCAACACGATGCCCTTTGGAACCTCCCCCTGGATGCTGGAGGGCGGCCACACCCTGCAGCTGAACCTCCGCCCATGCCTGCTGGTCCTCTCCAACTCTCTAGACATCCGGTTGCCACATTCCTTTTCCCCATATCTTTCCTTCCACGTTTGTTCCTGCCGTTCCTATTTCTTTCCTTCTTATTTATACTTTTCTCAAACTCCCTTCTCTTGCTCTTCTCATCCACATGCATTTATCTCGAAAGCCTCTTTCGCTCCCAGCCTCTCCTCTCTTACTCATCTTCTTGATCTTCTCCCTTTTCTGTCCTTCGGTGTCTCTGATTCTTTCACCATCTCCGTTCCCTCCCTCCGCTTTTCCCGGTGTCTCAGTCTCCGGCTCCTCTCTCATTCCTACCTCGCCGTCCGGGGGTGTTGCTGGGACCCTGGCCCCATTCGCCCGCCCCGGCGCGGAGCAGGGCGAGCCCGGCCAACGCGCAGAGCAGCTGCTGCATGGTACAGAGCCACCGAGTGAAGCCGTTTGTCCGTAGTCGCCTCCCGGGGATCGCGCCCGCCCGGCCCGAGGAAATGCAGTCTGAGCCAAAATTCCTGGGCGGCTCCGGGTTTCTGGCTCCAGAGAACCCGCCCGCCCCCTCTAGAAGCCCCACCGTACCCTGCAAGAAAGCGCAGCCCAGGATCCCATCCCAAAGGCAACCGCTCCATCGGGGCCTCCGATCCAGCTTCCCACCCTGCCCTTGGGGACCAGGCACCTAAGTGGGGAAGGAGGCTCTAGGCTCTGCTTCTGAGCCCATTTAACAGACAGCCAGATTGAGCCCAGGAATGAGGGTTTTCCTCTGTGTCGCTTCCAGGCTGGTACAAGTCTTGAATCCCGGACTCGAAATGTTCTCTGCCTACCTCTGAAGCTAATAAGACCGGATAGAGGGAACTGAAGGCTTAGCAGAAACCCACTGATAAGGCCCATTTAACTCCTTCCTAAAGAGCGAAAACGTGAGAAGCTACAAGCTGTCCAAGTAGCTGCCTGGGATACCCACCTGTCTGTGCAGTTGAGGGCTTCGGAGGCACCTGACTTTCCCCACACAGTGAGCAATGGATCCAGCAGTAAGTGGGCTTATCACGGGCAGAATTTACAAATCTAGAGGGAAGAGTTATTTTACACCTTTATCAGTTACTTGCAAGTTACAGCTTCAAAGCAGTTTAAAAGCAAGAGATAGTAGCCGCATGGTGGTGGAGCAAGCCCTTAATCCCAGCACTTGGGAGGCAGAGGCAGGAGGATCTCTGAGAATTGAGACCAGCTTGGTCTACACAGCGAGTTCCAGGACAGCCAGGGCTACATAGTGAGGCCCTGTCCCAAAACAAAACGAAACAAATAAAACTATTTAATATATATATAAATAAAAACAAGGAATGGCCCAGCGACCCAGTAAATTGAAGTCAGAGCAGTTAGCAAATGTGCTAACCCTGCACTAGCCTGTGTTTGGTAAGTGAAAAACTAAGTTAAAAGGAAGGACATGACTACTCCTAGGTATGGTGGAGGTGAGAGTCTTTTGTAGCTAGAAGAGAGAACACAGCCAGAAGCAGAGAGACATCTGAGAGAGTCCAGAGTGGACATGTCTCTAAACCATGTGAGGAGTGGGGAGAGGAAGGAAGAGAGGAAAGAGAGAAGCCAGTTACAGCAGCCAGGATGGCACAAGGCAAACAGGGAAGGGTAACCAAGATGGCTGGATTATATAGGGAAGAGCCTCTGGGGGAAGGGCAGCCCTGAAGCCAGGCTGGAGATTAGGGGTTGGGGTGGAAGATAGGGTATGCCAGCCACCTCTACCCTATAATAGGCAGAGACTGAGGGATGCTGGGAGAACCTGGGAGCCAGGTCCTCGTTGATATTAAATAGGCACCTCAGCCATTTGTCCCAGGGTTTGAGACTTCACATTTGGCAATCTCTAGGAGAGGTGAAAGTGGAAATAAACCACATTTTCACGTAGGTATCTAGTTTTTAAAGAATTCACAGTCCGAGCAGTCACCACGCTATAAACCGGAGCTAAGCCATGAGGAGTCACATCTGCCATACTATCTCTGATCCCCAGGGGTAATCCCACGAGGGGCCTATCATCATACCCATTCCGAAGATCAAGAAGTTGAGAATCAGAGAGGTTAAAGAAACTTGCTGACGGCCACACAGGTGGATGATATGGAGTCAGGGTTCAAATCTCTGCTGCCTCTGCAAGCAAACTTTTAGATAACAGCATACTCTATGCTTAGTTCTGTTTCTGTGTGAAGCAAGCTGCTGGAGTAGGGTGGGATGGAGATAGGGAGGGTTTGTGTCTTCTACTTAAGATTGGGGTTTGTTTGTTTTGTTTGTTTATTTGGTTGGGTTTTTTTCCCAATGAACTTCAAACCATCCCAGACCTCCCGTAGTTCAAACCATCCCAGACCTCCCGTAGTTCAAACCATCCCAGACCTCCCGTAGTTCAAACCATCCCAGACTTCCCGTAGTTTGAACACTTGGGGATCACACCCATCCAACAAGTGTGAAAACAAACCATAAAGCAAGTCCGGTGATGCTAATGAACACGCAGAGTCCATGCTCGGAGCTCCTCCCTTCAGGCTGAGCACCTTTGTGGCCAAGCCTGGGAGAACGGTTTCACTGAGCGTCAAACTGGGCTCCAGAGACCGTCTGAGGGTCACGACTGTTAAATTACATGCTTGTGTCTGAATTGGTGCAGGCGTCCGCAGAGAGTGTTGGATTCCCTGTACCTGTGGGTGCTAGACACCAACCCCGGGTGCTCTGAAGAGCAGTGAGTGCTCTCACGTGCTAATCCATCTCTCCAGTCTCCACAGCATCTGCATGCTGTATCAGCTGTGCGGCTGTTACACACCACGGTCTCTGCATTAATCAGCAGCCTTTCCTCTTCCTCTCCTCCTCTCCTGTAGGCCATAGGCTCTGACACAGAAATCCAAACTAGGAGTCATCAGGTCTGTCACCAAGACTTGGATCTAATTCTTAAATAGCACCCTCCCCACCCTTGAGGATTAGGATGCCCAAATGAGCTGGTTTCGGAGGAAGGATTTATCTCAGTAATGCCAAGAATTGGCTATACTTGATAGGGCATTCTGATTTAGCTTAGCCCCGGCATGAGATTGTAGAACAAAACAAAACCTAAACCCACAAGGATTTGTGCAGCTTAGAGCCAGTGAGCTACTTAATTATTTGAATTTGAAATAAGAAAATACAAAACCTGGCATTGGTGGTACATATCTGCAACCAAGAACTCAGAAGGTATAGGCAGGAGGATATGAGGTGAAGGCCAGATCGAATTACATAATACAACCTGGAATCTAAATAAACTAATAAGTGAATAAACGAGTAATGTATGCAATAGGGTACTCATCTTTGTGAAATCACAAACTATGGGCCCATGCTCAGTGGGTAAAGATGCCTGCTGTGTTTGCACCCGTGTTGGGGATAGCTCTGACCTTCATAAGCACCATGTAGCATACACACACACACACACACACACACACACACACACACACACAGTAATTAAATTACAGGAATAAAAGTAATTAAATTAAAAAATAAATCAATTTGGTAGCACTCGGAAGGCAGAGAGGCAGAGGCAGGTGGATTTCTGTGAGTTGGATGTGAGCCTGGTCTATATAACATGTTCCAAGCCAACCAGAGCTACATAATGAGATTCAGCCTCAAAAAATTCATTACAAAAAGCAAAGCGATGAAGTGTAAAATGTGAAACATGAACACTCTCTGTCACCCGCTGTCCCTTCTCGACCACCATAGTCCATGCAGCTTGGTGTCTTCTTCCTAGTCTCTGCCCACAAATTCTGTATCTATTTATTATGTATTCAGACATGTCTAAAATGCTAGATGTTTTGTTTTTACATTTATATGTATCTCAGTTACATCATTGGAACTTGGGAGGCCATTAACAACTTGAAAACTCCACAGAAATGAGTACCACTATATCCATCTGACTCCTCGTAAGAGCAGAAGAAGGAGAGATGGATCAGTTGCTTAGTACAGAGGACCTGGATTCCCGGTATACATGACAGCTCAAATCAGGCTGTGACTCCAATTCCAAGGAATGCCCTCTTCTGGCTTCTGGGAGTACTGTGCACGTGGTGATAGGCATACATGCAGGCAAAACACCCATGCACGAAAAATAAAATTAAACTAACAATAAGTAATTAATTAAACAAATAAATAAACAAAACTAAAAAGAGCTGCAAAAGCTCCCAGGAATGGACGAGTGCATCACTGTATATCGAGGGTGTCCTTTATCATTAGTCCAAAGCTAGTAGACATGTAGTGATTGGCTTTCCACACTACGAGATCCTATTTTTAAAAGTATGTGTGTATTTTTAATTCTGTGTAGGAGTCTTGTAGTCTTGTGAGTGTATGATGCGTTTGTGAGGTTGATGGCAGTCATCAGAAGAGGGAGTGGGAGTCACCACCTTGCATAGGTGCTGGGAACAAAACTCAGGTCCTCTGGAAGAGCAGCAGGTGCTCTTACCCACGAAGCCACCTCTCCAGCCAGGGTCACATGCTGAACTAATATCCAATTTCTAGTACCAGAGGCTGAAGGGGAATTTGCCAATCAATATTTTAACGTTTAATTTCTCAGAGACACCACTGTACCAGGCCAGTAAGGAAGAGTGTTTTGTCGCCCTCCACTAGAGGGCGCACTTTCCAGTGGTTTTGTGGGCATTTCCTTTCTATGGCCGTTGGATGTGTAGGTTTTGTCTGAGCCCTGACTTGAATAAATTTTCCTTCTTACCCACTTTTTACCCCCTTGTTCTTTTGGAGCCTCACAAGACAGGGGTGGCATTGGCCTAGAGAACCAAGGAAGCCTCAAATCTTCATCTCGTGTGTGTGTGTGTGTGTGTGTGTGTGTGTGTGTGTGTGTACATATTCCACAGGTGTGTTATGTCTGAGTGGAGAATTTTTTGTTTGTCTAGAGACAGGGTCAGTATGGCCTGGAACTCTCTATGTAGACCAGGGGGCCTGGAACTCAGAGACCCACCTGCCTCTGCCTCCCGTGTGCCCGGATAAAAGGCGTGTGCCACACTATGCCTGGTTTTTGGTCTTGTCTTGTTTTTTAAGAGCTATCATTGAGGTAGGCCTTTATCATTTTGTCTTTCTGTAGGGAAGGTGCTGCAGGCAGCCATTTCTTAGGTCTTCAGTTTAGGAGGGCCCTGAGACCAGAGACATTCTCCAACACTGGCCATTTAAGTTTTGATACTTTGATGACGGAATATTATACCCTGGTGTGGGTTTTATTTATAGACTGTTTATTGGCATCTGAGCTTCACTGGCCTATTCAAATACCTTTTCCTACTTTTTCTTTTCTTGTTTACATTTCTTGATCGTATGCTAATGTCTTCTCTGGGTGCTACCTACCTTTTCTCTCAGTCTTGTATGGTCTTTAACTCCAATTTCTTTAAACTTCTCATTTTTAAAAAAAATTTTTAAAATTATTTTTTAATCATGTGTCGGTGTGTGGAGGTGTGTACATGAATGCAGGTTCCTTCAGAGCAGAGCTGTCAGATCGCCCTGCAGCTGGACTTACAGGTGCTTGTGAGCAGGCCCGATGTGGTACTGGGAGCGGGGCTGGGTTCTCTGGAAGAGCAAGGCGTGCTCTAAACTGCTGAGCTATATCTCTTTAGCCCATATTTCTTTAAATTAATACATACATTGTGTGTGTGTGTGTGTGTCTGCCTGTGCATACAAGGGTCAGGAAGGTCAGAAGAGGGTATCATATTCCCTGGAACTAGATATGGATGCTAGGAACTGACCCCAGGTCCTCTGCAAGAACAGCAGGGGCTCTTAACCACTGAGCCATCTCCCTTGGCCCCAAGAAGAGGTGAGAGACAAAACATTGCCAGTGGTAGAAGATTTGCTTGTTTTCTTACAAAGCCCAGCAGACTGGAATGACAGGAATCACCTCAGGAAGCTGGCAGAACAGCAGTGTTTCCTCTCTGTCACCCGCAGAAGTCACCCGAAACACTGCAAGGAACGCTTACAGGACATTAGTAACTACCCGCCTCAAGGGCCTCCTGCAGCATTCTCTAGAAAGGAGCACTGACATTGGAATAGGAGGTGGGCGTCAATGGAGGGAACTCGAGGGGTGGATATGCCAGGCAGTTACTAGGTATCAAGCGCGTGTCAAGCTGTCTGGGCGCAGTGGGAGGAAGTGCCACTGCACATTAGTATTCTGTCATTTTTGAAATATCTTCTCTGAACCCAGTGCTCAGCTAAGACTGCACACATAGGTCTTAGCACAGAGAGGCAACCAGGTAGGATCTGTAGCACCGTGTTTTGATATTTGATAAAATGTATTAAGCAGTCTAGGTACTCATGGCCACCCACAGAGGGCAGTGTTCTTTCTAGAAGAGCTACCCCATCCCGGGGTGTTCCCATTTCCCTGCCGCAGAAAGCCACAGAGTAGAATGTGAGGCTCAGAGGATCTCAGGGGTGGTCATGGTTTGCCATTTTAGGAACCCCAGCGGTTTGTTCCAGTGTCACCTCAGGACATGCATGCTACAGCCTGTTTTTGGCTCTCCTCAGCCTGGGCTGCTGGAGGACATGTCTGGGAATCTGGCAGGGGCTTGCTCTCCTTGCTCACGGCCAAAGGCAAGAGGCCAAGGGAAGCAGGAAATAGAGGCTGGCTGGACTTCTGGGCATAGTGGTCGGGTGCGAGGGTCTAGCCAACCAGAAGAGCCTGAGTGGCTGTTGAGGGGAAGTGTGTGTGTCTGGAACGCACAAAGCCTTCTTGTCCTCCGCTTTTGGTACCAAGCACGGATTTCCAAAGCCACAGGAGGCTCAGGCTAGAGGAGCCTCCATGGTGGAATGAACGTGGTCAGCTTCTCTATGCACAAAAGGATGGCAGTTGCTGGCCAAGGCACACAGAATTAACACTCAGAAAAGGTGTTCCTAGGTTGACATGATCATCTGTAGTGGGTTGGGAAATTAGTCAGAAGACTTGAAATGTTGAGATTTAGTGCTATTATTATTATTATGTTGTTGTTGTTTTTAATTTTTGAGACAAGTTTTCTTTGTGTAGCCCTGGCTGTAGCTCTATAGTGGCCTCAAACTCACAGAGATCTGCCTGTCTCTGCCTCCCAAGTGCTGGTATTAAAGATGTGTGCCACCATGCCTGGCTGAGACTTAGTGCTTTTAAAAAGATGAGTATTTATTTATTATTTTATTTTATTGAGACAGGGTCTCATGTAGCCCAGGCTGGCCTTGAACTCGTGTAGCCAAGAATGATCTAGAACTTCTGATCCTCCTGCATTCAGTTCTGGAATTATGGAAGTGCTTCACATGCCTGGTTTATAAGGAGCTGGGAGTTGAATCCATGTTTTGTAAATACTAAGCAAGCATTGTACTTATTGAGCTACAGTCCCAGCTGTTTCTGGGTCCCCAACAATCTCCCTCTGGTGCAAAGAGGTATAGGAAGATGAGGGGAATGTTCATCTCGGGAGATAAGAAGTGTGCAGTGGGGAGAAAGGTGAATGCTAACAGTGGTGTGGTACTTGCGAGCTCAGCTCTGAGGTGTTCACAAGGGATGCTCATACTGTATCACAGAGCTGAGTTCAGCTAATCAACAAAAACATGGAGTTTCCCAAATGCTCTAGGCTCCCCTGTAGAGATGGGAGGCAGCTGGCATTCCCGCCCCCAGCCCTTAGACAATCTTCACTCTCTAGAGAGATTACCTCATTTTGATTCTTGGAAGTGGGTATTGTCCTAAAAATGTTAGCTGTCTGCAGACAACACTAGGATAACTCTTAGAAGAATCTCAGAGTTAGTTTCTATTAGGATTCTGTCTAAACTCATCGCCACAGTTACCTGGCAACAGCCAGGTAGGTCTGGCCCATTATAAAAGGGACTTCTTGGCCCCTCCTCTCTCTTGCCTCTTACTCTCTTAGCCTCTCTCTTGCCCCCTCTTGGGCTCTCCTCCCTTCTCCCTTCCCTTCCTCCATCTCTCCACGTGATCATGGCTGGCCTCTGCTTCTCTACTCTCTCCTTCTCCCTGCCTTTCTCTGCCTCTACTACCCCCTTAAGTCCCCTCCTCATGTCCTGAATAAACTCTATTCTATACTATACTGGTCGTGTGTCTGGTCCCTCAGGGGAAGGGATGCCTCGGCATGGGCCCGCTATGGTACCCTTTCCCCCGCACCGCCGTAGAACATATTCTTACGCCTATTTCTCTTTTTATGATCACAACAGTTTCTGTTAGTAATGGAGGCGAGGAGTTGGTTCGAATCCCAATTGTCTTTACTGGCTACGTAGCCACCCCCACCCCCACCCTGCATCTTCAGTGTCTACCCTAGAAAAATGAGGTAATAAAAACATCTCAAAGCAGAGTGTGGTGGCACATGTCTCTGTTCTCAGGTCTCTCTGGAGGCAGCGGGATTGACAGTTCAAGGCCAGCCTGGGCTACATAGCTAAGACCCTGTCAAAAGCATAACACAGCAGAATTCCCTTGCCTACCTCTGAGCGGTTTCCAGGCATCTCCGAGCCTGCAGCTACTCAAGCAGACTCCTCAGATGCTCACACTTTTGTGTGAAAGTTGCCAGATCTTCTGAACATTCAAAGTCCCCAGGGGAAGAGTTGGCCTTGGAGGTGTGGCAGGTTTAACTGCCCCATGACAAGGTCGAACACAGCAAACACTTTCATTCTTTTCCTTCTGGAACCACAGTTTTATGTAGTCTGCTCGCCAAGTCAACACACAACTGCACACGTTTACAGGCCATCAATTTGTGCACAGACTTGGTGTAATGTTCAAATCAAGGCAAGCTAAGCAAACATTTATCATTTCTTTCCCATGAGAACTTTCAAAATCCTTTGTATTTTGTTTGTTTGTCTGAAAAAAAAACCAAGCAGGGCTTGGTGGGGCACACCTTTAATCCCAGCACTTGGGAGGCAGAGGCAGGCACAGAGGAAGATCTCTGTGAGTTCAAGGCCAGCCTGGTCTACAAAGGGAGTTCCAGGATAGCCAGGGCTGTCATATAGAGAAACCTTGACTCAGAAAATCAACCAGCCAGCCAGCCAACCAACCAAACCAAACCAAATCAAGTCTTTTTTAGTAATGCACGGGGTGGCAGATGATAGTTTACAAATAAGGGGACCCTCGGTCAGCTAAGTTAAATTTCTGCCTTAAGTGATTGACAATCCCAGCAAGGCAGTAACTGGTCACTAGGTGATGTTAACTTCCAATAGCTCTGTTGTACTTTCCCTCAGGGACAGCGGAGCCCTGGGCAAGTCATGCCTCTCTTTTGCATCTTCCCACTAGGGAAAGACTGAAAGAATTCATCCTGAATTCTTTGAGAATTGAGAGTTGAAGAGTCCTGAACCTGGAAGGTCAACATCAAATGTATACAATGTTTAGCTCTAGAGGAGGGAGGATGGGGTGGGGATAGTCAGAGGTTAGGGGTTAGGGGTTAGCTTTTCTTTACTCTGCGAATGTTGCAACAACTGAGTTAAAATAACAAGAACTTTGGAGTCAGGAAATTTGTTTTGTCTGTTTGTTTCTTTTTCTTTTTTTTTTTTTTTTTTGGTTTTTCGAGACAGGGTTTCTCTGTGTAGCCCTGGCTGTCCTGGAACTCACTTTGTAGACCAGGCTGGCCTCGAACTCAGAAATCCTCCTGCCTCTGCCTCCCAAGTGCTGGGATTAAAGGCGTGCGCCACCACCGCCCGGCTTGTTTCTTTTTTTTAAGTTTAGAAATACAGTATGCATACATTTTAGGAACTGAATGCCACATGTAAACAGTACCCAAACCCAATGACAGACCATAGAAATTAAACAACACATCATTTCTGTGAAAATTTCTTTGTCTTTTCATACACAACATTGCTTATATAGTTAGATGATCTGTTATCCTTTCTGATGTCAGTGGGAATTTGGGCACTTTATATACCTTTCACACTGTAAATATACTGCATAGACCATCCTATGATTAAAACATTAGCACTATAAAAACAGAACAAAATTTTAATATTTAAAATATTCCAAACTCAAGTATTACAAACAAAAACAAGTAAAATTATTCAGTTTGATTAATTAATTTAACTTTTGTGGTTTGAAACCAGAACTTGAGTTGCCAGATACTTCCCTCTGAGCTACATCCTCAACTCTAAATTAATTTTAAGTCTTTCATATTCTACGACAAGCTGGCCTTTTGTTTTAATGCTAATTTCAAAGACTTTTGATGTCAGAATTAATTTCATAATACTGTGGAGAGATGCTTTCGTTCCGGTTCATTGACTGTTGCTGCTTTCAAGTGAATCATTAATAAATATATATCACCTAAAAATTCCATTTTGTTTTCTTTCTTTCTTCCTTTTTTTTTTTAATTAGACAGGGTTTTTTCTCTGTGTAACCCTGGCTGTCCTGAAACTTTCTCTGGAGACCAGGCTGGCCTTGAATTCAGAGAGCCACCACCTGCCTCTGCCTCCCAAGTGCTAAGGTTAAAGGCCTGCTCTACCAACACCTGGCTAGAGGTTAAGGGCCTGCCAATCATAGTGCATATCTGGAGTCCCACTGACTTTTTTTTTCCCATTTTGCTTTCTAATATAGTAAATATCTATCATTGTCATCCACAAAAATGTTTCTTCCTATTTACAGAGTGTATACTAGTTAGGGTTGCTCTGTGATGGCTAAAGTTATGTTTTACATTTAAATCACTGTGCTTAAGTAATAAAACAAAGTGCCTCTAATCTGGAAGCCCCTCTTGCCCAAGAACAGATAACTTCCTGGAATGCTAAGGGATGTATGAAAAGCCCAGTGTTTTTACTTCTGTAAAAAAGCATGGTTGTGCAGTTCGCACGGGATGAATGCTTGATCACAAGTAGGTATCTAGGCAGGAGGTAATTGAGAATGTAGGTTTCCCCCTGATTGGACAAAAGTGGGAAGAACATCGAGTTAGCATTCTGTTTAAACTGCACCCCACAGTTACCTGGCAACAGCCAGGTGTGCTCTGCCCCAGTTACCTGGCAACAGACAGGTAGGTCTGACCCACTATAAAAGGGGCTGCTTGCCTCCTCCTCTCTCTCTTGTTCTCTTGCTTCCCTCTTGCTTCTCTCTTGCCTTCTTGGGCTCTTCCCTTCCCCCTCACTCTCCCATTCCCTTCCCCCCTCTCCACATGTCCATGGCCGGCCTCTAATTTCTCTTCCTCTTCTCTCCTCTCCTCTCCTCTCCTCCCCTCCCCTCCCCTCCCCTCCTCCCCTCCCCTCCTCTCCCCTCCCCTCCCCTCTCCTCTCCTCCCCTCCCCTCCCCTCCCCTCCTCCCCTCCCCTCCTCCCCTCCCCTCCTCCCCTACCCTCCCCCTCCCCTCCCCTCTCCTCCCCTCCCCTCTCCTCTCCTCTCCTCCTCTCCTCTCCTCCTCCCCTCCCCTCCCCCCTCCCCTCCCCCCCTCCTCCTCTCCTCTCCTCCCCTCCCCTCTCCTCTCCTCTCCTCTCCTCTCCCCTCCTCTCCTCTCCCCTCCCCTCCCCTCCCCTCCCCTCCTCCCCCCCTCCCCTCCCCTCCCCTACCCTTCCCCCCCTCCCTT
Source organism: Tokudaia tokunoshimensis (assembly GCA_036184795.1). Lineage (NCBI taxonomy): Eukaryota > Metazoa > Chordata > Mammalia > Rodentia > Muridae > Tokudaia > Tokudaia tokunoshimensis. Next base: position 86,264,290 of record BTHU01000011.1, read on the forward strand.
TCTCTGCCTCTACTACTCCCTTCTCAACTCTCCTCCCCATACCCTAAATAAACTCTATACTATACTGTTATGTGACTGGTCTGCTGAGACATTCCCTTTCCCCATTCCTTACCACACACCCATAGAACATTTCCCCTTTTCTCTTTATCTTTTTATAAACATATCACATAGCCTTGTGGGTCTTGCATTTATAAGCTCATGTCTAGCCAGCCAGTGGTGGCACATGTCATTAATCCCAGCACTTGGGAGGCAGAGGCAGGAAGGTCTCTGAGTGTGAGGCCCGCCTGGTTTATGGAGTGAGTTTCAGGAGAGCCAGGGTTACACAGGGAACCTCTGTCTCAAAAACAAAAACTCATAAATACCTTGTCTAATGTAATTCAGTACCATAACCTGAATTCCAAGGGATTCCAGGTATGGACCTGGTTAGTATTTAATAAATCTTGCTTCAAATTTGGCTCAAAAATTGTGGTCATTGTCTTATTTTCATCCAGTAGAATTAATAACTACTGCTGTGATAAATCACCACCACCAAAGCAACTTGTGGAGGAAACCGCTTTGATATTCCTGTTCATAATCAAAAGAAGTCAGAACAGGAACAGATGCTTTCTGTCCTGTAGCTCTTAAGTCTGATCTTTCTACTTCTCCATCACGGTGATTCTGCCTTCTTCTACCCTTTGTCCTTTCTCCAGGAAATCTAAACGTTCCACCTCCATCTCCCTGCCCAGTCATCGGCTGTCAGTAACTTTATTGACCAATCAAAAATCAGTTGGGGACAGGGACCCTCAGTATCTGGACGTGTTGATTCCAGTGTGATTTTGGAAGTCAAATTAAGATAAAGCATTAGAACCAACCCCCAAGAATTTCTTCTCTTTTATTTTTTTATTTTTTATTTTTTTGTGGTTTTTCGAGACAGGGTTTCTCTGTGTAGCCTTGGCTGTCCTGGAACTCACTCTGTAGACCAGGCTGGCCTCGAACTCAGAAATCCTCCTGCCTCTGCCTCCCAAGTGCTGGGATTAAAGGCGTGCACCACCACCGCCCGGCTTCTTCTCTTTTAAATATCCTATTTTATTTAGGGTTTCACTGCTGTGAAGAGTCACCATGACCTCAGCAACTCTTACAAAGGAAAAAATTAAATTGGGGCTGGTTTACAATTTCAGAGGTTTAGTCCATTATCATCATGATGGGAACCATGGCAGCATGCAGGCAGACATGGTGCTGGAGGAGCCTTCTAATTCTTGATCTGCAGGGAGCAGAAGGAGACTGTGTGTATCACACTGGGCATAGCTTGAACAGAGATAAGATCTCAACGCTTGCCTCCATAGTGATGTGCTTCTTCTAACAAGGCCACACCTCCTAATGGTGCCGCTCCTTTCTATGGGCAGGCATTCAAACACACGAGTCTATGAGGGCCATACCTACTCAAACCACCACACATTCCTCCCAGGTTTTCTTCTTTAGCCCTATCTTTATGTCTCATATGAAGGGTTTCTGACTCTCCCAGGAAAACCCAGTGGGGCTGGAACGACTGCTCAGGAATTAAAGAGTACTTACTGGACTTGCAAAGGATCCAGGCTTGGTTCCCATCATCCACATCCTGTGACATCAGGAGGCTCACAACAGCTTGTAGCTCTAATTTCAAGCTTTCCAGTTTTTGAGGGGGTGGGTAATCTTTATATGGTAGACATAAATTCACACAGGTACATGTATATACACATAAATAATAAAAATAAGGAATAATTTTTTAAAAGAAAGAAAGAAAGCCCAGGTTATTAGAGACTCTTTTCTGACATTTCTCAGTGGTACATACCATCGCGATTTCTCCAGATTCGACTCAAAAGAGCCATCTACCTTCAGGTATTTCTGAAGTACTCCAGCTGATTAGTTTTTACAGTCTCCTCTCAACAAGACTGTGTAGCCTGCAACTTCTTTCAAATAAACTCATCTTCTGCTAGAACTTATCTGCTGCAGTAACAGTTTCCAGCCTTGTTCTGAGATTTTTGGCTGAGATCCGACTGATTCTAGAACTCGACTCAAGAATTACATCATGCCTTGGAACTTGTGGGGATGGGGGATGGAGGGGGAGGGGGAGAATCCCTGCAAGTGTCATGGCTGATAGCAAAATTACCAGGAAGAGATGAGACTGGAGCTCGGGTTAAGGTGGCTGTAAGACACCGGATCTGGGTGCTGGTAACCAGACTTGGGCCTTATTCATGACTGCTGAGCCATTTCTCTCTAACCAGCTATCCCTTAGAGTGCTAAGTGGACTCTCGATGTCCACCTTGACCCTGATTGAGGATGGGTGGTCTCTGGTTGACAGTCCCTGGAGGGCAATGTGCAATTACTGGTCTGTTCCTTTTAGTATGTATACCTTTGTAGCAGAAGGTACCTGGTGGCTAGTTACAGATGAATTGTTTGGGGCCATCCTCCTCACAGTGGGGACTGGAAGTTCAGAACATTGTATGGACATGCAGAGGAGAGTCCTGAGCATCCTTCCTTCTACCCCAGGAGCTACTAATATGAGCTACTAACATGAACTTGGACTGGTGTCTGGGACTCAATCACATCAACCTAGTCACCCTGAACTGCATGTCTGACCTAGCCTCTCTTCTTCATTCTGAAGATTTAACTCCTGATGGGAGAAACCAGAACATCATTGGAGCCACCTACAAGGTCCCAGGGGACACTGCACAGTGGTTACTCAGTACTCAAGTCAAGTTGGTACTTGTTTTCCTGGATGCCATTTCAAAGAGGCATCACAAAGGGCTCTTTATTGTGGGAAAACTCTGCTAATTAAGGTCAAAGTCTACCATTGATCAGATAGTCTTCTGGGGCTTGGCAAGTAATGAGGGGCTTCCTTCATTAGTGAGGCTTCTCCTTCTCTGACCTTGTCTGGGGAATTCTAAACCCCACACATATGCCTCTACCAGAGGAACGCCACATAGCCTCAACTAGATTACAGGATGGGCTTCCTTTCTCTTGATTAGAACCTATTCAGTTAACACCTGAGATTCCTGAAATACTTCCCCATGCTAATGAGGCGTTGTGGTACCCTAAACCCTCAGCCAATGACCTTTGCTCACCCTGGATGTTCCTATCCCCAGTCTCCCAAATCTTTATAAGCCTTGAATCACCCTAAGTAAAGTTGATCTGCCTCCGGATAGCTGGTCCTCATGTGGTCACTGACCATACATACTCACCCCTAACCCACTCACTGGCAACCCATCATCTCTGCTCTCTTTGCCTGCATGGATTGGATCAGATCAGCTGACGATCCACGAGCACAGGGAGAACCACACTTTGTTCTAAGAAATGGAATAATTTTCATAAAAGGAGCTGAATAGTGGAGTCTATTTCAGATACGACTCCCACAGGAAAATGCATTTCACTATTATAGACACGGGAGTGACTCTGTGTCATGGTTAGTCATTACCAGGCAACCAGCCTGGCGCACTTGTTACAGACCTAGGTTTTGGAGCCACAGGGTCTAGGTTTGATTCCTGATTTCCTTACTTGCTAGTTCTGATTGTAAACAAGCTACTAATTCATCTAGCTTCCACTGTCTTCTTTGCTTTTGTTTAGATTTCTTGAGAAAGGGTCTCAAACTATGTCGCTCAGGCTAGTCAGAATTTGATGTGGAGCCCAGACTGATATAATCTCTTAGGGTTTCTGTTGCTGTGAACAGATGTCATGACCATAGTGAGTCTTATAAGGAAACATTTAATTGGAGCTGACTTGTGTAGTTCAGAGGCTTAGTCTATTGCCATCCATGTCAGGAAGCGTAGGGGAATATGGCCAGACTCGGTACTAGAGAGGTAGCTGAGAGTTTTACATTTGGATTGGTAAGCAGTAGGAAGCAAATGAGACATCAGGCCTGGCTTGAGCATCTGAAACCTCCAAGGCCCACCTCACAATGACATACTTCCTCCAAAAAGGTCATACCTCCTAACAGTGCCACTTCCTATAGGCCTATGGGGGCCATTTTCATTCAAACCACCACAGATCTCATGATCCTCTTATTTCTGAATTCCCCAAAGCTGTAGTGTTTCAAGTTGGAAAAACCAGGCTATCAATGTTTCTTAACTAATGTTTGCAAGTGTTCAACATTTCTCACAGGCAGCTTGGTGAACTATAAAGACATCAGGGATCTGAGTGTGCCTAGGGGTTAAACTAGGATTACATGAGAGGCAGCCTCAGCTGCTGGCACAATGCTTGGCACACAGTGAATCTGCTCTTACTAACAGAGAAGCCATTCTGTGGGATTCTGCTGATTGCAGTGACAAGATGGGATTGTATAAGAAGCCCTCCTCTGGGGAAGGTATGTCTCAATGCAGACCTGACAAGATGCCAGGGTAACAGTAGTGACACATAAATCACTAAAATTTTACGATGTATTTATCTCCAGTTTTCTAGACTAATACTTGGAGCATAAGCCTGGGTGGGCTCTGACTGTGCAGATGTCAAAGCTTCCTTAATGCTGTAAACATCCTGGACTGGTAAGAAACCCTGGGGCCTGCAAAGGGCTTTATATTATTTGTGCATTGCTCTGGATACACACAAAGGCAGGCGTCAGTAACATGGACAGGATGCAGGGATTTCAGGCAGCTGATGACAGGGACCATTCTCTATGAGCGTAATTTTCTTGGAAAAAATTTTGCAACATATTTGGGACACGAGGTAGATTGCTGAGAACATGACTTTGGAGGGTTCACTCCACACTCAGGACAGGCTGCTTGGGGCAATGTTGAGAGGTGCATGTGCTGTGGCTTGTGGGGGGTGGGGTGGGAGATGGAGGGTGGGGGGATATTGTTAGGGTTCTGCTTAAGCTCCACTCCACAGTTACTTGGCAACAGCCAGGCAGGCCTAGCCCACTATAAAAGGGGCTGCTTGCCCCTCCTCTTGCTCTTGCTCCCTTACTCTCCTCTTATCTCTCTCAGCCTCTCGCCCCTCTTGGGCTCTCCTCCCCTCCCCCCTCTCTCCATGTGCTCATGGCCGGCCTCCACTTCTCTACTCTCTACTCTCTCTGCCTTTCTCTGCCTCCTCTACCCCATTAACTCCCATCCTCTGCCCTAAATAAACTCTGTTCTATACCATGTCTGTGTGTGTCTGGTCCCTCGGGGGAAGGGATGCCTCGGCATGGGCCCTCTGGGGTGCCCCCTTCCCCCGCAGCATTGCATATCATATTCTCTAAACCTCCTTCTCTTTTTATGATCATAATATTGGTGCCCTGTGTGAGGATCATAACAGATATAGTGCCAGTGGACAACCTGCAGGAGTTGGTTCTCTCCATCTACCATGTGGACTCTGGGCTCAAATTTAAGTCACTAGACTTGGTGGCAAGTGCCTTTACATGCTGAGCTGTCTCACCAACCCGCTATACTATGTAGTTTAATGCCATTCTAGCTAAATTGATCAAAATAAAATTAGCCAGCTCAGGCTCTTCCCTTCCCCTTCAACAGAGTTTCTTTGTATGACCCTGGTTGTCCTGGACACTTTGTAGACCAGGCTGGCCTCACAGAGATCCACCTGCCTCTGCCTCCTGAGTGCTGGGACTAAAGGTGTGTGCCAGCATGCCCTGCTCTAGGCTTCCTTTTTCTTTTCTTACTTGCTCTTCACAGGTAGCTCTCAGTTGGCTCTTATACTGTCTTCAAGACAGATTGTCCCCTCTCTCAGGGAGCAGCAAAAGATGTGAACAACTCAGCTCTTCTTGGCAAACTGTCAAGAATTAAATGAAAGCCAGACAAGTACTCAGAGCCCTTCCTGAGATGGCGAGGTTAAATAGTATCTGACATGTTGTAACACAACAGAGGCTTTCCATTACAAACACATTGCCATTTACTTAAATTGAATTAAAAACACACACAAAATAACAATGCATATCTATATGACAGGCAGCTCTAACACACTGGAGTTGTAGCCTAGGATTGAAGACAACGGGGAATGGGGATAAGAGAAAAAACAAAAAAAGAAGACACAAAGAAATGATGTAATTCTCCCTAGGTGACACAACTCTTAAGTGGAAAGTAATTGAACAGAGCTGTCGCTCAAAGGTGTAAAACCTTGCTCACTGCCTTCTGTTCACAGGAGAGAACAGCAGCAGCAATAAAAGACTGATCTGGGTTTTGTTGTGTAATGACAAGTATGTATGAAGCGCATTACATTGTATGCTAACCTGAAAACTGAATGAAATAAAAAGGGGTCCTGTGCTTTTCCGACTCTCAGAGAGTTGCTGTGTGCTGCCTTTTCTTTGGGAAGTGCAGATTCATGCATAGCTGTCTTCCTTTTGGGGGGGGAGGGGGCTCTGCCTCTTTTTGATTGGCTCATCTTATTCCCAGAAGCATCAAAAAGAAAGGAAATAAATTATGATAGTCTTGGCGTAAATGATCCCAGCTTAATGAAACAGTATTGGACTCTCAGGAGTTCAAGCAGAAAAGTTCTTGAAGATAATGGGTCTTTTAAAGTATTGTCAGTAGGGGAAAGAGGATTTCTGAGTTTGAGGCAAGCCTGGTCTACAGAGTAAGTTCTAGGACAGCCAGGACTACACAGAGAAACTCTGTCTTAAACAAAACAAGCAAGACAAAACAATCTAAAAATATTCATTGAGATACCTTAAATAAATGGTCAACAAAGAGTGAGTAAGAGGTTATGAGGTGTTCATCTCTAAACTGGATGTTCAGCTCTTACACACACACACACACACACACACACACACAGGCTCAGGGATCTTCTAGAAGAGGGGTGGAAGAGACTGTCAGAGCTTGAGGTGTTGGAAAACAAGGAGTATTTTCTGGATTCAGAGGTCATCTCCACATATGAACGCACAGCGACTGTGACAGCATGCACATTCCCTGTACAAGCTCAAGCCAGACAGAACCCCTAGCACAGAGGGGCTTAGGCGGGCACACAATCCCACCTCCAGCTGAGGGCTAGTGGTATTTGACAGCTGTGGGGAGAGTCAGTTTCCTTCACTGGTATGACCCCTAGAGGGTAGACCACACATCAGGGTGAGCCGAGCCTCGCTGCACAAAGGAGGTTTGGTGGGAGTTGGAGAAGAGGAAAACTCAAAATTGGGTGGAGAGGAATGGGAGGGTGAAGGTGGTGGTTATGGAGAGATGTGGGGGAGAGGGAGTGGACGTGTTCAAGATGCAATGTATGACATTCTCAAAGAATTAGCAAAAATATTAAACTATTTGACAATTTCACAATGTACATAATGGACTTTTGGTTGTGTTCAGTTTTCTATTAGGCTTCTCCCTCCTCTCACTGAAAACTGTCTTCTAAGCAATCTCCTATTTGCACGTCTTTTTATGTGTGGGTGGGTAGCTCAAGCTAAGGAGTGTTAATGGGGGTGTATTTACTTCAATATGGGTGTTATCAGTGGCCACATCACTGAAGAACATGCTACTCCCTCTAGCACATTCATTAGCTTTCCATTAGGATGGGGTGTGTGGGACATCATTTGACTCTCGTGTGCATGGTGAAATAGATGATGGATCCAATCTTGTGTAGGTCAGTACAACTGCAATGAAGTTACAGATTCGATGCCATGTTGTAAGACTCTGGCGAGCCTTAACTTACTGGAGACCCCTGAGTGAACAATTCGAAGCGAGGAATTGATGCAAAAGCAAGAGTAATTTTATTGTTCCAGCATGTTGGGGTTACCCTGCACACAAAGGAGAGAGAGAACAACGCCATGCAGCCTGTTCATCGAGGTTTTATACAGTTTTCAAAGCAGCACCCTAGGCACATTGTGACTGGCAGAACAGTGTGACTTTTAAACTGATTGGTCTTTCCCTTGTCTGTAGGTGGCCAACGGTAGTAGAATATGTCTATGAGCTCTGGGCCTCCCCTACTCCCAGGTGGCTGATGATTGGTTCTGCCTCCCTGTGGTCTGAGGAATGTAATTAGCCCTTCCCTTCTGGAGGGGAGGTGTGGCTATGTTCTTTATGACATTTCTCTTCCACGAGGGGAGGGGTCTGGTGGAATTTTCCAAAGTTCCTAAGCTGACATCTTCAATGTCATGCCCCAGGGAGGCTGCTGCACAATGCCCCTCCCCATCTTCTGGATGTTGCATTCTTGACGGCTTGCTTAGAGGTTCTAGCAGGGGAACATAGCTACTCATGCACCTCTGACTGAAGACTGATGGTCTTTGTTTCTTTTCTATTGCTGTGCAGAGACACCATGATCAAGAGGCAACTTATAGAACAGAGTATTTAATCTGGGGTCTTATTATTCCAGAAGGTTAGAGGTGATGACATAGATAGTGTTGAAATAGAAGGCTGAATAAACCCTGGCAATCAATGGGGTGACAGATGTCAAAGCCAGATTGCCCTCACATCTACGGCTCTTTCATTCTCTCTGTCCCTTCTGTCCTCCAGTCTTGGAGGGATCATATAGACGTCCTGTTCAAGGACAGGCATTCCAGTCATTGATTTCAGTACTTTGACCAGCTGTCTCTACAGAAAACATTAAGTATGGGATTCTTTATTCTCCCAGGTAGGGACACTCACACCACCATCTAGGGTATTTTATGACAGAGCCTCTGTCCATTTTTGTCTATAAAGGGTGACATTCCTTTTGCCTTTTCTATCTCCTTAGGTATTGTCTGTTACATACATTTTAGCTGACCCATTAACTATGAGGTTGGGGGTGGAAATGAGCTGAGAGGGGTAGGGAGGGAAGTTGGACTTCTCCGAGTATACCCTCTGGTGTAGTTTCTCCTTTGGGGCTTTATCAGCTTTATGGATATCAAGGGTACACTGCAGAGAGAGGAAGGTGAGAGAAGAGAAAACCTAACAGGTAATTCCAATTAACAAATGAACTTACCCGCCCCCCCCCCCCGATGCCAATAGCACTTTCAGGAGAAACAAGAACAACTCAGATGCAAGGGTGAAGACTACAAGGGCAGCTGCTGTCTGCAGTGGTTCTGTCTGAACATAGTGCACTGCTCTAGTTGTATGGTGTGAGGGGGTCCGTGGAGTGATGTGGGAACCAGGGTTCTCCACTGGGAGCAGGAGACACAAGGGGAAGAACAACCCAGGGCAGTGCTCTGGAATTACAGGTCTCTATCAATTTAAGAGTTGTAAAGAAGCCTTTCCTGGCTGGGCACCTTTTCCATAGCTGGGCAGGGTCACCTCCTCTAGCTTGTAGCATCAGGGAGGACATTCCTCGTGTTACCCTCTTGGGCTCAGGTTTTTATGCCAAGCTTTTGCTTGTTTTTATTATCTTTCTCTGTAGCTGGAGAAGTGGAAGTGGGGTTAGGCATGGGTGGATAAGCTCCTGCCTCGTGATACCTAATAAGTGCATGTGGAACTGATGTTATGTGGAAGCTTTATTTTATCTTGGTCCAGGAAAGGTTTGGGTAGAAGCTAAGATATCAGCGGGGAGGAGGGGAGGAGCAGGGAGTGTCTTAATTAGGGATTTCATTGTTGTAAAAAAAATCACGACCAAGACAACTCTTACAAAGGAGAACATTTAATTGGGGCTGGTTTAGTTTCAGAGGCTCAGTCCATTATCATCATGGTGGAAAGCATGGCAGTGTCCAGGTAGACATGGTGCTGGAAAAGGTGAGAGTTCTACATCTTGATCTGAAGGCAGCAGAAGGAGACCATTTCACACTGGCCAGATTTGAGCAAATATATGAGACCTGAAAGTCTAGCCTCTACAGTGACACATTTCCTCTAACAAGGTCACACCTCCTCCTCCAATAAAGCCACACCTCCTAATAGTGCCGCTTCCCATGGGCCAAGCATATTCAAACCACCACATGGAGCAAAGGTGGACCCACAAACAAATCTAGTTTGTGCGTCTCAGCCAAAAGGCAGGGGAATGGCTCAGCTAAGGACCTCAGGAAAGCGGCCGGAAGCTTTCTTCAGACAGGAGGTGTGTAGAGCTGGAAGGTCAGGGTCTTTCTTATTTCTTTCTTAAACAAGAAAGGTCCATCCAAGGTTAGCCAGAGCACCAAAATAATAGTAACTAGAGGGTCTCAGACAGGTTTCTATGACAGACACTGCCTAGAAGACAGAGAGGTCATCATGGAACCCAGGACCCACTGGAAGGAGGGCTTGAAGAAGTGGAGAGGAAACCCCGTTCTTCCCTTTAATTGTGTTTTTGGCGCTTTGGTCTGTAAGCAAGCAGGATGGAGAGAGAGGCTATACCAAACAGAAAAGTCTGTAGGAACCAGAGGAGCCGGGCCTGGCTGTCTGTGATTCCTTTACGCCTGAAAGACAGTAAATTTAAACAACAGAATTTTAATGTTGGTTCCAGGGGACGAGTGTATTCCACTTTTAGTTTTATGTATAATTCTGAGGTACAATCTATAAGGATCTCTTTTGGGGGCTTTTAATTTTCATTGACCCACAGAACTGTTTGAGGAGCTTTAAGAAAGAACATTATACCCATATCTGAGGCAGGGCCTATCAGATCACAGTCTCTGGGTCTGGAAACCAGCCATACGTATTTTTGAAGCAGCTTCTCATGTGATTCCATTTTGAAATTGGATTGAAAAAAATCACCAGCCTAGAGGACTAACTCAGTTCTTTTGCAGACTAGAAGACAGACTCCTAGTTCCAGTTGGTTCGACAGAATTTTTGAAACACAGCAAAAAGTATCCCAGTTAAATAACTAAATCATTAACTAGCAACACAAGAAACTGCATTCGCTCATCAAACATTTACTGAGTACGTCTGTTCCAGGCTCGGTATTAGGTATAGGGATTCAGGCTGCAATGGGGCACGCTCTCAGCCTGAAAGTGTTTGAATTATTCAGACATGGCTACTTATGACTTACATCAGATACTGAGACAAAAGTGGAAAGTTCCTATTACAAAGACTTACTTGCATAACACCAAGGCATACAAGGACTCCCCGACATGAATTAGCCAAGCAAGCCAATACCTGAAACCAGAAAAGGGAAAAAAAAGTTTTTTCTTTTTTTCAGTTTAAGGCGATAGTTATTTGCTAATCGATTCTAACACAGAACCTTTAAGAAGAAAGGCACCAGATGGTAAACTAGCATCACTGTTAGGTCTCTAAAGGGAACTACAGGCCTTCTTGGTACCAAGAACCTGGAGTTGCAGTATCTGCCCAGAACCTAGCTTTCCTTACCCATTCCTTAGGAAGGTGTGATGGTGGTCCACCAAGTACTTAGTGAAGGGACCCAGGGGCCCAAGGCTCTGATAAGGGATACTCTGAGGCCAGAAGACAACCCACTGCAAGAGAAACAAAGGCACAGAATATTCTCAGCAAATGGTTATTTTTAAAAGCAGCTGTGAAAGAGTACTGATCATACAAAAGCTGCACACCAAAGACACCCAGCAAGCCATCCAGTCCTCCCTTCCTCAGCTTTCTTGTTCTCAAAACAACTTAGCTGTGAGACTTATGCAGAGGAAATACTCTTATGAGAGTTAGTGTCTGGGGTGACTTTTTCTTAATGGATATCAGCAAAACGCTATTTTATAGAGGTTATTAACTAATTTTTAAAGAATTTATATGCCTCGGCTAGAATGCAGAAATTACAGCTTGAGCCAATCTCCTATTTAATTTAGAACTGTTTCTCTTTCACTTTTTGTATCCCTAAAACTGGGGGTGTCTTCAGCATAGGCGTGGGAAGCAAGTAAAAGCAGGTTGCTGAAGTTTTGATTGCAACTCCTTGATTGCACAAGGTTGTTGTAGCTGGATTGCCACTTCCTCGGTCTGTCTTGTAGTGTCTGCAAGCCTGGCATGTGTTGAGAATTATTTCATGTCAACACTTTTCTAGTCCTGTCCATTTTTGCCAAGGACAACTGTACCTCTCCCCTGATGTTTCATAAAGTTCTAATGAAGCTTATATTGCAATCGCTTTTTACCAACCAGTGGAACTAAAGGGTTCCACCTCCTCAGTATCTCTCTCTGAACTAGCAAAAGCTTCCTCCCTTCTAAATGCTACCGATCAGAGACATGGGACCTTGAACAAAATGAAGCCTTGAAAATTCTCAATTCATGCCTCTGCTAAGGTGAAATTAGGTTAGGGGTGATGACCCTTGACCCCAATATCACTGTAGACATGACAATCCCAGGATCTCCTGCAATATCTAAACAACATTTCTTCATTCTTATACCAGTTGAGCCCAATGTATTCCCAGCAACTTTCCCATTATTCTTTAAACAAAATCTTCCTCAGATGGAACGAGCTACTCTTCCTCTGTGCACCTGTCTTCTTCCACACCTATGTCCAGTTATATTGTTTTCCTTCCTTCTTACCAATATAAACCCTACCCATCCATTAGGTTTATCCCAATTTTGCAAGCAATTCAAACTTATTCAAGCACTCTGTCTCGAATCTTAACCTGAGTTGTTAGGTCTACTGCAATATGCTAATTTCACTTCTCTCTTCCCGAAAGGATAAGACTTGATTAAACCTCAATGGCCATGGAATAGGACTCCAGGACAGAAACACCATCAACTAGAAATCCCTCAGAACCCACCGAACTTCCGTGTACATCAGTAACCCAGGCAACCGCCGTGCGCGTGCGCAGAATTGTCCACTCGCCCCCCCAACCTCCCCCCCCCCCCCCACACGCTTGGTTCAAACAAGGAGCCAGAGCTGCCAGTACTCCCTAGGCATACCGCGAAGTACCCCAGCGCCAGGACGGTGATCAGTGAGGGCCAGGGTCTGGCTGCACGGAAGTATGCAGTGGGGTCCCTACGGGCCTCCGACTTCGCCTCCACCATCTCGAGAGGCCTAACCACTGAGTCGCAGGCCCAGAATCGCTTCCCGCCCCCGTCCACGCCGGGAGAGCCAGACGAGCCAGTTCCCCAGGATTAGCCCTGGCTGGCCAGTGCGCTTGCGCGGCTCCTGCCTGCCGCTCGCGGGCGTTACCGTGTAGTAGCCGAAGGAGAAGGTGATGACTGTAAACCAGAACAAGCTCCCCCTCTGGAAGTAGCCGGCGCCTGTGGCCGTCCCCATCGCTACAGCGACCCCACCAGCCGGTCTCTTGCACCCGGTGGAAGGTGGCCGGGTCGGGGTGAGAGATTTCCTGTGCACCAGACCCGGAAGGTTTTGTCTGCGGTGACCTGGGGACCGAGTCTCGGTTCTTCTCGGTGCAGGAGACGCCTCTCAATTTCAGTTAGAGTAGGCGCTGTTTTGCCCTCCTTGATAGTGGCGAGTCAAGTTTCCGAGCCATTTCAATGAGTTGTGCAGGGGTGGGCAGCGTTGCGCCTGCTCATTTGCTCACCCCCATTTGGGCGGAGCCATTCACAGCGCTGGCCTACGGAGTGAGGCTATTCCTACCTCACCTCATTTGGGTTGAGCCGTACACAGCGATGGCCTACAGAGTTAGGCTATCCCTACCTGTCTACTGTTATATTTGTAAGCTTAGCGTGGTTTCTTAGTCCATGTGTGTTTCAGTCTATCTGTAAAAACTGCCATGTGTTAGCCCAGGTCGAGGTTTTGGGCTTATCTAAAAAGAAAACATTCTAACCCACACTGCTTACTAAATATCAGTGATTAATATTAACTCTACTTCCTGGTTAAAAATTATTACTTAGGCTTTAGTGTATGCATTAGGCTAGGTCTCCCCGTGCTGAGTTGCATCTCTGTGTAGTAGGAGACATAGGGTACCCAACTGTGTTTTAACTGAGCATCTTTGGAGAAAGAAATTTTGCTTGGAACTAAAAAAAAAAAAAGGATTAAAATAACCTGATGGTGGACCATGTTTGTAATCCCAGAACTCAGAAGGCAGAGGAGGAGTGGTATAAGGTGGAGACCTCAGTGGGCCCAATGGTGAGATCCAGGCCAGCTAAAATAATAATGTCCCCGAGGGACTGGGAATGTGGCTCAGATAGATAGCGAGCTTGCCGATCTTGCAGAAAGTCCAGGGTTCGGCCTTCAGCACCATGTGAGCTGGTGTGTTGCCCCAAGCCTCTCATCCCAGCATTTAGGAAGATGGGGGATTCAAGGTTATCTTCAGATACACAATGGGTTCTGACCAGCCTGGGCTGCTTGAGACCCTGTCTCAAAACCAAAAGCCATCCAGAAAACCAGCCAGGCAATGCATGGCAGCACACACTTGTTCCTCCAGGACTGGGAAGGCGGGAGCTACAGCTGTCTCAAGACCCTGCCTCCAAAATGCAAGAATAACTGGCATTGGGAGCTTTCTAAGTACAGGACGAGGTTTAGTTTGTTCAGTCCTCAGCACATCTGTGGGCAACAGACAGTTGTGTTTATATCAACAATAGCAGGCACACAGAGAATCAGTCGCCTTGTATCCTCTGAAAGAGATGGAGTAGGAACATAAAAGTCAAGCCATCCAGACTGTGAGAGATGAATATTCCCAGAACTTGAGTTGACTTTGGCAGCAGTATTTTAAAGAAGGAATTCCAGAGGGTGTGATCCAATCCATTTCCCAGATATACCATAGTGCACAGAAACATCAAACTCATCAGTGATGAAAGTGGGAGTGGCAGCCTAATCTACATCTAGGATAGAGGCCAGCCTGGGTTACCCTACTCTAGGTTTCAAAACACCCACGCATATGTGATAGTGCGTGTTTGTAATCCCAGCACTAAGGAGGTGAGGGCTATTTCAGAAGTTGAAGGTCGGCCTTAAATACGTAGGGAGTTGGAGGCCAGCCTAAACTACAATAAACGGTCATGTCCCCCAGACATACAGACTATGACAGTGTGAGTTTAGTGCTTCTTACCTTGCTCAAACCAGTCTTTCGGTCCTGTTTCCCAGCCTGCCTTTTACGTCTTATCTCCTAGGTGAAAGTTTTTGTCTTCTCTTTTTGTGTATTCAGTGCTTTGGAGATGCGGCTTTCACCTCTCACCTCCATCCAGATGGCTCTAGATTGGTCTCTTGAGCCTTGGAGTTTGTTTACTCTGTTATTGATGATCATCTTTACGAAACACCCATCCAGACCTCAAGACAAGAAATCCACTGTCATTTTCCAGAGTCAGACCTCGTCAAGTCGCCCCCCCACCCCATGGATGTCGATGGCAGTCTCCTCTAACCTTGGATCCATTTATCCCCTGTCCCCCCACCACACACACACACACACACACACACACACACACACACACACACACATCCACTCAGCTCTAGGGCAGAACTGCCTAGAGCTTCTTCTGCTCATGGCTTCTTTCACTTGAGAAGTTTGTAGGTGATCCCCCTCCCATGTATGTATATGTATGTATATATATATGTGTGTCCATATATATATATGGACTTATAAAGTAGGTATTCAAAACATTACAGACAATAAGTCATAAAGTAGTTTAACAACTTTTGCTATATATCTAACTTAAACATTTTACCAAGGACATTTTCAAATGAACATATGAGTGAATAAATAGGCATGTTCATTTACATAAAGGAATCCTGGGCTGTTGAGATGGCTCCGTGGGTTCCTGTTAAGTGTAGTGAGCTGAGTTTCATCCTCAAAACCCACATGGTGGATATACAACATGGTAGACACCCATGCATAGAATGGGTAATAACTCTTTAGAAATTGATTCAGATCTTGACTGAGTATTTGATGCTGCAGGACAGAGACTGGTTTTCAATGTTTTTCAGATCTGGTCCATATTTTAATTTTATAATAGCCAAACATGTGTAGGCAAAACGCTCAGATATAAAATAAATCTTAAAAAGTTTTAAAAAAACCAAGAGAACAACAAAAACCCACTTTGATAATAAACAAAGACCACACGGAAAGAAGAGTTCGTTTTGTTTGCAGTTCTACATGGGAAATCCATAATGGCAAGGAAGGCACAGGAACAGGAAGCTGGCCAATCTTCAGCATAGGAAGCAAAGTTAGAAGTGGAAGTAGGATGTCTTAGGGGTTAGTGCTGTGAACAGACACCATGACCAAGGCCGTAGCCGCCTGCAGCTACATGCGAACCGGTGACCTGTGAAAGATACTTAGGGATGGGTGGGTAGGACAACGAAATAAACAGGGACCAAGACAACACAGCTGTTCAAAGTCCAACTTTACTTAGGAGAAACAGGAGATATAAACTTTGGGGGCGTGACCCTCCCTCCCAAAGCTGCGAGTCTTCTCAGCAGGTCTCCGGCAGGCTGAGAAATGTTGCCATAATAGTTCTCAGGAAGATGTTAATTTCACAGGGTCTGCTACTCTGCAGGAGATGGCAGCTCCTTTGAAGTGCTGGAGGAGCTCTGACATCTCTCACAGGTGGGAGGAGGTGTGGCTAGAATTCCTCAGCTCGGTGTAGGTGAAATGCAGGCAGCTGAATTATGGCTAGAGGCTATATGTCATTACAATGACTCTCTACACAAGGCAACTCTTATAAAGACAACATTTAAGTGGGGCTGGCTTACAGGTTCAGAGGTTTGGTCCATTATCATCAAGATAGGGATCATGGCAGTATCTAGGCAGGCATGGTGTAGGAGGAGCTGAGAGTTCTACATCTTCATCTGAAGGCTGCTAGTGGAAGACTGGTTTCCAGGCAGCTAGGATGAGGGTCTTAAAGCTCACATCTACAGTGACACACCTACTCAAAGAAGGCCACACCTCCTAATAGTACCACTCCCTGGACCAAGCATATACAAACCATCATCACATAGGATGAGGTTATTATGTCTTCATTAGGGTTCTACTGCTGTGAAGAAACACCATGACCAAGGCAACTCTTATGAAGAAAACATTTAATTGGAATGACTTATAGTTCAGAGGTTTATCATCATCATGGTGGGAAACATGGCAGCCAGACATGGTGCTGGAGGAGCTGAGGATTCTACATTTCGATACCCGGGCGGCAGGAGACTGTGTTCCATACTGGGCATACCTTGAGAATAGAGACCTCAAAACTTAGCCCCCCACCCGACCCCACCCCATCCCCAGTGACACACTTCTTCCAAGTCCACACCTACTCCAACAAGGCCACACTTCCTAATAGTGCCATTCCTTATGGTCCAGGCATGAAACACATGAGTCTGTGGGGGCCATTCCTACTCAGATCACCACAGGTTTTACACACACACATACACACACACACACACACACACACACACACCTATATATATTTCCATAGTCCCCCCTACCCCTCCCACTAAAAGCTCTACCTAACATATTCTAAAAGGTCCATAACCTCCCCAAAAACAGAGTTATCACCTAGGGAACAAGTGTTTGAACTTGATGAAGCCCCTGACCTGGTAAATTGCTTGGTGGTTCCCAACCACACTCCTGATCATGGAGGGAAGAGTCATACAGCACTATAGTCCAAGGATCTGATTGTTTGTGTGCTGACTAGTCTTATGTCAATGCCTCACAAGGTAAGGTCATGTGAGAAGAGGAAATCTTAATCAAGAAAATCCCTCCATGGGATTGGCCCGTGGGCAAGTCTGTAGGTCATTTTCTTGACTGATGAGTGATGTGGGAGAGCTGAGCCAATTGTGGGCAGTGCCACCCACCCCTGGGTAGGTGGTCTTGGGATGTGTAAGAAAACAAACTGAGCAAAGCAGAAGCAGGCTAATAAGCAGATTTCTTCATGGCTTCTGTGTATATTTTTGCCCTGACTTCCCTCAGTGATGGAGTGTGACTGAAAGTTGTAAGCTGAGATAAACTCTTTCCTTCTGGAAAGGAAAGAATTTTGCTTTTGGTCTTTATCACAACAGGAGAAACCTGAACAAGACAGCCTTCACATACAGGGCATCCAGAAGCCACACATCCAGAGAATCCAGTCACTTGATTGATGAGAAGGTCTGCTGTTTTCTCTAAGTTGGCAGGAGTCTCACACCTGGATACTTTCTCCTTTTCTGTTGTGGTAATGGCCAGGGCATGGAAAATGGTCAGGGAAACAAAAGCCAGTAAGTTCACAATCCCTGGAAGGAAGACAAGCTGTTAGTAAATATTAAAAAGCCGCATAGAGCCCTGACATTCTGGTGAACACCTTTGATCCCAGCTCTTGGGAGACAGAGGCAGGAGGACCAGGAGTTCAAGGACAGCCTGGTCTCTAGAGAGAGTTCCAGTATAGCCAAGGCTACACAGAGAAACCTTGTCTCAAAAAACCAAACCCAACAAACAAACGAAGGGCAACATAGATCAAAATGAAGGGAACAGAATTTAAAACTTCATATGTAATGTCACTTCTCAAAGAAACCAGAGACAAGGCTCAGTCTGTGGCCGTGGCTCCGCCCAGCACTCACCGCCCAGCCCCTAAATCTCTCTTGCCCAGGGGCTTCACTTCCCTCCCCCAGCTTCTCCTTCCTCTGTAAATTTGCAGCGGCCAGTGCTCTCTTGGTCCTTGGCTCTTCTCTTGGTTTGCTCGCTCCCTCCCTTACCGTACCCCCTCCCCCTCTCTTCCCCTCCTCTCTGGCTGCTCCCCATCCCCCACCCCCCTTCTCATGGCCCAGTTCAGTCTGGACTCTTCAGACGCCGCTGCCTGTACTCTCAAATCTACAATAAAATCCTTCTCACTGTATTCAGAGTGCTCATCCCCTCCCTTTCATTTACTCAACCTGGTACAGTGGCACATGGTTGTAATCTCAGGGTTTAGGGGGCGGAAGTGTGAGGATCAGGAGTTCAAAGTCATTCTTAGCCACAGAGCAAATTTGAGGCTAGCTTGGGTTATATGATCCGTGTTTCAAAAAACCTAGTGTAGGAGCCAGGCTGTGGTGGTCACACCTTTAATCCCAGCACTTGGGAAGCAAGGACAGGAGCATCTCTGAGTCTGAGGCCAGTCTGGTCTACAGAGTAAGTTCTGTGTGGCCAGAGCCACATAGAAACCCTGTCTTGGAAAAACAAAACACTTCCCCACCTCCTAAACAAAACGAACCAAAACAACCTGGGGGAGGTTGTCTAGAAGGCCAGTGGGTGTGGATGCTTGCTGCCAGGCCTCATCTGGGAGCCATACAGTGGCGGCAGTGCACTGACTCCCAGTGAGTTTGACCTCCCTCGGTTAGCACATTCATGCCTGCTCACAATAATTAGATACTGAAAATAAATACACTGAAGACAGCTACAGTGTATTCATATAAATACAATAAATAAACTTAAAAAAAAGAAAAAGTTCTCCTCCCTCTCTGTGTATAGTCATCTTTGATGCACCAATCTGTCCACATGTCAACTTATGCCTGTTTTTGTTTCGTTGTTTGAATGACTGTTGATCTATGTTTCATGTTGAAAAGAAAAAATGGTTAAAACTTTATCTGCTGGCTATACATCTCTTGATTTAGTTTAGAAAGCAGTCTCAGTTTGCACAGCAAAAACTGATAGAAAGGTTGCCCTGCACCTTTAGCTAGGAGTCAAGCGCAGCTGGAGAAAAAGCTGCTTTTAAAAGGGCCAGCGGCTTCTCAAGTTCTAGGGCAAATAAGCTGATGGTCGTTTCTCCTAGAAAAATCTCTGCAATTGTATATATTGGGTTCAGCAAGTGACAAGGTACTTTTTCTCTTAAAATTATAGCTAGAAAAAGCAAGAAAAGTTTGGTCTAAATATATAAGATTTGTGTAGCTACTTCATTTTTGTTTCTAATTGGTTTTAAAAGTATAAATATGTTCTGCATGTCTTGGTTATAGAGCATTGGCTTATAAAATATTAAAATTTTGTTACATTGGTAACAGAAAGTTAGCTTAAAACTGTTAACTCAGGGTTGGAATCATTTTAAAACAATAGCACGTGGCATGAACCAACCCAGGAAAACAAGTCTCTAAAGTCTCTAAATTGGGATAATATTTTATGCAATTCTTATCCTTGAAACTAGTCTCGCCGGGCGGTGGTGGCGCATGCCTTTAATCCTAGCACTTGGGAGGCAGAAGCAGGAGGATTTCTGAGTTCGAGGCCAGCCTGGTCTACATAGTGAGTTCCAGGACAGCCAGGGCTACACAGAGAAACCCTGTCTCGAAAAACCAAAAAAAAAAAAAAAAAAAAAGAAACTAGTCTTATAAGGGATGAGATTTAAAACAATGTCTCTTTAATGAGGTATTAAAAGTTGCACTTTCATGCATTCATATATAAGAAATGGCAGCCAAACTTCGTAATGCTTTTGGTATTGATTTTAAAGAGAATGGATTGTTTAAAATTGAGTTTTGCTTTCCAAAGTTGTGGTTATGCTCTAGTATTGCAAAAGAAACTTAAAAATTATGGTTAAACTGCCAGTGTTCCATTGGCTGCAGTCTGCAGTTCAATTGCAGGCTCAGGATTTGTAATTAAGAAAAAAAATCAAGCAATGGAGGCTGCCGCCTTGTAGGGGACTTCAGTACAAGTAATGCGTTCACAGCGCTGAGGTGATAAGGAATGTTTTAAGTATGGGGGCATAAATCATTTTAGGAAAGATTGTCCAAAAATTAGAGGCATAGACAGACAGTAGAAGCGATCCACTGGAATCTGTCCTCACTAAAGGAGGAGTAATCATTGGGCCAGGCCTCAGGCAATAGGCTCAGATCAAGAAATATTTACAGTTGAGTTAATGCAAAGCTCAGAGCGCCCTCAGTGTACTGCTTTTGTCTTGAAACCTTGCCTACTGAAGTTTTTTGGGCCCTTATTTTTAAGTCAAAACACCATTGTTACATATTATCCAGGTGTTGTTCTAAACAAAGTTCAAACTTAAGATCTATGAAAATCTTATGCCAGGCAGTGGTGGTGCACACATTTAATCCCAGTACTTAGGAAGCAGAGGCAGGCAGATTTCTGAGTTCAAAGCCAGCCTGGTCTACAGAGTGAGTTCCAGAACAGTCAGTGCTACACAGAGAAACCCTGTCTCGAAAAACCAAAACCAAACCAAACCAAAGCAAACCAAAACAAAAACCGAAACCAACCAACCAAACAAAAAACCAAAAAATTTATGAAAAAGATTTATGAAAAATCTTAATGAGGCCATGGAACTTGAAGAGGTAATATAATCTGGCCTGCCTATTCCATATAGAATTATTATGGATTCAGAAGATTGTTTTTATACTATCCCTTTGCATCCTGGTGACTGTGGGAGGTTTACACTTAGTGAGCTTGCATGTAATTTTAAAGAAGCTATGAAGCAATATCATTGGAACATTTCATCTCTAGGAATGGCTAATAGCCTTACATTATGTAAAAAAAAATTTTTTTTTTGTCTCTGCTTCAATACAAGAAGTTAGGACTTAGAATCTTTTAGTGTGTATTATTCGTTATATGGAGGGTATTTTATTAGCTGATCCCTCTGATGGAGTTTTACTACAAGTCTTTGCTCTTATACAATGAGCTTTAAAATTTTGGAGTAGTTGTTGCTCCAGAAAATACTCAAAGGCAATATTATTTTCAATATTTGGGGGCCTCAATTGTATCCTAAACAAACTGTGGCACAGAAAATTCAAATAAGAGCCGGGCGGTGGTGGCGCACGCCTTTAATCCCAGCACTTGGGAGGCAGAGGCAGGCGGATTTCTGAGTTCGAGGCCAGCCTGGTCTACAAAGTGAGTTCCAGGACAGCCAAGGCTATACAGAGAAACCCTGTCTCGAAAAACCAAAAAAAAAAAAAAGAAAATTCAAATAAGAAAAGATAGTTTACTTACTTTAAAAAGCATCTATGGCTAAGACCTCACCTTCAGCTCACCACAGGAGGACTTAAACCTTTGTTTGACGTTGTCAAGGGGTATGCAAATTAACTGGTGAGGGATGAATAGCTTTGCAGATAATAGAGGATGCTACTGTAATCAATTGTTGGCTGTTTATGTTATGTGCTCACAGCAATTCTTAGGCAAAAGGGACTATTAATGTGGATTCATCTTTTTCCAAGTAAAGTTTTAACATCCTATTAAGAAGTTGTTGCTGAGTTAATAAAGAATTGTAGAATAGAATCATGAAAATATTTTGAAAAGAATGTCTTAAGAACCTAAGGAAACACTTATTCCTTGTTTCAAACAGCAATTAAATTGGTTGTTGCAGAATATAGATATTTGGCCTATTGCATGGTAAACTTTTTAGGCAAAATTGATAATCATTATCCAAAAGACAAGTTGTTACAATTTGCTTCTAGGAATGCTTTTGTATTCCCTATAAGTTTGTGTATATCGACAATAGAGAAAGCGCTTACTGTATTTACAGATGGCTTATCTAATGGGAAGGCAGCATATGTAATTGGATCACATGTTTATTCTCTTGAGTTTCCTCCTGCTTCAGCACAGACAATTGCATTAAGAGCTGTAGCCAATGTTTTTAAAATGTTGAAAAATCGAACTTTTAATTTGTATACTGATAACCAATATATAGCTAATGGCTTACAGTTGCTTGAAATTGTTCACTTTTTAGATACTGCTAATTCTCAAATTTTGCAATTATTTATGTAAATACAACTCAAGTTAAGAGAAAGTACTGTTCCTTCAAAGAACTGTCTTTGGACATTTAAGAGCTCATCTCTGGATTGCCTGGACAAGAACCCTTAGGGAAATGCTACAGCAGATTTGTATACCAGACAGATTATAGGCCTTACACAGGAACAATTGACCATACAATCTCATTCTTTACATCGTCAAAATAGTATTAGCTTGAGACAACAATTTGGTATTTCTAGAGAATGTGCACATCAAATTATAAAGACTTGTTCTCAATTTCCTCAATTCCCACCTATACCACATAATGGTGTTAATTCTTGAGGACTTATACCTAATTAATTATTGCAAATAGAACTCATATTTCTGATTTTAACAAAGTAAAGTATGTACATGTGACTATTGACACCTTTTCAGGCTTTCTAGTTGCAACTGCCTTAACAGGAGAAACAACTAAAAATGTAGTTAGTCATTCCCTGCATTGTTTTTCTATGCTTGGTATTCCAAATCAGATTAAAACAGATAATGGAACTGGCTATTGCGGCCAAGCATTTGAGATATTTTGTCAACAATTTAATGTTTCCCATATTACTGGGATTCTTTATAATTCTCAAGGACAAGATATTATGGAACTTCAAAATAATATCTTCTTAAAAAACAAAAAGGGAAGAATTATATCCATGTTTACCATATTATTTAAATCATGCTTTTTATTTTAAAATTTGAATGCCAAAGAACTTTCTACTGAGTGTCTATAGCATCCTACAACAAGGCATACTTATGCTTAGGTGAGATGGAAGAATCTACTTATTGGCATATGGCATGATCCTGATCAGGTATTTAATATGGGGAAGAGGGCATGTTTGTGTTTTTTCCTCAGGATGCTGAAGGAGCATGGTAGCTGCCACAGTGATTGGTGTGACATGCTGATGCTGAGACAAAGAATGATGCTGACCTGTGAGCTTGCTGAGTGCACTGACAATGACAGGAAAGCTATTTTGGACATATGTTCTTGACCCACCTTTGCTTGCCTATATCCCAGATTGGACAAGCTGCCTTGCTTCAAGCTTTTAGACCTTGTGGGACAGAGAACATGGAGACTGTGGAAACTGACTTGGAAAAATTAATCAAAAGGAGAAGTTAAAATGACTCTTCTCTTTCCTTTAATGTGACCAGTTATTCTGACTCAATCATGGACTGGTCTAGAAATCAATCCAATATTGCAGCTACCAATGATGAAGATAGCTCAAAATCCCTATCATCCAGCTGAGTTAACTTGGAGCATAGTCTCCACTCTTACTGGAGAAGTAACTATTTTCTGTCAATTTTCAAAGCCACACCCACACACCTGGTGGCCAGACTTTGTGTTTGATCTCCAACCAATTTGCAGCTGAACTGAATACTTGGGACATTACCACAGACAACTTTAACCCTGTTGCTTTTAACTTTTGACTTTGTATCTTAAGCTGGTTGGTTGCTTTCACACAGGGTCACCTTCAGCAAGCTCAGCTATTCACCATTGTAGTTACTCATTAATATGAAGAAATGCATTGAGTGCATAGTCATATGCCCTTCAGGGCTTTGGACTGAATGGGAAAAAGGTGTACTTATGAAGGCCAAGGGTCAGAGAAAGGCAACTGGGGTTCTTGAGCTCCTATCAACCTAAGACAGAGACAAGTGCCAAAAGGCTATATTTGTCCAAACAAACACCAAAAAGTTGTGCTTATTCTCCGAGATGGGTAAGAAGGAACGATATAGACCCAGACCTAAAACAGACAAGGTCACTTAGCGACCATATTCCCTAGACGGGATCATGGAATACAAATAAATCTTGTGCCCCTGTCCAACTCATCTTAAAAAAATAAAAAAGGGGGAATTGTGTCTTTCTCCCAGCCTCAAGTAGGTTAAACAAACCTCTGGGTGGTTTTTACAACCTGACTGGAGTCAGTGCTGCATTTGCATCTTCCTGCCTGAGCTGTGAAGAGCTGACTGCCTACTGAGCTTACTTTGCAACAGAACCCAGCCGAAACAATGAATGGGTCTTTGGGTTTTCCCCAATATATACACAGAGCTAAAAATTAAACTTTGAGCCTTGGTCGGAACCTTTGTCTTGGCTCCATATTTCTCTCGTCTGCCTGTCCTCTTTCATCCCCATCCCCGCTTCCAGGTGTACCAGGTTCTCCATGACTGCTGAACAGCTACACACTACCTGATCTGTTGCCTCTGGAGTACTTCCCTGCAGCTCCTTATTGCTTACATAATAGGCGTTGGCATAGCTCTCAAACACACAGAATCCATCATCACCCTCAAATGCTGGAAACTTGCTGGCAGGAAATTTTTGGAGAAATCCAAGAGTGCCGTTGGTTTGTCCAAAGTGGAAGTGGGTTGGTGTAGAGACCATGCAGACCTGAGATCTGCATCAATGAGGGCCTTGAAGGCCCTCCAGTTTTCAGGGTATGTATACAGGGTCCCAGCCGCCATGGTGATTCTGCAAACTGCTTATACATACATATCTGTAGGTTCAAACTAGGCTGCTGGGGAATAACGCAGGAAAACCGTCCCTTCTACCTGCAACAAGGCAGCAAATTCCTTATACATCTCCAGCAAATTGTTTGAGAACAAAGAGGAATTGGACATCTTTTGTCCAGATGAGTTAATATGATGCAGCTGTGAGGTGTGTGTATTTTCTATACCCTGATTATAGAAAACAACTAACATTGTAGGTTTTCTTGCTTACCTCCTACAGGTCAAGCAAATACAAAGTTGCTAGATAGACCTGTGAAGACAATGCAAAGGCATTCAGTTTCTCCACTGTGAAACCTAGGTTTGGGTGATCTCTCTCTCTTTTTTTTTCTTTTCCTTTTTTCTTTTTTCTTTTTTCTTTTTCTCTGTTTTTTCAAGACAGAGTTTCTCCGTGTGACCTTGGCTGTTCTAGAATTCACCCTGTAGACCAGGCTGCCAAAGATCCACCTACATCTGCCTTCCAAACGCTGGGATTAAGGGTGTGTTCCACCACCATCTGGCATCTTTCTCTCTTTTAAAAGATGGGGTCTTGCTAATTTTCCTAGGCTCATTTTGAACTGTAGAACCTCCAAACCCTCCTGCTTCATCTTCTTTAATTTTTTTTCCTAAGACAGTATTTCCCCATGTAACCCTGGAACTTGTCCTGCAGACCAGACTGGCTTCAAACTCAGAGATGGCCTGCCTCTGCCTCCACAGTGCCGGTATTAAAGGTATGTGACAGAAGCTCACCTCAGCTTCTTGAGTAGCTTGGAAATACAGGTGGGAACATCAGGAGTTCAAGGTCATCTTCTGCTCCTTTAGAGAACTGAGGCTGACCCCAGCCACATGACTCAAAAAACAAGGAGAGTAAGTTAGCTAAACAATTTAACGCTTATAGAATACATGAGTCTTATAACATCCTTTCAATGTCACAGTGGACACTCATTCTGTTGCCTGTATTCTCAGTGTTCCTTAATCAGTCATTTATTGAATGTTGTGGACCCTCTGTGACCTCACCAGACTTCCTTCCTTGTATAGCTGTCACCTGTACCATGTCAGTGGGATATGGCAAGCATATGGTCTAGGCACCCTATCTCCACTGCCCTCTGGTCTAGGTGGGGATGAAACAATGCCAATACTAAAAAGATAGCACAGAAATTAACTACGAAGATTCCTTTTGGTGTGTGTTTAATTAATGAAGGTGCTTTGGAAGACTGATTTGGTTTTTGCCAGTAGGTGTGGCTAAGGTGATCCTGGGTGGAGGTTGTGCCTGGGGCAAGAGTGGAGCCTTGTTTTGTTTGAAGATTGGGTGGGTTACTTAGGCTGTGTCTGGGGAGGGGGCAGCCTCTGCTTCTTATATAATTAGCGGTAACCAGAACATTTTATTTTTCTTTTCTGCAGCGAGCAAGGTCTGAGATTAGAGGTTTCCAACATGTATTCAAAAAGTAAGTTGCTTGGTTATGGACCAAACTACAGCTTCTGTAGCTATCTATCTCATGCTCTACTCAGGGATATCTAGCCTCTATGGTATTTCAATGTATTTATCTACAGATGTGTTGGGCTGCATTCATAGCTATCCCAGGACATATTCTGCCTACAGCTTGGACATGCACTGCATCTGGGTTTTTGTTTGTTTGTTGTTTGTAGGGATGTGAGTTCTTATCTCTATTTTTTTTTTTTTTTGGTTTTTTTTCGAGACAGGGTTTCTCTGCATAGTCCTGGCTGTCCTGGAACTTGCTCTGTAGACCAGGCTGGCCTCGAACTCAGAAATCCGTCTGCCTCTGCCTCCCAAGTGCTGGGATTAAAGGCATGCGCCACCACTGCCCGGCCTCATCTCTATTTTTTACCTTATTTTATTTTATTTATTTTATGTATGTGAGTACACTGTCACTGTCTTTGGTCACACCAGAAGATCCCATTAAAAGGTGATTGTGAACCACCATGTAGTTGCTGGGAATTGAACTCATGACCTCTGGAAGAGCAGCCAGTGCTCATAACTGCTGAGCCATCTCTCCAGCCTATTTTATTTATCTCTTTAGCTCATAGGATGGGGACAGCTCTTGTAAAGAGTGTGACTGCTCTTAGCTGCTGCATGGCAAAATGATTGGTGGTGGAACTCTCCCAGAGACTCAAGTACCTACAAATAAACATATGATCACCTTAAAGGACTTTCTCCTATTTTAGAGGGCTATATGGAACATTTTGCAGGTAAAATGATTATGCTTGGGATTCTATTTGCAGTGATGGGTAGAGAGGAGCCGGATGTGTGTGTGAGTGAATGACACAAGCCAAGTAGTATTCCACGTTAGAGTGGACAGTGATGAGCAAGGGTTAATCTCTAGGATGGGGGAAGGGGGCTGAATTAAGAGTTAGGGACTTTGGACTCTTTTATTCTTTTTCTTTTTTCAGGGATTGGGTTGTTGACAGGGTTTCCCCCTATGTAGTCCTGGCTTTCTTGGAACTCCCTATATAGACCAGGCTTGCCTTAGAGAGAATAATTCTTGCCTAGAGGTTCTCATAAACCCTGTGGGAAATTAGTTGCTAGGATTTTAAGTATGAACCTTACACCTGACTGGACATTGCTGTTCTAGGATAGTAGGGAAAGCTGGTCTGTACATTGAAACCTGGGGGAATGTGTTCTTCTAGAGTCACTAAACCTTGCTTCTTTCTCAATTTAGTTGCAGATAAGGTTAAATATCAACATAAATGTAAGATTAACCCTGAACTCAACAGTCATGAAATAATTTCATTTAGTTTGTTTCATGGTCTTGGCATGAAACAATTTTTCTGGTCTGTATTTTAAGGTGAGTTGATGTACAATTGAGAAAATGTTTTGAGACAAGGTCTTACTGTGTATGTAGACCAGGTTGGTCTTGGCTCACTGAGCTCTGCCTGTCTTTTGTTTCCTGTGTGGGGGTTAAAAGTATATGCCACAACACCCAACCATCTTAAAAATGAATACCTTAGAACCAATGAACTGTCCAGTTCTTTTACGGTATGTTACAGTGTTTGAGACTCTGGAAGAAAAGTTATGAGAACTGTTAGCTAATATGCTCTTAGGATGAATTTGATTTTATTCCAAATGGTCCTGGAGATGGTTCTCAGCAGGCAAGAAGCCCTGGGTTTAATATCAGCCCCACATAAAACAGTCACGGTGGCATATGCCAGTGATCCCAGCACTGGGAGGTTGAAGCAGAAAGATCATAAGTTCAAGGTCATGTGGCTGGAGGCCAACCTGGGATCTGTGAGTCACGATGTACATATAACGTACACATTGCATGAATTATTTAGAATCATTTAAGGAGTTATGCTTGTGGCTTTCTTTCTGAGAAATCTTGCTAAGGTGAATGCTGTGTCTCCTTTAGGAGGGAGAACAGTAGAGCCAAAGAGGCCAGACAGAAGGAGGGTTGGGGACTCAGATAAGTGGTGGAGTATTTTCTAGGCCAGTTCAAGGCCCTGGGCTCAGTCTCTACCACCAGAGAAACAACTAGACACTAGTACTGGTTGGCTCAGAAGTGTGCGTCATAAGAGCCAAGGACCAATCTAACTGGTAGAGAAATTGTCAGAGCAGTGTCAAGGGGTCACCCTTGGGGAAACTAGTGCAAGAGTGATTTTTTTTTCCTTCCATATCAGAAATAGTTTCCAAGGCTCAAGAAACCAATGGGGGCCAGCTGCCTAAGGCAAGCAACGTGAGTGCTGAATCTTCAGGGCATCTGGAGATGTTGGGACTGCCCAGAACTCTGATTCTCTGCATTCAAAATGTTTCTGTGGCTTTAGCCAACCTCAGATGAAGGTTCATATTCTATTCTTGTCCAAGGACAATAGTAAATTCAACCTGCTGTTGGGTTTAAGGACCAGCTATGCCTGCATGTCAGCCCTGTAGGTCTTTGACACACAAGCTCACCCCCTTTCTTCCTTGGCTGCTGGAATATGGCATTTACCTTGCTTTTCTCATGTCTTCCTCTGATCTTTGCTACTATAACAATAGCAGAACCTGGTTAATTTTTTTTACAGTTCTGAATACTGGGAAGCCTAAGAATGAGGTGCTGGTGTTTGGTGTAGTACTTTAGGCTGTGTGGTCCATAACAGAGATGGTGAGAGTGCCTGAGCTCACTCTTCACCGTGCCTGTGGTGGAAAATAAAAGTTACTGACTGGACTTACAGAGTTTAGTAGTGTTTCATTCACTTTGTTTTATCAGCAAGCATTTTGTTCAGCAAAGCAGGACTATGATTTATTTATGAGCCACCATGTGGTTGCTGGGATTTGAACTCAGGACCTCCGGAAGAGTAGTCAGTGCTTTTAACCACTGAGCCATCTCTCCAGCCTATGGTTTATTTATATAGCACTTGAGCAGGGGCACACAGAAGTTAGACAACAACAGCTAGGGAGTCAGCTCTGTCCCCATGTGGGTCCTAGGGCCAAACTAAGATTCCCTCAGGCTCGGAGGCAAGAACTTGCTTGTAGAGCCATCTCGCTGGCCCTGTTTTTATTTACTTTTAAATGCACGACAAACCCATTAATTTCTTATACAAATTAAATGTTTGAAATACCTTGTTTTTTGTAGTTTATTTAATGTATCAAACCAAGGAACCAGCCTCAGAACTAGAAGATTTGACTCTACATACTCAAGTTCCCTCTTATATTAAAAATTTTTAATTTTCACGTTTAAGCTAACTAACCCACTTCACATAAAGGCATTAGCCTATTCTGTGAGGGTGTAGCCTCTGGGATCTGCTCACTTTTACAGGCCCCACCTTTTAGTACTGATACATTAAGTGCTCTTAATCATTGAGCCTTCTATCCAACTCCCTTAACATTTTGCTTTTTAAACTTTTATTTTAGCCGGGCGGTGGTGGCGCACGCCTTTAATCCTAGCACTTGGGAGGCAGAGGCAGGCGGATTTCTGAGTTCGAGGCCAGCCTGGTCTACAGAGCGAGTTCCAGGACAGCCAGGGCTATACAGAGAAACCCTGTCTCGAAAAACCAAAAAAAAAAAAAAAAAAAAAAACCTTTTATTTTGAGTCATGGGATTCCTAAATTGCTTGAAGTCTCTGTAGCCAAACAAGCCTTGCTTCTCTTGCTTCTTCCTGAACAGCTGGGATTGTAGGGCAGCACCCCAGCCCTGGCTGTCTCTGTCCTTTGTTATTCAATTAATGTACAGAGTTGTTCTTGAATACAATGCACAGTCTAAGTCTTGGCTAATTGATTACTCTGTTCTTGGGCTCCTCCAGATTTCATACAGATTTGTACTGTCAGAGACTGACCCGGTTGGCTTTGGACTTGTGCATGTTTTTCTTAGGATATACTTAGTTAAAGATTTATACTGGGTGGTGGTAGCCCATGCCTTTAATCCCAGCTTCAGTAACAGAGGCAGGCGGATATCTGTGAGTTCAAGCCTAGCCTTGTCTACATTAAATTCCGGGACAGCCAAGGCTACACAGAGAAACCCTGTCAACAAACAAAGACATATTTATTGAATATGTATGAATGTTTTGACTGCGTGTGCGTTTGTGCACCACATCACACCTATGGATGCTTGTGAGCTACCACATGAGCACTAGGGACTGGTTAGACCTGAGAAAAACGTTTCCACAACTATCTGATTAAGCAAGCTTTATTTAGACTGGCCAGTTGGCTGCCTCTCCCAAAGGTAGGATTCTGAGAGCAGCTCCTCACTGACTTGAGGTCCCTTTTATGGGCTCAAGGTTGCCTGTGGGTAGATAGGAGCAAGGCTCATCATGTGAAAGGTATCTGGTAAGACACATTTCATAAGGCAAAAGGGCTATCATGTCACAGGTTCAGGAGTTTAACAAGACACAGGGCTGGGTATACATCATGGGGTCAAAGTTCAGTGTAGGTTGAAAAAGATGGTTTGCCCTACAGAGTCAACTAACCTGGACTCACAGAGACTGAACGGACAATCAGGGAGCCTCGGTCTAACTTAGACCCTCTGCATATATGTTAGAGTTGTGTGTGTACCTTGGTCTTCCATGCAACTCCTAACAGTGGGGGCAGGGGTGGGCTTCCACTCTTGCTGGCTTTGGGGACCCTTTGCTTTGTCCAGCCTTAATGTGAGGGGAGGCGCCTACTCTTACTGCAACTTTTTAATGTTGTGTTTGGTTGATAGTCATGGGAGCCCTGCCCTTTACTGAAGGAAAACTGAGGAGTGTGAGGGGTAGGTGGGTTGGGGCGCGAACTGCAGTCTGGAGGTAATATGAGAAAATAATAAGTAAATTAGAAAAAAAGAAAAACATGGTTTGCCGAATACATTATAGATTTATATTATATATATATACATATATAATATGTATTATATATAATATATATTATATATATGTATATATATAATATATATATAATATATATTATATATATATAGATTTATATTATATATATATACATTATAGAGTCTTGTATTTCCAATATATATGTATTTGGAAATATATATATATATATAATATATATATATTATATATATAGATTTATATTATATATATATACATTATAGAGTCTTGTATTTATTTGATTTGTAATGTTTTCAAGTCTAGGGTGCTGTGTCCCCTTCCCCTTAATTAGTTAGGAAAAAGAATCTGGGAAGGCTCCACACTGTGAGGATGGGCTGGTGAACTCTAACGTGCCTTTAATTAATTTTTGTTTATTAGAGTGTGTGTGTGAGAGAGAGACAGACAGACAGACAGACAGACAGACAGACAGACAGACAGAGACAGCATACAAGTTCATAGGTCAGAGGATAACTGTAAGAGACTGTTTCTCCTTTCCCATTATGGATTCCAGAGACTGAACTCAGGCTTTCAAGCTCTTGTGGCAAGTGTTTTCACCTATTAGCTTTCTTGACAGCCTAAGAACAAACAGTGCTTTGAAACAACCACCACACTGGACAGGAGTTGGGAAAAAAAACCCATTTCAATGGATAGCAAGAAACAAAACCAAAGCAGTTCTAAAATAATCAACTTAGTCTTAATGCTGTTATTCTGCTTTTTAGAAAAAGTTTTTTATTTTCGTTGTGTGTGTCTTTCTGTGTGTGTGTGTGTGTCTGTGTGTCTGTGTGTGTCTGTGTGTACATGAGTGTAAGTGCCTAAGGGGGCTGAGGTGTCAGATTTCCTTGGAGCTGGAGTTCAGGCATCTGCAGTTGTGAGCCATCTGACCTGGGTGCTGGGAATTGAACTCTGTCTGGTCTTCTGTAACAGCTACACCCATAACACTTAAATTGTTATCAGGTTAATGTGAGTTGGTGCATCCTCAATTACTAACATAAATGGCTGTCATTAGAATCTTTAGGTATAATGTATACAATTTTGTTAGGCAGAAGAAATTCTTTCCTATTTTAGTGACTGTAAATAAATTCAATTATCCTCACCAACTTAAAGCTGGGTTTTTAACCTTTTATGCGTAGAAATGAGGTAGAGCTTCACTTTAAGAAAACAAACTTTATAAATCAGTCAAAAAACAGGCCTTTCTCTGGGTGCTACTGATGGCCGATGCATTTCTGTTTCCATATTTTTCCTGGCTCTCCAGAAAATGAAGACAATTGCAGCAAAGCAGGAGCGGGATATAGAAGAGGAAAATCAAAACTGAGACATAAATTCACCAAAGAGGAACTGAAGAAACTGAAACAAGTGTTTGATTGCACTCCTTATCCAGATTTCACAACCAAGGATGAACTGGCACAGCAGTTTCAATGTGATGTGAGAGTGATTGATGTAAGTTAGACATCTGAAACTTGCCTTTTGTGAAGCCATTTGGAAAATGCAAAGAGTCCTGAGAAAGCTGACTGTCGTGGGCAGTGTTAACATGTCTGTTTTCATCTTTTAATGTGACTGAACATATTATACACAGCTTATGGAAAATAACCTATTATGAGGAAAATTTGGAAGCGGAGACACATTTAAGGAGCTATTGTCATTGGACTGGAGGAGCTCTGACTGCTCTTCCAGAGGAGCTGGGTTTGATTCCTAGCACCTACTTGGCAGCACATACATGCAGGCAAAATACCATACACAAACAATAAAGTTAACAAAAAAATTAGGCCACACTGACTTGGACCCTGTGAGAATCAGGCAGATAGGATCTGAGTTTGAGGCTAGTCTGATTTACAGAGCAAGTTTCAGTACAGCCAGGGCTATAAAAAGAAACCCTGTCTCCAAAACAACCACAACAAAAAAAATTTAAAAGTTATTGTTATTACCCAGGGTGGCAACTGCAGTGGTTTCATACTAGCTATTTGCTGTGGGAAGAACACTTTATTTTTGGTTGTGAGCCTAGCCTTTAATGGCTGAGACATCCCTCTAGTCTGGGAAGAACATTTTGGAACATGTTGAACATTTGGAAGGTTTGCTGAGGTATTAGGTATAAAATGAGGGGAGGGTAGACAAAGATTGCCCCTCCAAAAAGAAATAAATGGAAGACTGGAGTTGTCTCTGTACAGAGGCCCCACGGGGGACCATTGACTGGCTTGATCATATGCAGGTCTTGTGTAGGTAGTCACAACTGCTCTGTGGTTATTATTGTTGTTAACCAAAGCTGTTTGCTTAAAGTGAGTTCAGGAGGACAAAGCTGTGTCTTGCCTGGAAGACAACACTTTGCAAACACTCTTTCCTTCCTCAGTGATGTCCCTGAGCCTTGAAGGGGTTTGTTGATGTGGACGTCCCTGTAGTGAGGGTTGAACACTCACAAGCACTCAGTGCCTTGACTGATATGCAATATCTGCATGAACTACTGTTTCTTTGATCAAGGCTGAAAGCAGCACAAATCTATGATTATAAAAAATAAGTATTTAGAAGGCAGTTTGACAACATGACTCATTTAGTAAAATGAGTAGTGTCCCTACTAGCAGTCCTAAACTCTGAATCTTCCTGCCTCAGCTTTCCAAGTGCTAGGATTACAGGTGTGTGCTGTTAAGCTCATTTTATTTATTTATTTAGAGCCAGAATCTCACTTTGTAGCCCTAACCATCCTGGAACTCACTCTGTAGATCTTGAACTCACAGAGAGATCCTTCTGCCTCTGCTTCCCAAGTGCTGGGACTAAACGTGTGTGCCCTCGTGCCTGGACCCCATCTTTAAAAAACATTATCATTTCTACAACTCACTCCCCCTTCAAAAATAATTTTCATATATAATTGTTTTAAGGAGGCTTTTAAGAAGTGAAGCCCAGATGTGCTTAGGACCAAATAAAATACCTACCAAGGCATGACAAACTCTTGCCAAGTTTTTCATCTTTAACTGTAACACATAATACAATTTGTAATACATTGTATCTTGGTTGGGGGTAGCCTGGTAGAGTACCTAGGAAGAGTCAAGGGACAGTTCCCATTTGTTCTGTCTAGATGCAGAGGGTAGAGTAGGGTTAGCTGGAGCTGGCTTCCGTGCTTAAACATGGAGACAGGGCTGGGGCTGATTGGAGGGTGCACAGTTCATAATCTCCATGGAAATGTGAAAGCAGAGGAAAGGTCACCTTCATTTTTCCCCCTGTCTTTTTAAGGTCAGGAAGGCTGAGTCTAAGTGACTGTGACACTGACTGTGGGGCAGGGTATGGTGACAAATACCTTTACTCTTTGTACTCTGTAGGTGATCTCTGAGTTTGAGGCCCACCTCATCTGCATAGTGAGTTCCAGGACAGCCACAGCTATATAATAGAGAGACCCTGTCTCAAACAAACAGACAAACAAACAAATAAAACAAGTGAGAGAGAAAAGAAGCACTGTGGGGGCACTGCCAGGAAGCAGCTTGAATGAACGATTTCCTTTTTCTCTTTTAGAACTGGTTTCAGAATAGAAGAGCCAGATCATCACAAGGTTTGAAAGACAAAATTTTTGACATCAGAAGAATGCACAAGTGCCAAGACCACATGCTTTCAGGTCCCCAGGATACCCAGGTACAAGCTTCCAATTGCAACCCTGGGCAAATCTCTTACACCCAAGTGGCACCAAATCTCTTATGCCCGGGTGACCTTGCTTTCTATTTTGTGCAGACCAAGAAAGCTTCTGGTGAACGGTATGACTCACGTGACTCTGTGGTCCAGAGCGTTGGAATGAGATCATTCGGCACTGTGGAGTATCAAGGGGCTACTGGAAGCGAATCTTCTTTCAACTTCAGACCAATGGGATCAATCGGCACTGTGGAGTATCAAGGGGCTACTGGAAGCGAATCTTCTTTCAACTTCAGACCAATGGGATCAATCGGCACTGTGGAGTATCAAGGGGCTACTGGAAGCGAATCTTCTTTCAACTTCAGACCAATGGGATCAATCGGCACTGTGGAGTATCAAGGGGCTACTGGAAGCGAATCTTCTTTCAACTTCAGACCAATGGGATCAATCGGCACTGTGGAGTATCAAGGGGCTACTGGAAGCGAATCTTCTTTCAACTTCAGACCAACGAACTTTACTCTCCCCCCAGTGTCTGAGCAGTATTATATGGGTGGGGACCAGCTTGAGACATGGGAAAACCAATACTCCACATTCCCTCTTGCTGACTATGTTTCTTGTGTGCAGGGACAAAGGCAGATGGATTGTAACGATATTCCAGTGTTCCCAGGACAGCAGCAGAATAACTGGAAATATCAGCTACAACAACTGCAGCATCCCCAGAGCTGCCAAGAGAGGGTCTCCTTGGCAGACTGGTTCGTTGAGCACCAGAGTCATAGAGACCTAGGGCAGCAGGTATCCTCCTTCTTTCCCCCAGAGCATCAGGATCAATTTGATCTAAGTGATGGAGATTCAGCAGGCTTCCAGATGCTACTCTGCAAGCAGCTGTCAGGGTTCCACCAAATGCCTTTTTGGCTGCACAGGCAGCAAGGGACTGCTGACAGCTGTACTCTTCAGAAGAGCAGTCCTGTCAAAACACACCCAGCCTACAATTCACAATCTTCAGGAATTTAGAAAGCAGCATGGGGGTGGGAGAGTGCAGATGGGGGGAGGGGGCAGGAGAGATGGCTCAGCGGTTAAGAGCACTGACTGCTCTTCTGAAGGTCCTGAGTTCAAATTCTAGTAACTGCATGGGGGCTCACAACCATCCATAATAAGATCTGACACCCTCTTCTGGAGTGTCTAAAGACAGCTACAGTGTACTCACATATAGAAAGCAGCGTGGGGGCTTAGGTGGAGTCTTAAGCTTCTGAGAAACCCTAAGACTCAAGAAAGACCCAGGGGTCCCATGAACGGTTCTAGAAGAAGAAGGCTTTTAAGTGTGAGTTGTGACCTTGTCCTAGCTTTAAGCTTTTTTTCCTTCCCCAAACTGTCAGGCATATCAATGAGCCAGATTGGTCAGTCTTCCAGGACCCCTGGCAGGTGGCACGCTGCTGCCCAAGGTGAAAAGAGGAAAGCACAGGACCAGCTTGTCAATCCAGCAAGAGCTCAGGGCCTCAGTAGCCAGCGACAGCCTAGGTGACTTTATGAACAGGATTCTGGGCTTTGCTCTTCTCAGTGGCTCCATGTTAGGAATCTAAGGGAGGTCTGACGTCATGGTCCCCAGAGTATTGAGCTGCTGGGTCCCTTAAACTTATAACAACCTGACAGAGCCTAGCTACAAGTTTAGATGGCCACTATTTGCCTGATCAGATCTTAGATGGGGGTGGGGGTGGTGGTGGTTGGAGAGCCGAACGGGCAAACTGGAGATTATTGGTTTTTTGTTTGTTTTCTCCTCTAAACTCCCTTGAAGGTTTTTGTTTTATGCTGCTTAGATTATTAAAGGTGGAGGGGATATATTTAGAGTATGGGGGCTGTGGATACACATTGTGTAGGAGTGTTAAATTGTCAAAGAATGAATAAAAGATATTCTGAAAAATTCCCAAACCAAAATACCTGTATGCAGATCTTTTTCTTTAGCCAAATATTCAATATCTTGGAGAGTGGGTGTGTCACCAGGCATCAGCAGCCAGGGGCAGAGGGATCTCTGAGAGTTAAAGGCCAGCCTGGTCTACAGAGTTCCAGCTCCTTGCTAAATCATTTATAAAAACAGTGGATGTGTCATTGCCTGGTTTAAAGGTGACTTCAGTTTCCATAAGTTACTTCCCAAGGATTTCTGTCAAATCACACGTGATCCATCTGGGTTCCAGGTTTCTTTCACTCAACTGGTTTCATCAACAGGAGCTGTTGATGTCCTCTACAGTAGAAGCTAACCAAATTTCTGAAGCTCATTCACATCAAAACATTTTGTAGGGAAGTCTGCTCACTGACTTCCCCTTTTTTAAACATATTTTTTTTTTACATATATTTATTGTGGAGGGTTTGGGGCTGCATGCCTGCATTCATGGGGGGGGGTGGTCAAAGGACAATTTCTGGGAGCATGTACTTCCGCTGTGGGTTTTGAAGATCAAACTTGGGTCTTTAGGGCAAGTGGTTGAGCCATCTTTCTAGCCCAAACGGAGGTTTTTGTTTTCCTTATGGGATTGCATCTGTAGTACTCCATCAGTCAGACATCAGCTATGGAGTGAGCTCATGCCCTTGTGCATACATTCACAAATATTCTTTTCTCACTAAGTGATTTAGCAAGGGGGCTGGAGAGATGGCTCAGCAATTGACAGAACACTTATTGCTCTTGCAGAGGACCAAGATTCAGTTTCCAGGACCCCCATGGTGGCTTACAACTTTCTGTAACTCCAGGGAATTCAATGTTTTCTGACTTTTGAGGGTCCCATGCACACATGCAGTACACAGGAATACTTGCAGGCAAAACACTCCTACACATAAGTGTTAGCCATTGAGCAAGGCAGACACTCAGTACAACACCCATATTAATGCACCTGCAAAATGGTTTGGTTTTCATTTTCAGGGAAAACTTTATAGATCCAGCTGAGCTTGGCCAGAGACATTCCTGACCTATTACTATAATGTTTTATACATGCGCATGGAGCTTAACACCTTTGTGTCGCATATTGGCCAATCAGAATAACATCCTTCAAGTTCTTCCATGCTTTGAACAACAGGGTTTTGTTGTTAGGATTAGGAATATTTGGGACCAGAGTCTTGCTCTGTTGCCTAGGATGGACTCAAACTCTTGCAGTTGAACTAGGCCAGTCCAAGGCATTCTCTGAGGCCATGATGTGTGGAGAAGGAATGCAGCTTTGTCAGAAACCAGAAATGTGTTTGGCAATGTTAGTGACAACCTGGGGGAGCTGTGACTTCATCCTGAGGACCCAACTCCTCCCCCATCGACGGCTGTGACTATCAGTCCTATCAGTTATGAGTCCTCTGTAGTGGCTTGGAATATCTTGTATTCGCTTTATGCAACATAGGATTAGCTTCCTACGGACTTTGTCTGCCTGCGTAGCTGAAACTACAGGTGGGTGCCATGACTCCTTGTTAATTTTCTTAACTGAAAAGCTAAATAGTGTTATACACTTCATCCACTCACCAGCCAACAACTACTTAATAGCGGGTGCCATACAATGACGTCCCTGGGAGACAGATGTTGGTAGAAAATGACTAAGCTGGATAAGGCTTCTGCTTTTAAAACACTTAACCAAAAGGATTATGTGGAGGACACATTGGCAGCTTTTCACAGACTGCCCAGGGGAAGGAGGAACTGTCATGTTGCTAGGACTCCCCATGGTTACAGCTGAGCACCATGACACTGCTGTCACCAACACTCCCTGAGATGGTTTGTATAATTTTCTCTAAAAGCTTTGCTTAACAGCAGTGACATGGTCTCAAGATCTGGGTTCATTGAGGATGCAGGTGCTGTGCAGAGGCACCAAACAAGTCAATGGTTTGATTTTAAGGAACGTGAAGTTGCCTTTCTATTCCTCACCAAGAAAACCACAGAGGGGTGAATTTGTATATAATGGACAGTTCTTAGCTCCTAAAGGGACACCTGAGCAAGCTGTGAACCATTTTTAATATGGGCTATAATCTTTCTTTGGTGACTAGCTGAAGTTTAGGTTCCATCGAAAGGAAAGACAAGTTTAAATTGTGTGAGCTTAAAGAGCAAAGCAACAGGGCTGATTTGAACTTGGGTCACTCTCAAGAGTCAGAACAGTTCCTGGGAATTGTGGCCAACAACACACACAGCAGCATTTAAAGAAAACGGAAGCAAAGGAGAGTTTAATGTTGCTCCGTGTCCTCTCTGCCACTGGGTACTGCTACTCGGGGAGGTGGAATGCGGGCAGTTTAACTATGCTTACTGTACGCGGGTTCTGAGCTGTAGGGAGCACTGTGACACCACTCCTGGGGTGGGAAAGAGTCTAAGATGTGAGAAAGCCGGAGCTGGGTCCCCAGGCCTGCGACAAGGCCGGGGCATGGGGTTCTCAGACTCTTGGACATGTAGGCATCACTGGGAGTCAAGGAAGAGCAGAGACCAGAGTTGGGGGCCTGTGAGCTGGGGACAGAGTTTAGCCTGGCATGTCGGGATAAGGGGACCTCCGGCTTGTCCTGTGGGTGATTGTCCTTAGCTTGGAGGGAGGCAGGCTTGGTGGCAGTTGTGGCTGGAAGCACAGAGAGGCCTTCTACAGGAGAATTAGGCTGCAGTCCTGTAGGTGAAGGCTTTCTTCATGGCTCCCCACAGTGGATCTTGATGGAAAGAGACAGTCCATGATTCTAAACAGTTTAAGGCAGAAAATGGATGCGAAAAGCCATACCCCACTTCTTAGGGTGGGCCTAAGATTGAATACCTTTTGCAGGGAGGAATGTCTGGGAAGGGAAGCTTATTGGCTAGGCCCTCTGGGCCTCTAGGTACCTCATTAGCATGGAGAACTCCACTTTGGCCTATGTGACCTTAGGACGCTTTTCTTTTATATGAAAAGCATGGCACGTTGTAGAGAGCCTTATTGGGGTACCGTGCTGCCTGACAGGTACTTGATTATTGCCAAGGACAAGGACTTCAAGCAGGAACCCGACATTCAGGCATAATAGGGAAGTAGGTAAAGGTAGGAATTTTCATCTTAGGGTGGAATGAGAGAAGCAGGCTTCAGGCAAGGTTTTGGACTTGGATGAGGAAGTAGGTTCAGGTATTTTGATCATTCTGACAAGCCCTTTGAAACAACTGTCACAGAATTTTGCTTATTGCCTTGACAATTTTATGTTTACTGTCTTGCTTGTTTCTTACTGTACCACTATTGATCTTAATTCCTGCATGTAATTAAATTGGTATAAAAGTGGACTTGAGATTAAACCTGCCTTCAGTCTCAGAACTGACTGGGGTCATGCTATAGTTTTGTCTAATTGTCTCTTTTCAGTCCTCGCTCCTGCGCTGGAGAATCTGTTGACTGACTGAGCGGGCTTGGTCAGCACGTGTTCCAAGTCAGGAGTCTGGCAGGCAGCTGGGAGTCGCCTAAACTTCAGGCATGGTCTTGCATCCCAAACAGTGCCTTGCACAGATACCTCAGGAAGATGAGTCTCTCCCTGCACCTGCCACCTCAACTCTAGAGACAAGCAACCTGTCTTTTCCTGCTGTTCTTTCAGTCAGAGCCATCATGTGGATTTGAACAAGCTGAAGGGGCAACTGAATGACTGGAGCTACTCTCTGGTGTTGGCTGAAGGTTCCTCTGGCCCCTGTCTGAATCCTCACAGTCTGCAAAGGGTGTTGGCAAAGACTCTTTAACTTCTCCTTAAAACAAAAAACAAACAAATAAATTAACCAACCAACAAAAACCCTGGTAACATAACAACCATTTAAAAGCCACAGGGCGGCTGCCATTTCTTAAATCTGGGGGAAGACTTAGGGTTTTGGACCACTGTGGAATCCCCCAAAGCCAGTAGGCCAAGGGAACATTCACATTATACAAGACATTTTCTCTGTTATGGGCAACTCATCATCACATAAAAATTCCCCCAGGCCAGGGAGATATGTGCCCTACTAAAATCCTATGGAATAAAAATAGCCAAAAACAAGCCTTCTTGTTTTGAGAGGAAGTCCTTCAGATAGTGCCATGTATGGTCAATGACAATATTTATACCCCAGACTCATGAACCCAAGGAGCTTCTCTCATCAGAAGCAGAGATACCCAAGAAGGAAAAGCCCCCTCCCATGTTTTTTGCCGATCTTAGCTGCAGTTCAGCAATACATAGGTCCATCTAAATTAGGACAGGCTGATAGTAACACAGTCCATATGCCCCCTCAGTTAGATGAGCCCAAAGATCAAGGTCCTAAAGACCACTCTATTTCAGATCTCACAGCCCTTACCCAACTAACAAGAGAAATAAAATCCATTTACCCATCCCTGCCTCCTTATCCCTCAGAGGAAACATTAAATAAACTGTCTGCCCTTCCTTCTCTCACTCAAGGACAGGACTGCATTAAAAAACAAACTCCAGAGACTTTGTAATTTTAGTGACTCCCTTGCATAAACAAACCCTGCCTCCCATGCTACTCAGGACTGTGATATGGAATTAGAATCCTAAAACACTCAAGCATTTTAATTTAAACCCCATTAATATTATGCCCAATCGAATTAAACCACTCAACTGGTACCCATTCCAAGTCTCAGACTTAAAAGAACTGAGACAGGCAGTGAAGGAAGATGGCACCCATGCACCCTGGACAAAATCTCTCCAACAGAGCCATATTGCCAACCTAAACACCCCTCAAGACTGGAGAGGTAATAGCCGCTCCTCCCTGCCCAGTCCAATGTTCTTGGACTGAGTGGCCTTATTTTGAGATGAATGCTGTCAACAGGTCAGGCAAAATCTAGAGTGAGGTGACACACCATGGGGTTTTGATGAACTCTTTGGCCAGAAAGACTCTTCTACTGGAACACAGTAGGCAACACAGCCAGCAGTGTATTATGAACAGGTCTGCCTTTGTGCAACCTAAGCTTCGGACAGGCTCACCCCACCCTCAGGTTCACAAGACCCCGCCTCCTCCCTGCTCTCTCCCTCTCTGTCAAAAGCCTAGAGAATCCCTATCCGATTTTAATTTCAGAACTAGAACAAGCCTAGAAAGAAAAAATCCCCAACACCACAGCCAGAGATCTTCTTAAAACCATTGTATGGGAAGGCATGACTTCTGAATCCAGACCAACCTGCCCAGGTCTCTGGGAGGAGCACCATGATAGGTGGATTGTGGCAACCCAAGACATAGGAACCACATCACACCAGAGTCATTACATCCATGGCTCATGCATTTGTGGCATCAGTAAAAACAGAAGGAATCTGCTTCAAATGTGGAGAGACAGGACATTGGAGGAATGAATGTCCACAAAACATACTCCCCATAATAGATCCCAATCCCCCAAAGAAAGTTTGTTCCCATTTCAGGAAATGTTTCCATTAGAAGAGCTACTATACCTCTGTATATGATAAGGATGGCCACTGGAGTCTTTAAACTTTAGATGGAGCAGCCCTCAGCCCCGACAGTAAGAAGAGGAACAGCTATTCCCATAGAAGCCTTATGGGTGTCCAGCATCTCAGAAGGTTCCCACCCAAAATTAACCATTAAAATAGATAAGCCATTCAAGTGCCTTATTAATACTGGAGCAAACAAGACAATTTTAAGACAGCAAGAGATCCCACAGAAACTGGCAACTGATCCCTGGGCTCCAACTCCTAGCCATAGGGAATACCTCTCATGCATTCATCACCAAACAGGTCTACAAATGGGAGGACCCTGATGGGGCTACCGGTCTCATACACCTCCTAGTAGCTCAAGCAGCCACCAATCTTCTAGGGAGAGATATCTTACAAGCCATAGAGGTAGTGCTTACCACTCAACCAGAAAGAGACCACATCAAGATAGAAGACATTACCTATAAAGAAAGTTATACCCAAGCAGACTTTAAAAACCCTCCTCCAAATCACCCCCAATTCTAGGGGCTACTGTTAGGGAGTTGATACTCCCTTCTTTGATTGGCTCTCCAATGAAGCTATCTGGGTCCCTCTATAAAGGGAGAAGCTTAAAGCCCTCACACAACTGGTAGATGAACAGCTTCTGTACAACACATCCACCCCTCCTTCAGTCCATGGAACACTCTTGTGTTCACTATTAAAAGGAGCTCAGGGAGGTGGAGACTATTACAAGATTTGAGAGCAATTAATAAAAGCATGTGAGTCTGGGGCTCTCTGAAAAGAGGGTGTCCCTACATCTCAGCCATCCCTGCCAATGTCTCCCTGTTAACAATAGACATAAAAGACTGCTTTTTCCCCATCCTTCTCCACCTCTGAAACTGTGAACTCTTTGCATTCTCAGTACTCCCATTAACAACTCTGACCCAGCCTCACGATATGAATGAACTGTCCTCACACAGGGAATGACTAACAGTCCAACCATTTGTCAGGAGGCTGTAGGCACTGCTTTAAAACCTTGCTTTAAGGTTTTAAATTTATTCAATTATAAATTATAATTATAATTCAATTTATACCATTATATGGATGATATATTAGTATGAGCCTTCTCCATCCCACCTTAAGGATCAGCTAATACCTTCCCTATCTGCCCTTAAGATTCAAAATAGCCCCTCATAAAATCCAACTTATTTTGCCCATTTCATTTTTTTAGGAACAGAAATCTCCCT
This sequence comes from Tokudaia tokunoshimensis, assembly GCA_036184795.1. Lineage (NCBI taxonomy): Eukaryota > Metazoa > Chordata > Mammalia > Rodentia > Muridae > Tokudaia > Tokudaia tokunoshimensis. The sequence continues at coordinate 86,307,486 of BTHU01000011.1, forward strand.
TACCTCAATATGCTCCCTCAAACCAACCAACCCCTTTCTTCCCTCAAAAATTAACTCTTGCCTCCCTCCAGAGCTTTCTGGGCTACTTTAATTGGCTTTAATCCTGGATCCTTCTTCCCACAAACGCCCTTCAACTCCTCTTTAACCTCCTCCCCAAGAACACTGTCCCCTGAAGCAGTCCAAGCTCTAAATTCTGCCAATGCAGCCCTAGAAGATATTGGCTCTTGCTAGATATGACCCAACAATACCTGATGGGTGGGGTACCCCGGATTTTAAATGAGGTGGATGCACTCTCACAAGGTCAGAAATGTCAAGGACAGAGCCCTGTAAACTCTGAGAAAGACCCTGACATCCTTGTCTCCCCCTTCTCCCTCTCTGATATTCAGTGGCTAATCGAAAATCACTCTCGTATTGCTATCAGCTTAATAGAATTCCCAGGACAGATTGACAACCATTATCCTGATGAAAAATGGGCCTCTGCCCTCCCTCTGTTGCAATGGCTGACTCCAAACTATTTTCAAACAGTCCCATAGTTGGAGCCTCCTCAATATTTACTGATGGGGGAAAGAGGGGAGCTGAAGCAGTAATACACTACTTCCCAGAGGATGAACCCCTTATTCTCCAATTCAAGGAGCTGCCCCATCTTTCCTCCCAATATAAAGAATTATATGCCATTAATCTAGCTCTAAAAGAAGCCAAGGACCCCCTTAACCTCTTTTCAGACAGTGTGTATGCTGTCAATTTGCTTCCCTGGCTGTCAAGATCCTTTATCAAACTAGACTAGACACCAACTCACAGGTCTCTACCCTCCTACAGGAAAGAGCCTACATCTACATCCAGCATGTTCGAGCTCACAGTTCCCTGCCAGGTCCTATATCTGAGGGAAATGCACTTGCTGACCAAATGACCTCAACAGGGACATTCATGGCCTCTACTGAGCAAGGAGACCAATTTCATTTGCGCACACACACAAATAATAAAGGGGCTTCATGTCTGCTCCCCCAGTATGCCCCTTGCTCAACTCCAAAGGATAATAGAAACATGCTCCTCTTGTGCATTGCTCATTACCACCCCAGCTTTACAAATGATGTCCATCAATAATCCCCAAGACCTCAAATCCAATGCTTTATGGCAAATTGATGTCAGGCATATTCCCCAATTTGGTAGAAGATATGTGCTTGTGTCACCATAGATGTATACTCACATTTTATATGTGCTACAGCCCAAACAAGTGAAAACTCAAAAAAAGGTTCATTCACCATGTTCTTTCCACCTTTGCCACAGTGGACATTCCTCAACAGATAAAAAAAACTGATAATGGCCCTGCCTTCACTAGCTCTCAATTCAAAACCTTCTGCACATATTGGGAAACTGCACATCATACAAGGATTCCTCACAACCCTCACAACCTCAGGGTCAAGGAATAATAGAGTATTAAACCCTAAAAGTCCAACTTCTAAAACAAAGACAGCCACCTACCCCCCGCACCCAATGTACAATTAATGATGGCTCTGACTACTCTAAACATATTTAACATCTACAAAAACTCCAAATACCCTTCTGTCCCCCTTCATTGACGCACACCAAAATTAACCCCACCCCTATCCTAGTATGATGGTGTGATCCTTTGGATGGGATTTGGAAGGGACCAAACCTTTTTCTTACAACTGGGAGGGGTTTTACTTGTGTTTTTCCACAGGACCAGACTAAGCCTATCTGGGTTCCTGCCAGAAATGTCCAACACCACCCCACCAACCAAGAAGATGGCCCACCTCTCATTGACAGACCAAGGACAGAGGAAGAGGAGGCAGAGGAAGTACCATATCCAGAGGGACAGCAAGAACTCCTGGAAGGACATCCATGACCTGGTGACTGCTGCCCAGGTCATGTGCCCTCCACTAGCTCCCCTCTCCTCTATTCTCATGGCTGTTTGGTCATTCTTCGTACTGACTCTGCTACTGCCCAGCCTCTCCCTAATCTTCCTAACACCTACCACTAGAGATTCTTCACTAGGAAAACCTACAACAGACACAACAACATTATAGGAACCCAGAAATGCCCACTTGAAGGTTGTCAGACCAGGATTGAGATCCCTCTACTCCTGGATTCCATCTCCACTACACCCAGCCCTTTCCTCTGTCCTCCTTGCAGAAACACAGGTGAATGTCTCCAGGAGGCCTTCACATATGGAGGTTACAGATATTGGAGCTGCAAAATGGAATCCACCAGCTGCAGCAGTACCATGCTCGCCAACTTTAAAACTCATTTTCAGCTTTCCATCAGTGATTCATGGAACGAACGTTGGCAGGCTGAAGTCATAGGTAAACTTTACCCTGTTGCAGCAAATATTAAAAAAGTGAGCCTGCATGTTCCTGAGCACAGAGCTCACGCTGGGCCACAGGGCTCCTGGCCGGTGCATCTCACTTAGCGATGTCTCTGCTAGCCATCTCTCTAGCCCCAGTCAATTCTAGCTATTTCCTCCTGATCCAAAAATGATCATTTCTACATTCCCTAGAAGGACAACTTATTAATAACCCTCTCCAGTCCCAAAGCCCAGGGAATTGGGTTGACGACTCTTCATAACTTCTTCAAGCTGAATATGGGCATTGAGATATTATGAAGGGTGGGGGAAGGGTAGGGAAAAAAGCATTGATTAGTCTCTGATGTCTGTGTCTTGACTGGATCTGGCTGAAGTTCAGGACATCAGGAGTTCAAGCAGGTCTGTTCAGCATGTCTGATGAGGAAATTCACCAAGGCTGTATATTCTGTAATATATAAATCTCAAAACAAAAGTTTAGTATCATCAAGATATTTGTTTGATTCTCTGGAATCTAGTCCCCTGGAGGTCTCCTTTCGTTATATCTGATCCATATAACTCTGGAAGGTGTAAAGACCTTAATCACCTTTTCCAAAAACACAAAGACAAAACCATTTCCCCAAATCAGCATATCCTTGAGCCAGTAATCAGAAAACCCTTTATTTAGACCTCTCTCCCAGAGGAATAATATAACCGCAAAACTAAAAATCACACCCATTTTGAAAATCAAAACATTCTAAAACAAATGAAGTAAACTAAGATACTGTATGTGCCTATACTGGGCATTTCCTATCTTGCCAAGCAGGAAATGGCACTCAAGATTCCCGTGCAGACCGTGTAGCAGAATATGAGCTTCCTCTGGCTGGTTAAACAATCTATACCATCTTTCTGTTTGGTTCTTTGCCCAGAGTCACAGACATATTTTATTAATACCTGTTCAAAGCAGGCAATGATTATCACTGCATTCTCTACTCTGGAGTCAGTGACTAATATTCCCTATCCTAGTTCAAATTAAAACAATCTAAAACAAATGAAGTAAGCTAAAATATTGTATGTGCCTATAGTAGGCATTTCCTATCTTGCCAAGCAGGAATTGACAGTCAAGTTTCCCGTGTAGTCCACATTAGACAGAATATGAGTATCCTGCGAGGCAAGTAAAGTAATCTCATACCATCTTATGGTTTGGCTTTCTGCCTAGAGCAGCCAACTTCATTCTTTTTCTCTCTCAGAGCAGCTTGTACTTTCTCACAGCAGGGGATCTCAGCACTATTAGTAGTGTCTGTTTAAACTTTCCCAGGCCTGAGTTACATGACTCATTTTTACAGCCACCCAGCTACTCACCCCACAAAACAAAACAGACAAAATAAAATAAAATAAAGCAAAACAAAACAAAACTCTCAGGTTAATAATCTTAAATTTCTAGTAGATTTGTGTCTGGCTAGCTCAGTCAGTAGAGCAGGAGACTCTTAATCTCAGGGTTGTGGGTTTGTGCCCTACATTGGGCGCCACCTATTATGGAGAAATATTAAAAAAGAGAGTGCACATTCCCGCACTAGTGCCAGCAAGGCAATGGGAGAGCCCCAGAGCTCATTCTGGGCCGCAGGGCTCCTGCCCAGTGAGTCTCACTCAGAGGTCCCTCTGCTAGCCATCTCTCCGGTGCCCCCCACCCCTACCTCTCACTTTCATGCAACACTCCACACACCCATGATCTGTAACCTCAACACCTAATTACATGGTAGAATCAAGACTTTTAAAGCTTAATCAGATTTATGTATAAATAATATCACAATTTACAAGATGTCAATATAATAATTTTAGAGCCAATTGATAGTGATAAATGCTTTATCCCAATATTTCTAACCTTGTGAAAACATAGCTATTTGTGGCTAGTAAATGCCATGCAGGTACATATCCAAAGCCATCTTGGTTCTCCACCTCTCCCTCTGGGCTACTTCCTCTCTCTACAACTCTTAGCTCTGACCCTCTTTCCCCATCCAATCACAGACTTTCTCTGCACTAATGAAACTGGACAGGGAAAATCCTGCAACATTACCCTAATGGCTATGCTAAATACCCCATAGCTGACCTGCATGTCTCCTGTTAGCTTGTTCCTGACTCCAAATCAGTCTTTACCCATGCTAATAGTCTTCAACAGGGAAATCAGTCTCAGAAGGAGCTCTGGCTACCCTTTCCTGACTACAATACATCCAATATGCACCTTCCACACCAACTCCTTCCAATGCTTTTTCTGTGCTTCTCTCTCCTGACCATTATTAGCAGTCGTTCCCATTAACATTTCCCTTCATGAACTCCATGGCACCTTACCCACACAGAAAGCATAAAACATTCCTCTTTGACCTACCCTTCCTCTTTGCCTTTTAGGGCCTTCCTCGAAACCCATCTCACCTGTGCCTGTGGCATCACCAAGTCAGCATGTGTTAACCCTCCTGCCCTCCTCCGGTGCAAAGGCACTACAGGTGCCTGTATTAACTACCCCCTTCCCAAGGCTCCTGTGCCTCCATGATAAGTGTTCCCCAGGCTTATCTCTACGAACCTGAAGAACTCACCTTGCAGATGGGAGGAAACAGAAAGAAGAGAGATCTTCATCCCTCTGTTCATTGGACTCACTGGGGAGGGTGGTGACAGGAACTGCTGGGGCAGCCCTCCTCCAAACATCTGTCCAGCAACTTCCAGGAAAAACTTGACCAGGCAATGGGCTCTGCTGCAGATAGCCTTGGGTCTCTTTAATGCCAGACATCCTACTTAGAAGGAGTTGTTCTCCAAAACTCCTAGGCTTTCTGACTGCTGAACAGGGAAGAACTTGTGTTTTACTGGGGAAGGAAAGTTGCTTTTATGTCAATGAATCTGGGCTGGTAGAACAAGATAAACAAATGCTCAAAGAGCTCCAGGGGAACCTCTGGGAACGCTATACTCCCAACACCCCTTCCCCTTGGTAGCATGGCTTTTTCCTCTCCTTGACCCCATACTAGCCATTGGAGGCTTGCTTCTTTTGGCAAGTACCATTGCAAAGATCACTACTAATCAGGTCTTGGTTCAATATCAAATTTTTCCAACATAGACAGTTATTCGGATGATACCTCTCCCTTATAAAAAGAAAAGGGGGAGTTATGGGGTGGCAGACTATGAAGGGAAAAGTCTTGTAAGTTTGAGCTAAGGCTTGAAGCCCCAGGGACCCTGAAGGAACCATAGGAGGAGACTCTCCTGCTCCTGACACCAGGCCCGTGTCATATAGACACAGTTGCCCCATAGAAAGAATTGTGGCCATCAGCCACATAGGGGCAGTGTCCCCAAGCCCCTCATAGATGAGGCATCACTAACATCTCAGACTAAGCCAATAGGAAGCACCTACTGTCAGACCCCAACACTGATCCTATCCAGAAGGAATAGAGGTGTGAGATTTACTCCACTGTCTGAGAGCATCTGTCATAAGAGCTGTAACACTGCTCTCCTGAAGCTTTTGCCTCCAGAAGCTCCCCTACACTCCCCTAGCTGGCTAGACAGCCACCCCAGCCCTCTGCCTGGCTTGGGTCAGCAGCGCTGCCAGTGCAGTGTCTCAGAGCAGCAGCAGCTGCTGGGGCAGGGGCGCCAGGGCAGCAGCAGCAGGGCAGCAGAGCCTTCCCCCTCCCTGCTCAGACCCTTTCCCTTCGCTTGAGCCCTCTCACCTGGCCAGACCAGCGATCTCCTCGGATAGCCTCCCGTACACATCTGCAATTTAACTGGTTCCAGCTTAATTAGTTTTTAAAAAGAGACTCCAATTAACTAGAGGCAAAGTGCTTGTTGGCTTTTTGTCACCAAAATAAACAACCTAAAAATCTAAACCATATGTTTTGAGTGACAGAAATTGTTGGGGTTTTTTTGTTTTTTAGATTTTGTGCTTGTGTGCATGCGTGTGTATGGGTGTTTTGCCCGCATTATGGCATTATGTCTGTACTATGTGTATGTAGTACTTAAAGAGGTCAGAAGAGGGTGCCGGAGCCTTTTGGAACTGGAGTTACAATGGCTTATAGATGCCATGTGGGTTCTGGAGATTGAACCTGGGTCCTCCGGAAGAGCAGTCAGTGCTCTTAGCAGCTGAACAATCTTTTGAGCCCCCTTTCTTTTTGAAACAAAGTCTCAAGTATCCCTGGCTAGCCCAGAGAACTCCCTATGATCAAACTTACTCTGTAGCTGATGATGACCTTGAATTTCTGCTCCTTCGGCCTTTGTGTTAGTTTGCACCTTTATACTTGGTCCCTGCAGTGCTGTGGGTTGAATTGAGGACATTGTGTAGAGCAGAAAAACAATACTAACAGAGCTACACCCCTAGCACACAGAGAATGTTTTCTTTTCTTTCTTTCTTTCTTTCTTTTTTTTTTTTTTGGTTTTTTGAGACAGGGAGGGTTTCTCTGTGTAACCTAGGCTGCTGTCCTAAAACTTGCTCTGTGGACCAGGCTGGCCTCAAACTCACAGAGATTGAGAAGGCTAGGCTGCCTCCATGACAAGCTTCAAATTGGATGTCCAGGAGATGAGGCCTAAGAACTGGGAAAGTCCAGGCTGGTCAGTCACTAGAAAAAGAACCCAGACTCCAGCCTCCAGTCCCCAGTAATGGTTCTGGAATGTCAGAATCCCCTAATGTGCTTTAAATCATGTCTGCAAGCTCACTTGGTTGTCTATCTTGATAGTGGGAGAACCCAGCATGGGGGACTTCTGCAGAATAAAACACTCTTTGCATTTACTTACTTATTGAGTCCGGGGTATCATTTTTTTGACGAATCATGGACCCTTACAAGATCCACCTGCCTCTGCCTCCTAAGTGCCTGGAGTAAAGGCATGTGTCACCATTGCCTGGCATGTGTTTTCTTAATGGCCTTTTGGCCCTGTTGCTTTGGGCCCTCAGCAAGGCCCAAAGTGAGGCGTACTTAGTTGAACAAAGTTGCTTCCATCGAGGGGCCAGGAATTGAAAAGAGGAAAGGGCTGGGTACTAACAGCTCTTTCAAAGCGTACCCTTGGTAGCCTTCCTCCAACCAGACCCCAGGTCATAAAGGTTCCTCCATTTCCCAAAAGCAAAACGGGAGGGCTCTGCTTGCTGCCTGCAGCTTATTCTGTAGTTAACCTGTATTAGGGTTCTCTAGAGTCACAGAACATATGGGAAGTCTCTATATAATTAGGGAATTTGTTGATGACTTACAGTCTGTAGTCCAACTCCCAACAATGGTCAGCAGCTGTGAATGGAAGTCCAAGGATCTAGCAGTTGTTCAGTCCCACAAGGCAAGCAGGCAAAGAGAGAATCTTCCTTCTTCCAACGTCCTTACGTAGGTCTCCAGCAGAAGGTGTGGACCAGATTAAAGGTGTGTACCACCACGCCTGAATCTGGGACTTGCTTTGTCTCAGATGACCTTGAACTCAGAGATCTCCTTGCCTTAATCTCCTGGGATTCATAGCCACTATGCCTCAAGATCTCAATGCCAAGATCCAGGTCAGAAACTTGTATCTCCCAGACTCAGGATCACAGGTGAGCCTTCCAATTCTAGATAGCAGTTCATCCCAGATATAGTCAAGTTGACAACCAGGAATTGTAGGAGACTGTTGGAGTCAGACATGTCTTTCTCAGGCCCAAGCTGGGTCAAGGTGAGGGCATTAGTCACAGGAAGTGGTCTGGTCAGTCTGGAACTGTTGCTGCTGACTGTACCCTGAGCTCTTGATGAGACAGAGTGTGCTGACGTATACTTTAGATTAGATACTCTGTAAAGGTCAGGTTGTTTATCTTTGTTGGTTGCTTACCACATCCTGTTTTATTTTTTGCTGCCAAATGCTTTACCATATAACGGCTATGTGAACCTGCGTTAAACGAGACTTGATCAGAATCCTGTCTTGTCTCCATTTCTCAAATCTCTTGCCCCTAGGTTCCACCCCTCAGGAACCTCTTCAAGAATCCATAGGTGGGTTCAAGGAATAGCCATATTCCTTGAGAGTATGAGTATAACCCATACTCTCTTGGCATGCTATATCTATGCTCGCAGTATACTGGCTGGAAAGCAGACCAGAAAGAATCTCATCTTCAAAGGCATACCCTGAGTGATCCAGCTTCCTCTAATTAGACTGGGTCCTAATTCCTCCTCCCAACATCACCACAAGCAGGCAATCACATCATTAGCTTATAGCCTTTGAGATCTAAAGTATAATCCTTATCTTTTTTTTTTTTTTTGGTTTTTCGAGACAGGGTTTCTCTGTGTAGTCTTGGCTGTCCTGGAACTCACTTTGTAGACCAGGCTGGCCTCGAACTCAGAAATCCGCCTGCCTCTGCCTCCCAAGTGCTGGGATTAAAGGCGTGCGCCACCACCGCCCGGCTAATCCTTATCTTTTTATAATGCATTCTGTTTTTCTTTTCAATGTGTAGTTCTGGCTGTCCTGGAACTCATTATGTAAACCAGGCTGACCTTGATCCTCCCAGGTTCTGGGATTAAAGGCATGTGCCACCATTGCCTGCCTGTTTCTAAGATTCTTGACCAGGTAGATTTAGATTCTGAGCCAGAGAGATTGACAGACAGGCTGAAACATTTTACTTAGAAGATGGATTTTGTAGGGTGGTGGCACATACCTTTAATTCCAGAACTCAGGAGGCAGAGGCAGGCAGATCTCTGAGTTTGAGCCTAGCCTGGTCTACAGAACCCAGAACAGCCAGGGCCATACAGAGAAATCCTATCTCAAAACAGATAGATAAACAAAACAAAAAGGAGGAGGAGGAGGAAGAGGAAGGAGAGGAGGAGGAAGAAGAGGAAGGAGAGGAGGAGGAAGAAGAGGATAATTCTATGTCCTTCAAATGTTACATCAACTAGAAAAGTCTGATAACATACAGTGATAATGAATGTATTTCTGGGACTGTTGAGAGATGTTGAGAGATTCAAAGACTTAATTCTGTGATAGATCATTAACTTATAGGTGGGGCTGGGATATGGCTTTAAGTTTTTGCCCTGTAAGTTATGAGGGCCAGGTTTCAAATTTCTAGATCTCTTGTACAGAATCTGGGTAGGTATGCTAGCTGCTTGCAATCCCAGTACTCAGGAGATAGAGAAAAATCCCTTGTGCAGGTATGCTAGCTAGACTATAATTCATTAAACAAATAATGCTATGGCAACAAATGGCTTCCAGAGTGAGTGGCTTTCTTTAACAGGATCTCTCTAACTCCTCCTTCCAGTCACCGTGAGTCATTCCTCCACCCACTTGTGAGGCTTTCCATTGGGTTATTGGATGCACCGAGCATTCATTTCTAGGAATTTCTTGTGCTGTCCTTATCCAGAATGTGTGTCTCTTTGGATTTCCCATCCAGACTGCTGTATTTCTTATCCAAACGATTCAGCGTCTCACTTGAAGTAACTTGTCTTATTGCTGTGACAAAATGCTTGAAAAAGGCAAACCAAGGAAGGATGGGATGCAATCCGTCAGTGCAGGGAAGGCAATGGTGGCAGGAACAGCAGGCATGGTCATATAGCACTCACATGGAGGAAGCCGCTAGTGATGACTGCTGCTGCTTGCCTGGTCTCTCCTGTAATCATTATAGGACTCCAGCCCATGGAATGATACTATAGACATTCAGAGTGAGTCTTCCCACTTCAAGTAACTCAGCACAGGCAGGCTCAGAAGCTCCACATGTGTGCCTGGAGTGATTTCTAGGTATCTCCTCTGTGAGCCAAGATCCTGCAAAGTTGACAGTCAACACTATTACCACATACTTTCTGTCCCGACAGGTTCTTGCTTGTCCCATGATCTAAAATATAGTCAGCCCATCTTTAAAAGCCTTCCCACCCCCCCCCCCAAACCAACAATTCAAACACTAAACAAATCCAAAGTCCAAGTCTCAGCTTGTTGCAGGATATTTGATCACACTGTGAACCCCAAGATTCTGTTGTTTACTGAAAAAAAACCTGTCTTTAGTTGTGGTATGGCTTAGCCCTTAGCATACACCTTTAATTCTGAACAATGAAGGTAAAATTAGTTTGTAGAAGGAAGCACTCATGTTTGGAAGTAATATCTAATTGAGTGGCAGACAAAGTGACAAATCAGAGAAAGATCTGACAGAATAGGATCTGCCCAACTCTTACACGAGAAGAAAGAGGAAAGGGAAGCTACCTGAGAGAGGGGCAGCACAGAGAGAGAGAGGAAGGAGGCGGTTTTACTGGGACAGTTATAGAAAGGTTGCAGAAAGAGAACAAGCTAGACACAGATGAAGACAGGTTGAACCAGAGAATGAGAAGGAGCCCGAAGATTAGAACAGATTGCCAAAGTTAGTATGAGGCCAAGCAGAGCAATTCAGTCAGAGGCTGAGAGAGAAGCCAGGTTGAAACCGTCAACTTGGAGAGGAATTTGAGCCAGAACAGCTGAGTTGAACCACCCAGCCAGAGTTCAGAAAGAGCTAGAAAGGGTGAGCTTATTCAACAGCAAGTCTCAGAGACTGAAAACATTCTAGGCCTAGATTAGATTGTACGGAGGCTAGAAGCTTCCAGGACTAGGCCTAGGTTATCAGACAGAAGCAGTAAGCCTCTGAGATGACAATTACTTCAGACAAATAAAAGATTGCCTAAGTCATCATTTAAGTCTTTGGAAATCTCTTATCAAATATCTCATTGAAGCTGGTATAAAATAAAAACAAGCCACATACTGCATACTTCCAACACATAGTGGCACAAAATAAACATTTTCATCCAAAGAGGAAGATGCAGGGCACAATAAAGAATGACTGAATCAAAGCTTGACCAAAACCCAGCAGGGAAAATATTCTATAGTTCCATGTGTGACCCCTGGGTCATGATGGAATGCTCTGAGTTTGAAAGGGCTTGGACAGAGCTGATGCCCCCCTCTGCTGCCTTCAGCACAGATAACCGGTCCCTTGGGCTGGCTCTACTCCATGCCTGCAGGTTTCTTGGCTGACACCGGATTGTCAACTCCACCACACAGCATTCCATTTTCACTGCTTCATGCAGCGAGCTCTCAGGATCTCCTTGGCTAGACTCCAACCCCTGCCATGCACTGCCTGGCCTGAGCTGTTCTCTGGAATCATGGTGTATGACCCCACAACTTGACCCCCTCAATCATTTATCTTTTGTGCTTGCAAAACTAATGCCACATTAACAAGCTACCAAGTTTTGCTGCCAGCTTCTTTGAGCCACAGTTGTATTAGGATTTGCATGAAGAATCTAGAGCTCTACTTTTTTGTTTTTTGTAAATGGCATCTTTTTAATATTATCAGATTAGGTGCTATCCGTTCAGGTTAATTTTGCATTTCTTTTGTGAGATGGAGCCTTCCGTTTGTGGGGTCTTACCCTCAGAATACCCTGTTGTCCTAGTACAGAGCACCAGATTTCTCTCCTCCTTTAGTGTAGGTAGTGTGTGGTATGCATGTATGTATGCTTGCATGTGTATATGTATGTTCATGTGGACAAACATATGTGAGTGGGTACGCGTGCATTTGTGTCTTCACACTTTGGGAGTCCAAGGATGATGCTGGGCATTTTTCTCAATTGATCGCTCTGCACAGTATACATTAAAGAGGGCTATATTTAAAAAATAGTGTATATGTATGATTGCTGTGCCTGTGTGAATGTCTGTGCACCTTGTGAATGCCTGTTGCCCTTGGAGGTCGGAAGAGGACACTGGATTTCCCGGAACTGCAGTTACTGATAGTTGTGAGCCACTGGGGTAGGTGCTGAGAATCAAACCTGGGTCCTCTGTAGAATAGCCAGCGCTGCAAACCCTGAGACATCTCTCCAGTCCTGAGGAAGAATGTTTCGAAAAAGGAATATTTCAGGCAACTTGGTCAGATAGCTAACTCCTGGGATTCTGCCTCTCTCTGCCTCTGGCATTCTGGGAGTACAGCTGAGCCGCCATGCTCACCCAGCTTTTACATGGGTTCTGGGGACCTGAACTTCAGTTCTCAGTGTCTTCAGTGCCTGGCAAGTGCTTTACCCACTGACCCGTCTAACCAGCCTCAAGGCTCTTTCACAGTGCCAATCTGCTAACCTCCCCACCACTTGCGGATGTTTTGTGGTCTGCATGCTCCTTGCCTGAAGCTTTAACTCACTTACATCCCTTCCCTTGGGTCCCTCTGGTGCACATCCTGGTGACAGCAAGACCGAATGTCACCTGAATGAGAGCAGAGCAGCAATCGCAGCACAAACGGAGAGCTATCCCATCCTGAAATTGCCTGTCATCTTTAACTCCAGTCACACTTGTATTCTCGGGAAATGGACAGGCTGTACTGCTGCCCACATCTTGAGATCCCATGAGGCTGGAGTTATAGGCAGTTGTGAGCCACCCAGTGTGAAAGCCAGGAACCAAACCCTGCTCCTCTGCAAGAGCAGCAAGTAAGCACTCTTAACTTCTGAGCAGTCTCTGAACTTTCCTGATGGACTTCTCATTGAGCAGACTTCTCTTGAGGCCTTAGTGTCTACACCAACCCAGAACGAAGAAAGCAAAACACCAGGACGGCAATAAAGTCCAAACTAATCAGATACAGAAATACAGTGACAATCGAATAAATCTGACGAGTACAACTCGAGCAATCCGTGGTTAGAAGCACTGTCCCTTCTTCCAGAGATCCTGAGTTCAATTCCCAGCAACCACATGGTGGCTCACAACCATCTGTAATGAGATCTGATGCCTTCTTCTGGCCTGTGGATGTATATGCAGTAGAGCACTCATACATTAAATAAATAAAAATTTTAAATAATAATAATAGTAATAGGGCTAGAGAGAGGGCTAAGTGGATAAGATTATCTGCTGGGTGACCACAAGGCCCAGAGTTCAGATCCTAGCTTCTGTATATCAAGCTGGGCATCTAGTATATGTCAATAACCCCAACTCCAAGGACGACAGAGACAGGAGAATTGCTAGAACTTGCTGGATCCTAGTATAGCTGAGAACTTGATTCCCCAAGTTGGGAAGAGACCCTGCCTCAAAGGAATAGTTAGAGAATAAAAAAGGAAGGCACCCAGTGCCTTCTTCTGGCCTCCATGTGCACACAGAGGTTCAGGAACCTCTGTGTCTACTCATACACATAGGTACATACACACAAATGTATGTGTATATATACATTGTAGGCATATACATGTGCAAAAAAGACATCATCTAGGCATGATTGGCCATTGCATCTTGAACACTCAGTAGCTATGACTCCTGCTGGAAGACCTGTACAAATCTGGGCTGGTCCACATTTGCCAAGCGGGGAGAGGGGCTTCAGGGGCCTTGCTGCTTCTTGAGGATGTACAGACAGTCAGTGGTTGCTTGCAGAGGGAGAGATGTTCTCCACAATGGCATAGCTGCTGGCAAGTTGAGAAAACAGGCCAAACACAGCATCCGTTCTCTCTGTTTCCTGAATGTGGACACAATATGTCCAGCTACATATTGCTCATCCCTCCGTCCCTTTCCTGCCGTGATGCTCTGCATTTTCTGGAACTGGAAGCCAAAATAAGCCCTTCCTTAAATTGCTTTTCTCCGATATTGTCTCAGCCGCAAGACAAGCAACTGGGGTGAATAGCATCAAATTAAATACGTGCATGGAAAAGACATAAGGAAATCCATTGTTATGTATAATTAATATGCACCAATAAAACTTCTTAAATTAATAAAGTTAATAATAAAAGGATGAAATTAAGGAAAGTGCAAAGAAAAAGGAAAGATGAAACAAGGTTAAACAAAGGTATGAGAAAGGCTATAAATATGAAGTAAAAATTTAAAGTCTGTAAGTAAAGGTATGTGAGTAAAAGAGGAACAAAAGGGTAAATATCATTAAATAAAGTAGAAATATAATATAGTAAAAAGGAAAAAAAATGTGTGTGGGGATCAAGAGACTTTCTTGGGGTTCTTAGTACTGGAATCTGCCAGGTGCTGTGAATCAGTACAGAAGCCTGTTGAAAGCCTGTGGTTTGTTTATGGAGGGGCTTCTGCCTCAGTCAAGGTTGGGCTGTGAGCTATTAGCTTCCCCTCTTTGTGTCCTGACAGCTACTGCTGGCCAAAGTATGCTTTGTGGCCTGTGGGCTGGGCAACTTCCCACCCCATAGACGCCCACCCCTTAAGTTTGTACATGCAGAAATGACAGGGATGTCTCCGGAGTGAATCAGAGTGGGGAACCTAGGAGTGCTTGATTTCTGCACGGGGTGGAGATGACAACCTGTCTGCCTGGTTCCGGACATGCAGCCCCAGCCCAGCAGCAAACTTCCCTCTTGATAGTATTTGCCAGCTCTAGGCTCCCGGAGCGTTGTTTCATTACGCGCAAACCAGAAGCAACTCCAGAGGCCGAGGAATCCGCCAGCCAGGACTTGGATCTCTCTGTGTCTTTGCAGGGATCGCTGGCTGTGGGGCCCTCCTCTCTCAGCACTCAGGGAGGGGGCGCCCCCGCTGAGCTCCCGCCCCTAAAACTTCCCAGCCGGCCCATGTCCGACCCTCCCCCTTTGCATCTGCGTCTGGTAGCGGTCTGCCACTCTGGCTCCCTGACAGAGTGGCCCCATGCTCTCTGACTTGCGACTGACTGTTCCTAGTTTTCAGAGTCCCAGAGTAGCCTAGTCTTAAACAATAGGTCCTTTCTCGGCTAGGCATCTGGTATAGCACTCCTGAAGCACCGGGTTGAGTAGGGGTTTGGACGCGGGGATTGGATGCAAGATTTCTTTTCCGCAGCTAACGGGCCCCACCGGAGGAGACATTATCTCCCCTCCCCCCACTGGATTAAAGCTTGCGAGTGCTGTGGATTTATCCTGCAGCTGGGGCTGCCAGTCTTTTGTCACCAAGGCTGACAGGCTTACGAGTGGTTGGAGCTCCAGCTCCTTTCCCCCTGCGGGGATTGGGACTGCAGATTGCTTCCTCCTGCCCTTGCCTTAGCCTTTCTATTTTCCCATCCTTTTTTCATCTGTCCTGTCACCTCTTTCTGATGCTCTTTCTTTCTTCCTGTCCCGGGGATATGGTCTGTTCTTTGTTACCCTGACTCTTCTATCTCGGAGTTGAATAGAGGAAGAGTCCAATCCGCCATCTTACCCCAGAAAGCAAATTATTTTCTCTTCTATACAGTGGGGAAGTGGGTATGTGGAGTGGGGAGAGGAGGAGACTACGGAAGAGGACGAGGTAGTATCAGTGGGACACCAAGTTGCTGCTGGAGCGATGTTTTCCACATCCTTCAGTTTCAGATGCGATTGCCCTAATTAGGTAATTTCTGCTGCCTGACTGAAACACCCAGGCTAGATCCCTGATTCCCATAATTTGCAAATACAAAGGGGAATGAGGGGCTACTGGGTCTTTCCTTGTTTTATCATCTGGGTAGAATCCTGTGGATCTAGAGAGTATTTTTCCATTAGTTTAGTCATGTGGCTTTTTTTTTTTGAACTAACACTCATATCATACACAGACATCTGTAACACACTCCATAAAGGTTAATTAATGCAACTGTTTGCACCTAGCTACAGGGGCTCTCTGGTTTTTTGTTTTGTTTTTGTTTTTTGCTTTTGTTTTCTTAAATATTTTTTTAAGTATAAACAACAATGTATTTTATCCCAAGCCACAAGAATATTTATGTCGAACATTACATGCATATGAAATGTGAGTTTTGGTTACAACCAATAGAAAATTGGCAATTTTAAGGGGTCAGCACGCAATTTTTAAAACATTAATGCCTGACTATAATGTAAAACATACTAGAACACTGGATGGTAGAATGGACCCCCTGTGGTAAATCGTTAGCTTTCCTGGGAATGGTGGTGATGAATTTCCTGGGATTGGTGTGATTGAAGGGATCATCACCTCTACACGAAAGCCTGACACACCCGTGAGCGATTCTCTCCATTAGGCTAATAAGGTGAGAAGGCCCACTTTCAAAACCGGCTACTCCATTCCCGGGACATGGTGCTTGGGTTCCAGACTGCGTTAAGGTGGAGAAGTCGCTCTGAGCAGCGGCACCCTTGGCTGTCTTCCTCCTGACTTCGAAAACAGTATGACCAGCTGCTTCAGGCTCCTGCTGCCTTGACATCCCTGCATGGCGGACTGTGCCCTGGAACTGTGAGCCAAAATGAACTCTTCCTTTCTTAAATTGCTTGTGTCAGGGTAGTTTATCACAGCCAGAGACATAACTAAGTTTGTTTCTCAAATATCCTGAGCCTATTAACCTTACTGAAGCATCGTCTTTTTCTTTTTTTCTAAGATTTATTAATTTATTATAAGTAAGTACACTGTAGCTGTCTTCAGACACCCCAGAAGAAAACATCAGATCTCATTACAGATGGTTATGAGGCACCATGTGGTTGCTGGGATTTGAACTCAGGACCTTTGGAAGAGCTCTTAACCGCTGAACCATCTCTCCAGCCTATGACTTTTTCTTCTTTAGCAGCAGATTCAACTGAAATTACTTCTCACTAGCAGTTTTAATTCAACTGTTGCTTTCAACAGAGGCACACTAGCCATGCAAACTTGGCATGATTATGTTTCTTCTTTTTTTTTTTAAGATGTATGTATTTATTTTATGTATGTGAGTACACTGTAACTGTCTTCAGACACACCAGATCCCATTACAGATGGTTGTGAGTCACCATGTGGTTGCTGGGAATTGAACTCAGGACCTCTGGAAGAGCAGTCAGTGCTCTTAACCGCTGAGCCATCTCCCCAGTCTGCCTATGTCTCTTCTAAGCTATTCATAGATGCATATAAAAACAACAGCAAGATCATACTTCTATCTAATTTTCTATAAGTCTCCCCTGAACATATTTACTCAGAAGGACAAGGCTCTTGGATGTTCATTCTTTTCTTACCACATGTTGAATGTGATTGTGTAAAGTTGTTATTTATTCTTTCACTTATTCATGTATTTATGTGTGTATGGGGGTGGGGCACATTCGTGCCATGGCATATGTGATGTCAGAGGACATCTTGTGGGACTTGCCTCCCCTATAGGGTGTTCAGGAATTGAACTCAGATTGTCAGGACTTGGCAACAAGCACCCTTACCTGCTCAGCCATCTCACTGGCCTCTGAAGTTAAGTGTTATTAATATACCTTGTATTAGATGAAAGTTGGGTAGGGAAGGTAATGGAAGAGTATTCAAGTCTGCATATAAGCATGCTCATGGGCACGTGCATATAATGCACACACATATGCACATGCACAGCAGCAGGACCGACTAGGAAAGGAGAGGGGAGCAGTCTGGAACTCGGCCAGAGCCACAGTGCTGCTAGCTCTAATTGCTGACCTACTCCAGGTGACCTTTCTAGAAAATAGCTTTACTATTTTCCCTTCCTGCTTACTAGGTCAGTCCCACCCATACTGGACAGTCTGCTTGACCTAGAGCCACCTAGTTTTCTTTTAATCTGCCAAGTCCATTCACGGCACACCTACACGAAGGTTGAGTCAGTATCCTAGAGAGTTTAGGCTGGCATCTTGGGTATACAATTGGACCAGCAAGGGCAGAACAAAACACAGAAATATGTTCTGGCAGAAGATGAGACAAAGTTGAAAACTAAGAAACAAGGTGAGACTCCTAATATATTACAGAATATGGCCAAGTCAAGGTAATTAGGAAATAAAACAACCTAAAAGGAATAGGAGGCCCCGGGACTGCAGCTCAGTGATAGAACACTTCCTTACCCAGCCTGTCTGAGACTGGGTTCCATCCTAAGCACAGCAAACAATGAGGAGGAGGAGGAGGAGGAGGGTGATGATAATTATAAAAATAACATGCAGGTACAATCTAGAGGGCTCAGAAGTAAAACCGTACACAGAGAAGTGTTAGGGTGGATGCAAAATTACTCAGAAAAATCTGCATTCTCCTCCAAATTCAACTTCTCCTTTGTGGTAATTACTTCAAATTCCTCCTAGGTGACTGTGTTAGTCAAATTTTACATTTCTCTAACAAGTGCCCCAGAGAGAGACAGCTCAAGGGAAGAAGAATTCTTGCTCACTAGTTCAGAGCTCTACCTGTGATCACAGGGTTCATTGCTGTGGGCCCAAGGTCAGGCAGAATATCATGACAGTGAGTCTGAGGCTCATTTTTCTTGGAAATGTAGGAGGGAGAGAGACAGAGAGAGAGACAGAGAGAGAGAGAGAGAGAGACAGAGAGAGAGAGAGAGAGAGACAGAGAGAGAGACAGAGAGAGACAGAGACAGAGGAGAGAGACCTGTCCTTTAAAGCCACACAGCCAGCAACCCATCTGCTCCACCTGACTCCCAGCATTCACGGTTCATCATCTGTCAAGAGTCTTTTAAACTTCAGTCCATCCAAGGGTTAAAGCAGTGATTAGCTCTACTCTCTTATGATCTAATCTTCTCTGGAAACACCCCAGACACACCCAGAGGCGGGTTTCACTAATCTCCCAGGAACCTCTTAATCCAATCAAGTTGACTATCAAGATTTGCCACAGTGCTGTTGCATATTTAATGAAGGGATTAAACAACCAACAGGTATTTAAGAAATGAGCAGGCCACTCTGGGCTCTCCTCCATCCTGTGTCTCTGTGAACAGCTCTCTCAGGCCTCTTGGGATCCAGGTGGCTGCAGCATGGATCTAAGCTGCACTACTGGTAAGTTTCCCTCCCTGAGGGTTCCTGTGGCAGTGCCAAGGGCCTCCCTCCTTTGTTTCCTTAAACCCGCAGAACTTTTACGTCACACGTGATTATTAAATTGTCTGAGAACTGGTTTTGAGTGACAGTTTGGGTGACAAGTAGGATGGCCTTGTCAGGCATCAATGGGAGGAGAGGTTCGTGGTCCTGTGAAGAGTGGTCCTGGGGAGGTGGGAGTGGGGTGGTTGGAGGAACACCCTCATAGAAGTAGGGGGAGGGAGGACGGAATAGGGGGTTTCCGGGAGGAGGGGGAACTGGAAAGGGAATAACATTTGAAATGTAAATAAAGAAAATATCCAATTAAAAAAAAAAGTGGACACTTTGAATGAAGAGAAAATGAAACACCTAATTTTCAATTTTATGAAAACATTTTATTCCAATGTTCAACTTTTATATAAAATATGTACTTGTTTCATTAATTTGTTTCCATTATTTTCTCGTTTCCGTTATATTGTGAAGGTTCTGTCATTTCTTTCTTTCTTTTTTTTTGTTTTTTTTTTGAGACAGGGTTTCTCCGTGTAGCCCTGGCTGTCCTGGAACTCACTCTGTAGACCAGGCTGGCCTTGAACTCAGAAATCCGCCTGCCTCTGCCTCCCAAGTGCTGGGATTAGAGGCGTGCACCACCACCGCCCGACTGGTTCTGTCATTTCTTGTGTTTAGTCTTACGTGATTATCATCCTTTCTATAATGCATGTTTATGCTTATGCATGTCCTTACTGTTATGACTTAAGACTATAAGTGAAAAATACATAGTTGTCATTGTATGTCTGGGCTTTCTTCATGGGGCAGACAAAGCAGTTCATTCCAGGAAAGATACCCTTCATACTTCTCTATCTGTCTTTTCTTTGCTAGGCCTACTGGAAAAGGAAGCCCGGAGAAGGAGAATTATTCTAAACCAGAGTCAAAAGGACACTCTTCGTCTGTACTTTGAAAAGAATCCCAATCCTGATCTAGCTACCAGGGGACGTCTGGCTAAGGAACTCGGCATCTCTGAGTCTCAGATTATGGTAGGTTCTTTCTCCCTCTGAATCGAGTTAAAGAGCAAAGCTAGGCTAAGTTCTTCTGGGCATTCTCATACGCGTGCTATATCTTGCTAAGTTTATTCCTTATGCAATGGAAAGCTAAAACAGAAGCTGTGCTTATGTCTTATGGAAGGAAATGTGTGTGTGTGTGGGGGGGGGGGTTTGAGCCTGCACAGAGGCAAAGGGATAGCCAGTTCATGGCTCCCCCATAGGAGATAATAAAGTCATCATCTTGAGAATTACAGAACTTAAGAAATTATGTCATCAGCAGAGTAATGTAGAGCCTTTCACTGTTAGCGCCTAAGGAATAAAGTTACCATACACCGATGAGAAAATAGAGAAGTCAAAGTCTTAGGAAAACTGCTGGTTTGTAAGCTAGTCCCTTTAATCTTTTCTCCTTTATTTGTTAATACTTTTAAACTTACTCTGTGATAGTTCATGCATTCTCTCTGAATTTCCTTCTCTTATTTTTCTTCCAGTCCCCTCTGGACATCTTTTTTCACTTTTCCTTCTTACTTTCATCCTTTTTTTTTTTTTCTCTCTCTGTGTAGCCCTGGCTATCCTGGAACTCTCTCTGTAGAGCAGGCTGGCCTTTTACTCAGAGATCCTCCTGCCTCTGCTTCCTGAGTGCCAGGGTTAAAGGTGTGTACCAATCACTTCTGGCTTTTTTTTTTTTTTTTTTCGAGACAGGGTTTCTCTGTGTAGCCCTGGCTATCCTGGAACTCTCTCTGTAGAGCAGGCTGGCCTTTTACTCAGAGATCCTCCTGCCTCTGCTTCCTGAGTGCCAGGGTTAAAGGTGTGTACCAATCACTTCTGGCTTTTTTTTTTTTTTTTTTTTCGAGACAGGGTTTCTCTGTGTAGCCCTGGCTGTCCTGGAACTCACTCTGTAGACCAGGCTGGCCTCGAACTCAGAAATCCTCCTGCCTCTGCCTCCCAAGTGCTGGGATTAAAGGCGTGCGCCACCACCTCCCGGCTCACTTCTGGCTTTTTGAGATGGGATCTCACTGTGTAGATTAAGCTGGTCAGAGCCTGGAGCTAAGAGCTCCGCCTGCCTCCGCCTCTGGAGTTCTGGGATCACAGGTGTGTGTTACAGCTCTCTCTCTCTTCCTCTTTTCTTCCTTCCTCTTTTCCTCAACCCTTTTCTCTTCCCCTCCCCCTCTTTCTCCTTCTTTATAACCTGACAAGTTTGATTAGAGCTGTTTGCCTGTGTACAGGTATGGGATTATTTACTGAATTGTGGACCACTTTGGTTTGGTTTTTGGACTGTCCTGATACTCACATGCTTAGGATTACAGATTTGATAATCAAAGATTAACTAGAGGAGTTATGTACAGTCATATTGCAAGGACTGGTGAAAATGAATCAAGTGAAGATAAACCTTTAAACCTTTAGAGGTGAGAAAATGAACTCCAGTTTTTACATTTGGTGCACAGTGATTTGCTATAATGACTTTAGTCTTCCGAAATCCTGGGGAGACGACAATTTTCTTATGTCCTATAAACTGTCCAGGTATGGAAGATGGCCTACACAAATAACGCTAACGACATTGTTCTGTGTGGGCACATCTGGTGACTGGATGCCCAAGAGACTTGAACTAATGAAATTGTTCCATGCAGGCACACCTGGTGACTAGGTACCTGAGAGACTTGAACTGATGGAAAAGTTCAGTCATGCAGGATGATGGTGGTTTCTGAGGACCTGTCTATGTACTCATTAGTTGGAAGCTTCCAGCTGTTCATAAGACTGTAATTTGAAAACTTATTTTGAATATCGAATCTGGAAAACATGAAGAGCCTTTGAGAACAAAGCTTGGACTTGGTGATTTAAGACTGCAAGGCCTATGCCTAGCAACTCGACTGATAATGATTGTCTTTAAGGTTGTGAATGTTAGAATGAGTTATTCTGTAGAGATTGTCCAAAGAAAATACCCTGAAATAACTAAAATAAAGCAAAATAAAACAAACAAGAGCAAACACCCCACACAGCAAATAATTTTAAATATGGTAGTGAATATAGTTTTTAAAACTTATCTTTATTATTTTTAAGTGTGTGTGTATGTGTGTGCGCGCGTGTGCGTGCGTGCGTGCATGCGTGTGTGTGTGTGTGTGTGTGTTCATGTGTTCATGTGTTCATGTGAGTACAAGTGTGGAAAGAGGCCATAGGTATCAGATCCCCTGAAGCTGGAGTTACAGATATTTGTGAGTTACCTGATGTGAGTGCTGGGAATCAAACTCACGTCCTCTGGAAGAGCATTAGGTACTTGTACCTCTAACTGTTGAGCCATTGCTCCAGCCTGTGATAAGCCTTAAAATTAGATGTTCACATTTGTGGGAGTCTTCTTGTCTCTGGCTTCCCCTGAAGTGAAATAATATAAGCTATAACCAGAAGTTAATGTTAGCTGACCTGTTTTTTTTTTCTGTTGTCAAATCTTCCTTCCTGTTTAGGAAATGATTTTCAAAGAATAAATCTGTGTGTATTGTACATTGTGAAATGATATTTGCTAAGAAGCCAGGCCAAGAAATGAGCAGTGGATACTTTATCTACTTAACAAGTATTTAGTGTGCGTGTGTGTATGTGTGTGTGTCAGGGGATTGGGGGGAGCAAGAGGGAGAATGAGCATAGAGATTATTGTTGGTATTTTAAATAAACATAACAATAGAAACAACAGACTGATAACTTTCTCTTCTGGACAAGGTCTCAAGGGCAGATGTCTGATCAGTTTGTTTGGCTGATGTCTGGAGTGATCTAAACCTAGCTGCACCCACTATGTACATGTACTATGTTCCTGTGTACCCCTATCCTCATTTTCTCTCTCCACATAGACTTGGTTTCAAAAGCACAGAAAAATATGGAAGCAAGAAGAGGTTACATGTAGCTCTGAAGAAAGCCAAGAGCAGGGGCAGGATCAACCTACAGGTGAAATTCACAAGTTCAAACCTAACTTCTCCATAGATTTCTTTGGGAGCATAAGCAACTGCATGTTGTGGAGAAATATTCTGTAGAGGAAGCTCAAACTAGGACTAATGATAGCATACTCTGGGCTTCCCAGGGTTATCGATGTAAACATTATCTCACTGGGTATGGTACTTATAATCCCTGCTTTGGGATCTGCAAGCTAAATGATCAAGGCAGAGGTCAAGGTCATCTCTGGCTATATATAGAGTTTGAGTTTAGTCTACAGGAATGGTCTCTTAGCAAGAAAAGCTTCTCCCCTTTTATTTTCCATTGCTATTTATTTATTTGTTTGTTTATTTATTTATTGGTTTTTTTGAGACAGGGTTTCTCTGTGTAGCCCTGGCTGCCCTGAATCTCACTCTGTAGACCAGACTGGCCTCAAACTCAGAAATCTGCCTGTCTCTGCCTCCCAAGTGCTGGGATTAAAGGTGTGAGCCACCACTGCCCGGCTCATTGTTGTTTATTAAGGCTGTATCCTGTCACCTCTGGGGTTTCTTCAAGCCATTGCTTTTATGAACAATGTTCATTCAAAATTGTTTTTTTTTCCCCAAGTTTGAATGTAAAAACTGACCTGCAAACCCCGTTGTGTGTTTATGTTAAATTAGTTAAAGAAGCTAGAAGGAGCAGAACGCATTTCACAAAGTTCCAGACTGATATTCTAATTGAAGCTTTTGAGAAGAATCGATTCCCTGGGATCGTTACCAGGGAAAAACTGGCTCAACAAACAGGCATCCCAGAATCCAGAATTCACGTACGTATGCACACTCAATGTCTCTGGCAGCCTATGTGTCCTTACTGGATGCTGCTTTTCTCCTGAGCTGTTGCTGGACAAAGCCAGGCTATTTGTGGTTGTCCCTCTGCTCTAGACATGGGATGTAGACACTTGGTGTTGCCAGCAACAGTCTGGAGAAACAGTCACAGCAGACCTGCAGAATCATAGGAAAGAGAAATAGCAGTTAGGTGAAAGTGTGAAAGCCACTCTTGTTTCCAGAACATAGTCCTTGGAAATACTGTAAACTGAGCCCTAGAGGGCGAGGGTGCTGTTCTCTGTGTTAGGATGTTAGCATCCAGATGCCTCTGGGCACGGGGCGTCAGCTTACCTAGCCTTCAGCTCACCTCAGACTGCAGTCTAAGAAATCTAGAACACAGCCTGCACAGTTTGAGAATCCCTGTTCTGTGTGTATTATGGAGATGGATAAGCGTTCTTCTGAAGTATCCTTAGATAACCCTATCTTTGGATCAGTCATTGTGCTTCCATGCCCACATTCCTCAGAGCCTCTTGGTAAGCAGAAATTTACCCTGTCTTTGAGAACTTGATTCCTCCATCAGTGCTGCGTATCAGATAGGTGGAGTCTAACTCTTCTACCTTTCCAACCGTGGTATTATTTTACCCATGACCATGTGCCATGACTTACTTAATCTTGATTGTCAAGTTAGTTAGACTGAGAAACACAGATTAGTCAAACTCATCTCCAGGTATGTTGGCGAGGTGAGGTGAGGTGTTCCCAGAGCTCCTTAGATCAGAAGAGCTCTGAGCTAATCACTGCAAAGAATCTGTTCAAAATCCAAGTGGGTTATTGGAAGGTGGTAGAGATGTGGAATGTGGGCTCTAATGGGAGGAAATGAAGTTCCAAGAACTTGCCTTTGAAGGTTTAGCCTGTGTCCCCTTATGTCTGCTTCCGTTTAGCAAACCTAAGAGACAGGTGGAATCACTTCCGCTGTTCTGGACTCTTCTTTGTGTGTGTGTGTTTTAGATATGGTTTCAGAACCGGAGAGCACGGCACCCAGACCCAAAACAGAGATCTCGGACAACGCCTCATCCGCCCCAGAGAAGCCAGTGCCCTGCCCAGAAGACTGCCGGTCAACCCGATCCTTCCAAAGCTCACACCAGCAGCTGTTCAGTTACACTGCCTCTTTCTCCACCCCACACACCAAATAGTCCTTTGGATCTCTCTAAGGGCCGCGAGAAGCAGTTACCAGGGACCACACTACTACAGCCCTCCCAGGCTGTACAGCGAAGGGGAGATGATCAAAATTCCTCGTTGTTTATTGGTCACTTATCACAGGTAAAAACTCCAGGAGAGAAGGGCTTCCATACTCAGACTCCTTTACCCCTCCTAATCCAAAACAGAGAATGTAATCCCAGTGAGAAGAGTGGTTTGGTTATACCGCCCTTAGAAGTTTCTACTCAGGTTCCAGCTATCAATCAACACTTCCAGAAACTGGACCAAAAAGATTCCGCCTTTCTCCAACACTGGGACGAGTGGTTCCAATCCATACTTGCTGAATGGATGCCTGACAAAGAATACTGGTCTGAGAAAGCTGAGCTGCATCCATGGCAGGTGTAGCTGCGGCAGCTTGCCAGTGTATCTCATAGAGCTGACCAGACTCCGCAGCAGAAGGTCTAAGCCAGCCTTTTCCGTTAATTCCTCTTGAACACGGATTTTGTAGGAAAGGATCTCTTCTTCCGGCATCCAGGTCCCCATGTGGATTCCTGTGCATGGCTCGGAGAGCTTCTCAGGAGAGTTTCAGGTTCTTCACATGGGGGAGTAGTACATCAGTGATGCAGATTCAGCAGAACCTGCCCTTGGGCATGAAATCAGTGGCTCTATTGAAGGATAGGTATGCAGAATTACAGGACAAGTTCAAGTTAGCAGGCGCACAGCCACATGGACACCCAAAGGGAGCAGTCATTTTTATTCTTTATTTATTCTTGAGATCTGATCTTACTGTTATTCTGGCTGTTCTTGAGCTCTGGTACTTAAGCCAGTCCCCTGCCTCAGCCTCCTAAATAGTCAGCACTACAAATATATCCCTCCGTGTCCATCTTGGTTTTGATTCTAATAATTTTTTTTTTAAAAAAAAAATCAGTTTCATTTACCATCTGTTATGTTTTAAATCTGAAGTGTCTCTCACAAGTTCATGTTTTGAAATCTTGCCTCTCAATGGTGCTGTTCGAATCTGTGGAGGTTTTAGGTGGGTCCTGACTGGCAGACGTAGGCCAGGGTGGTACCTTGAAAACTATACCCACCATGTGACCAGCATGTACCACATGTTCCTGATGTGTAGACAGACTCATGTCACCACGCCTCTCTGTGACAATGGACTGAAACATTCTGAAAAGAATCCAAATAAACACTCTTCTGTCAAGTTGCTTCTGGTAGGTGTTTTGATCACAGTGAGTTAAAAGTAACTAATACTTACTGGTTACCAGCCTAACAGTCACTCAGCGTGTGGTACAGTAGCACTAACTAGATGCTTATTCCTGCCTGGTATGAAGCTTCATAGTCCTTTGAGTTACTTGAACAACCATAACAACGCCACAGAGGGAATGTCCCAACTTGCAGAAAATGTATATTTCCATAGCTGTAGAGAGCCGAAGCCCAATCGGCAGGTGCCTGCCGTTCTCGGGGCTCTTTACTTCTTGGGGGTTTCTGAGTTCTCAGTCTCACGTAACTTTTGCTTTGTGCACTCTTTTTTAAAAAAAATATTTATTTATTTATCTATTTATTTATTTTATGTATGTGAGTATATTGTCACTGTCTTCAGACACACCAGAAGAGGGCACCAGACCCTAATACGGAAGGTTGTGAGCCACCATGTGGTTGCTGGGAATTGAACTCAGGACCTCTGGAAGAGCAGCCAGTGCTCTTAATCGCTGAGCCATTTCTCCAGCCCGCCACCTGGCTTTTTAACATAGGTTCTGGAGATCCAATGTCAGGTCCTCATGCTTGCATAGCAAGCACTTTACCCAGGGAACCAACTCCTCAGGCCCACTACTTGCTGCTTCTGTGAGTTTGACACTCTAGGTACCTTGGGTAGGTGGCTTTGCACAATATTTGCTTTTGTAGGTGCCTTATTTTTATTGTCATAAAGTCATCAAGGTGTATTATTTTGTGACTTGTGTTAGGATTTTCTTTTTCTGAGGATAAATAATTTACATTATATGCATATTCCATATTTTGTCTACCACCAATAGACATTGGGGTAGCTCCTACCTTTAAGACAACGGAAATGGCGTTATAGTGAATGACAGTGTGCAGATAATATTGAGATCCAATTCTTTTGCATACTGTATAAAGACCGTCCTTCATTGAGACCATCCTTCCAAGTGATTCTAGGTTGGGTAGTGTTGATGGTCAATACCAATTTCAGAGCTGGATCCTGATGTCTGTGTAAGCTGTTATACTGTTCTCCATAGTGACTCAATCCCTTTCCACTTCCAACAATGCACAGGGTCATTTGTTTACACCCTCACTGATGCCTCTTAGTTCTTCTTGCTTTGATAGTGACTATTCTCATGGTTGAGTGGTGGTCACTCATCTTCGATTTAATCTGGGGCTCCGTGATGGTGCTGCTTTGTCTCTCCATGTGGTACACTTAAGGAAGTACTTGTTGAATTCTAAATGCTTTTAAAATATACTCTATTATTTATTTATTTAATGTTTAAGTGGTTTGCCTTCATACATGTATGTGCACCATGTATGTGCCTGGTGTCTTCATCAGGTCCCCTGAAACTGTAGTTATAGATGGTTATAAGCCATCAATCATATGGGTGCTGGAACCTGGAAATGTTACAAAAATAGTAAGTGCTGTTAATCACGGAGCCATCTCTTCAGTCCCCCAGCATTTTATTCTTTATATTATTAGCCTTGTTTAAAATACAATTTGCAAACATTTTCTACCATTCCATAACTTTGCTTTTTCTCTATGTTGTGTGTTTTGAGGGACATGAATTTTAATTATGCGCTTGTGTGTTCACCCTTGCTGGAGATCAAAACCAGAGTTTTGTACATGCTGAGTGTATACTCTATCGCTGACACACCTCCTCAGCCCAGAGTTTTAATATTTGAAGTAGTCCCACTTGTCTGTTTTGTTTTTATTGCCCATACTTCAACACTATGGGCCAAACAGTGTTATAAATCTTCTTTCTCTGGCGCTTTGAGTTGCAAAGTTAGATTGTTGATTTGAGGTCTTTTTTTTTTTTAACATGTGTGATTTTGTTTTGAAAAGCATGTTCTTTTTTATAATTTTTTTTTTTTTTTTTTTTTTTTTTTTTTTTTTTTTTGGTTTTTTTCGAGACAGGGTTTCTCTGTGTAGCCTTGGCTGTCCTGGAACTCACTTTGTAGACCAGGCTGGCCTCGAACTCAGAAATCCTCCTGCCTCTGCCTCCCAAGTGCTGGGATTAAAGGCGTGCGCCACCACCGCCCGGCCGAAAAGCATGTTCTTTTATTGAAAAAAGAAGTAAAAACATTTTATGATAAAATTGAAGATTTACATGTAAAATATTTTTGATAAAATAGAAGAGAGATATATAGAAAAACACATCTCTCTCTTTAGGTTAGGAAAGTTTTCTTCTATAATTTTGTTGATGATATTTACTGGCCCTTTAAGTTGGAAATCTTCCTCACTTCTGGTTTGTTTGTTTGTTTTTTTTTTTTTTGGTTTTTCGAGAGAGCATTTTTCTGTGTAGCCCTGGCTATCCTGGAACTCACTCTGTAGACCAGGCTGGCCTCGAACTCAGAAATCCTCCTGCCTCTGCCTCCCAAGTGCTGGGATTAAAGGCATGCACCACCACTGCCGGGCTCTTCCTCACTTCTATACCTATAATCCTTAGGTTTGGTCTTCTCATTGTGTCCTGGATTTCCTGGATGCTTTGGGTTACAAGTTTTATGCATTTTGCATTTTCTTTGACTGTTGAGTCAATATTTTCTATGGTATCTTCAGCACCTGAGATTCTTTCTTCTATCTCTTGTATTCTGTTGTTGCTACTTGCATCTATGACTCCTGAATTCTCTCTCTCTCTCTTTTTTTTTTTTTTGTTTTTTGAGACAGGGTTTCTCTGCATAGTCCTGGCTGTCCTGGAACTCACTCTGTAGACCAGGCTGGCCTTGAACTCAGAAATCCGCCTGCCTTTGCCTCCCAAGTGCTAGGATTAAAGGCGTGCGCCGCCACCACCCGGCCGACGCCAGAATTCTTTTCAAGGTTTTCTGTCTCCAGAGATGTCTCACTTTGTGATTTCTTTATCATTTCTACTTCCACTTTTAGATCCTGGATGGTTTTGTTTAGTTCTTTCACTTGATTGTTTGTGTTTTTCTGTAATTCTTTAAGAGATTTTTGTGTTTCCTCTTTAAGGGCTTCTACCTGTTGACCCATGTTCTCCTGTATTTCTTTAAGGGAGTTATTTAAGTCCTTCTTGAAGCCTTCTATCAACATCATGAGATACGATTTTAAATCCAACTCTTGCTTTTCCAGTGTGTTGGGGTATCCAGGACTTGCTGTGGTGGGAGAACTGGGTTCTGATGTTGCCAAATAGCCTTGGTTTCTGTTGGTAGGGTTCTTGAGCTTGCCTTTTGCCATCTGGTTATTTCTGGTGTTAGTTGGTCTTGCTGTCTCTGACTGGAGCTTGTCCCTCCTCTGGGCCTGTAAGCCTGTGTCTGTACTCCTGGGAGACCAACTCTCTTCTGGCAGGGTCTGTGCACAGAAGGCTGTGGAGCCACCTGGTTCCCTAGTACAAATGGTGGCAGGAAGATTTCTGTTCCAGCTGCTCCACTGACCATATGCCCTGTGCGCTCCCAGCTGTTCCCCTCCAGAGAGAAGGTGGAGACCTCACCTCCATGTTCAGGTGCTGCTAGGAGATCACTCTCTCCTGGCGGGCCATGCACAGAAGGCTGTGGAGCCACTTGGCTCCCGGTACAAATGGCCCTGGTTTTGGTTTTTGTTGCTGGCTGTCTCTGTTCACAGGTTCTGAGTCAACATGTGTGATTTTTTTTTTTTTTTGAGACAGGGTTTCTCTGTGTAGCCCTGGCTGTCCTGGAACTCACTCTGTAGACCAGGCCGGCCTCGAACTCAGAAATCCTCCTGCCTCTGCCTCCCAAGTGCTGGGATTAAAGGCGTGCGCCACCACCGCCCGGCTAACATGTGTGATTTTTAACAAATATGCACACACACACACACACACACGATAGTGGCACACTTACAAAAAATAGCGACACACAAAGATGAGTTTGAGGGTGTTTCTATTACATGCTGGCTTTTTAAAATGTGTGCAGTCATGTGCCTGCATGCCTGTGTGCCTGTGTAGGTTGGGAGTTGGTTCTGTTTCCTACTTTGCCATGGGTAGTGAAGTGAGGTGATCAGGCTTCCATAGCTACTGCTTTGACTTGATGAGTCATCTTTCTATATGTTGACCTTGAGACTTTTAGTTTATTTACTTATTTATTTAATGTATATGAGTGTTCTATCTGCATGTATGCCTATGTGACAGAAGAGAGCATCAACCGTATGGTTGCTGGGAATTGAACTCAGGACCTGTGGAAGCAGAGGCAACATTCTTAACTGCTGAGCCATTTGCTCTTCTTTTCTTTGTGACCTTCTCTGACTGAGATGAGATGCAATCTTAATGCAGTTTGGCTTATGCTTCTTTAATGACTTGTCAACTCTCACTATTCTATCCCGTACTTTTAGAGTCCATTTCAGAAAGTCCTTGATTATATCTTTATAGCTTCACCTGTCTTTTCTCTGCTTGCATTCTTGCAGTTAATAGCTTCATTTTTTTTTAATTAAAAAAGATTTGAGGCAGGGTTTCTGTGTGTAGCCCTGGATATCCTAGAATTCATTCGATACACCAGGCTGACCTCGAACTCAGAGATCTGAGTGGTGGAATTAAAGGCCTAAGCCACCACTGCCTGAATGAGTAGTCTTATATTAAGTTTATATTAAGGTCTTTGGTCCATTTGGGGTTGATTTTTGTACAGGATAAGAGATGGAAATCTAGTTCTAATCTTCTGCATGTGGACATGCTGTGTTCACTCACTAAGGAAGATTGTTTCTAATGTATCTTTTTGGTAATGTTGTCAAAAATATAATGACTGTTGTTATGTGTATGTTAAGTAAGTATAAGACTCACTTCTGGGTCTTATGGTCCATTTGTGTACTGGCTGGTTTTGTGTGTCAACTTGACACAGGCTGGAGTTATCACAGAGAAAGGAGCTTCAGTTGGGGAAGTGCCTCCATGAGATCCAGCTGTGGGGAATTTTCTCAATTAGTGATCAAGGGGGGAGGGCCCCTTGTGGGTGGGGCCATCCCTGGACTGGTGGTCTTGGGTTCTATAAGAGAGCAGGCTGAGCAAGCCAGGGGAAGCAAGCCAGTAAGGAACATCCCTCCATGGCCTCTGCATCAGCTCCTGCTTCCTGACCTGCTTGAGTTCCAGTCCTGACTTCTTTTGGTGATGAACAGCAGTGTGGAAGTGTAAGCTGAATAAGCCCTCTCCTCCCCAACTTGTTTCTTGGTCATGATGTTTGTGCAGGAATAGAAACCTTGACTAAGACAATTTATTTTTGCATCTATTTTTAAATTAGAGTTATCTATTCTGTACATTATATAATGGGAAGTATGCATGTGCCGAAGATGACAGATTTTAGGAATTTGTTCTTTCCACTATGTGGGTCTCAGAGGTCAAAGGTTGCCAAGTGTGGCAGCAAATATATTTACCTGCAGAACAGGCTCATGGGTCCTCTGTGTATTGTTATGACAGCTCCATACTAGCTGTGTAGTACCCTGGCTCTGTAGCACCCTGAAGGCATGGATTGTAACACCTCCAGGATTGCTTTTTGCTCAAGATTACTTTGGTTCTTCAGGATCTTTTGTATTTCCATGAGAATTTTATTATTGCTTTTCACTATTTTTGGAAGAAAGTTACTGGAATTTTGATGCGGCTGGGTCTCTTTCAGTAATATGTCTCCTCAAATAATATTGATTTTGCTGCTCTGTGATTGAGGCAGGACTTTCCCTCTTCTAGAATTTTATTCAACTTTGTTGTCAGTACTTTGTAGTTTTTATATAGAGGTCTTTTAGCATCTTTGCTTACATTTTTTTAATTAAATATTTTTAATTTTGAGATTCAACTTTTTAAACTTTCTGTTTCCAAGATTTATGCTTTAGTTTTTAGAAAACAAGTCATTATTTTGTTTATTTTGTGTGTGTGTGTGCGCGTGTGTGTGTACGTGTGTGTGTGTGTGTGTGTGTGTGTGTGTGTATGTGTGTGCATGTGTAGAGGTCAGAGGATAACCTGTGGGAGTTGCTTCTTTCCTTCTATCATGTGAGTCCTAAGGGTCAAACTCAAGTCATCAGGCTTGTGGTACCTGGTCCCAGAGAGACCCGGGACTAGGCTCAGTAACTGAGGCTCCTCCTAGCCTCTCTCACCCCACCTTTTACCCTGTACCTCTCCAGTACGTGGAGGCTTTGCTTCTCTTCGCCCAGCTTCTGATTCCTGTATAACTCAGCCATTTGAGCTGCATGAGTCTCTTGGTTCTCTTGCCTCCTCTCTCTCTTCTCTTTCTTTCTCCCTCTCTCCCCCTTTCTCTCCTATCAGACTTACAGGCTGGAATACAGCTATTCCAACAATGCTGACTGTGAACAGAATGTCCAAGAGTCTAGTAGTATGTCTCAGCTGGTTGTCCGCATATGCTGGAATCCTGAAGAAACCTTCTCGAATGCCAGTGGAGGAGTGGATATACCAGCAGGGCAGAGAGCAAAATCTTCCTTCTATATTTTTATATAGACTCAAGATTTGGATTAAAGACCTGTGTCTTCCAGCCTTAAGATCTGGATCTAAGTCATGCCTTTCTGCCTCAAGACCCACAACAGAGATGTGTGTCTTCTTACATTAAAGGTCTGGACTAGAAGTGGATCCACCCACTTCAAACCAAGCAGAAGATCTCTCAAAGATGTGCCCTCTTTTTCTTGATTGTAGTTTATTCAAGATGTAGTCAAGTTGACAGTCAAGAATGGCCATCACAAGTGGCAATGCTACTGAGACTTGAATCCTCCTCTCACAGGTTAAAGGGACTCCATATAAGTACCCCTGACAATCATCACTCTAAGTTTTCATACCTGCTTATTTCCAAGGGCAGAGTCTCTCTCTCTCTCTCTCTCTCTCTCTCTCTCTCTCTCTCTCTCTCTCGGTCTTGGGACTTCCCACTAACTATCAGGACCATGGGCCTGGAAGATAAAAAGTTTACCCTATGTTCCTTAAATTTTCCTTCTTTCCCTAGTCTATATCTGTCTCAAAAGGTTTCCAATCAATGCAGATTGCAAACTGCTCCAAAACGGCCTGCCGCGAGCCAGCCGCAGGTGTATAGCAGCAATTTGGGCTACACCACTTCGTGCTCACAGCAGGCCACCCGCTTCCAGCAACTCGCTTCCAGCAACCCGCCAAGGAACTCTTTGGATCCGAGAATAAAACACACACACACACATTAGCTTATTTTTGGAATGCCTTGGCTAGCTCAAAGGCTGGGCAGTTCTAATCCTCCATCCAGCTATCATAGATTTCCCTCCAGTATTCCTGACTCAACACCCTCTAAATCTATGATCTATCTGCTGCCCTGTTCCTCCTGGGCAACCCCCTAGTCTTTGCTGCCCAAGACGCTTCTGGGCAGCCCTTCCAGGGGCTGCATTCCTTCTCACCTACATTTCGGATGATTTTTCTTCTGCAGTTCTAAATCTGATCTGTCTCCCTCCAAAATCCTGGCAATTCTCCCTTCCTCTTTTCTAGTTCTTAGCCCAAACAATCGAAAAGTTCCACCCCGCTCTCTCTGCCCAGTCGTTGGCTACTGGGGACAAAAACCTTTAGCATTTGGACACACAGATTCCTGATTAATTCAAAGCATTAGAACCAATCCTTGACATAGGTGCTCCTTCAGAACCTGCATCCCAGACTTCTCCAAAGAGGCCTGTACTTCACTAGCCCCGGATGGCTCTGCAGACTTGGGCAGTGATGGAAACAGACGCCCTCCAGCCTGCCCTTCTCTCTTTTGGTTGGCTTTGACCAACATTCGAGCCTTCCTGGGCCCCCTGACAACGACAACACAATTACATCTCAGAAGCAGTTACAGAAGAGATTATGTTACCCCTTATCATCAGCAAAAGGCTGGGGTATCAGGTCCCAAAGAAACTGGGGAGAAGTCTTCCTCAGTGCCTGTGTCTACCCCCAGCCTTTTCTTATCCATCCACCTACCCTAACCCTCTCCAGCCTGGGGCTTCTCTTTCCCCATCTCCTGATTCCTATGTAACTCAGCCATATTGGCTACACATCTTCTTTGGTTCTCTTGGCCTGCATGTCCCCTTTGCCTTCCTTCCTCTCTTGCCCTCCTCTTCTCTTGAGTCTTTTCTGATATTCGGTCTATTCTGGTGGCCATGTTCAGTTGGCCTCTTCCAAATATCCCTGGCTGTGCTCTCTCATAGCTACAATAAAACCACCACAACCATACCCAGGAGCAGCCATGTCCCCATTGGAATTCAGGAGGCAGATATTTTTACCCATTGACCTTTTTCCTAGCCCTTTTTCAAAGCATTTACTTCCATGGTGAATTTCTTATCTAAGATTTGAACTGATGTCTTGACTTTGTTCATCTTTCTAGTTGTGTACTCTTTATGGTAACTGATCATTTAAAAAGGTAAGTGCCAGGCAGTGGTGGCACATGCCTTTAATTCCAGCACTTGGGAGGCAGAGGCAGGTGGATTTCTGAGTTTGAAGTCAGCCTGGTCTACAGAATGAGTTCCAGGACAGCCAAGGATATACAGAGAAACCCTGTCTCAAAAAACATAAATAAACAAACAAACAAAAAGGTAGGGCTTTGGATTCTTTGGTAGTTCAATGATTTCTGGTCTTTGTTTTTGAAGTCACAGCATTTAGAGGAGGCAATTTGTCTGGCTTGTTTATATTACTTCTTTGGTATACCTGTTGTGATCATAAAAAGATAAAGAGGTATAGGAACATGTTCTGTGGAGTGTGGCAAGGTGTGGGGGAAGGGGGTGTCTCAGCAGGCCCATGCCAAGGCATCCCTTCCCCCTGAGGGACCAGACACACAACAGTATAACATAGAATAGAGTTTATTCAGGGAGTGGGGAGGGGAGTTAAGAGAGTAGTGGGGGCAGAGAAAGGCAGAGAGAAGGAGAGAGTAGAGAAGTAGAGGCTGGCATGACCACGTGGAGAGAGGGGGGAGGGAATGGGAGAGAGGGGGAACAAGGGGCAAGAGGCTAGAGAGTAGGAGAACAAGAGCACAAGAGAGAGAAGAGAGTAAGAGAGGTAAGAGAGGGAGGAGGGGGCAGAAGTCTCTCTTATAGTGGGCCAGGCCTACTTGGCTGTTGCCAGGTAACTGTGGGGAGGAGCATACCTGGCTGTTGCCAGGTAACTGTGGGGAGGAGCTTACCTGGCTGGTACCAGGTAACTGTGGGGAGGAGCATACCTGGCTGTTGCCAGGTAACTGTGGGGAGGAGCATACCTGGCTGTTGCCAGGTAACTGTGGGGAGGAGCATACCTGGCTGGTACCAGGTAACTGTGGGGAGGAGCTTACCTGGCTGGTACCAGGTAACTGTGGGGCTGGAGTCCAGACAGAGTACCAACAATACCCATAGTTCTTGTGTTTGCTGGTATGAACATTCCTCCAGTTTTATGTAGACTTCTGCTTAGTAGGTTTTTGTCTTTTGAGTTCTTGTTCTTCATGACTTCCCAAAGGACAGGAAGCAGACTGCTGCAACATGAACTCATAAACAAACCAGGTATTTAGATTAGAGGGAAGAAAACCCCCAGTAAGTTAAAGATATTTACAACCCCAATATGGATAAAAAAGGGAACAAACATCATTATAGGACAAACTAGTTTGTTTTGTTTTTGTTTTTAATTAAGAAAAATGAAAGTACTGATTTAGCACCAAAAAAGAAGGAATGAGGAAAAGAAAGCAAGCTAGGAAGGAAGGGAGGAAGGGAAAGATGGTTTGATGGTGCCAGAAGCAGTAGTGAGAGGAGAGGAGAGTAAGTGATGCTGGATAAACAAAAATGGCAGAGAAGGGGAGGGAATGGGGGAGAGACAGGGAAGGAGATGGGGAGTGGGACAGGAGAGAGAAGGGGAAGGGAGTGGGAGAGGGAGAATGAGAGAGAGAAGGAGAGGGGGGTAGGGAAGAGAAGTTGAGGTTTGGAACCATGAAGAGAGCCTATTGGTGAAAGTGCAGCGCAGTTGCAGCAGAAGATCCCAACAGTTTTGGAGATGCCAGTACCGTGGGGGTGGTCAGCTGTGGAGCAGAGTCAGCCATAGCCTCGAAGACGAGCCGCGTGTGCTACAGGGGGCGGAGCTGTGTGTGCTACAGAGGGCGGAGCTCGAAGGCGGAGCTCGAAGACGAGCTGCTTGTGCTACAGAGGGCGGAGCTCAAAGACGAGCCGCGCGTGCTACAGAGGGCGGAGCTCGAAGGCAGAGCTCAGAGACAAGCCGCGTGTGCTACGGAGGGCAGAGCCAGAGGAGTGACCCATGGGAGGAACCCAGAAGATCATGGATGTATCCTAGACATCGAACACTAGGAGGTTTTTGTTATGGTAGTGGTTGTTCTTGTTGTTTTGGTTTTGCTTTAATTTGATTGTGAACTGTGCCCTGGTTCTTCCCTTTTGAAGATAATGTGCATTATCCCAGGTAGCTCTAGAGAAGGATGTTCCACAGGCAATACAGCTCACAGCACCGTTCTGATGACAGTAGGGTCTGGCTTTTCTGCAGGTTTTGGAGAAGCATTGACTATGACTTGGGTGTGCTTTGTTTCCACACAGTGTTTCCGTGTAGCCCAGGCTAGCCTTTCATGTGCCAGTCATCTTGCCTTAGCTTCCTGATTTCAAGATTGGGCCACCACAGTGTGCCTGGGAGTGTCTGAGGACTCCCCTGTGGATCCTCAGTCCTCAGGTGGCTCCAGCCTGACACATCAACAACTCATCCCATCTTTGCTCATAGTTAATGAGCTAGAGTGTGTGTCTGCTGAGGACCTTTAGAGAATTTTTTACTACACTTCTAATTTCTCTTTGTTCTGTACACACACGAGTCATTCCTGAGTTGTGTTTGGAATTTGAGTCTTCAATTCCCAACAAATTAAAAAGTGTCTAAGGGAGTATAGAGAAGAGATCTCCAGCTTTGTAAGGAGGAAGTGCTAAAGGGCTTCCCTCATGCCCTAGGTGGGGGTCGCCTGAAAAGGGTACCTTGCCTTCTTGTGAACTGGCAGGAAAGTTAACTAGCAGGGATGTGAAGGCTGTTTCCTGACATCAGTAGTCCCTTCTCTGGACATTCTACTGTATCCTGGTGAGCTCTTGGCATCCCCTATGATGTCATCAGTGTTGTAGAGAGACCAGCCGCTCTTGGTGCATTCCTTTAGTACCTACTGGGTTCATACTTAGACAAGCTGGCAAGACTGAGCAGGTTTCCTGGGAGAGAGAATGGAAAGCCTAGAGAGACCCGAGAGAAAGAGGCAGAGAAGGCTGGCCTTTACAGCAAGAAACAAATGTTCCTGGGCAGGGATGGAGAGCTTCTTGGAGGCTTGAGCTGCACTTTTCAGTAATGGGGTACAGGAACTGGAGCCTCTGGGAAGCAACCAGACTTTCCTGCTGGAAAGTCAACGATTCCAGAACATTAGTTTGTCCATCTCAAAAGCCATTAGCTGGCAAGGCCAAAAGTATTATGTTGAAAACGATTAGCGTTTACTCTTACTGAGGGATGGGGGGAGTGGGGGGCAAAGGGAGACCAGCAGGATACAGGGAGGTGTCCCAAGTTTAGGGCAGGATGTCACCGCATTTAGCCCTTAGTATATTCCTTTAGGTACAGTGTCTCTGACATTAGTGACAGGGCAAGAAAAGTACTTCTGGCCAAGACCTTATGGTCTCAGGCTGTACAGAAGAACTCCTCTGATCGCCTCTCCCTGGCATTGGCCCCTTAGCTTTCTGAATCAGCTGTTGTGGGTGTGGGTGGCAGGCAGCCGAATAACTGTCAGAGACAGTGGACCAGACAGAGACTGGATCCTTCATGTCAGTCCTGGGTGTTCTTGGCTGTCAGTGAGGAGACTTGGTGACTCTCGGGACCATGTTCTGCTCCTGCATGACTTTTCCATCCACAGTCATGGGACTGGAGTGACCAGGCAAGAGCTCTGAGCATCTCCACAGCACCTGAGTGCTTGTAGACTGTGCCCCTTTTTTTTCCTGGCTTCTGAAACCACAGACTTGAGGGCTCTGAAGTCCAAGTGCCCTCTGTGCAGTTGTTAATAAGTATGGAGAGTCCATCTGTTTGGTAGTCATAACCTTGTGTAGGGAGGCAGAGGAAACACCTGGATACTCTGATACTCTGCTCTCTACTGAAGGATGGGAGAGCTGAGATCCACACAGGAGGCATCTCAAGCCTGAGCTGAAATCTTTGGGGTGTCACTGTGTTGCAGGCATGCTCCTTTCTGTTTGGAAATCAGGGTGGTCTGTCCATCCTCTATGCGTGGTTACTGTGCAAATTCATTTGTGTTGATCTATCTATACAGAGCATTGGGGAATTCCTATACCCCAATCCTTCTCACCTAGATACCCCAATCCTTCTCACCAAGAAGCAAGTGAAGGAGAAGGTGGAGAGGCTGACCACACAGCTTCAGCTGATGATCAGTGAGAGAAATGAGCTCCCAGTCTTGGACAATATGTATTCATTGTCTCAAACTCCACGGTGACTGTCTTGGGTCCAGAGTTTTTACACTCACCTTCTAAAGTCTTAGATTCTAGGAGACTTCTACCTCCAGGGTGTCCCTTTGTCCAACATCATCTCTCTAAATGCTTCCCAGGGGCAGAACCCCAAACCTGGACAGGAGTAAGATGGGAACACAGACGATTCTGCTTCTTCCAAATGAAAACCGGAGCCTGTGGTCCAAGTCACACAATTCAGGGAGTGAGGCAGTAGTGTGTGAGTTCCCAGCATACATTTGGAAAGGCCTTGACAGGTGGTGGCTTGTGTAAGGTACTAACTAGCTGCTGCTGTGAGTTTGTGATGAGTTTTTATACTGCCTGATTGTGTGCGGGGAGGAGAACCTGCAGGGCTCCTGGGTAGAACTGCACTTCAGCGATGGGAATGGGAGCAGCGTTCCAGCCTCTGTCTCTATTTATAATGGTGACGTGGAGAAAATACTGTTGGATGCCCAGCATGAATCTGGACGAAGTAGCTCCAAGAGTTCTCACTGTGACAGCCCACCTCGCTCCCGACACAAGATACTAAGAGAGCTGAAATAGACATCCACAGCTTTGGCGAGAAAAACAGCACTCTGAGGAAGATTATATTGAGAGAAGAGATGTTCAAAGTATTTTGAAGAATAACTCAGATTGGATATGGGATTGGTCAAGTCGGCCAGAAAACAGTCCCCCCAAGGAATTCCTTTTTAAATACCCGAAGCACACAGCTACTCTCAGCATGAGAAACACAAGCATTATGAAGAAAGGGGGCACTTTCTCAGCAGACTTTCTGAAGGGTTTCCTTCCATCTCTGTTACTGTGTCTGCTGGCCATTGGCTTGGGGATCTACATGGGAAGGCGTCTGACAACTTCCATTAGCACCTTCTGATGAAGATTTGGATCTGACTTCTGTTCACACAGTGAGGATTCATGTCTGAGCTGTGACAGCTAATTGAAGAGCTGGCATGATCCTTGGGTGTCTGCACTATGTGTGTTTATTTGTTCTGTAAATGCGGTGTTCCTGACTTAGTGAGACTGAATAGACTCTTATCATGACCTATAATTAAACCTATGGGATCAATTAATAAGCATGTCAGACTGATGCCTATTGTAGCATTTACTAGTAAATTTCTTTGAATATTAGATATAAATAGTATAAATAATTTTAATAGAGTAGCAATGGTGTATTTAAAAATGATCTGTAATCGTAATCCAGTTAAGACACTTTACACTTCAAAAGAATGAGAAAGTGATATTAAAATCATTAAAGGGTTTTCCCCCAAGAAATATTGTGACATAATCCTATTTCATAGTAGAACATTAAAGGGTGCGGGTTATCTGTAAAGGCCTCTAACTTGGTGAATTAAGTAGCAAGTAGAAGCTAAGATTACCCACAAACCCCACTTTGCAGTCCCCCTCTTCAGGAAGAGGATTCTATCCTTGCTGTCCACCATTACCGTGTGCGGTCAGTTTTGTTACAGGCACCTTTATCACTCTGCCGGATTAAACTCCACTGTTTGTACTTAAATTTTGTGTGCTTTTAAAATCAGTTGTATTATAGGCAAATCTGTTTACTTTAAAAGACTGGAAATGAAAAGCAAAATCTTTGCCAAACCTTTGGAGAATACTGTATTTGCGTATGCATTAATCAGTATCCAAAGCTTCTGTTAAATCGGGCGGCCTCCCAGTCTTCTCTTTTCTATAGCATGGTTTTAAAGCCTGCCTCCTTGACACTCTGTGTATATTCTGTTGTATTTGTTTCACTGTCCCACACTTAATTCAAGTGTGCTAAAATAAAAGTAACATTTTAACAGTACAAAACAAAACAAAACAAACAAAAACCAAGAACCAGGATGTAGGTTCCCAGCTGTAGTCCTAAGGAAAACCCAGCTGGTTCTGTTTAATGCTAGAGCCCACTAGAGCGCACTCAGGGCCTCTGCTCTCAGGCACACAGCTCAGAGACCGCTCCAGCATCACAGGCTCTGTCTTGCATGTTGCCAGGGTGCAAGGTGCCTTCTGGGCAGGAGGACTGAGCTTGCCTTGTGACCTTGTTCAGGTGCCTAGATTGTATCTATTAAATGATGTGGTCAGTGAGCAACTAATCAGGAACAATGTGTTTACCTCTCCTATGCTGTTGGTGATGCTATTAATACACTTTTTTTTTTTCAAATCAAGTCCGTGGACTGTAGGAAAAAGACTTGTTCTGTCTAAAAGAACAGGGAACATACAGTACTCAGATACATTCCTGACACTTGTTAAAGACTGGAACAATTTCAAGGTCCAGAGACTTATAACCCTCATTCCTTGTGGGTAAAAACACAGACTTCTCTCAAAGGATCAGTGTTGACTCTCTTGCACGATGTTGATTTTGGAGGTCACAGATCGACTGGTGTTGTGTTTTGTAAAAAGATAAGGGAGAGAAGGAATATGTTTGGTGGATGTGCAGTAAGGTGTAGGGGAAGGGGGTACCACTGTGGGCCCATGCTGAGGCATCCCTTCCCCCTGAGGGACCAGCCACACGATGGTATAGTATTGAATAGAGTTTATTCAGGGTATGGGGAGGGGAGTTGAGGGAGTAGGGACAGAGAAAGGGAGAAAGGTGGAGAGAGGGAGAGCAAAGGAGTAGAGGCCAGCCATGAGCATGTGGAGAGAGAGTGGGGAGGGGAATGGGAAGGGGGAGCAGGAGGGAGAGGACAGAGCAAGAGCCAGAGAGAGAGAGAGAGAGAGAGAGAGAGAGAGAGAGAGAAGGGAGGGGGCAAGCAGTCCCTTTTATAGTGAGTCAGACATACCTGGTAACTGTGTTGCCAGGTAACTGTGGGGCAGAGCGTAGACTAAAATGCCAACAACTGCTACAAGGCAGGACCCCATCAGGCCAGTGCCCTAACTGCCTTCTTCCTGTAGGGCAGAAAACAACAAGAGCTGGAAGAAGCTATGGCCCAGTGTGAAAGCCTCTGTGGACAGAGCTGCAGCAGCAAGAGCATTGAGTGTCACAGCCAAGCAGCTACCATTGCAGCCCAGCCCAGCAACCATGGCTATGTTGGGGTGGGTTTGCTTGCTTGATTCTGGTTTCTTTTGGGTGAATAGGCCCTGATATTGTCTAGCCTGTGACCCAGCAAGACTGCTTCTGGGTCTGATTGGCTTTCCTTCCCTGACAGCACCTGACAGAACTGAGGAGGTGAAGGAAGCCACAGACAAAGGGAATCCCTGACATTCTCCACTCTCGGATCAAAGCCTCCTTAGAACAAGACATGTCCTTGTAGCTATAAACTCACCAGCGAGGCAAATAGCAGCCTTGCTGCAGGTGGTC
Source organism: Tokudaia tokunoshimensis (assembly GCA_036184795.1). Lineage (NCBI taxonomy): Eukaryota > Metazoa > Chordata > Mammalia > Rodentia > Muridae > Tokudaia > Tokudaia tokunoshimensis. The sequence goes on from BTHU01000011.1 coordinate 86,349,171, forward strand.
CGTTCTGGTTCTGATCCATGTGCCTGTTAACTCACTGGTTTTGGAAAAAAAGAAAGGAAGAAAAAAAAGCTTGAGATGAAGAAGAAGAGAAGAGGAGGAGGAGGAGAAGAAGAAGAAGAAGAAGAAGAAGAAGAAGAAGAAGAAGAAGAAGAAGAAAAGAGGAGAAGAAGAAAACAAAACTCCACCCAGAAATACTCACTACTTAGAACTTTGACATCCACCGGCAAGTGGTCCCAGTTGGGGACACAGGATGCAGGGAGGATGCATTTCTGCTCATAGTTACTTTGTCAGCTCATTGCTGAGAGCTTTTGTAAGCTGTTGGAGCCCTCAACCCTTCATATGCAGTGGGAAACCTGTAAAGGGAGCCTACGTTGCAGCCACACTGCTAAAACTACACCAAACCCTTCATCTCCTCATCCCAGTGCAGGGCTGAAGCTGCTGCATACCATGCACATGTGAGTCTGAAGTTAATGCTCTACAGGGAGATCGCAGTTCCTTGCAAGTCATGTTAGTCATGTTCTTCCATAAGGAAATTGACTGAGATTTCTCCAGTTTTACAGCGTGGAGTGAAATCCTGAAAAGGGATTTAGAATGTCAGAGTGATCTTTGACGTCTTTGATGCTCCTCAAGTGCTTTTCTGGTCTTGAATAAATATACATACATGTCAGCTCAAAGATCATATAGTGGCCAACAATTTTAGCATCAGCCTTAGCAAAGGCTTGACCTACAAAGCCCTGAACTGGCATCTCTACACTTGTGTTGAAAAGGTTGTTACAGTCAGTGGCTGCTTTCCTACTGTGTGTCCACAACCAGCCTCAGGGCCACACAATCTGCGTCAGGACTGCTGCTGAGCCAGACTTTTTTGTTTGTTGGTTGGTTGGTTTGTGTTTTGTGTGTTTGAGGTTTTGGCTTTCTTTGTACTGCTTGGAGGTTTTGTTATATTTGGATCCTTCTTTGCTATTTTGTAAGGTTATATACTGAATGCCCCTTTAAAGCTCCTTTGAGTCAAATGACTGTTTCTATGAATTAAAAACAACAACACAAAAAAAAAACCAACCCACAATATCCAACTACTAACTCTGAAGCCAGCTTTTTAAATCAGGTGTGCTGTTATACAGCTGTAACCCCAGAACTCACAGATGAGATGGATATCTCCAAGTTCTCGGCGGCTTGGGTACATAGTGGCCTGCTCCACGGATAGTCTCTTCATGACGTCATGTCACATATTCAGCTATTCCTAAAACGTGATACTCTGTATGCACATATTCCAGAAATGATCGTGGATGTCAAATTATTGAGAAATACACCTGTATTTTCTGATGCCTCTCAGGAAATGAGAACATTCGTTAAGGGAATGTAAAGAACTCAGGAGATCCCAGAGCTCTCTGCCTCTGGCTTCCTTGAAAAACAGAATCTGTCAAAACCGCAATGCAGGGATTATAACCTTCTAAGATTTGAGGTCACAGTGTTTTTAATGAACTGTTAGCACCAACTATGAAATTCATACATATTTTTTGAGATTAATTTATATTTACATGTACAGATATTTTGGCTCCTGTCAATGAATCACATGGGTGCAGTTCCCAAAGAGACCAGAAGAGGGCAATGGATTCCACCTAGAACTGGAGTTACAGAGGATTGTCCAGTTCTCTGGATCCTCTGGAAGAGCAACAAATCTTAATGGATGAGCCGTCTCTCCAGCCCCTGCTCTTGGCTTTTGTCCTTCCCTCTTTCCTCCCTTGTATACTGTGTTAGTCAGACTGGATGACCCCAAGACAAAGAAAGGTGTTTGTGGAGACCCATAGGAACTGGTACGTGAGGTAGGCATGGGAGATTGCCTTGGGCTGCCAGGCATCAATGCAGGGCACTCTTGAGTTCAGGATCATGCCTCAGCGTCTCTCTCTCTCTCTCTCTCTCTCTCTCTCTCTCTCTCTCTCTCTCAAGATTATTTATTTTATGTATGTGAGTACACTGTAACTGTCTTCAGATACACCAGAAGAGGGCATCAGATCTCATTACAGATGGTTGTGAGCCACCATGTGGTTGCTGGGATTTGAACTCAGGACCTCTGGAAGAGCAGTCATTGCTCTTAAGCTCTGAGCCATCTCTCCAGCCCCCTTGGCACCTCTTATCGTCAGGGTTGGAGAAGTTCTGTCCTCTTTCATCTAGGATAACAATATACAGATTCTGCCCGTCATCGGAAACGCAGAATTGAGAGGACCTCCTCGGGGTGGAGGTGCGGAAGGATTCCATGTTGATGCACCAGCTGGGCAGTGTTAGAGGAAGCTGCAGACTAGCCTGAGTGGGTGGAGCCTGCAGCGGAGGCCACGTGGCTCTGGAGGAGAGCTTGTCTGTTCCAGGCTAGGAAGGGAGAGGGGTGACCGATGCTGCTCTCTTACCACAGCAGATTTCGGAGTGTAGGAGGAAGTGCTCCTTCTACATGGTTGATTTACTCTTGTGAGGCTCTCCTGGAATGGGATCTGACTTCTGAGCCTGGCAGTGAGCCCCAGTGTTGATGTGTGAATAAAGTAATCCTGTGCATGTAAACCAAGCGCTCTGCAGCTCACAGGGAGGGGGATATTCAGCTCATCTCGGACATCATTCGCCTGCTCTTTCTGTGCTAGACTTACCTGTAGATGTACTGCAAACTAGCTGTGACTTCATTCATACTAAATTACCAATCACCACCATGTGGCAGGGGCCTCTTGTCCATCTTTCTGTTATCTGGAAGGATCTGGGGCAAGCCATGCCTTACTTCCATGTGGGTCCTCATCACAGCTCTTGGCTGTTTTGATAAATGCTAAAAGATTGGTAGATTAACTTTTCTTTTTTTCCTTGCATTTATGCAGATATAAAACAGTTTAATTTCAGCCTATCTCGGGCTACACTGTCCTGAGTGTGCTATGTGGCCTGGGGCCCTTCTTCTCTTTCAGAGAAACATCCCCAGTCTTGAAAGCATTCTGTCCACCACTCTCAAGGAGCAGTATGGTGGCTGAACAGACAGCTCCGTCTGTTGTTGAAGTCAGCTTTGCTGTAATTGTAACACATGAACCGAGGTATGGCCAGGTCTGTAACTCGGAGACAGAATACTCGCCAAGCATGTGCAATGTCCTAGGTTTAATCTTCGTACATCTGGGTGGAAGGGGACAGAAAGTTCATCCTGTTACATTCTAGAGAGTAGCATACAGAGAAGCAGGTGGTTTCATAGAAACCTTTTAAATCCTCCAACTTCCATTTCTTGCAAACGTGTAATTTTGAGATGAAAATTTCCAATAAAGGACAGATACATACACAGACCAAAAATATAGATTCGTAGCTTAATAAATTCTAGGCTTTCTGGGGTCGACTGGCAAGATGGATAAGCAGTTAATGATGTTGGCAAGTCTGCAGACCTGAGTTTTTCTCCCCCTGGGACACACATGAAGGAAGAAAAAAATCTGCTGCAAACCGTACCCTGAGCTTCATGGGGTGTTTATATATGTGGTAGGTCTTGTCCCAGAGAAACCAAGACATCTGGTTTCCAATTCCTCACTTATGCTAGAATCAATCCAACTGGTACACTCATGTAAATATATGAATCACAGTGTGTTCCACTTGATTGATTTGGTACATTTGTTATTTTACTTTTGATACAGAGAAGCTATAGACACAAAGAAGACCACCACCACACATTCACCTGAAAAACAAGTTAAGGGAACTTTAACTGCGCTGAGACCATTGTTAGGCCCAAATGGCTCTAAAATGTCTTCTATAGATGCCTGTCTGGTTTTTTACTGTCTACCTTGGACTGTCTTGGAGAACCCGTGCCTTGTCATGAAAGTCCGCCAGTCCCTATGGCTTGCTGATGTCTCACTGGAGCTTAGAGTGAGGATTAGGTGGCCCGGGTGACAGGTAGTGGCCCGGGTCACCTGCACCGCCTTCTGCTGCCACCCACATTTTCTGAGCTGTGAATAGTCGATTCCACCATCCAGAGTTCAGGAATACCCAGCATTGGCACTCCTGGGTGAGATCCCTGGGTTGGACATGGCAGGAGGAGAGAATCAATTCCTGCAAGGTGTCCACTGCCCCAAGCACAAGCTATGGCAACAGCATGCCCTTCTGTAAGTATACAGACACATTCAACAGCAAAATGAAATCATATTTTAATTTTAGGCAATATCAAGTGACATAGACATTCACGGCCAAATGACAGAGGAAATGCAAGGTTCTTTCCAGATTTAGGACAGAAGTTAGATGCAAGAAGGAGCGGCTGCCAGTATGCTGCTAGGTAGGGGATTGTACTGGCTGGTTTTGTGTGTCAACTAGACACAGGCTGGAGTTATCACAGAGAAAAGCTTCAGTTGGGGAAGTGCCTCCATGAGATCCAGCTGTGGGGCATTTTCTCAATAGTGATCAAAGTGGGAAGGGCCCTGTGGGTGGTTCCATCTCTGGGCTGGTAGTCCTAGGTTCTATAAGAAAGCAAGCTGAGCCGGGCGGTGGTGGCGCACGCCTTTAATCCCAGCACTTGGGAGGCAGAGGCAGGAGGATTTCTGAGTTCGAGGCCAGCCTGGTCTACAAAGTGAGTTCCAGGACAGCCAGGGCTACACAGAGAAACCCTGTCTCGAAAAAACCAAAAAAAAAAAAAAAAAAAAGAAAGCAAGCTGAGCAAGCCAGGGGAAGCAAGCCAGTAAGGAACATCCCTCCATGGCCTCTGCATCAGCTCCTGCTTCCTGACCTGCTTGAGTTCAGTCCTGACCTCCTTTAGTGATGAACAGCAATGTGGAAGTGTAAGCTAAATAAGCCCTTTCCTCCCCAACTTGCTTCTTGGTCATGATGCTTGTGCAGGAATAGAAACCCTGACTAAGACAGGGATGTAGTGGCTTGGATATTCTGTGTGCGTTATAATATACATACCCTGAAATCACTCTCTGATGTCTTCTGAATGGACAGAGAATGGAAGTGAGGGAGCATAGTCACTGTCGTGACAACAGAGGAGACTGAATGTCTGTCTCTGCTCCCTTCCCTGCTGGCTGTGGCACATTCCACTACCATTTAACACTTACTGCATTCTATTGGATTATTCTTAACTGTTATCAAATCTGTCTCTGTCTTCCCTTAATGTGTTTACTTAGATGACAACTACGGAAGGTCCCTAAAGTATTAGCAGTTGGGAACAGCACTGAAAGAAAAGTCCAATAAAGATAAGATGCCAGGCATAGTCATGTGGTGACATGCCACTGATTCCAGCACCTTGGCAGACATAGCCGAAGGAACAGGAGTCTGAGGAAAGCCTGGGTTACTGAGACCTGATCTAAAACGTTAATGTAAATAAAAATAAAGAGGATCCTGTCTTCACGGTGGTGAGAGGGTTGGTAGAACAATCTGTAAAAAACATGGCCTGCCTTAGCCCTGCGTGCTCTCAGAACCTGACTCCCAGATGTAGCAGTTGGAGAGCTGACAGTGTCTTCTGTTTGGTAGACCAACCTGGATTTCCTGTAGTAGGTAAACTGCTCTCTTACCACCCTACATGGCCAAGGCCAGAGACAACTGCTGGGCCTAGGAACATGAAGGCCTTGGTTGAAGTCAGGGGACACCGTCTTAGCTTAAATGGGAGCAGTATTGGGGATCTTTGACAATTCCTAGAGGGGACTTCATGGGATCCTGGCTGACCGAATTCTTACTGGTAACTTGAACAGTGGGCAGAAGCAGGTTTATTATGCTAGTGGGGCTGGCCAGAGGGTCAAGGCCAAAGCTCAGGAATCTGAATATCAACAAGACCCTCTAATGCGGATTGGGTCCTAATGCAGTGACCCAATCCCAGACAAAAATAATACTCATTACTACTTTATAAATATAATATTGCTTCTGTTATGAATTTTAAAGTAAATGTCTGATACGCAGATAGTCTTGGGTGACTCTGTGAAAGTCTTTGACCCACAAAGGAATTGGGACCCCCCCCCATTTGAGACCACTGCTCTAGTGGCACAGGCACGATCTAGAGATACATCTGCTCTGTGCTGAAGGCTGGTGTGTCCCACTGCTTAGCAATCCCAAGTTTCTGATACCAAAAATGGATCCAGAGTCGATCAGTGGGAAACTCTCATTTTTCTGAAATGTAAATGAACATTTCCATTCTGGAGAACCCAAAGGTCTGTTTGCCTATTCCTGGGGAAACATTCTTGTAAGGGTCAATGATTAATGAGGAGCTCAACTTGGGATTTGAAGATTTTGTGGCTCAAACTAGTGTGTGTGTGTATGTGTGTGTGTGTGTGTGTGTGTATGTGTAGAGAGAGAATATGTATGTGTGTATGTATGTATGTTTCAATCTGGTTTGATTTTTCCTGTTATGACAGATAAAACCAGGGCCTTGAGCATGCTAGACAGCATCTCTGTCCTGGGATAGAATTGTAATCCTCTTCCCCTTAGCCACATTAGTTGACTTCTCCTTAGCCACATTGGTTGACTTCTCCTTAGCCACATTAGTTGACTTCCCCATGACTCACTTTGCCAATTTCTTCAGTGGACAGGCTAAAGGTGCGTGCATCAGAGTGTGACTCTGTGGGCTTTGAGTCGATGTTTGAGAGTGAAGCTTGGGTTCTGTTGTAGGTCAAGTTCTCAGGCTTTTTTCCTTTTCTCTAAGATGGTCCCAAGATGGAGTAGATTTGGCTTCTCTCTTGTTTTCGAGAATGCCAATAATTTGTTAACTGGGCAGAATCTGGTGTCCAGAGCACAGGTTGGCTGTGTTGATTAGTGTTTGAATTTTTAGAAAGTCATTCAAGTCAGAACTGGATATACTTTAAAAAAAATAAAAAGAAAAAAAGTGGTCTTATCTTTTCAACAGCTATGATGTTTATGAAAGATAAAATGTTAAACTAGTTAGCAGTATTGATCACTGTATCCGTAGACATTTCATCTCATTGGTGGCATCAATCCTTGCCTGAACAGCCCTGGTTAATGTTTCTTCTGCTTGGTTTGTGGCTATTCTCTGTAAGTGCTTAGTGATTCAGTCAGCTTCTCAAGAGACATGAGACAGAGGAAATACAGTTATATCACATTGCTTTAGGGGTAAATGCTAATTTACCAATTCTTGCAGAACAAATAAGATCAAGTGAAAAATGTAGACCATCAACTCTGAACATGCAGGTGAATGGAGGTCTGCCTGTCCCCACCAGGATGGTCAGAAGAGTCCTCAGGACCAGTGTTGAGGGGATGCAGTTCCCTGTGGAAACAGAACATGATACTGGTTGTCAGAGAGGAAAGGTTATTTCTGGAGAGGGGTAGGAGGAGGTGCGAGTCACAGAGAGTTGTTCCCCGAGGAGCAGAATGTGTCAAGAATGTGTCAGAAAACATTTTGTAAATCTTGGCCTGGGTGGAATGGCACCTGGGGGTCTTTTGAAACTAGTAAGCCTCAGAGATGGATCAGTGAAGTCCTTTATGCAGCAGGCCTCCCTGAAGTCAGTTCTAGTAAAGTCCTTAGGGCTGACAGTAGCACTGCACACAGTCCCCGATCCTTCCTTGTGAGTTGATCCTTTGCCCTTGTAGCATCCAGTTCTCCCAGCACAGCTAGATGAGGAGCGAAATGTGGACTTTACTCCCTGCTGAAAGAATTGAGAAAACCCTCCTAGGAAAGGTGCAGAGTGCCTTTTGAAAACAGGAAAATGGGTTCCTCTCAGCAGTGTTGAGGAAGTGGTAGTGCAACTGCCCTGGATGTCCCCTGCAGCAGAAGTTGTGTGCCTCGCTGGAGAGTGAGTATGCAGGCCAGGGATGGGAGAGCAGGCATGAGAGTGGAGGCTAATGCTTTGCTTTTTCCATGGCAGACCTCAGAGTATAAGGAGGATGAGTTTCTTCCTGATGACTGTTATTGGTGTCAAGCTCTCCCTGGAACAGATAGGACTTCTGAGACTGGAGGTGAGTCATTCAATATAAACATTCAAGAAAAGATACTATGTGTCCATAGACAGGTGCTGACAAAGCAGGGATTTGAAATCTCAACAGTCAGAGCAGCAGATGTGGGCTGGTTCTGCATGTTGTTCACCTGTTTGAAAGGTCACCTCCTTCTGGGTTGACTGCAATGGAGATAAGACGTGGCCATCTGAAGATGCACGAGAAACTGAGATTCACTGTGATCTACATTTGTCCATTTATCACCACAGGGTGTTAGGACATTTGATCTCTTTGTCTGTCTTCATGTCCTGTAGGAGGAGCCTGTAGCCGCTCTGTTCACTCACCTGTGGGTCCTCAGTACAGCCCTGGGCTGGTTTGGTAGTGTGTTCTAGTGGTGGAGGTAGAAAACAGTTGAACAACAACAACTTTTCTAGGAATCAAATGAGGTGGGCAGGGCTTGCAGACTGATGACTGCCACCTTCCTCTGGCCCTTGATTACCCTACCTTAGCCTTGGAAAACTCCAGAAAGTCACACACATATGCCACATTCTTGTGATTCCCTTAGGACAGCCAAGTCCCTCTGTTTTCATAGTTGTTATTTTTTTAATGACCCAGTGGCTCACTTTAGGGCTGCAGCAGGAGGGATGGGTCATTTACAGGATCATGGGCGCCTTACCAGTGTTTGTACCATTGCAGGAGATGTCTGTCCCTGCCCCCATCAGCCATTAACTGGCATCAGTTCTCTTGCTGCATGAGTCCATCCTGCACATGATACGATGCTGACAGAACCGGTCTTGTGCAGGTTTGGCATGATGCTACCTTGGCTGGAAGTACCTAAACTATTTCTAGTATTCTCTTCTTGAGCACAGTCAAGGAGAAACGTTCTCCTTTTAACACCCAGATTTCTAATTCTTTGTGGCACAGAATCTTGATACAAGTAAAACGCTCCATTCCTCCATAGCCCATTGCCTCATGGCTCTGAGACTGCACTGATAACCATCTTCCTTTACTATATATAGCAGCTTGGCTGGTTTTGTTTGTTCTGGTGTTATGATATCTGCTGCTGTCACTTGGAACATCTGGGAGTGGCTTTGTCCCCTTCTGACCATCTCCCTTGGCACAGGATGCAGTCCTGGGTATTAAAAGTTTGGCCTGGACAAGAAGGAGAATGGGTTGATCCTTTGATAAGACAGCTGACTGTCTTTGTGATAGTGCCCACTGTGAGCAAAAAGACCTCTGATGTTATGGGTTTGCAGTGCCAAAGGCCTATTGCTTAAAGAACCCATGAATATTTTGTCTCCAAAGCTCTAAGGTACCTACCTCCCCCATTTGTGTGTTACTTTCAGAACAGACATTTTGTGTCAAAAAAGAAAAGTTGGATGCTGAGTCAATGGGAACCTTTGTAGCCCAGGAAGCTGCACTTGGCTACATTGACTAACACTAAGGTTGACAAGAGAAGCCACCAGGTAGCAGCAGGACGGACTATGTCCTGCCACATGGTAAGATATGTAGCAAGAGGTTTAAGGGCCAAGTACCAAGAAAATGTGGAGACACTTGTGCAATGGAGAGATAAAGAACTGAATGGAAGCCCGACTAACAGGGCACACCTTTAACCCCAGCACTCAGGAGGCAGAGACAGGCAGAGCGATACATTCAAGGCTGTTCTACACAGCAAGTGCCAGACAACCCAAGGCTACAGAGTGAGGCCCTGTCTTGACAACACAACCTCTACCACGGCCACAACATAACCTACAGATTAAAGGTGAACAGAAACTAGGGTGAGGAGGCTTAGCATGGGAGAAGCCCTGACACAAGTCACAGCAGAACTGCCGGCCTAGGACTGAGACCAACACCCACCTCTGGCACAGGACACTGGGTCCTTGCTCAAGCTCTGCAGCACCGACTTCCCCAGGCTTCTCCACCACTGACACCTTCTCAGCCTTGGCACACCTTCTGCCCCTACTCTGCTTGGAAGTGTGCCAGCATCTAGGCCTGAAGCACACTAGGTCAACATGCGCTCTCACTGAACCTTGGAATTAGCTTGGTCTTTGCCTCTTTGGTTCCATTGCGGTCTGTGTCTCTTACTTAGAACCTCTTGGTTTCTTGCTTGCTTCCTGGACATTCAAAGCCCTAGCACAATCAATACTTTGAGCTTCTAAGAGGTGGACAGAAGTCAGGAGAGGGATCTGCACACATCCCTACTAAGGGGTGGCAGCCTGCCTCTGAGGGCTCTCATAGGGAAATTGGTGACCCTGACCCTGCACTTCCAGCCTGGTTGTTTTGTCTTCTAGACACTAGGCTAAGGAAGGTTCCATATGATCACAGGCAGGGAGGGTTCCTGCTGCCTAAGCAGTTTCTCAAATACTGAATCTGTCTCTGCTTTGGACTCCTGTGGGAGAAAACTGAGCTGAATTAGCCTGCAGTGACCAGCTGGGCTGACACACTCTGCCCTTCCAGAAACATGGCTGCTTGTCCATCAACCTAGTATGCATGGAAAGAAAGTGATGGAAGGAATTCATCCAGGTGACACGTGGTAGAGCTGGGCCTCCTCTCCCGAGGCTGCAATCCCAGATCAGTAACGTTCCCTCCACTCTGTGAATCCAGCTCTCTGGCCTAGGTCTGGCTGGTTCCAGGGGTGTCCTGGGATATTATCATGGGAATCTCAATGAAGACTGAAATTGAGCTCCTTAACATGTTGTACAAGCCAGCAGGGACCCAACAACCAAGAGGACCCTGGTTTCACAGATGTATTCCATATGGCCTTTATCACATAGTTCACTGAAGGAGGGCAGCACTCCTGACCTTGTCCTCCTGTCCTGTCTGGTGCTGAGTGGAATGAGTCTTTGTCCCCTAGACAGATTCCTGCAGGACCTTGCTGATTCCACAGTAAGACAAGACCCATGGCTTCAGCAGGAACTCCCTGGATGGGGAACTTGGAGTCTGTTACCCGCACTGAGGGGCCTCAACAGCGCTACTTGGACTCTCAGCACACATTCCACCTCACTCTGTTTCTACAGAGGATCCTAAGGTGTCCCCACACCTGCCTGTGACCCACAGAAGCCAGGATACAGTCCTGCTTTCCCGTTGCTCAGTTGTGCTGGACTCTCCACTGACATAGTCATGGAAATACAGTGCTGTTATTCCTTTACTCAATTTGGGAGATTTGCAGTGTTTGTTGTTATCTCACATTGAAACCAGAGGCTGTAGGATCAGAAGAACCTGCCTCAAGCATGCTGGGAAAGCACCTGGGAATGTGAGGGCCTGGTGATTCTAGTGCAGAGCCCTGTCATACTCTGTGATGTCACAGTGCAGTGGTGACAACCGCTCTTGGTGTATTTGTTCAGTGCCATGGACATGCTGGCGACACTGAGCAGGTTCATTGGGAGAGAGAACGGAGACCTCAGAGACACCAGACAGGAGCAGAAGGATGCTGGCCTTCAGACTCAGGTAAAACAGCAAGAAGTACATGATCCTGGGAAGGTGCAGTGAGTTCTGGGCAAAAATTGGGAGCTTCCTGGAGGAGGCAGGCTGGATCTGGGCTTTCCAGAAATGGGAATCAGGAGCTGGATCCTCTGAGAAGCAACTGGGCTTCCCTACTTGCCATAGTTCCTGAAAGTCAAGTTATCCAAAACATGAGTCATTTATCTCAGAAGTCAAGAGCGAGGAAGGGCACAGCTGTTTGCTGTACCCTTACATGGCTGCTTTGTCTACAGCCATGTGCAGGGTTGTAGACACGGGATGTAGATGTCCAAAACGGGAATCTGGGCATCTACAGCGTGTGAGCTCTTATGGACTTGGCCTTTTTCTCCCAGCTTCTGAAAATACATTATCTAGTGTTCTGAAGCCATGTTGTACAAGAGGCATCTTGCACAGCTGTGAATGTGCCTGAGCAGGCTGTGTCCTTGGTCTCTTGAAGCACGGCTAAGGGAGCCAGAGGAAGCAGTATCCACCTCTCTACAAACCTGTATGAACGTTGACCTCCACAGCCTGAGTTTTCAGAAGCCGCCAGGGCAGGTCTCATCTGTCAGGTGACTCCTGATCATACCTCACTGTGCTCAGGCTGGACTGTGAAGAAATATTATGTAGAGAAGGGGCTGTCCCTCAGCTGCTGCGTCTTCCGTGACAGGTCAAAGGGTCGAACAGCAGTCACAGGCAATCAATTCTTTGTTTTGTGGCAGGGGCTCAGCACATAGAGTTGTGCTGTCTCACACTTCATTGTTCACATCGGCAGTTCTCTCAAAGCACCAGGACACAATTGTTTCCCAGCCTCCTTCTCTAGTTCTGACCTCTGCAGCCATCCTCCACGCCTTGCCTTCTTGATTCACTTGTCTATCCTTCTTCATCCATATCTCCCTTGTATTGTTTCTATGCCTGTGTGCACACTTGTGTGTGTGTGTGTGTGTGCACAATTACTAGACTCATAAAGAAACCCCACTCCCAGCACAAACAACTGGCTGGAACAGTTCTTCCTCCACTAGAGCACTGCGATCCACCCACACTTGCTGATTGAGTTTTTATGTCAGTTTAGGGACACCTTGCTACTAAACTCCTGTGGGAGACTGTGTAGGCAAGATGTGAATCCTGGGTGGGTCAGTGTCAGAATGTTCTTCCCAATAGATGACCTTCTAGAAAGGGTTTCAAAAACCATGATAAGGAATGTATTTGAAAGCAAGGACATGAAGGAAACGTGACTGTGTTTATCTCTCTGGGAAAGGAAGAGAACTGGGAGGAGCATTATTTGATTTTCTTACATAAATAAGTTAAAACATAAGCCTGGCCTATTCCGTCACTGTAGTTGGATATATGCTCAAGGTAGCTTGAGCTCACCTCACGTTTTGCTGTGTAATAGTGAAGGTTCTCTAAAGTAACAACTTAAAGAAAGAATCTACTTTCCTTTTCTTGCTTTCTATATATATCTAATAAATATATATATTCATAAATATTTAAATGGATACATATGTAACAAATATATATGATATATATCATATATATAATTTATTAGGATTAATTTATTTGGCCAGTTGTGGTTCCACATGCCAATAAAATTTGCTGAAGAAACCAGAGGGCCAGCCTAGGCTACACATTTTAGGGCTTTGAGACAGCTTAGCCTTTAAAGGCTAGGCTCAAAACCAAAGATACAAGAATTTATTAGAATGGATAATAGGCTGTATAATCGAACAATGATTACTTATGGAAGGAAGGTCCAAGAATCTAGTTGTAGTTCAGTTCCTGAAGTGGCTGGGTGTCTCATCTGGTCTTCAGTATATGCCTGTAATTCAGAATGTTGAAGAAGTTGGCTCTAATAATAGTGAAGAATGGACGTTTTGAGGAGCACAGTGGCAGGCAGGAAAGGAGAGAGAGCTTCTTTCTTCTGTGTTCTTTATATATGCTGCTGGCACAAGGTGGGGCCCAGATTAAAGTTGGCTCTTCACTTCACTAAAGATAGATTAAAGGTTTATCTTCCCACCTCAAAGATACCAGGTTAGAATTGGATTGTCCCACTTCCACATGGTTTAATTAAGGAAAAGTCCCTCAGAGGTGTACCCAGTATTTGTGTTTTAGTAAATTCCAGAAGTAGGCAACTAGACAACCAAGACTTGCCATCATAGACTAGGTAAGTGATAAAAATAGGAAGTGTTTGTTTTCATTAGTCTTGATCTCAAAAGCCTTATGTTCCCTGCTATCCCACATGGGTCTTTGAATGGCCCTTGATAGGCAGAGTCTTAGCCTGACTTGTCACAGCAAAGGTCAGCAAAATGCATTGTTGTCTCAACCCTGGCCTCTAAAAGATCCTATTTCCAAACCAGGTTCATGTTCCCCTTTACTGGATTGGGGCATCAACATGGGAAAGGCACAGTCCAACCATCCCTCCTAGAGTACAGGGTTCAGGAAGGGCATGGGGGGCACATATAGGGTAGAGTTCGTTAGCTTTGTGGAGTATTTGCATTCCAGGCTGATCATGGGCAGCCTTTTCATCCACAGGGACTGTCACTAGAAGGGGAAGCTCTTATTAAATTTTGTGTGCTAGGGTTAGACTGTGTTGGAATAGCGGGCAGGGCTTTCTTCTGAGAAACTCAACTCCCTCTAGAGGGATGGGAGAACTGACACCCACAATGGAAAATTGAATCTGGACTCTCATAATGAGCTAGGACAAAGTCTCACCTGTCAGTTTACTGTCTGCACACCTGTCTGTGTGCCAGGTTTGGGCTGAGATGAAGTTCTGTGTGACCATGCCCTGTCCATTGCCTCTGGAATTGGGTATTCCTGAGATAGCTGACATCGTCTAGCATGTTCTGCTGGTGTGATACAGCTCCTGAAAGACACAGCACACACACCACTCACTTGTTCTGGGGTCCACCAAGTAGATGTTGGAAGCTACAGTCCAGACTTCTGGACAACTGTCAATCCAGGCTAAATATGCTCCAGATCTTTATTTCAAGGCTGTCAGTAAGTTTAAAAGGGTGAAGTGGGGTGCTGGTAAAGCTCTGGGGAGAAGGCACCTCAATAATCTGTTCCTTTTTTTGCCCTTTGGCTTTCTGTCTCATGTTCCAGTGGATATTGTATGTACAGCTGGCTGTGTCACATTTCCTTGTAAGGGTCTGTGATTCAGGAAGAATGATACCCCAGACTCAAATAGTATGCAACAGCAAAGAGTGTTTATTCTCCAGAGAATCTGAAGGCAGGGGTTTACCATACATCAGGATGGAAGACAGAGGTGTGGACTCTGCAGGGTCAGTTTAAAGCCTGTTAGGGGAGGAGTGGGCGGCTTTTACCTTTCTTTCTCTTGATTGGTTCACTCTATCTCTAGGAATATAGGTATCGTTGTGATTTGTTAAGGCTTTGTGGAATTTGGGTTACTTTTGCTGATTATACTTGGCTCAGTCTAGGTGGTGGGAAAGTTTTACAGCTCCTGACTTGCTGACCGTGAGGTTGGCTCAGGCTAGGTGATGGGACAGCTTCCTGATTGGGAGCCTGCGTGGGATGAGTTTTCCTGCAATTGATTTGTTTTGGACTTTTCCAGTTTTGAGAGACAGAAACTTAGGCCTAGTCTCCTAAACTGCAGTTCGCAGTCTGTTATGGAGTCACACGATTCAGCTGATTCAGTCCTTTCATCCTAATGGCATGTGCATTGTCAGGTGGCTCCTGATCAAGGAATTTGGCTTTTGTGTAGCTCTAGGTAAAGCAGCAGTGACATACCACACATTCTCCCCATGACAGGGACATGTTAGATTTTCCCATTTGAGAATGCTCTTACATAGATATGACTTCTCACTAGCCAGTCATCTTTCCTCAAACTGTGTTCAGGAATGGGCATGACTCCTCCTGTGAGTGTCTGCTCTTAGTGTCTGCGGGCTGCCCTGGGGAGCCCCAGTCCTTACTCTCTCCAGGCTGTCCTGTCAATAGTTGGTCACACCTTTGCTAACATCATGATGGCTGGGATGTGTTCTGCTGAAGCAGTTTGGGAAAGTTTCCTCATTGCCTATGGAACTCATCTTTGTTCTGACAGGACACCCACAGTCACCCACCACCTCCACACAGCCCTGTGGATCTACCCAAGGCTGATCACTTCAGGGCACTGACATTTCCTCCCCATCATCCTGACCTAACTTCCTGGAAGTTTGTATTTCTCATACTATTGAATGAAGGACATGAAGGGAAGAGTCATTCCTGGACTATGCCTGGCAAGTGAGTCTTCTGTGAAGTAGTGGAAGAATTTTCATGAAGCTCAGGAACCTCTGGCTTTGGAATGGGATGGAGGGGTGGGTCTCAGGGAAGTCTCCTGGAAAGGGCATCTTAGCTTCTGGTGATTAGGTAGGTAGGTAGGTAGGTAGGTAGGTAGGTGTGGGCTGGTGGAGGAGACCCTAACACTCAGTCCTCCTGACATTCTATTGTATCCTGGAGATTCCTTGGACTTCTCTGTGATGTCACCTGTGTTGTGGCAACAGCAACTGCCTTAAGTCTTCAGTCAGTGCCTATAGACTTTACCCTTTGAACATGTTGGAAGACTGAGGAGTCTAGTTGGCAGAGAGACTGGAGGGCCTAGAGACCAGAGAGCAGAAGGAAGCTGTCCTTCAATCTCAGTGTACAAGAGGAAGAAACAAATGGTTCTGGAAAAGGGACAGTGAGTCCTGGGAGGAAGGGAGGAAGGGAAAGATGAAGGGAGGGTAAGCTTGAGGGAGATGGAACTTGAGCTAGATCTTCCTGCAGTGGGGCTCAGCAGCTGTACTGGCTGGTTTTGTGTGTCAACTTGATACAGGCTGGAATTACCACAGAGAAAGGAGCTTCAGTTGAGAAAATGCCTCCACGAGATCCAGTTGTAAGGCATTTTCTCAATTAGTGATCAAGGGGGTATGGCCTAGCCCCTTATGGGTGGTACCATCCCTGGGCTGGTGGTCTTGGGTTCTTTAAGAAAGCAAGCTGAGCAAGCCGGGGGAAGCAAGCCAGTAAGGAACATCCCTCCATGGCCTCTGCATCAGCTCCTGCTTCCTGACCTGCTTGAGTTCCAGTCCTGACTTCCTTTAGTGATGAATAGCAATGTGGAAGTGTAATCTGAATAAACCCTTTCCTCCCCAACGTGCTTCTTGGTCACGATGTTTGTGCAGGAATGGAAACCCTGACTAAGACAGCAGCTGAGAGACTCTGGGAAGCAAAGGGCCTATCCTGCTTCTCTGGCTTCCTAGAGAGCAGACCCATGTCAAGGATTTCTGATGGGTCTTTTGGCAGAGTCAGGAATCTGCTGTTGCTGTTCTAGAAACCTCTTAATTTCATTCTGAGTGGAAAGAAGGCCAGCAGAAGGCACAGAGAAATTAAGGGTGTGTCTCTGTAAGGTTACAGTTTGTATGTACAAAGGTCTCAGATGTTCAGATACACATGTCAGGGTTTGGTGTTGGTAAGAAAAAGGGACTTCAGGACTTACCTCCATCACATCACATATGACCTGACATTGTCCACTAAATCTTCCTTACTGGGGCAGCTACTGCTCTCTGTGGCTAAGGGGACTACAGTAGGGAGTGAGGCACATGTATCCCCATGGTGGTTGGGGACAGGGACATGGCTTAGGGGCCCAGCTCGAGTTTTCCTCCCTGCTCTTTCCTGGCGTCCAGCATTCCCTCTCTGACTTCTTGGGACCCTGCATGGTTTCTTCTGACCTGTGCAATTCAACTTTGCAAGTTCTCTTGTGTTTAACTACCTACAGAGACTCCTCAGGAGGCATCATCCCAACCCTCCCTACTCACTGAGCAGGAGCAGCATATGAAGGTGGAGAGACTGATCCCTCAGCTACAGAAGATGTCCTGGGAGAGGGATGAGCTGTGTGGTTTCCTGGCCCATTATACAAACAAGGATTTGAACAACAGGGAGTCATTATGTCCAGCTCACCTTTGGCTATGTCTTCTCTACTGTGTCAAGCCCTGCTTTCCTTGGGGACAGGAGGCTGATTCTCAAGGGTGTCCTCATGTCCAAGCTAATTTTCCTGTGTGTGTGAGAGAGGCAGATCTTGAATCATGGGTAGGAGTGATTGGTGGACACAGGCTCCTTTACATCCTCGGAATGAGAGACAGAGCCTGTAGCCTAAATCACAGTCTGGGGATAAGGACCATAGTGTGTGAGCTCTCAACGTGCACTTTAAGATGCCTTGACTGGCATTGGCATGTGGGAGATGATAGCTCTGTGAGTTTATGATAACTCTTTGTATTTAACCAGCAGGTACTTGGGTCCTGGTTGCCTTGGCAACAGCAGCAGGCACCTTGCTCCATTTGGTTCATGTCAGTGTGTGACTGAAAGGCCTGGAGCTCATCACTGCTCCTCTCTGATCCTGTTCCTTATACTCTGAGACAATGTAACCTCCTTGCATTTCATGGGAATTCTAATTGTGAGTGTGTGTGTGTGTGTGTGTGTCTGTGTGTGGGTATCAGTGTCCCTCCAGATCCTGGAAGTACTGGGTCTTGTGTAGGCCATGAGGATCTGCCTGTCTCAGACTTTCCAGGTGACACCAGTGCTGAGGTCTGGGATCCCCACTGTGAGCTGCACTGCCTGTGGACCTTGTGATCACATTAGGGGGAACATTGAAATCAGCTGGACAGTATATAAACCACTCTTATTTTGGGTCCCTTCCCAAAAATACTGATTATGTGCTCTGGGCATTCCTGTGAAATAGAAACCCAGTATGGAGAATCTGTCTTGTGAAGAAGACAGGAGACACATCATCACAGTTTTATTGGGGTGGGGCGTAGGAGCTTGGTGGATACCAGTTACACAGAATCCTTCTTAAGAGAGCTAGTCTATTTCTGCAGGCCCACTGAAGCATCTCATGTAACCTTGTTCCCACCAATTATAATCTCTGTTTCTGCTGGCCTTGGCCAAGATAGCAAGTTTAAAAAGCACCAGGATGTCCCTGAGTATGTATGTATAGGTGCCAGAATGTGACACTCACTGATCTGTTCTAGTCCAGGACACAGCTTGAAATCATGTGACCTTGAGGCCTCTGTGCATGGTGTTCTTTGCTTCTGGAGCCACACCCAACTCCAGGCTGAATTTTGAGTTTGAGATGCAACAGAGGGAGTGTGGGCAGTGGACAGTGCCACCTGACAGAAAACCTGGTAAGGTTGAGCGGATTCAGAAACCCCAGCAATTCTCATAATTGAGAAGGTAGGCATTTAAATCTACTCCTGACCAGGTTCCTGTCCTGGAACATGTGACCACATATGTTCCTCACCTATGGAAAGGACTATGACAATCAGTCACCCTGGGGCAACTCTTGAAACTCCCCCACATGCGGATGAGGCATCCCTAACATCTTAGACTAAGCCAAAAGAAAGCATCTGCCATTAGACCCCAACCCAATACATACATACATACATACATACATACATATATATATATATATATATATATATATATATATATATATAACCTTAGCCACAAGGTATAAAGTGCACGAGTTATTTCACCAAAGACCATCTGAGAGTGCCTGTTGTATCTAGCTGTAGAAAAGCATTCGCTCCGGAAGCTTTTGCCACCGGAAGTTGCTGGAACCTACTGCAGCCACTTCCTGCTTGGTGGCTCCAACCTTGGCTCCTAGCCACACTCTGCATTGTTGGGTCTCCTGCCCTCTCTCAGGTGTATGACCTTCACCTGCTAATGTTTCCCAATACCAAGGCCAGATAAGCACAGGTTATGGCCACTTCCTGTTCTGGGAGGTTCATGGATCCCTTTTTGGTGTCAGGATTTTCAGAAGCACTTTGAGTCTTTCTGGAATTTGGCTGCTCTCTGGCTTTGGCCTGCCTCTAGGTGATGCTGGCATAGTCCCTGAGGACTCCGGTCCGAGGCTGTCTGTGGACAAGGGACCTCTCAGGGATGATGGTAGTTGGAGGGGGAGGCAGACAGAGGCTGGCTGGGCACCATTATTTCTCCTTGTGGTTCAGCACCCTCCACTCCCAGCTCCTGAGAGACTGGACTCAGCTGAAGGATGAAGTGAAAACATTGAGGCAGGAGAACAGAGAGCTGCAGAGGAGCAGAGTGTGGTGCGAGAGTCCTGTGAGGAGGCCATGAGAAGGTCTGTGAGGCAAGGGCAGAGCCGCGGCTCTCTGCACCTTGCCCAGCTCTTGGTTCACAGGGTAGAAGCCTGAGCAGCAGCTCCTCAGGCCTGTTTTCTGGGAATGGTGCTGGAGAGCTCTCCCTTCCTGGATCTCTGTCCTTCTTGGTTTTCTGGTCATCTGCATGGGTCTCAGCCCTGTCCATGGACAGAGCACCTCAGAGCACTGTGCTGCTCCAGTCAACAAGAACTACTGTACCCCAAGACGAGGTTACAGTCTGGACATGGGTATTGTACTGACCAACGTGTGTAAATAATGCTCTCCAATAATCTCTGATTGGGTAATAAAAGGCTATAGCCTGTGACTGATCAGAGGAGAGGAAGGTGGGACTTGGGATCGAGTAGGGGATCTCAGATAGGGACCATGAGGAGAAGGGGCAAGGGAAGGAAAAGGAGATCGCTGTAAGGCGAGATGGAGAATGTGGATGGACCATGAGCACATGACCAAGAGAAGCTTGCCCTGAGAATATCCATGAAATAGAGCAACACTTGGTTGTCAAGTAATGGGGCATTTATTTGGATATTAATAGACAAGGCAGGTTATAATAGTCTCAGAACTTGCCCAGTTTAGGCTTGCAGGTTTCTGTGTCTTTTATTCGGGAGCTGAATGGGATAGAGTGAGGCAGAAAGCCCCCATAAAAGTTACTGGTATGTGTGGATTGTACAGTTTCAGAGCCTGGACTGACATGACCAGTCACAAGAAAAGATCTATAGAGAATGTCTGAGCTGTCTTCAATGTCTTTGCGCAGGCAGATGTCCCATATCAAGCAGATGAACTTTCAGTCATTTATCTCCTTTGGATGAAAAGGTCTGAGCAGAGGAAATGCTGCAGCCCAGGTAGCACTGGGGGATGTATTTCCCACAGAGCCTGGGATTCCACTCTTGCTGGGATGCACTGGGGAGGGCTTCAGAGCATTGCTGAGATCATCCAGAGTGGCTGGCATCCGGGAGGAGTCTGAGAGTGGAAGTTATCGCCTGTCCCGATGGATCATAAAGGGTACATTAGTGGAGATAAGAGAATTTAAAAGACTTTCGACAAAAGCCTGTAACATATCTCATCCTTAGCCTTGGGAGGGCTTGATCTACAAAGCCCCATGGGGGCATGGCTACATTTGACTTGATAGGAATATTACAATCTGTGACTGCCTTCCTACCCAAGGCCAGCCACAGAGTGTAGATCAGCGTCTCTACGTCTGTTTTTCTTTTCTTCTTCCTTTTTTTTTTTTTTTTTTGGCCTGGTTTTTGGCTTGTGTTTAATTGCTTTGGAGCTTCTGGGAGAGGGAGAGATGGTTTTCTTTAAGACTGTATCCCGTGATATAGCATATTCTGTGGCCTTCCTCTCTGCAGGGCTCTGCACTCTGGAGTCTCCCTGAAGCTTTTGACTTCAGGGAATCACATTGTTGATTCTATAAATTATTCCTATTTGGGGACCCTTTCAGGAAGTCCTTGCCTATGTCCCTGTTTTAAAGTGTTCCCCTAGCAATTTCAGGTCTTATACTAAGGACTTTGACCCACCTTAATTTGATACAAGGTAAAAGATAGGGATCACACTGCATTTTATATCTATATAGATATTGCTGGCTACCCAAGCAACAATTGCTGAAGTTGTCATTTCTTCACTGCTTGTATCTGTGTGAGTTTATTTCTAGGCTGTCTATTCTTTTGGCCTAAGTCTTTCTGTACCAGTACGTTTCGTTCTATAATTTGTTGTGAAATCAGACATTAAGATATCTTCAGCATTGCTCTTTCTACCTAGGATTGCTTTAGGTAAAAACTATTATTATCCTGTTTTATACATGGCAAAACTGGGTGGGCTCTTTGGGAGCCCCTACATTTTTGAGTCTTTGGGAACATGGTGATGTACAGGAGAGTGTTGTTACCAGAATACAACATTCAGACACATGCAGGAGATGTTCCTGATGCAACTGCTACCACAGGCATCCAGGCTGAGAGGAAGAAGGCATCCCTGCTGGGCAATTGTGTAACCTATTCTTTCCAGGTTCTGCTGTTGTCCACAGTAAAAATGTTTCAAGGCCTGTGATTAGATTTGGTTGACTGGGTTTAATTCAGGTCATTTTCCCTAAATCTTGTTTAGCTTTGAGAGCAATGCTCACACTCCATCTAGAAATAAACAGGAAGATGTTCCCACTTTTTTTCTTTCAGAACTGCAATTTTATTGAGGATAACTACATAGACATTCCAATTTGGTTTTGTTTTGTTTCCCACAATTCTTAAGTGTGGGTTTCTGTCCATGACAGGGTCTAGTGAAAGAACACCGTGAAGTCTCGACTAATTCCTTCAGCTCTCTAAGATGTCCTTCAGAAGACAGATAAAGTCTAGAAAGCATCATCCATGGTATAATAATAATAATAATAATAATAATAATAATAATAATAATAATAATAAGTAACCCCAGCACTTGGGAGTGGAGTTAGAAGGATCTCTGCAAATCTGAGACCAGCCTTGAGAGATAAAAAGTTGCAGTGAGGGGGACAGGCATCAAGGAGAAGGACAACAGGAGATGGGGGAGGGGCCTGCTTAAAGGATAACACATACAGGAAAATGACCTTATGTAGCCCTGTGGATCAAAGAGTAATAATAATAAATTTGCAGAGAGGTGGCTCTGGTTGTTTCATTTGTTGTGTTCATTAAGTTCTTGCTATGTAGCCGAGGATGGCTCTGATCTCCCAGTCCTCTTTAGGTCACCTACGTGTTGAAATTATAGCATGTGTCAACATATGTCTTGCTGTGGTCATTTCTGAGGAGACTGGGAGAGAGGAACAGAGCCCGAATCCTCCTGCAGTGCAGCATCATGACACAGATACTCTTTGCGCAAATTGTGCAGAAGCCCAAGAGTGTGAATTTGCTGTGTTCTAGGCACATGCCTAGAGAGCCTGTTTTCTTGTTGATTACTTTTTGTTATTAAATTTGACAGTTTCATATATGTATGTAATGCATTCCAATTATTCTTATCCCTCCACTGTCAATGTCCCCCACCCTGGTCCCTTCCCCACATAATATCTTGTTTTGTGAGCCACTGAGTTTGACTAGGGTTTATCTGTGTGAGCGTGGGTTTGGAGCTATCCACTGGAGCCTGGTGGGCTTGATAAGGGAGCACATTGAATCCCCCTCTCTCCCAATCTGTCAGTAGCCAATAGTTCAGCAGGAAGGAGAAGGGCCCAGTGAGTAACTTTCCTACCCATGGTTGATAGGCTCAGACCTAGTACCTGGAAGTACTGAGTTCATAGTGGATGGCATCTCACAGCCCTTCTCCAACTCTTCCGGTTCTTGCCTTCTTTCTGCCTCTTCTGTAGAGGGCCTGGTATAAATGTCTTTAGGGCTAGCTCATTGTTGCTTCAATCATTTTCACCACCTGATAACTTCTTTTCAGCATCCTCTGCAAGCCCTGCTGGTCCTCCAGGGCTAGCTAGAATTTGCATAAAACCAGTCCACTCATCCTGACACAGTCCCATCTTGCAAGGCCTTCTGTTACAGCCCCAAAGTCAAATCTTCCCTGTTTCACAGGCTGCCTCTGAAGTCTCAATTCCTTTCAGCTTCTCTGGCTGCTCCCTGGAGAAGTCATCTGATTGCTCAATCTGACTGCTTAAGCAGTTGTCTAGGAATGATCTCCTTGCCAACACCTCCACACAAAACCTGGGAGTCTACCGCTCTCAGCAGGCAGACCTGCCCAGAAACAGAATCATAGCAGACAGAGGAACAGCTAGGAGCCTAAGAGTAACATGCATGACTTTGGGAGCATCTTACTGAATGCCACAGAACTACTTGAGTAGGAATTCCTACTCACTTAGCTGCAAGCACCAGGAATACTGCCACAAAAGCCTGAGACCCAAATAGTCAAGGCCTGTGTGTGGCTGCTCCTTTGTCCACAAGGATTTCAGTGTGTGGAGGAAACTCAGTTGCAGAAGTTGGTGTTACTGTGTTTCAAAGATCTAAAAGAGGGAAAGGCACGGTAAAGGCAACATAAAGATAACAAGAGCTTGCCTGCTCTGTGGCTGGTTACAAAGCATGGGCCAACTCAGCAGTGGGGCTTAGGACCAGTCAGCTTCCAGATGCAATGGGAACACTATGAAAACCAGTGGGTGACGACACGAATCAGCCATGTCCTCACCACCCCAAACGATTAGATGTTAAATTCGGCCACGTTGCTGTTTTAGAATGTCCATATTTGTTACTTTTTAAAACTGACACATAAAATTGTATATATTTTATGTACATGTTTAAAAAAATATATGGGGGGGGGGATGATTGAACCTAAAGTATGATTACCTCAAAAACTTTACATTTAAAATAATATAGGTTAGAAGCATCAGGTTTAGTTTCCTGGTAGTGTTTCTTGGCAATTAAACCTCAGAACATTAAACTTCTTTATAGCTGGCTTTTTGAACAGGAACCTAGGAATCCAAAAACTCAGCTACTCTTTTAATCCTGGCCAAGATGGCAGCCTTGCTTGCTATCCTAGGGTCATAAGTCAAAGAAAGGGTCAGCCAAGCAATGGATGAACCAAGTGGTAAGACTGGTATGTCAGGGGTATTCATGGAGTAGGGACAAGGATAGGCGTGGTTGTAACTATGAAAAAGTCCTTGTCCACAGCTACAAGGATCTCCACCCTAGGAACAACATTCTGGACAAGAAGAATGATATCCCAGAGGTGAGTACCACTGAGCCCTCTGCATACTACAGCAATGTGCCAATGTTGTGCTGAAAAGTTTCACTTCAACAATACCGGGGCGCAAGTGTGCACAGGATGACGCACACCAACAGAGCAGGGCTGTAAGCACATCACCACCCTCTCAGCTGTTCCGTCAGACATGTCTAACATATCACTCTTTGATGGCTGTGCACAAGCAAACCAATGAGAGAGGGAAAAACCACAACAGGCATTGTGCTATGTGGAGAATGTCCTGGTGGGAATCAGTGATCCCATACAGGACTCCTCAAGCAGTACAGCTCGGTGGAGGGCATTCCTCAAGCGGTGGTCCAGCTTGGACAGGCACCCCTCATCCAGGTAGCCGAGGTCATCGTCTCCCACTTCTCTTTAGCTTCTCTCTTGCATTCTGCAGGCCCTAGGGAAGGTGGTGATAGCAGGAGCTGAGGTCTCTCTGGCATTCAGCCCGCCACGCACGATTGTCATTGTTGTGATCGAAATTCTGGTGCTGAGACCCCAGATCCCCACTTGGCAACACTGAATTTAAGGGTGGACTTATGCTTCAGGGCCTGCTTGGTGAGGCGATTGTTAGAGCTATTCTCAGATGCCTCTGCACCTCTCATGTTGGATAGATGTCCAGCCTGTGGCTGTGCACAGATCTCCCACGATTGGGGATTTAAGTGTAGAGCTGGTGACAAGTGGATCCCCTTAGTTCAGAGTTATATCCTTATTCTTGCTTACTTCTCCCTCCACTGCTGGCTTAAGCCAGGCTCTTCTATATTTTATATACTCATAAAGCCCACTGAAAGGCCTTAGAACAGGTTTAAAAGCTTACACTGTGATACTTACATTGTAGTTAAGCATAAACGTTTCTAAGAAGAGCTGGGCAATGGCTCAGTGGTTAAGAGTATTTACTGCAATTCCAGGGGACCTAAATTTGGTTTCCAGCACCTACATGGTGGCTCACAACTACCTGTAATTCCAGTTCCAAGGGATTTGGCATCCTCTTCTGACCTCCATGGCCATCAGGTATACACATGGTTCGGACAAACGTGCAGGCAAAACATTGACACACATGAAATAAAATATATCCTTTAAAAATATGTAAGAAACAAGGTCTCTTCCCACAACAAAATCAACTTTCACAGCAACAAGACATTTGCTGCTGTGGAGTGATTGCTTGTATTTTTGTGCAGACAGCACAGTGTCACAGTAAGTGCCATGGTTTGAACTCAGCAAGTGGGATTTAGATTTAGCTCCACTTATAACAAGCATTTCTTGAACATCTATCATGTAATAGGAACCATACTGGCTTTTGTTATGCTCATAAGCTTGCAGTCCAGCGTAGACAGCAAGGAGAGCAATGACGGCCCAGGGGAAGAGACAAGCCATCCTAGAGGTTTTAGATAGTGACCGTAGATAAAGGACATGAGTTTGAAGACCATGGAAAACTTTGAGAAACTGATAACCATTTCTAAGTTTAAACTGTAGGCATGACAGTTTTCTTGGGAAGCACGGGCAGCCATGATGAATCACCATCCAGAGGAATGTGCTTCTTAGGCGCTCTCATTTTGGATATCCTACAACTTCAGAAGCCATAGTGGTGATGACATAGAGTGAGGGTCTCTTTGGATATACTTCATAACAATCAAGTCTTGACAATTCAGAAGTTTCCTGAAGTCAAGACATAAACTAGTAGTCTGCAACTCAGCTCTCCACTGCTGCTCCTTCCTGGGATCCACACCCTCAGCCTTCTAATCATCCAGGGATGCCCTTGGCATGGCAGGGCAGCAAATCTTAAGTGAGATCTGGTCTAAGTCACTCTTCATCTTGGAGAAATATGTAGCTGTTTAATCTACTGCACACGCAGCACTGTACAGCACACAAAACAACAGCATACAGTAAAAACAAGCCTCCACTGTACTAATGGGTCCATGCAATCTCTGTCCTAGTCCATCCGGAACAGCTTTCAAAGAAGCTAGGCATCTTTTCCTGGCATAAGGAAAACAAAGGCCTTCACTAGTTACCTGTTTGCAAGGCAGAACAGAAAGGATTTAGCCATGCCAAACTCCAGGACTATCTGGAGGATACTATTTATTCATACTATCAAAGGATAGTATGAATATCAGGATATATCATGAATATCATGATATTCATCAGGATAGTATGAATATCATGATATCAGGATAGTATTTATTCATACTATCAAAGAACCAATTTGCACTCCCAGTTGTTTCCAGTCACAGACGTCAACTCTCCAGTTGATGGTTCTCCAGACTATTAAGGAACACAACTCACGGAGACTCTGAGCCTGGATATGCCTAGCTTGGTTGTCTGGGTGAAGAGAAGAAACACACATCTTCCCCCTACGGCTTTCCAGCATGGTAAATGCCCGCCCGGTTCTAGATGTCCCCACTACACTAAGATTCTGTGGGGATGGGGACTAAGGAGTGCCAGGATCTGGAATGGTGCCAGGAGGCCCCTAAACAGCAGGGTGTCCCCTCCCAGCCCCTGGATTAGGCACAAGCCACACCTAAACACCCATTTTTACAGAGAGATCCTTTATCAATCAAGGAAGAAAAGTTAAAGAGGCCACTTTCTGACTCAAGCAGAAAAACAGCAGCTAATGACCTGCCAGGTGTAATTTTTAAGAAGGAGAAAAAAAAAAAAGAAGGTCTGCATTAGGATGGGCTAGGACATGGTGGTATATTTTGATTGGGCATGTTAATTAGACAGACCAAAGGGGGTTGGACTTTAAAACTTTTGATAGCTGGATCACCTTGGCAGTCAGCCTCAGGAGGAGGAAGTGGCCAAATAAGGGAACAGACCTTGTGAGCTAGCTTTAGGAATATAATCTAATGGTTTTTAGCAGGGCAAAGAGAATAAGGGAAAGGGGCAAGGCCATGTGTGCCAGGCCCAGGCTGTGCCAGGCCCAGGCTAGCTAGAATCCCTTCAGTGCCTCATAGTCAACATTGAGCTTTTTTTTTTTAAAGAGTTAATGGAAAACCACAGAAACCTGAAGATAACTGGAATAGTATAGGAAGGGCTGGCCATCTAGGTTTTCAGCTCTAACTATTCTGACTCCAAGTCCTTAACTCTTGTCTGCTAAGCAAAGGGGAAACTAGGTTACTATTATATAAGGCTCCTCTGAGAATTATAGCCCTATGAGCACATGTATAGAGTGTTTAAAATTAGGATGCTGATTATTGAATGACCACCAGAATTCATAAATACAAATAAGTACTAGTCTCTTTAAAGACAGGCACTTTGCCAAGTTACTTATGAAATTCTAGGACTCAACTTAAAATCATTTTGTTTCTAATTTAATGCAGTTCTAAAATTTCCCAGAAGCTGTACCTGTAATCCCAGAACATGGGAGGCAGAGACAGGAAGATTGCAAGTCCAAAGGTAACCTGGGCTACTGAGTGAGTTTAGGCTTACCCTGGGATAAATAGCAAAACCTTGTCTCAAAGAAAATTATATTACTAAAAATAAATCAGAAGTCACAAAGGATAAGAGAATTTGTGTGTTCTCCCCTCCCACCCCCCAGAAGCAACTACTGTTATAGTTTAGGTAGAAATCCCACTGTAGGCCTCCATTGTTTCCCTTTGTGGAACCAGGACAGTTCAACATGGTTTTACCTGTTTGTCTGGTGTTTGGTCTTTCTACTACAGCATACATTTCCTTCCTACACATCTTTCACGAATAGAGGATACTCTCTAGTGTGGCAATATGAACTTACCTACTCTTGGACATTTTGATCATTTATCTTACAGAAGTTCCACACTAACTGTCCTGATATCTGAAATTTTGTGCACATAACTGTGTTCACAAAAAGAATTTCTAGAAGTACATTTTTGGAGCAAGCCTACAGTTTTATTTGTATGCAGATCTCTCTCTCTCTCTCTCTCTCTCTCTCTCTCCAGACAAACCACAATCGCTGGAGGAAGCCAAAGCTCATAGTTGGGAAGGGAAACTGAGGCAAGTCTGATGATTAACCTAAGAGAGAAAAGTATACTATTTTTTTGGTCAAAAAAAATCTGAGTTCACAGAGAATGTGATTCAAAGTGGAATCAGAAACAACGAATTCCAAAATAGCAATTAGCTTATTACTAAGCCAAGCCAGCACTCCTCAAAGAGACCAGGATAAAGGAGCAGGGCTGTCTTGGGGCATTTATCAATTCATTTAAAATTAGATGTTCTTTGTCACATAAAACCTTACTATTAGCAATAAATGTTCATTATGACATTCCATAGACATATCACTTAAATCATACTTTTACATGTTAGCTCTTTCATTTTTACACTACTAACAAAAATGTAGACATTATTATTCTCAGTTTCCAGAGGATGAAATGAAATTCAGGCTATAAAGTGATTTGCTCCTGGAAACAAAGACGGCAAAACCTAGAGACAAGAAGCACTCTGATGGTTGAACACCATGATCTTTTGTTTTGTTTTCATGTTTTAGACATGGCCTTACTTTGTAGTCCAGGGTAACCATAAGCACACGTACAGATTATAACTGCTGTGCTTAAAATTTAACAATCCTACTCTATTTAACCTGGAAGGAAACTGAAACTGGAGGTACTATTTAGGAACAGGCTTATCTAAAACTGGAAATAACTTCAAAGCCCATTTATTTGATTTGGATAAAGTAAATAACAACGACACTAGGCCTTACACTTACTGCCATGAGTCCGACAAGTGAGTCACATTTTAACAATGGTAATATTAAAGGAGGAAAGGAGTAACAGTAAGTTAAGGAAAACTTAAGAGAATTTCTTTTAAACCCCAAAGAGCATCTAACACATATTTAATACCAACTTCCTTCCAGCAAAGCTAAGGGTGACTGAAAGCAGAGCCAGCACTAAGAGCTTCAATGATGTACAACTCAAACATGCAAAGGGAGGTTAAAGTTATTTTATTAAATCATGCACATCACGTGTGTTAGTGCAAATAGTTTAATCTGTACTCCAGAAATTCTATTGTACGTTTTATCTTTACAAAATAGATTTCAAACAATTATTTACTTTAAAAAAGGTAATTTTGAAGTTATGCATTTCAGAACAGTATTTGCAATAACTATATACAAGAGGTACTGGGTACCACTGGCATATTAGCACTCTGTGGTGGAGTGGCTTCCTGCAACAGAGAATGGTGAAATGAACTATATGACAGTATTTTCTACAAGCCATTTGTGGCTAATTCCTCCATAAATCTAGTGATTCTCCCGGCAACAATCCCAAATAGCTTTAAATACAACTTTTAAAGTAAAAACAATGACTGCCAAACATCACGAGGCAAATTATATCCTAAACTCCTGTTCCAATACCTGGCTAGATCTGGGTATTCTCATACAACATTCAATTCGCCGACATTCCCTTCCAGTCGTCA
The DNA here is from genome assembly GCA_036184795.1 of Tokudaia tokunoshimensis. NCBI lineage: Eukaryota > Metazoa > Chordata > Mammalia > Rodentia > Muridae > Tokudaia > Tokudaia tokunoshimensis. The sequence continues at coordinate 86,378,690 of BTHU01000011.1, forward strand.
CTGACTGAAGAAAATTTAACTATGTGATACTTTAGGATATTGACATCACTATGGTGCTGCACAAACCACAGCTAAACTTTAACCTTTGTGTTTAAATGTGTAATGCCAAGCAGTGCTTAGGTGTGTCACACTGTGTATGGAACAATACCAATCTTGGGAATAGTGCTACTAATTGACAGGCTGTTCCAATTAACAACAAAAAGAGAATAACCATTTGTATACCCAACCAAGAAATCTGTTAGCAGAGAACATCAGTTCACCTTAAATGTGAATTAGTTCCACATCATAACCAAATTAAGTCAATAAAAGCTTATCTAAACAGATATAATTCTTCCTTCAATTAAACATGCTTGGAGGAACAGATGACAGAAAAAAAAATCATGCTTTCTAAACTGCTGTATATGAGAAGGTAACTTGGCTTTTAAAGAAAACATTTCTTAAATACATGAGGTTTTTAGTAAGTTACATTCCAATTCACTCAACAGTTTGGTTGATTGCATTGAAATTATGCACTTATGTTTTTGCTCCCAGTAATATTTCAGTTTGCTCAAGAAAATACAAACTCTCATGGAAAGTTTTCAAAGCTGATGTCCCTCACATCTTCAAGTCACATTAAGGCTGAACAAATATGTATGTATTCTCCAAGTTATCATTATAAGAGAATATTTTCCAAATGTAATTTTCCTTTAAAAAAAAAACCCACACAAATAATTGTCTAAGTCTTGTTCCCAATAGCTCAGTGGTTTTATAACAAGTAAAAATGGCGTAAATATATAAAAAAAATATATATATGTGTGTGTGTGTGTATATTCAAACTGATAGGCACTGAGCACACAGGGCCTCTCTTCCCATGTATGTATTGGTTGTTCGGTTTGAGTAGTTATCGAATCAGAAAAATGAATTGTGTGGCCATTAGAATTCAGAGTAAAATATCTATAAATTTATGGTATAAATAATTTGGTGCACTAAGAAGCCTACTTTAGGCCACCATAATATTCAGAATCTCAACGTACTAATTTAAAAATTACATGTAAAACCGAATAAATTCACAACTTTATATCCTCTCTATAGACAGATATATTTTATATAAGTTAAAGCAATGACCCTACAGCTGTATTCTTGCACTTTGCTGTTTTAAGAGGTAAAAAGGAAGAAAATGGTTCTGCTTGTCCCCAGCATGAGTGTGGTGCCAGCTTCTAGAGGGAGGACGGTGTACAGACTCAAGACACACTGTCATGGAGAAGCTCTGGCCAGACCTGGTACATACAGCACCATAGCTGTCACCGCAACCAGGGCCGCCAACATGGGCATCCAGGGCCAGGGTTTCTGTGTGGAAAGAAACCAAGAGTCAGTATCACATTCTCCCCTCTCTTTTCATACATATTCAACGCTTTGGTGAACTGAGCCCCACATACTTAAAAGACTGTAGGAAAGCTCTTATAGTGTTTGCATTGTAAAGGTAAGTGTCAAAAGGAAAGAAACTAAAGAGGGGAATACTAGCAGGACTGTTCTGTCCCAGGAAAGTCCGGGACAGCTTTCAACTTCGTTTAGAGTTGAAACTTAGTAGTTACTTCTAATTGAGCTTCTGGGCACTCTGCTGCATTTACTCTATCCACAGATTTCAGTCAAACTGATGCCTACAGTACACTTCTGCTGAAAAGTTTGTTTGTATGAAAATCCGAGTTCCAAGATGGGAATAGAAAGAAAATGGTTCAGGCTTGATCCTGTAACTCAAGAGCAAAGAAGATGCAAATCAGACAAGGCTCCAGAGGCCCTAGAGCCCTGTCTGACGAGCACACTCCACAGCCAGTTAAAGGCGAAGCACAGATGGACTTTCCTGCCAGCTTTCAGAGGGTTCACAAAATCGTTTATTTTGTTTGCTACCTTTATTCTTACTGGTATTCTGAAAGTATTCTGGAGGAATACTGATTTGCAGATCAGAGCTCAGAAAGGTTTGTTACAGAGCCTCCTTATATTCTCACAAGTAAATTCTCACTGGTGTGGATGTTGGGAGCCAATGGCTCATTACAGTAATCTCATTTTCTTCCATCTTCACAGAAAATAGGCAAAGGATTAAAGGAAAAAGAATCCAACTCTATACCATGGAAAGGAAGGAGGAAAGAAACAAAGGAAGGAAGGAAGGAAGGAAGGAAGGTAGGAAGGGAGGGAGGGAGGGAGGAAACATAGCTAGCTGCAAATTTCAAAGATGCAAACTCTTCATTTCTCATTCAATTCTGCCTGAACACATAACTGGGATGTGCTGGTGATATTGCAGAAATTCACTGCTTTCTCCAGTTTGCTAGAGATAAAAACTCAGTTAAAGGAAGTATATTAACAACAGGTTAGCTTAGGGTTAATTCATGGTTAGCATTACTACAAAAGAAACAAGACACAATGTTATGTGATTAGCTGATTGTTCATTAGTGTGACACAAACACACAGCATACTAAATGAAGGGTTTGCTTCAGGTAACAAAATATCTGTGTGGTTTTGCCATGCAGTCTATTACAAATATGGCACAAACAGGTGACAGGGACAAACAGACAAGGACTCAACAGTAGTGCTTGTACCTTTCTCTACCACAATGGACCGAAACACCAAAACAGGAAAGCCAGGAATAGGCCGATGAAAACGGCTGGGACAGGTTGTAATATGGAGGGCTGAAGAAGGGAAGGGATATTAAAATCATTTTATGCTATGCAAAAAAATCAGATAAGATGATTTAGACCCCAGTGGGTAGTGGGAGAAGGAGGAAAGAAGACTGAGGTAACAGAAGTATACCATTTGGCTTTTGTACCAATTCAAACATTTTAAAGACATCTAACACCTTTCAGAATGAAGGGCTGTGGTATGTATACTGAGAAACTACTACTTGAAAAGGAGCAGTTGGAGGCAATAGTCAGTGCGCTTGTTCCCAAATAGTCTAATGAAATGAAACATGTCCAGGCAAAGCAATGGCAGTTTATCAAGTAACACTCTGTTTTGGTAACATATTATATTTAGTGTAATATCTGAAGTCCATTAGCTGATAAATACGTTTTTATAGCAATGGATAGGGTATATATATTCTGTTCTTCCAACAAAAAACATTTTCCTTCTAATTGAAATTCTCTCACTTTTGAGCTAGTATTGCTTTAAAGCTTAAGATTTCATCTTTTTATTATAATGTGAACATGATAAAGCAAGAGACACGGCACAGTGTATAATAAACAGGCAGACATAGCTCACAACTTTCCTTTATTCTAAATGTATCTCTTTTTCCTTAAAGGGAAGGGGATTATGTGGAAACATAAGCCTATGTGGCAAAAAGGGGAATTTGTCCTCCAGGTGAATTGTTTGATATACCTATAAATAGTAACAACATGGGGAGGGTCATTCTGACCATGCAAAATGTCTTTATAGGTTAATTTAGCAGGAAGTGGATGAAAATTTTATAATCAGATATGAATTAGCACAAATGAAAGATATCAAACTATTATGATTTAGAAGATTTCTATAATCTTTGCACTAAAAAAATGCAGTCTACTTTTGTTTGGCATAAAGCCTCAACCTTTCAATTTCTAAAGGGCCCATCCCTAAGCAGCAATCCTTTATTGTCTAAAACCTGTAACTTTAGTAAGCAAAGGATAGCTGACACAACTTGTGAGCATTCTGTGGAAACTACAGAACTGGGTGGCCATGCAACCCCACCCGTCTGCTTGTGCTGTGCAGGAAGCAGCCACATGCTTCCTGTGGCTCACATTCAACTGCAGTGTCCAAGCTGTGACAGAGTTTGGAGTAAGTCTCAGAGCACAACCAACCACACTGAACATCCATCAGTTAGGGCCCACAAAGGCGATGGCCACCAAAACAAACAACACAACATTTATTTAGTACAACATCATCTTAAAGACCTTTCTAACATGTGAGAATCAAGTGTTAGCACACTAAATTTACAGCCAAATGTTTTTCTCATCTTTGTGCCTGCAACTAACTAACTCACTCACTCTCTCTCTCTCTCTCCCCTCCCCTCCTCCTTCCCCCCTCCCTCCCTCCCTCCCTCCCTCCCTCCCTCTCAAACATACATTAGAAAGCTCTGTGTCGATTTACTAAATACTGACAGATGCCAAATAAATAGAAAGCTTTTGGGAATGTACATTACTAGCATAAAAACAAAAATTGTACTAAAGCTTTGCTTTCCAGGACAACCTAATGCTAAGGACCAGCATGTCCCATGTCTCCTAAATGATCCCCCAAATCCCCATGGCACAGGCTTCATTTCCCAACAGGAAAGAAACAAGCCCAATGAGGACTTCATGAGAGAACCTCAGACTCATCTGCACAAACCAGACGGTTCTTCTAAGCTGTTGTACTGTCAGCTGTTTTCCACCAGGCAGGAGTCAAGCTTTTCTATGAGTGTACGTTAAAGGAGCAAATTCTTACTTAAAAAGAAAGAAATCCCACAGCACAATGTTCTGTCACAGATGTTCATAATGAAAGCTTCATTACCTAGGCTGTTAGTTTCGCACAGCAAAATAAAGTCTTCTGAAAGACGTTCTCCAGTCTCTGACATTCCTCACAAAGGAACCTAAGCCGAGTGGGTAAACACTTACATTATTTCCTTTCTCTCGCAGCAGCTTCAGGTCGTCTTTACACTGTTTGAGCTCATCTGTGATTGACTGTTTTTCCTGCTCAGTCATTTCAAACTTCAACTTCAGTTCTGAGAGAACAGTCTGTGTCTTTTCATACTAAAGGCAAAGAAAAAAAGAGTGTGCAGACTTGACATAAAACGGGTATGCAGTTATGGTTCTAGACAGGTATATGTACCAGGCCCTGTTAATAGCTTTCAACATCAAGTCTTTCTGTATGGAGAAGGATAAGAGTCCCTGATTCTCACAGTAAGACATCTTTAATGTTGACTTATGTAATTTGCCTCGGTGTTAAAATCAAAGAATAGAACAAACTGTGTCGTCATCTGTTTATAATATAAAAGGTCTCGACTTCCATCAAATGAGAAGGAGGAAAATTGAAAACTTTCCTTTGAGCAAAAGAAAACCCAGATAGAGACAAATCCTATAGCCTAACTAAATTAAATGGCAGTGTTAGGTCTAAGTGTATTTCCTGGTAATTAAAAGTAAGCCCTGTTAGCCAAGTTGCTTACTTTTAAAATAAAGGGCATTAACTTTTATAGGTCTTTCATTCCTCAGCACTGGTGGATATCATCAGTGAGCTATCGGAGTTTTCTAAACAAATAAGGCAGAAAAATGTGTCTGACGTACCACAAAAACTGGGAGATTTGATACTTAAAACCTATTAGCACCAATTTAAAAAACTTTTAAAAAATCTGTTTCTAACAGGAAAGGTTCCATAAAGGAACAAGCCATTTTCTATTCTTGAAAATTGTGTGTGTGCGCGCGCACACACACACACACACACACACGCTATACATAGTATGAATAGCGCTATATAGACATAGTATGAATATATGTAAGTAATGCATGACTTTCATACAAACTATCCCTTGAACAAATCAATGTGATACACATGGTGTGGTTTGATCTTTAATGTTTCCAGGAAGCTGGAATTCGAGACTGGTTCCATTTCTAGATATTGCTGCTTACTGAAGTCTAGGCTCCCAAAGGGACACTGTTCTGCTGCTGGGCGTGTCTCTGTGTCTACTTTGGCTGCCCCATTCTGCCATCTGATTGTTTCAGAAGGAAGACAGGAAGACGAGGACGGAATAGGAAACAAACATCCCATGAGTGTAGTCTGTCAGAAGGGCTCCTCCTCTTCTCTAAAATGGCTTAAGAGAATGGAAGATGTTTAGTTCTTCTCTACCTATATCCTAAACGTAACAAAGGATGCCTTGATAATAGTGCTCTTGAAATAAAAACACCATGGAGTGGAGAGGACCTCATCAATACTCAATAAAGACAAATATAAAGAAAGATGAAAACGTATAAAACATTAGAAGAGAAAAGGATAGGGGAGAGGTCAGGGTCAGCATAGAGGTTACCAGGAAGGCAAAGAAAAATATGAAAGGAACATTTTATTCCCTAAGAACAGTCCCAGAACAGCCCTGGGCAGTACTCTAGAAAAAGAACTAAAGACTAAAATCCATGGTTTTGTGACAGCATTTTTTTTCACCTGACGTGATGGTCTATGAATTTCTCCCAGAAGGCTACTAGGAGGCTGCCAAGAAAAAAAAAATCCAGTGATAACAGTCTAGTTTTCACACCTTAGAACATGATCAGTTCTCAGTGATCTAATAGTACTAGTGAAGGACGTCAAAATTGCTTTGTTGACCAAACTTTTCCTCTCCTTCCCTTCTTTGTCCACCATTTACATCTAGCCCGCCTTCTTCACCAGAACCCTTAATCATCTCTCCACTTCAGGGACCGTGAAGCAGAACCCTAAGAAAGCAGCACAGTCGGGGGTCTTCTGCTGCACAGCCCAGCACAGGAGTGCTCGGGGAAGAGGGATGCTTTAGTCAGTCATTTCAGGGTAGACTTAGATGTCCAATGTTTTACATATTCTCTGCTTGGTAGGTTTGAGACAGGATCTATGTAGCTTAGGTTGGTACCAACTCAAGACCTATCTCTCTTAGCTTCCTAAGTGTGGAGATTGCCAGTGTATGCCATGAACTGGTTGAACTCTTAGATCATAGATAGTCTCACTAAATTAAATAAATGCTTTATAAAAATCAAATATAAAGATGATATACAATTCTTTTCTGTTACTATTGAACATTAAAAAATTATTTCTCATACTTTTTCCTTGGAGTTATTTATATAAAAATTGCCATAGATAAAGCTTTAAACAGCAGAACAAAGATCATCTTCTACAGCATTAGCTTTACACCTTGCTTGAACTTCACCTCTGCTCCCTCTTGCTTTTTAACTTGGAAGTGACCAGTGACTTTACTCTTAAGATAGAAATATTGCATAATATTACCCACACCTGTAGCTCTTCTCCATAAAAATAATCTTATCTGGGGTTTCTCAGCTTGCAATTGTTTAACCTTTTCCAGCACTAAAGACACATACTTAATGTATGTCTCCAAGAAAGAAAGGAGAGCAAAGAGAAATGTCGAAAAGAAATAAATATGCATTACTAAAAAATAATAATGTATTTGCAGTGGATTACACAGAAATAAAAAAACCTTATTAAAACTATTTTACTTACAGACTAGTATCCAATATGTTGACAGACGACAAACAGAGCAATTTCACATTACAAAGGAATATGATGATCATAGATTATTTCACAAGGAAAAACAGTGAACAAGAAAATAGGAAAGAAACATACTGACAAGTTCAGACATATTTTTAAATATGCTGCATTTAATGCAATCCAAAGACCAGCAACAGTTTTAGATGCTGTGACAACATGCCTCTGCCATCTGTGCAAACAGTTAAAGCATTTGGCACTGATTATTCAGTGACTAGAAGCAGACAAACAAATAATGCAACAAATGCCTAATGTATTCATAATAACATAGGACAGAATCATCTTCCAACCACAAATTCTTCCCAAATATTGAAAGAATTATGGCACATGGTCTGGAAGGACACAAAGTGCTTACAGTATTAAATATTAGGATATTAACTTTGGCACAAAATTTGTGTTTCAATCAAATGAAGATTTTCCTAAAATACACATCCTTAACCAGGTGAAGCAGAACATTTCAACATCAGTGTATCGACACAAATATAAAAACTGTTGCCGTTTTTTTTTTCCCTTTAGAAATAAGCACAAAGTCAGAAGAACAATAATCATTTCCAAATTTAGGATACTCCAGGCAAAGTGCAAAGAGAAACTTGCATTAATCAAATTTTCTAAACAACTTTCAGGAAATTCATTTCTAAAGACAAAGAGCTGTCTTCTACACACATCCCTCTAACTTAGGAGTAATCTTGCTTATGTCTGCAGCTGCCGCTTCCTCATGGGCAGACAGGCTTTATTAACCTGCATCCTGAGCTGGCCAGGGATCAGTGCAGGAAGGCCAGCTGGAGCGAACACAAGTGTACCGGCCTGTTGTCAGCTTTAAGGAAATGTACCTATCCTGTTCAGAAAGACCGTGGGTAGGTCCTTCCCAAAGTCGATCTCACACCCTCCTTAACACCATTATTTAAAAAGCTAATGAAATCAAGATTTAAGCAAAATCACATGAAAATGTAAGTGTGTGTATCTGTGAAGACAAAAAGAAAGCAGAGGGAGAAACAGTTTCACAGAGCAGGCATTTGGCTGCCTATATATAGGTGAATTTCAGGTAACTTCTTCCTTGTTTGTTTTCTGACACAGGGTCTCATGTGGCCTAAACTGACCTCAAACTCACTATGTTGCTGAGGCTGGCCTTGAACTCCTGATTTTCCTGCTCTACCTCCCAATTGCTAAGATTGTGGTTGTGTATTACCATGCCTATCTGTATATAAGTGTTACTCTGGAGTTTTGAGCTAGGATTCATTATGTATCCTAGCCTAGCCTTGAATTCACCACAGTTCTCCTGCCTCAGCCTTCCAGTTCCTGGGATGACAAGCTTGAGCTACCAGGTCTGGGTGACTTTTCGGTCACTCTCCCAGGAGAGTATAGTGCTAGCATGAGTATTGCCCTAGTTTGCCTTTTGGAAGGCATTCAATATGACACTTTGTGATAGTTAAACAACAGACCAGGATTCTGCTACAAAAAAAAATCTCTCATTATCAGTTAATTGTTAGAGAAAAATTAACACTAACTCTTATGTATGTTTGAAAACAAACACTTGATAAATTCTCTCAATATGGACCATGATGCACACCTAGAAATTACCAGGTTGGAGTGTTCCAAGTGTCAACTGACAGATAATATGGTTTCTGCTTTTCTTTATTTCTAAGTAGTGTGGATGTCTGATTTGCCTTTGGCTTTAAGGCCAACCATAACTGGACTCAGAATGTCTTTTCGCTTTACCTCTTTCTGTACATCCTTTGCTTGGTTTTCAGCCTTACTGAGGAGAGTTTTTAAGTCAGCTGCATCCCGAAGGTGTTGCTCTTTCAAGGATCCCACTTGGTTCTCCAGCTCTTTCCTAGTCATCTGAAGGATGCTGAGGTCACTTGTGAGCTCAAAACTCTGCTTCTGAGAACTACAACATAAACACCAACAGTCATCACAGCAGACACTGGACATAGAGGAAACCTGGAATCCTCAGCATTTCAACAGTGGAAAAAAATGGCATGTAAAAAAGATACTTTTAGTAAAGAAAAGGCATTAAAATAATCTCTTTAAGTTTAAAGCTGTATCATTTTAAATAGAAAAGTAGAACTTTTATAAATAATAGAAATAGAAGTACATGACTAATTGTGTATTGGGAGTTTTCTTTGCTTTTATTATTTTCCTGATTTGAGATAGGGACATACTACGTAGCTTTGGCTGGTCTGGAACTCCCTTTGTAGACCAGGCTGGTCTTGCACTCACAGATATCTGCCTGCCTTTTCTTTAATGCTGACATTAAAGGTATGCACCCCCATGCTGGGCCCTAACTGTACTTTAGTAGATCAAATTATCTTTACTAATTGTACCATAAACACATAGAAATATGTATTTCAACCATGTAATAAGATTAAGTACTTGAAAAGAGAATAGAGGTCAGAAACCTCAAGCATAGGAATCACTGCTAACCTCAGAGAAAGGTGAACCTGCTCAACTGAGAAGTACCATCACATGGGGAAGAAAGCACAGGACAAGGACTAGCCTGGGAGGTGGACCCTGGCCTTACTACAAATGAATTGTGGGATATGGAGCAAGTCACTTAACTGGTTCACCTTATTCTCTGAATAAACATTTCCTGCTTTTAGATATGTACAGACACCACGCTACAAATAGCAAGGGGTTTCTCAGTGTCCTCTTTTGTCAAACATTCCCCTCTATGCTGGCTAGTTTTATGTCAACTTGACATACTCTAGAATCATCTGGGAAGAGGGAAGTTCACTTGAGAAAATGCCCCTTACTGACTGGCTAGTGGACGAGCTTGTGAGGTGTTTTCTTGATTGATGAATGATGTGCAAGCCTCCAGTCCACTGTGAGTGGTGTGACCCCTTCAGTAGGTGGTCCTGAGTTGTATAAGAAAGCAGGCTGAGTAAGCCATGAGAAGCAAGCCAATAAGCAATACTCTTCCATAGCATCCATTTGTAACTTCAGTTCCACAGGCTATGCTGTCGTCTTCTGGCTTCTGCAGGCAATGCATGCATGTGGTGTATATGTGCACAGACAACAAAGCATTCACACATATAAGACATGTTTTTAATGTAAGATTTTCAAAGTAACAGTGTAATGTCTTTAAGAATGGAACTTAATCAGATTCAATACTATAAATAAAGAACTACAGAGCATATATCTCACTCTGATTATACAATAGGCAGACTCTTAGGGATGAATCTGCTAGTATCAGGCCAATATACATAGGCATTGAAGGGCCTTTTTTTTTTAAAAAAAAAGATTTATTTATTATTATATGTAAGTACACTGTAGCTATCTTCAGACACAACAGAAGAGGGCATCAGATCTCATTACAGATGTTTGTGAGCCACCATGTCGTTGCTGGGATTTGAACTCAGGATCTTTGGAAGAGCAGTCAGTGCTCTTAACCGCTGAGCCATCTCTCCAGCCCCTGACGAGCCTTTAAACTCTGTGTAAGAGAAGCTTAGCAAGTAAATTTAGAGTGCTTGAGCAGAAATGTTCAAGAAACAGAATTATTATGTGTTAATTTAGACAGGTGACTTGACTAATGATAGGTACTGATACAGTATAACTTTCTGGTACCTATTATTTTGGTTGTGAGATAGGTATCTTACAAGGGATTCTCCCTGCCTTAGCATCCCACATAGCTGTTCTTTAGGCAAGCAACAACCAACCAACTGAAGCCTAACATTGTAAGCCACATGCTTCTACTCACATAGAATCTATAAATGCAATTTTGAATATTTAAACAAAATTGACATTATTTAAAGAGAATAGTACTTGAACAATCTGCTAGATTTTAATTATTCACATCTCAAAAATGAGAGATCAGGAGGTTCAGAATGTAGATGGAGTAGTTTTAATGCCTATGTTCACAGTACTTGAAGTCTGAAGCTGTAGCTCAGGGCCAGCCTTGGCTACATAGCAAAAAGGTCAACTTGGGTTACACGAGACCCTATTTCAAAGCACTAACAAATAAATCAATCTGTTTACATGTGCTGCAACACAGGTAACCAATACATACACATGTATGCATATGTGTATGTATTGTGGGTCTTTATTTTGGCCTCTTCCTAATTTAAGCACTGCTTTTACTGTTCCATGTTACAAGGAAACATTTGTTTTATTCATTAATTATCACTACATATTAAAAATGTAATACACATAAAATACATGAAAAAAACTGAGCAAAGTTATGGCATTAGGAGAGAAATATCAGGGGCTAGAGACGTGGCTCAGCGGTTAAGAGCTCTGGCTGGTGCTCCAGAGGACCCAGGTTTGGTTCCCAACATCTCATAACTATCTGCAACTCTAGTTCCAATGGTTCTGGAGTCCTACAGAATCTGATGCCCACTGCATATACAGGGGCTACATATGCATGGCACTCTTATTATATGCAAGCAAACACACACATATATAAAATAAAAATACATAAAATCTTTTAAAAAGAGAGAGAAAATCAAAGTGCTTTGTGAAATTTCATGATATTATAATGAGGGGCTTTAAAGAATAAATCAGCAGATCTTATTTTTCAGGACTTTTCTTACTGATTTTAGGAGGGGTGAGGGGTTGAGATAAGGCTACCCAGACTGTAGAGCTAAAAAGGACTTTGAACTCCTGGTCCTACTCCCTCGCTCCCTCTCTCCCTCCCTCCTCTCCCTCCTCCTCCTCCTCCTCCTCCTCCTCCTCCTCCTCCTTCCTCTCTCTCTCTCTCTCTCTCTCTCTCTCTCTCTCAGTGTAGGGTTACAAGGGTGTGCCTGCCTCCCTCTCTCCCACCTCAAGTGTAGGGTAACAAGGGTGTGCCGCCCACCACATAGATTCGTGTGTGTGTGTCCTGTGTATCAATGTGTGTTGTATGGTGTATTTGTACTTGTACAGGTGTGTACATCTATTCCTGAATAAAAGAAAGCCAAAATGAATGTCAGATGTCTTCCTCTGGAGACAAGGTCTTACTGAACCTGGAGCTTTCTGTTTTGACAGGACAGGATGGAGCAAGCCACGGGTCCAATTTCAATCTTTCAAAATCTTTCTCTCATCCCCTCTGTCCCATAAGGAATGGAACGCGCAGCCTCAAGTCCTTCATAACTTGCTATATTCCTAGCCTCTTCCTGTGTGATCCAGAGGCTAAAGTGATGCCTCTTGTGGTAAACTCTTTGTTATAGTTTTAGATCAGCACTCTGACTAACGGATGGAGTGAGAGAACAACAATTTTATATGTGCCTCGCACTGTTAACAAGGTACTTGCAGGGTTGGGTCTCTCTGCTCATTGTTTTCAACAGTGGGGAGTGGTACAGCAAGGGCGTCCAACTGGATCTGAGGTCTGGGGTACTCCAAAAGGAGCAGACTTTCAGGATAGGGTGGAAAAAGCATGAAATGACATAATATTTACTTACCATGTTTACCTTATCATATGACCAGTTTGATGATATTTAAGTATCAAATTTTAATTTACATAAAAATTAAAGATAAATATTTTGAAGTTAAAAGGGAAATTCTCACGTACTTGTGCAATTCTTTCTCTTGCCGCTGCAGTTCTGAAGACAACAACACATTCTCCTTTTTTAGAGAATGACATTCAGCTTCTAATACATTCCATTCCTTTTTCAACTTCTCTAGCTCACCTAAAATAGTTGCAAAACATATTTGTTAATACAGAAACCAAAATTCAAAGGAGACAGTACCATTTCAGAGAACAGCCTCTGCCTCCTGAGTACTGGCATTAAGGGTGTGTCCCACTATGCCTGGCTGCTTTCTGTTTTAAGACAAGGTTAATGTTTGCTTGGTTTTGGCACAGGCTCTCAAGATAAAATCCAGGCAGTTCATAATTGTCTGGTCTCTACCTCCTAGGTGCTTGGATTATAGGCATATATCACTGTTATGATGCATATTCTTCAATAGCATTATACAGAATTAATAGTACATGCCTATAAAACTGCAACTTATTATAGGGTCTGTAGACCTGCAGACTATGCCTACAGCCCTGGTTTGTGTAGCTACCTTCTATCAAAGAGAAAAATTACTGCTGCCATGAGTTAAGGGCTAGCAGGTGTGGGCTGGGACAGTGCAGTGAGACTCAGGGCCCCCCTTCCTACTCCCTGAAAACAAGAGGCAGTGGGACCTTTAAGCTTAAGAACTCACTTACCTTGCAACCTTGTTGCCTCCTCTCTTTGCTGGTCTTCACACTGCTGACATCTAAGCTGAAAACTGCTCTGCAGACTTCTGATTTCATTCTCATATTCAGACGCTGCTTTCCTCCAGCCCTCAAGCTCCGCTCTCACCTTCTTAAGCTCTTCTTGCAAAGAAACAAAGTCAGTGTCCCGCTCAGACACAGCCTTTGCTGCTGCTTGATGAAGGAGCAAAATCTCATCTTGGGCACTAAGCAATTTATCTCTTGTGCTGGAGATTTCAGTGTCCTTTTCCTCCTGGAGATTATCCATATCCATGTGTAACCTCTGCAGCTGGACTGGAAGAGTGTATTTATCTATCACTTTCTTAAGTCATAGGAACTAGGAACGAAATTTCAGCACATTACAGGCTACAGCTACTGTGTGGCCTTGCTCTCATGGCTGTTTCTTTTGATTAAACTGCACAAGCAATCCATGTTTGATATAGAAAATACCAGAACACAGATGTAAAAAGAAAAGCCAAAAGGCTAAAGTAAAGTTTATTTTAATATTTTGGTATTTATTCTCCTTTTAAGAATGTCTTCATATATATATATATAAAATAACAAACATTGAGTAGAAAGGGATTTATATATGTATGTATATAATATGTATTTTTCTATCCTCTTGCTGATGAAAATACTTTGGGGGGAGGCAGTGAGACAGAGTTTTAGCTCAGGCAGGACTCAGATTATGTAGCTGAGGTGAGTCTTAAACTCATGACCTTCCTTCCTCTTATGTGCTGGGATTACAGGCATGCCCCACCACAATTAGCATCACCCCTGCCTTTTCAACTCCAGTGTCTTACAGTGGGTTACTAGCACAGTCCCTCTCTTTTGTCTGTTTTAAAGAAAAACTGTCCAAGGGCCTAGGATGACAGTCTCTAGGAAAGAACCAGATCCATGACACCTGAGGGCCCTCTGCAATATTACTTTCCATTCCTTTGCAATCATGGAACGCAACAATAGCCATAGCTATCTAAAGCAGCCTCGGTGACCGTACCTTGAAGGACCTGTATTTGTTTAGCTGATTCTTCAACTTGATTTCGATAGGCTTTTCGTTCTTCTTCCAAAAGAGCTAAAAAGCAAAAATACAGTGTATCTAATTTTGGGAGTTAATGAAAAAGATTCATAATTGTGCAGCTAGAAATTTTTAAAATTTGTCTTTTAAAGTTTATGGAAAGACACGACGAAGTTAGATGATAAGTATTATCAGTATTAGCCATTAAGATTTTAGAACACAAAACACTAGTAAGTAACAAATCTATAAAATCCAGTCCAGAGTTTCTACAGCCTGAATCACCAGTCAGCCTTTCTTACACAACAAATAGCCAAATAATTGTTAGTTATCATTTTGAACAATGTGATAGCACACAGTTACAATCCCAAATACTGGGAAGGTTAAGGCAAGAAAGTTTACAAGTTCAAGGCCAGCCTAGGCTATGTTAGAAGGTAGAGTGCTTACACAAAGGCCTAGGTACAATACCTAATGCCATTAAAAATTAGCATATTATGGATGGGACATCATACTGAATACTGAATCTAACCCAAACACTGAGGTCACAGAGGCAGACAGATCTCTGTGAATTCAAGCAAGTTGTCTATGTAGTGAGACCCTATCTCAAAATAAATAATAAACAAACAAACAAAAGCAACAAAAAACACCTACCCCCGATCACAAACAAACAAAAAACAAATCTTAAAGATCATACACAAACTAAAACAAAACCCCCAAACACTAAATTCTTGTGTTCACTGTCAAGTACACTGTAAATACAAACTAATGGCTGATTGCTAAATATTTTTCATTGTAATTAAACATTAGCCTGTATCATATAATAGATTCAAGAAAAACAAATGTCTATTTTTTAATTTCTGCAGTTCTGGGGCTGAAAGCCAGGTAGGCTAGCCTTCCACTGAGCTGTAGCGACCTTAAGATAAGCTCACCCACATAGTAATTTTTTTTAAGACTCTGGAAAGGAAGTAGTTAGGAATTCACAGCTTCGCCTCGACATTTGAATTGTTCTGCTCAGAAAGGGCATCTTATAAAACCTAGGGATGCCATAAAAATCCCTGGGCTGGATCTTGGGACTCTCCAGGATTTTACCTGCCTAAAGGCAGATACTGGAACGCTATGGAAGCACAAGCATGGTCCCCACACACAGATGATTATCAGACAAATGAGCCTTGAGGAAGAGAGGGGCCAAGATCAAAAAGATTGTTTTTCTTTTGAGGGCATCTAACTACCCAGGCTGGCCTCAAACTTACACTCCTTTCCTCTGCATATATCACTGTGCTCAGCTTAGAAGAGTCCATATCTTCAACCGTGCCTGCAAACTTTCTGTAATATAACCACCTCTCAAAAGTGAGCACTAACTCTAGGAATAACTCAATTTACAGGGTTCCCTCTCCCCACAAGGCTTGTGTTAACGCTGGTTGATGGAGCATCTAACATCCAAACACATCTGAAATATGAAATGCATGAAATCAGAAATTTTTGACCCCAAGCATTTGAGATAAGGGACAATGGAACAGCCTCCCCTCACCATCTGAAATGGGGTCTGAGAACAAGCCTAGCCCAGCCCTGGCTCTGGACCCTGCCAGGCCTCTGGTCTGAGTGCTGTGCTGTCACATCACACTGCTGCCTCCACAGGCCCCCCGGGAGCTGCAGGGATCTTCATCTCACCTTCAAGTGCAAAGCATTTTTGTTTACTTGCTCTAGCTAGCTCCTGGGCTTCCACCAGTTCTTTTCGAAGATGCTGAATGTCTTGTTTGGCCTCAGTTTCTGACTGGGTACCCTGTAAGTCATCTGACAAAAACATGTTTATTTTAAAAGCAAGTGTTAGTACTGAACTATAATCTCTATAACTAAAGTCTGGCACTCTTTCATGTTTAGACATACATAGCTTGTAACATAGCACAACTGAGTTAAATAAGACTTAGAAGCAAATTAAGGTAAGCACATTAGTTATTTTTACCCTGAACAAGAGTTAACACAGATACTAGTATTACTATAAAATACAGAAATGAACATACATATTATTAATATATAGCTCCTGTAAACTAAAGTTTCTATCTCTTCAGTGAGATAGGCACAACGCTTTTTCCATCAATTTTCAAATTATGTACATTATTGATACAGTTATTGGTGTGTGTGTGTGTGTGTGTGTGAGTGTGTGTGTGACATGCATGCCACAGTACATATGTAGAGATCAGAAGACAATATAAGGAAGGTGACATGCATGCCACAGTACATATGTAGAGATCAGAAGACAATATAAGGAAGTTGTCCGTTTCTCTCCACCCTGGGGATCCCAAGGATTGAACTCAACTCAGGTTTTATCAGGCTTGGCAGCAAATGCCTAATTTACCAGATTAACCCTCTTTCCAGCTTCTTCTCCATCAATTTTGAAACTTAAGAATAAGACAGGAAAACTTTCCCTGGAACTTAAATAAAAATGGAAAAACAAATCCCACAAGGTAGCAGGATGGAACTGATTCCTTAAGAGTTAATTTATGGTGGCTAGAGAGATGGCTTAGTAGTTAAGAGCACTCATTGCTCTTCCAGAGGTCCTGAGTTCAACTACCAGCAACCACATGGCAGCTCACAACCATCTGTAATTGGATCCAATGCCCTCGTCTGGTGTGTATGAAGACAGCAACAGTGTACTCATAAATAAAATAAATAAATCTTTTTTTTTTTTAAAGTTAATTTACAAAAACCTGTTTTTTGTTAGGCTGGTATGAGATCTGTGTCTGCTTCCTGAATGCTAAGATTAAAAATGTGGAGGCGGGGGGAAGAGTTTTAAATTTTTTTTTTAAAGATTTATTTATTTATGAGTACACTGTAGCTGTCTTCAGACACCCCAGAAGAGGGCATCAGATTCCATTACAGATGGTTGTAAACCACCATGTGGTTGCTGGGAATTGAACTCAGGACCTCTGGAAGAGCAGTCAGTGCTCTTAACCGCTGAGCCATCTCTCCAGCTCAGAGTTTTAAATTTTAAAGTCTTACAGCAATTTTGTATTTTGTAGAATAAAAAATAAAAACGTGCGCATGTGAAATAACATTTAAAAAAAAGAGAGAACATTTGAGGGTAGCATAGCAGGAAGTGAAGGGAAGGAAAGGGTAATGGAGAAACAATGCAGTAATAGTTTAATTTTTAAAAATTCAAAAAATACTGCCAACTAATAAAAACACAATAAACTAGACTGGACTAGGTTCCACTGTACCTAATTTGTACCCAATATCACATGCACAGCAGATAAACATATGTACTGAATTATTAACTGACATAACCTTATCAATTTAACTGAAATAAATTTAATCCAGCATTACCCACTTCCCTAGCCTCTTTCCTTTTAGGTATCCACTGCTCATCTTTTGCTGTATTAAACTTTTAGCAGCCTAGAAAGATGGCTCAGTGGCTAAGAATGCTTGCTAAATAGCCATGAGAGCTTGAGTTTAGATTCTAGCTATGTGGGTAACAATATTCAAATGCTGTAGCTCCAGCTCTGAGGGATCTTACATCCTCTTCTGGCCTCTGAGAGCACACAGATGAACATACAAACCTCTAAAACATATACATATGTACACACATATGCATGTGGGCACACACACACATACACAATCAAATAAATCTTTAAAAATACTTTGGCTATTGAACACTGACTAAGATCATCTAGAAAATCATATTTTTATACTGTATTTTGCATTCTTTTGTTTACACAGTGAGTTCTAGGATAGCCTGGGCTATAGGTTGAAATTTTGTAGCAAAAAGAAAAAAATAAAATAAAGATTCTTACTACAACAGGAGCCAAGACAACCAATATATAAGAAATGATATAGTTATGAAATCATTCTTGACCCCTACTGTAGCAATAATTAATAGAGTGAAAATAATCAGCATATGCTAAAACATAAATAGTAACAAGTCTGAGGTTTAATGGAATATATATGTAGTCATAGACAATTCTCCATAGGGTACTTATTACTTACAAAAAGTTACTAGGCAAGGAGAAACCTAGGAGGCAACACCTTAATTAGTCAAAGTTAATGTCACCGCCATAGGGCCATGCAGTATAAAGGCACCTTCTGACATGGTATCTCTGTAAAGTATACACAGTTCGAACCTAGTCATGAGGAGGCATTAGACACACCAAACTAAGAGACATTTTAATTGTTTCACATTGTTCAAAACTGTTAATGACATGAGGCTTAAATTAAGGCAACTAAAGAACCATGACAAAGGCAGTGCATAGCCCAGGACTCTCTTGTCATAGCACATTACTGAGATAACTGGAAAATGAGAATAAAACTGGCACACGCAACCACACTAACATATCAGGGTTAACTTCTTAATTCTGAGAATGGTATAGGAGTCATGTAGGAGGAGCGATGTGTGGGGCAAAATATTTAGGAGTAAAGGTTATCACGTCTGCAGTTCTGAAGGATCCACGGGTAAAAGGTAAGGAGAGGAAAAACAGGATGAAAATTGATAAAGTGAAGGAATATGGGTAGAGTGCTCACACTGGAAAATCTGAATGAAGATATACAGGACTCTCAATCCTAATGCTGCAACTTTTCTATAGGTCAGGAATTATGTCAAGGTAAAAATAATTAGAAGAAATAAAGTAACCAATCCTAATGCCACTATCTTAGGACAAGTCCAATCCTTTCTGACTAAATTCTATCAACTTATCTCCCCCTTCTGTGTTTATCCTTACAAGCACAGTAAGAGCTAGAGGAAGGCTGTCTTGCTTTAGGAGCTCCTCATAAATGAGGAGCCCACCTTGAAAGCCTCCACACAGGCAATTCCCATCCTGCATAAAACACTTCCCGTGATAGGCCACACTGTGAAACAAACTAACACAGCACTCCACTTTCCAATGAAGTAACAAGCAGGCTTATTATGCCAAGTAATCACATTTCAAAGGAGAAAGTATAATCAATGCCATAATGAACTGTGCTCACACAAAGGAGCACTATTTGTAAATTAGTTCTCTGAGCCATAAAAAGGACCAACAAATCTAATTACAAAAAGAAAAAAGATGGCATGCATCAAATCATGTAAGCATGAACTCTAGAATAGTACTGCTACTGCTACTGCCTAAAAATTTTGGCAAATTAAGTTTGGTGCTATAAGCACAAGTGACCAGATTCAAACTAATCACACTGCTGGTGTGCAGATCATCCTACTCAACAACCAATGTTTATCAAAGACTAATGAGAATCTTTTCATGCTGATGCTGATTAAGCATTGTTTTTTCACAAGGTTTGGTGGGAAAGTACTTCATTAGTTTAATTTATTGTGACTTAAGTCTACTCTGATGGTGTCGTACTTTTTTCCTAAAAATGGTGGTTTTAATCAATCTGCTTTACAACCTTGGAAGAATCTGGTGCTGAGTATTAAGGGAAATGTTTAGACAAGGGTAAACGCAAGCCTTCCCAGCCTGATTTACTTCCTTATCTTTTCTTTTGTGGCTGAGTCTTATCTAGCTTAGGCTGGCCTCAAATGAACTTTCAGTATTGTCTCAACCTTCCAAGTAGCTAGGAATAAAACATGTGTCACAACACCTAAGCCCATTTTATTTAGTAGCTATAGAAGTAAAACAGAAATAAATATTATTGCAGAATTATGCCTTTCTAGCATTTGGAAGGCTGATGCAGGAGGATTTCGGAGACTGAGACCTTAAAAAAATGTTTTACTCTTAACACTACTTGTATATCTTTAGAGCTGCCTGTGACTGTGTTACTAAGTAAAAGAAAACTATATACAGCATGGACCTCAGAAATGCTGGCATCCTACATGTGCACAGAAGCCCAAACTATGAGACTGATGTCTGAGAAGTGGGCCAGAGCCTAGCTTCTCAGCCCAAGGCTAAATTCCACAGACTTGAATTACGCATGAATCAACTAAATTCATAAGCATTAGCCTATAGAAAAACTACACATATCCTGAATTAAATTTGGTTTTACCAAAGTATGTTCCAAACAGAGACTTTGAGTCGTTTAATCCCTTTTAGTATATACCTGGTTGAAAATTCCAAACCACTTAGGAAAGGGCCAATCAGAACATTTTCTGTGCTTTATTTCCCTACAACAGACACTATCACATCCGCTGAGGGGTGCATCCTCTTTCCACCACTATCAGTTTCCCCCTTTTCAGAAAGTTTGATGGGCAGTGGTAGGCTTAGTCTGTAAACCAAGTCGTCTCTCATATCTATGTTCGCATATGGGACAGCCTCAGGTGGCTGCCTAACTGTAGCTTTGGCAGTGACCCCTTAGAGCTGAATTTTCACCCCCTTGCCTCTCCTGATCAGCCAGATTCCCTGTTGACAGTTTGTTTTTGTCTAGTAATTTCTCCTATCACCAGCATCCACACTCGTGTAGAAAGTTCCTAAACGGAGCTACTGCCTTCTACATGACCACTTCCCCTCCAGAGCCTGTGCTCGTGCACGGATGACTGACAGATGTTACTCCACATATGGGTCATGTCTCTGAGAAATGCGCACCGCCCTTTCTCTTCTTGGCATGCCCACATGTATTTTAACCATCTTCTTTGGGAATCCCATCCAGACTACTGTCCCACCCCTGTTCCTGACCAAAGTTCCTATCACACTCTTAGCTTAACATACCGCTCCTCCCTAAGACTGTAACCGCAAGCAGGCTTGGTGGCAAACCTGAAATCCCAGCAGTTAGGAAGTAGAAGCAGCAAGGAGTTCAAGATACTTACTAAGTCCAAAGCCAGCCTGAGCTACATAAAACTGCTTCAAAATTCAGAACAAAACAAAGGAAGGATGAAGAGATAGAAAAGATGGAGCTGTAGTTTTTGACTGTGTACCAAAAGTCCCTAGTTTCTGTTCTGAACTCTCAGCCTCCTCTGCAGTTTCCAGCTAAGCATGTAAAACCAGGACATTTTCTCTCAATTATACCATCCTTTCAACCATCCAAGTCAAGATCAAGTTCATGACCCTTTCTCTCTCCTTTAATATGGCATGTATCATATGATATACTTTACACAACCCTTTCTCCTTTAATATGGCATGCATCATATGATATACTTTAGAGTCATCCCAAATGATCTTCCTTTAAAGATGCTCCAACTGACTTTCCATCATTACAATTAAACCAACCAAATAAACAAACAAACAAAAAGCAATTCATTCATCACCTACCCTTCTCTGGTCTTCAAAATGACAAAAGGAAGCAAACACTTTTGTGGGGTCTTTAAGAACCACTGTAAAATACTTACGAGAAATAACAGTAGTGTCCTAAATTTTAAGGCTTATCAGACCTACAGTTCCTAGAGCAGGCCTGACAACTGTGTAGATGCTATATGGAAGGAGCTCCTAGGAATGGGCACCAGCAGATCCGGAACTAGAAGTAAGGAGCTGTGACAAGTACCTTTACTAGCAGTCAGCAGGGAGTTTATGAGTAAAGGCATGAGTCGACTGCTCTGAACATCACTAGGCCACATCAGAAGAGGGCACGAAGGGAGACTTGTGGCAGGGACTACTAGCCTTTTCACTTTGGTACAACCTAGGCAGAGGGTCTACTGCCTGAATGGGGAAAATGTTAAGGAACTAGGAAAATATGAACTCCCAAATTTCACAATATCCTTGTTTATTGCCAATTTGACTAGAAACTATCCCAAGTAAATGGAAGAGTCTTCGAAACTACTCTAAATTCTCTAAATTTTTACATTAGATGCCATTTAGGCAAAAGTCCTTCTTTTTTTAAGTTTAAATTTTGGAGGAATTTCAAAACCTGTAGCTTGATCTACTTTCCTTTAAAAGACACAAAATTTAACATAAATTATTAACATAGCATAAGAGGCAGATACTATTGTTATCACGATTTCATGTACATCTAAGAAAGAGCACTTAATCAATGGTAGATTGATAGATTACTTTCTTAACCCTAGATCATTAACATGAATAGTACATGATTATTCCCAATAAAGAGTTTTTAAAGGAAAGAATAAAATATATGAAAACAATGACTCAGATACAGAATTGCAATGAGTAAGATAAACAGGCTATTTAAGGCTATTTTTGTTATGTCTCCTTTATTTTTTTTTTAATTTTATTTTCTAAGCTTTTTTTTATTTACATTCAAAATCATTTCCCCTTTCCCGTTTCCTCCCTCCCCGAAAGTCCCATAAGCCCCCTTCCCTCCCTCTTTTCCCCATTCAACCCCCTCTCGCTTCTCTGTCCTGGCATTCCCCTACATCCAGTCTTTCCAGGACCAGGGGGTCTCTCCTTCCATCTTCTTAGAAATCTATTGATATGTGAATTGTGTCTAGGGTATTCCGAGATTCTGGGTTAATATCCCCTTATCAGTGACTGCATACCATGTGTGTTCTTTTGTGATTGGGTTACCTCACTAAGGATGATATTCTCAAGTTCTGACCATTTGCCTAGGAATTTCGTGAATTCATTGTTTTTAATTGCAGAGTAACCAGAGGGCACAGAGATAGTATCCTAATTAATAAAATCAGAAACGAAAAGGGAGAGATAACAACAGAAACTGAGGAAATTCAAAAAATCATCAGATCCTCCTACAAAAACCTGTATTCAACACAACTAGAAAATCTCGAGGAAATGGACAATTTCCTTGACAGATATCAAATACCAAAGTTAAATCAGGATCAAATAGACCATCTAAACCGTCCTAAAACCCCTGAAGAAATAGAAGTCGTCATTGGAAGTCTTCCAACCAAAAAAAGCACAGGTCCAGATGGTTTTAGTGCAGAATTCTATCAGACCTTCAAAGAAGACCTAACACCAATACTCACAAAATGGAAACAGAAGGAACACTACCCAACTCGTTCTATGAAGCCACAATTACGCTAATACCAAAAGCATACAAAGATCCGACAAAGAAAGAGAATCTCAGGCCAATCTCTCTTTTGAATATCGATGCAAAAATATTCAATAAAATTCTTGCCAACCGAATCCAAGAACACATCAAAACGATCATTCACTACGATCAAGTAGGCTTCATCCCAGGGATTCAGGAATGGTTCAATATAAGGAAATCCATCAATGTAATCCACTATATAAACAATCTCAAAGAAAAAAACCACATGGTCATCTCATTAGATGCTGAGAAAGCATTTGACAAAATTCAGCATCCTTTCATGCTAAAGGTCTTGGAAAGATCAGGAATTCAAGGCCCATATTTAAGTGCCACTTCTTTCTAATCAATCCTAAAGTTAACAGTGAAGTCTGGTAATTTACCCTCTTAAAGAGAAAAATTCCAAGCTGGGTGTGGCATTACATTCCTATAATCCCAGCACTCAGAAAGCTGGGGTACTACTGTAGGCTTATGAATCTGTTTCTACTACTCTGCACCAAACAAAATTGTCAGGTTATTACACCTTACCATATAGATTACAAATTATAACCCTATGTAATCAAGCACAATGTAAATGTTTCTAGTAAGTTAATAAATCATTTTAGTAAGTTCTAGTAAGTGAAAAAACCATTTTAGGAATGCACAAAACTCTTTTTTTTTTATAGCATGATTTCTTTTTTTTTTTTTTGAAGATTTATTTATTATTATATGTAAGTACACTGTATCTGTTCTCAGACACTCCAGAAGAGGGCATCAAATCTCATTATGGATGGTTGTGAGCCACCATGTGGTTGCTGGGATTTGAAACTCAGGACCTTCGGGAGAGCAGTCCATGCTCTTAACCACTGAGCCACCTCTCCAGCCCACACAAAACTCTTACAAAGGAAAAATAATAATAATTACCATTTAAAGTAATGATGATTATTTCTTGGAAACTCTTATAAAACCCACCTTCCTAATCAAGCATGGAATGACTTAACACTCTATTCTCTCCTTTTTAATATTTATTTACTTTATTGTGTATTTGAGTGTTTTCCTGAATGTATACCTAGTGCCCATGGAAGTCAGAAGGGTATTAGGTCTCCTCAAAGTAGAGCTATGGATAGTTGTCAACCACTATGTGTGCTGAAACCAAATTCAGGTCCTCCAGAGCAACACATGCTCTTAACCATTGAGCCATTGCTCTAGACTCTTAACATTCTGTTCTTAGAAATCAAGCTGCAAGGTGATGGAGACATGGCTCAGCCGTTACAAGTGTATTCTGCTCGGACTCAGACAGTACCAAAGCTCAGGTCCTAGCACGCTGAGCTGACCCACAAACATTGTATTTTCTGGGTATGAAAAAGTGCATCCTTGTGTTCTCAACTGTTATTTGTAGCTAGCAGCACCAGACTAGCAGGATATGTAAATATTATTTCTTCACCTGACTTTAAAAGTAAGCAGCCATGGGTAAGGTGACCTTCCCCGTGTAGACCCCAAAGCCAACTGTTTGAATAAGGAATACAGCTTCAGTGTACTAAAGAGTTGGCAACCTGAGATGCTGCAAGAAGTACAGGCACAACATCCTGGCAGGCAGAGACTCTGAGAAAGGCAAGGGAGCTGGGAAGCAGGCAGGGAGAACCACATGGAGAGACAAAATGCTAAGGAAGTTGGGTTGAGTCAGAGGCTACTGAGAGACTGCCAATGCCTTAAACTATACAGATGTCTCAGTGTCCTAATTACTAAGCTTAAAGCATTATCTACTACGAAAGCCCTGCAATACTAGCTAGCACTCCACAACAGGCAACTCTCAATGCCTGTAATTTCACCTCCAAGGAATCTGATAACCTCTTCTGGCCTGGCTTCCACGGGTACCTTCTCTTATATGCACATACCTTCACATAGACGTATATACATACTTAAAGAAAAAATAAAATAAATCTAAGAATAACTTTTTAAAAATCAAGTAAAATCTTTCTATTCACTGAGAGGTAGATGGACCCCTAACTTTGCCTGTCCTGCCCTCCCAAATGTTGATATTATAGGCAAATACCACCACACCCAGCTTCAAAATCTCTGAACAGCTGTTGCGAAGAATACTATTCTTCGGGGACTGGAAAGATGGCTCAAAGGTTAAGAGCACTGACTGCTTTTTCAGAAATTGAGAGTTCACATCCCAGCAACCACAAGGTGTCTCACGACCATCTATAATGAGATCTTGTGCCCTCTTCTGGCCTGCAGGCATAATGCTGTAGATATAATAAATATATCTTTAAAAAGAAAAAGTACTATTCATTAACAAAAGCTAGCCATCATACAGAAATGTAAGGAGGAATGTAGAAATGGAAAAAGGGAGGGAGAGAGACACTGAGAAACAGAGAGAGAGAGTGTGCGTGTGTTTGTGCCCATTAATGTGCATGGTACATGGGTATATTTGTCTACATATATACACATGTGTAGATATATGCATGTACATGTGTACTTGGGAGTATAGAGGCTATAGGGCAATGTTAGGTGTCTTTATCTATTCCTACACAATTAAAAGTAAATTTAAATAAATGAAGAAGCATTAATAACAATTAAATACAATTAACATAATCATAATGCTACCTAAAAATTAATCAGAATTTAGCTAACAAAAATATCTGACAGATTTATGCAGCACAAAAGACCACATAAGCCACTACTTTAAGAGTGTTTATTACTCAATTTTCTCCTCTCTTATTTTTTCATGTTACCATAAAGCACTGAGGTTCTGGTCCCTACTCTCCAGTACCAGTTCTTGTCTGTTTAACAGTGCTCCCTTTCCCAGTACCAGCCTCTCCATTTGCTTGTTCTTTTGTTTTGCAATGCTGGGAATCGAGCCCAGGAGCTTACATTGACTTACAATGTAATCTTTTTTCCAGTATCTATAAAATCTTATATAATAATGGTCTTGCATTTCTGTGAAGATTTCTAAACTGTGCAAACATTAATTTATTTTGGTTACTGTGACATGAAAGAACTCATGCCTTCTCAACACCAGGTCACTTAAGGGCAGTACAGATCAGTAAAGAAAGGGAACCGTCATCAGGCTGAAGGGTGCATTGGCTGCTTAGGTCCTTCAGGAACTTCCCTGGGTTGTGGAATTTAGTCAAAACTGCTTCCAAGAGCCATGTGATTTTCAGTGTCCATGGAGAAAGCCAAGGAGAGTAAGGATGTCCAGAAAAGAACGTTGAGAAAATCTGAGAAAACTCACTCCTGCCGTGGTTACACAACCAAGCAGCAGCAGGGTCAGGTAGGGTGAATCAAGCCCACTTCCTCATATCTCAAAATTCAGCATCTGTCTGCACTGCCCCTTACCACTCCCATGGGACAATAGGTGCGCGCACACAAAGAAACTTCCACAGGCTGCCACTGTCCTGTCGCCCAGAGAGCTTCCTGTTGTGTTAGTTCACCGCTCCCCACAAAGTCAACTGGGAACCGACACTTCCTTATGTAAAGTGAGGCGATGAAAAACAGTAAATGCTAAGAATCAAAGATTTATCAGTAAGTCTTCCCCAAGACACTTCATTGTGAAATGCTTGTGTAAATAACTGTTACTTCCTATCCACTGTATTCTAAAAGAATAACTACCAAGAAATAAATGTACTTCCTTTTCAGGGGTGAGACAAGAAAAAAAAGAGGCTTATCACAAAATTTCTCAGCTCAGTGAGAGGAGAGGGGCAGACCTAGTCTTCCCTGTGGATAAGGCCCTAATTGGTTATCCAATTATTAAGTCCTGAGTCCTGAAGCCACACACATACAGGCTACACTCAATAGACTGTGCAGTTTGTATTCCTGTCTTTATGTATATGCACATAATAATAAAGAAAGAAAAAGTGGCCATGAATTTGAGAAAGAATGGATGGAGCATGGAAAGAAATGGAGGGAGAAAAGATGTAACTGGAAAAAAAAATCTTGGCCCCAAACTTCTCAAAGAGCCTTAAAAGCAAGATCATTATTGTGAAACAAAAAGTTTAAATTCTCAGGACTTCTACTGCATGCAGAAGAAACGATATGGTTCTTTCTAGAAAGCTAAGCTTCCCTAATTATGTTAACAGTACATACAAACAAGTTTCTATTAAAAATGAGGAAAATACAGACACAAATGCATTTCAGGTTTGACCACCTGTTGCTTTATCGTCAATGAATCAAGTCACTCTGTAATCTAATTTTTTTAGGAAGCATTGGGTTCCAAGACTTTAAATTTGCGTTCCTCCTACCTTTTACATCAGTGAACTAAACAGAAAGCATATGCACAAAACCGATTTCATGGCAAAAGGACAGTCTAATTGTTATGGAAACATGTTAAAATACCTTTTAATAGAGACACCTTAGCAAGGGGTTCATTTAGGTCTTGCTCATCCATCTGGGCGTCTATAAGGGGGAAAAAAGAATTACAAAGTTTTTAAATCTATCAGCAAATTATTATCATAATAAATAAAATATCTCCTATATTTGGACAGTTGAAAATAGTTTTAACAAAATAGCCAAGATTTTACAGAGGGAGCTGAGAAGCTAGAACACTGCTTTTTCATTAAACACAAACTCTGAGGTTTCCATCCACATTAACCAACAAACCTAAATTACTCACAGACTGGTCAGATTTGTAAACACTAGGTCAACACTCACCTGTAGTGTCGTCGCTGCTTTTTTCCTTGCTTGGACTCAGAGTATCTGATAAGTCAGATTCCTTTGCTTTTGCCTGGTTTTCTTTTAGGAAAAACACAAAAGTCAAAATGTTATTATAATTCAACACCTTCTACCAAGAAAAACACTTTAAATACTCAAATCTATAGCTATGCAAAACAGTGTTAAAAAAAAAATCAACTGAGATCGCTGAACCTCTTTGTTCTTCAGCACCCAACTCAATGCTGGTTACTTCTGAGAGCTCACAGAAAGGCAAGATGTGGATGCAGAGGGCTGGGGCTCTTATTCAAATCTGTCCACTTATCAACTGGGAACAAAAATACAGCGAGCTTTGTTACAGTAATCGGGGAAGCACAACAAATGCAACAGAACTCAGAGCAATGCTGCGCTGCCTGAAGATAATCAAAGGAAAAGGCACACTACATATCACAGCCTGAAGCCTGCCTTTGTGCAGTCAGAAAACCACTTGAAAAGTAACAGTTAAGATGAGCAGCCCCTTTCTAAAGAAAACTCAATAAACCCAAATTACAACAAGAAGGGGACCAATTTTAAAGGTGCTGTCGAGAGCTACTGTGCGCCACATGGGACATTCTAGGTTATTGCTCTCAAAGACCCAGTCGCAGAGCAACAGTTTCCTAAATATGCTGAGTGACTAAATCCCAGTCAGTACCTATAACAGCACACCTATGTATTCTATGGCATTCTTTGGGACAGGAAAGTTTACAGAGAAAGTCATTCCCCAACCAAAACTCTATAAGCTTCAGATAGAAGAATTTAGTCACAATCTTATCCCTGTATTGACTGATTCCCACAAGAGTTCAGTTATGCATAAGAGCTCATTGTAAACTGCAATTCTTTGCTAGAGTCTATACTATTTCTTGAATGAGAAAAATCATACTCATTAAGGGGAGTATATCTTCATGATCATAAACAATCATGACATTTATCTGACTGTACCATTTGCAACAATATATATCAAAACTCAAAATATGCAAAACCATGGCAAGGAGTAATGACTCAGCAGGTAAGAACAATTCCTATTCTTGCAGGTAACCCTAATACGGTTCCAGAACCCAGAGTGGCTCATGACTCGCTATAACCAGGTCCTGGGGATCCAACACTACTTCTGGCCTCTGCAGCACCAATACACATACAGTGCACATACATTCATGCAGAGTAATACTCTTACATATAAAATTAATAAATCTAATAAATAAATAAAGTTTATAAAGCCACTTTTACTTTTCCCTAAGGAAGTAGTTGAATATGTGAAATATTACATAAGGATGCTCACTGCAGCACCGTCATTATGGGAAAATGAGATGTGTATTGAATATATTCAAGATACATGTAATATTACTGACTGAAACTTAAAGACAGTAAGTATAATACATATAGATATACTATTTGTATATTTAGTTACAGATATTTAGAGATTATTTAATTTACCTCCTCCCCCTTTTTCTTTCCTGAAACCCTGTCTCCAAACCAAAGCAGCCAGCCTAACACACAGCAATAAGAGTGGAGAAACTGAGGCTGGATGTTTCAGTCCTGCCTGAGGACATGCAGTGAACAGAATGGTCATGGTGCATTCCTCTCTACTTCTGAGCTACTACAGATATGTCCTGAGTTAGGCCTAAGTCAGAAAGCACACGCAAGGCATGATTATATGCATGTTAAGTGAAAGAGGAGCTGATTAACTCCTAGCAACTGTCATTTTCAATGGAAAAAAAGAAAAGGTTCACCATAAAATCACTAATGCATTTTTTAAAGACAACTGAGTCAAATTCCAAAGAAATATTTTATAGCCAGACTGAAAACATTTAAAATGTAACTTTTATGGCCGCCTGGTTTGGCAGTGTGAAAAGTACTAACAATTGTTGATTAATGAAATATAATTATATTATAATTCACTCTTGGAAAATGAATTAAACTCATTTGCATGAAACTATTTGCCATAATAGGTTTAATAAATGTCTGACTGAAACAAAGAACCTTAAACATTTGTCCAGCTTGTTCCTTAAGATAAAAACACAGCCAAATGTGGTTCCTCCCATTTGTAATCTCAGCATTCACGAAGCTAAGACAGGAGCTCAAGGCTAAACAAGGCAACACAGTAAGAGCCTGTCTCAAAAGCAAGAAGCAATCCAAGAGACCCAGAAAAGGAACTGCTGAATCAAAACAGGCTCTTCAAAACTTTTTATTTGTATTTTTTTTTAATCTATGGTAGCTCACATCTTTTTAAAAACTTCACCTGATTTCAAGCAAATCTATTCCAGAATACACTGACGTACCTAGACAGCAAGGCACTTTTTGAAAAGAAACACCAATCACCCTCAGCCTCTGCTTTGCTTCCAGTCCAAAGCGCTGCTTACTCAATCAACAGATTAGAATAGGACTTAGGGGGTGAAGTAAAGGCTATTTTAAAGTCTGCTCTCCTCTGTTTAATAAGATGAAATAAATTGCATATGTACTAAAAATAGTTCAGTCTTCTGAAACCTAATGCCCATCTGCCAGAACAATCTTAGCATTGCATGTCTATGCATTCTTTCTCCTAATATGGCATCTGCTGTGCACAAGACTCAGAATGAAAGCTACCAGACATCTGAAATAACACAATCTGTTTAAAAACATTTTAAAAATCAAGTGAACACAATTATTCTAATAATACAGAATATACTAAAATAAACTGTTACAAACTTTTAGCATTTGCTCCTTTAACTGACTAGGATTGTGAAGCTAGTTTTAAATTTTATTCTGACAAAGTCTGACGAGAGTCCCTCTCTAACAACGAAACACATCCCACCAGACTTATTTGCCTGGTTTTCCTATGCTTAAAAGCAGCAATATGATGCTTTAAACTTTAATTTTCTTCTCTGAGTTTAATCACTATAACAATAACAGTAATAATAAAAACCTATTTTAATGAAATTACTAGACTTAATTATAAAATATAACATGATTTTACATTGCTAAAAGTCATCACTTTTGTTTTAATCAAACTGAAATAACAAAATAGAGAAATACTGAATATCATAAGGAATGTTAAATATATAATAATCTTCAAAAGATTTTCACTCCTAAAAAATTTTTTCACTCCTAAAAGGTTTGCCCTGTGTTGACTAAGACGGAGATGAAAACTGAAAACAATGTAGCACAGAGACTAAAGAATCAATGCAAACCTACAACAGCATTAACCTTAAATCCATGCACAAATGCCTACATTAAAAGAAACTTTCCTACTTTTTCTTAAAATAAACATCCAAATATTTTATGTAATATCTGATACTGTTACTAGATTGACATTTTGTAAGCTGTAAGAAATAAGCTCATGGTTAAAATACAACAACCTTGAAATTCTAAACTAACTTTCATTATCTAAAGTATTTGTAAAACCATGGGGGAGAGAAGACAGAAAACTAACCTTTTGAAAGCTTTGATTCTTCTACCACTTTGGTTAGATGCCCCTGGACCATCAGCTTCTCTGCCAAAGAAAATAAGCGTTACTACCAAAGCTCTAACAGAGTCGCACTCCCTGAGAGGAGCAGTGTAACACATTCCATGACCAAATTTAAAGATGATAGCATCACTCCACAACCAAGCCTCAACAAAAAGCTTGAACCTTGAAGAGGAACTAGAGAACTAAACTTACTAAAACAATCAAACTACTGCAGAAAACTGGAGTAGGGAAAGAATATGCCTTCTGTGTTCATGAGACACCATCCTATTATAAAGTCTAGACTCTTGTATGAGGAAGCAAAAGAAACAACCAACAGGAAATCGTTAAGTCCTGGGTATGAAGTTGAAACAAAGGAATTTGGGGAAGGCAGAGAGGATGGCCTTGCCAGGCGTCAGTGGGAGGAGAGGTCCTTGGTCCTATGAAGGCTCCATAGATGCCCCAGTGTAGGGGAATTAAGGGCAGGGAGGTGGGAGTGGGGTGGGTGGAAGAACACCCTCATGGAAGCAGGGGGAGGGAGTATGGGATAGGGGCTACGGGGGGGCAGGGGGGACTGGAAACGGGGATAAGAGTTGAAATGTAAATAAAGAATATATGCAATAAAAAAACACAATTCAGAGGAGTGTCTATATAATATATATCAAGAAAATGGATGATTTTAGAAGAGCTAGCTGTTTATTTAAAAGAAATAATAGCATGTGCTTTTAGCATTTAATATATCTTTACAGTTTACTTGAAGTCATTCAGCATTTTGGGACTTTATAAAACCTTTTTATTTACTAATATTTTTTTTCAGTCTAAGTTCTTACAGAAATGTAATTTCTGATATTGTCACACATATCTCCATCTCTCCCTTTCCTCATTTGTTGTCTGTCTGTCTGTCTGTTTAAAGACAGGGTCTCATATGTAGCCCAGGCTGGCCTTCAATTTCAAATCCTCCTGCCTCGACCTCCCAAGTGCCCATACTTACTGCGCTTTACCACACCTGGCTTTTCTCAGCTTTTTAATTTTACTACTTTAGTCTCAACTGTATCCTGCACTGTGCCCCTGACTATGGATTCTAAAATCTCTTGTTATATTCTCTCTTTTTATTATTGTAACATAACTTGTGATAATCACATGAACAGAATGGACAGAGGGTAAATGACTTGACACTCTTTCCTCTGACTACTCTAGCATTCTACTAACACTTTTTATCTGACAGCTTAACTAGGCCCACAATTCTACAGGAAATAATTTTCCCTCAAAGTTTTAGAAGCACAGTGTTCTGCTGGTTCCTAGCTTTGGACCTGGGTGAGCCCCATGAAGATTCCTCATAGGTGGTAAGGATTTCTAGAGCTTACAAAACTGATCTGCGATCTGCCTTTCCTTTCTGACTACCTGGGGTGACACCCAATTCCATGACACCAAGCCAAGGCCAAAGCTTGTAAGAGAAGATAGAGGTTCACACTCCGCACACTACAGGAATTCAAGCATCATCATGTTGCATGAGATGGCAACATCACAGTAAGACAATTAACCTTATAAACCCTGAGTGATGATATGTCACAAAGTGCTCTCTTCACTGACAGACAAGTAGCATGGATGAGAGATAAATGCTTGACAGACTAAGCCAGTAAGAATCCAGAGACTGCTCAGTGGTTAAGAGCAGCTGCTCTTGCAGAGGAGCTGAGCTTCCATTCCCAAAATCAGTATCATGTATAATTATCATGTATAATGTGTAACTTCAGTCCTCAGGAATCTGACACACTCTTCTGGTCTCCATGGACACCGGACACACACACAGTACAAATATATACATACAGGCAAAATAATCACATATACAAAATAAAAAAATAAATAAATCCAAAAATATAAGTACAGGAATACAGAATTTAGAAAGTAGGAGGGAGAAACAAAAAAAAAATTACTCAAGGTTTATTTACTGCTTTTTAATAATTTTGCTTACTTACCCTTAAAGCTATTAATATTAAGTTCCCCTGCCCCATCCCAGCCCCATACTGGAGAGAGAATGCAGGGTACTATATTACTGGATAGTAAGCCCAACCCTATTATTTTTGTACTCCCCTCCACCCCCTCTCTCAACTAAAATTCACATAGACCACCAATTTTAAATGAACAATTCAGTAATACTTAGTACATTCATAATACCTAAAACATTTTCATAACCCCAAAAGAAGCCAAACAAACATTAAGTATTTATTCCCCAACCTCCCTCTCTGGCCCTGGCAGGTTCTGATCTGTTTCCTATTGCTTGATTTATTTACCCTGCATGGCATGGATCATAGAAATGGAACCATACAGTATGTGACTTAGTTTCTGGTTTAGCTTGAGACACAATTCGATGAATGTTCAGTGTATCTTCTTAGTTTACAGCATAGAATTTCAATACCTTTCACTAGGGAATTGTCTTACATTCTGGTCTTTTTTGGTTTTTCGAGGCAGGGTTTCTTTGTGTAGCCCTGGCTATCCCGGAACTCACTCCATAGACCAGGCTAGCCTCGAACTCAAAAATCCGCCTGCCTCTGCCTCCCAAGCGCTGGGATTAAAGGCGTGCGCCACCACCTCCCAGCTTACATTCTGTTTTATTGATAAGTATATTCATATTCTCTCTCTCTCTCTCTGAGTGTGTGTGTGTCTGTCTGTCCTTCCAAAAATTCCATTTTCCTCAATTCTCACAGCTAAATTTATCATTCTCATGATAATTTTAAAGCATTTACTTAAAAAAAAAACTTTTACTCAAAATTCTTACCATTTTCATTTGCTAGAATATTTACTTTTTTAAAAAACCCTTGTAGTGATTTAAAAAAACTCTAGTATAATACATACTCTTCTTACCTATCAATAATTTTACTTGGGCTGCACCTTTTAAGAGACAATATAATCTGTTTCTTGTTTTATTTATAAAATATCTAACTTTCTGAAAAAAATTAATTATATGTCTTAAAAGCTTTCTTCTGCTTTATACATTTTTCCTGTTTCTTCCTGGTTCACAATGTCCTATCAAAGTTCTAGACACACTTATGGGACACATAGCAGTTCAGGAGACATGTGAGTAGCAGTTCCTGAATGGACCAAGGTAAAGGAAATAAGGCACAGATTATTCTTTAGGTAAACCCACATCCTTGCTTAAAGCACCACATAGACTCTTCCTGTCCTGAGAACCTTTGGAATCTGAGCTGTAGATTTAAAACTTGCCCCTCTGCCCCCTGCCCCCTGTAGAGTAAGAAACAGAATAGAATTCTAAATCTTTCACACCTGATTAATTTTTTTGGAATATTCCAAAATTTTGTCGACACCTATCTATGACTTGTAAAGACTTCCCCCTCCTTGTCCTTATGACCTAAATCTTTTGTTATAAATGGATTCACTAACTGTATTTAATCAAATGCTCAACTGCCTTTTAAAAACTATGTCTTTTACTTCTGGAACTGCTTTCTCTCTCTCTCTCTCTCTCTCTCTCTCTCTCTCTCTCTCTCTCTCTCTCTCTCTCTCTCTCGCACAGTTTTAAAAGGTTTAGGTATGTATAAAGTGGATTTCTATGAGGGTACCCAATCAAAGAACAGACCCTTTCTATCAACCTTCAAAGTCCTCCACACACTCTACATTCTCTCCCCACAATGGCAAGGACAACCTGACTTTATAACACTTACTCTTTCATATTTATTTGCTTCCTCCATTTCTTGGTGTGTATATGTGTGTATATTCATGTGTGGGTATGAGGGCACATGTGTGCACATGCATGTGAAGGCCACAGATTACACTGGGTACTTTCTTCCATTGCTCTGATATTATTTTTTGAGAGAGGATTTCTCATTGAACCTGGTTCTCACCATTCAGCTAGCCCAGCTGGCCAACACATCTTCCTGTCTTTGCCTTACCTTATCTGGGATTACCAGGATTTGCCACTATGCCCATTTTTTTTCTACTGCTACTAGACATCCCTCTGGCCTTTATGCGTGTGCAACAAGCACTTTACCACCCAAGCTATCTCCCTGTGCACTCTTTCACACTACCCAAACATATCTGACTAAATATAACTTTAATGGTCAAACTTCCTAAGTAAAATACTACAGTGCATATTCTTACACGTTAGGCTTCTGTCACCGAACAGATCATAGTGCATTTATTCACTAATACTGAAGGGCTTCTGAGCTCCTTCCAGTTCTGGACTACTATAAACACTACTGCTATGAACACCTTTGAGTTTTAATTTGATATATTTCCTTGGACACTTCTATATGGAGCTTATTCTGGGGAGCAAAACTAGCAACATAATCATCTTAACTACAACGGGGACCATCATCTAAGCATTTAGTTTAGTCATAAGGTATAGGATGATAAAATTGT
Source organism: Tokudaia tokunoshimensis (assembly GCA_036184795.1). Taxonomy (NCBI): domain Eukaryota; kingdom Metazoa; phylum Chordata; class Mammalia; order Rodentia; family Muridae; genus Tokudaia; species Tokudaia tokunoshimensis. The sequence continues at coordinate 86,414,363 of BTHU01000011.1, forward strand.
AAACACTTTTGAATTTGCCAAAACCCTACTAGATGAGAACTAAACTTATTTCTTGGTTCACAGAAATATATTATGTATCACACTACTATGTGGTTCAAAATAGAAATAAAGAACAAAGTTACATACTCACAAGAAGACTAAAGGGATCGTAGGAATGCAAAGATTAGGTTCTTAACACCAAAGACACATTTTCCTTAGATGATAAAAACAACTAACCTAAGTTATGCTAAGGTATAACAGAAGTACAACTAAGAATCCTAGGTAAGCCAAAGGTTAGAGGAGAACTAGGCTGTCTGCTCTGCAAATAACAACCTGAAAAATATTTCTAAATCTCAAAAGTGAGTTTCATCGTGAAATATTGTTATAATAATGGACTTGACCCTAAATTCTGTAAATGGCATGCATACTGTTAATTAAAAAGTGAAACCCTACATTCTGAGAAAATATTACAGTAACATGAAAAACACAGCTAGCTCAGCTGGCTTGCCCTGCTCAGAGCCTGGGATAGAGGAGGAGGATAGTGCTACTCCAGGAAAGCTGCTTCTCCCTCCCAGTTCACACTTCTGTGTGCCAAGAGTAGACAGCACCAGGTAAATATAACCTCAACTCAGTTTTAAAATAGTGTCATGAGGTATGTACAACCATCTCATTTTATAAATGAAGAAAGGAAGGCTAAAGGGGGCTAATTTGCCAGGAATCATACAGTCAGTGGAAAAAAAATCCTACCAAGATTCTTCTCATAACATTATAAATGGAAACAAGCCAAAGTCACCTGAAGAGTTGGTTGATTCTGAAAAAGCAAATTCCAAAAAATAAACTTATAAAAATTAACATGAAGATATAATTAAATGAAATTATAATTAGAGTTCAATATCAAGTTAGCAACTAATCTTCCTCAGAGACTGGTAACTCACAGCAGTAATAAGGCTTTAGAACTTCACAGAAGGGGCTGAACACATGCATTTTAATAATTCAGATCTGTACAGTGGGATTCGTTCCTGGTGAAGTAAAATCAGCTAAAGCAGTTCTTGCTATAGAGGACATTCTGGGAACTGTTTTTTTGTTTTGTTTTGATTTTTTTTTTAAATGAGAAGGAGGAATAAGGAGGAAAAAGGGGTTCAGAATTCAGACATGATGAAAACAAACCAATTTCAAGAACAGAAAAGACAGCGTTGGCATGAATTAACCATCACCTTCTTCCTGCTATTCAAGTGCTAAAGGAGCTGCTAACAGCCTTCAACGTTATCTAGAGCAGACAAACTAAGAACAAAGAGATCAAATATTAGCAACATCTAACTCTGAGAGAAAGTTTTCCCATGGTAGGGATATAAACTATTTTCAGTACAGAACTTTAACTACTGAAGTTTCTTAATCATAAATAAACTAATCAGGTTTAGAGAAATAAAAAAAATTTTAAAACTGAACTTAAAAAAAAAAATTTGAAGTAGAGTTGGCACCTAGATCACCCTGAGACTGTTCTAAGGCTGACCTCAGAAAGTGACACAGCGTAAACACTGAGTCACCCAGCAACACCTAGTCAGTGGATTCCTCTAAGGGTTCAATTTCAATAAGAGTGAGCAAGTCCTAGCAGGAAGAAAGGACTGGAAGAAGCTTGCAGAAACAGTGCCTATAATTTCAAAATGAGGATAGGGCAAGGGAAAAGGTATTTTGCAAACCAGTAAGATTAAAAAAAAAAAAAAAAACAACACCTGAAAAAAACCAAACCAACCATGGATTAAGAACACAGAGGCATTAATGTCCTTTGGGACACTTGGTAATGCCATCAAGAGTGAGCTGACTTCTGGAAAATGGACAATCTGTCTCTACAAAGCAGACTGAGAGGAATGTCCCTTGTGAGGACACACAGCTGCCCGACAGCCCAGATGCAGGCAGTTGTCCAAAGAACCGTTCTCCCCCCACTCAAGGTCTCTGTATCCTTAGCGTTTCACTCAGCACTTAGTAAGTTCATCCAACGAGAGCCCATGGACCCAAACAAAACAGACACACTGTCTGTTAGCTCAGAAAGCATCTTTAGCAAAACACACAAGAGTTCAGAGCAATCTATTAAGTTTATGAAGTAAACCTCAAGTAGCTCAAGAAACTAAACTTTACAGGGAAGATAGAAGGAACTCAGTCCTTCCTAAACCCTGGTATCCTGAAGATATATATATATAGCTAATAAGTTTTTAACAAGTTTTAATGAAGTTACCTGCTAATTCTAGGCTTTATGTAAAGTAATTTTATATAGAATATTCACAGATTTGGAATTATATAAAAGGTTATACTTAAGCCTGCTTAAATCCTACCTTCTTTTCCTAGAATTAAGCACTTTTCTCTAAAAGAACTTTTTAAAAAATACAGTCTGACTTTTCCCTACATGGAAAACATTAAATGTATTCCAGTTAATTTATTTTCTATAAAATCAATCTACATTTTTAATGGGTTCATACAGGTAAGATGGAATATCTCTCAATATACTAAATATAAAGAATCAATGGAAGTAAATCATGAACATTTTAGTTTTTAAAACACTGACTTTATGCTATATAAGCCCAATAAATAAAAAACAAAGTATTTGACATTGCTTTTTAAAAGACTGGAGAAAGAAGTACTACTGTACACTAAATATATACTTTGGAATCAAGACCAATCAATTTAAAATGCCTAGTCATTAAAAACAAAACAACAACAACAAAAAACAGCAAAACAGATTATTTATGGCTGTCAATGCATAATCCCAAACTACTCTTAAGTTTAACTGAGCAAAGTGTTTGCTGAGTTCCCTTCCTTGTGATAATACTATTTAAACTTAATGTTTACAATGGCAGTTTGTCATAAAATGACCCTATTAACAACAAATAAGGCCAGAGGTAACCCTTTTTCCAGCAATCCTTATTTAAGGAATCAACTTAATTTGGAAAATTCAAGATACTATCTGGACTCATTGAAGGCAAACTGTTGCTACCTAAGATCCAGAAACCAGATTCTTATGTTACACTTCTCTGAGTAACTCAGACAGAGTTGAACCTCTCACCATTTGTACTAAAAACTAAGAAGATCAGATGTATAGGAGCCCTTTTGTTTTGTTTGTTTTGTTTCTTGTTCTTTGCTCTGTCTTGTATACAAGAATGGGGGTTTATCTTCTGACTTTCCTTCTGTGTCCTGCAGGTTCAGTATTTTCTGGAACAATCACACAGTTAGCACAAACGTCCTTTGATTAGTTAACTTTCTCACCGAGGGTGTTTGTTGTGACTTCTGTTCTCTTAATGCTTAACTGGCTCATTTTACCACACAAATACGATGGAGTAAAATTTTGTCACCAGATTTTCTTCACTTAAATATTAAACTACAATTATAGTGTATATTACTCTAAATTAAATATATAATATAAACTAGACCTTTAAAGGGGTTTTGTCTCCTTTTTTAGAATAGAGAAGTGATAAGAATAAAGTCTGTGACCTTTATTTGTTACTAACAAGGACTTTTGAAAATTACAATTCAGTAAAACGTTCTTTTTGATGATCTCATTTGTTGGGCTTAAAGTACAAATTCTAAAAGCTAAAATATATATAAAATAAAATAAAAGTAGCATTATATATAAAAGTATCAATATTTCTTCTAGAATCTTATTTTAAAATTATGTTCTCTTGCTAATTTCAGTGGATATAAATTATCTTCCCTCACAGAAATCACTGTGCCAATTTCCATAATTGAGATGTAGTTATCAGATGGTCCACAAGTATTAAGAGTTTGGAAAAATATAACATTTATTTAAAAAAAACATGGATAAAAAACATTCTTTTTCAGGAGGGGAAAAAAGGAAAAATGCTTGAGAATGTCTATGTGACAAGAGAAGAAATGCATATCAACAAGTCCTCTACTATACACTTAAAAAATGTCGTAACTTTTGTTAAGAGATTTAAGCTGCTATATGAACTTCAAATAAAAAGGATTCATAACATTTTGCTTAGAACTCAGAAGAGGTCTAAATCACCAAGGGCCAGCCTACTTTAATATTCCTAAAGACACCCATTTGGAAATTGCCAATATTAGGCAACCCCAGAGGAAAAGACAACTAATTGATACTACCCCTTCCCTAAAATAAAAATCTTGCACTGTGCTGAGGGCTATCTTGGAGCTGAGTGCCCCAAATGACTACTTGTTTGTAATAACTTCATTTAATCTGAGAAATGTATTTAAAACTATCAAAATTCAATCTGTGCTAAAATTAGAACTTGAATAAAGAAGTCACTGTCAATATTTCTTCATCAAGAATCCACACAGGTACTTTTAGGTACACATAGGTACTCTATACATAGAAAGTTTAGGTGTGAGCCGGAGAGATGGCTCAGCAGTTAGGAGCACTAGCTGCTCTTGCAGAGCCTGGATTTGATTCCCAGCACCCACCTGGTGGCTCACAGCTCTCTGAGGTCCGGGGCCTCCCTCTGGCCTCTAAAGACGATGCATAGACATGGTGTACAGACATACACACCAGCAAAACAAGCAACAAAATACACACATAAACTACCTAAATAAACATCTTTAGAATGAGAAAGTTTGGGTACTTCACAACCTGGCCGTCTGTTTGATTCCCTGATGGATGACTTTTAATTGGCAAGTTTGAAATTCCCTATGTTTCTGTGTGTGTATATGTAGGAGCCACCGAAATGAAATGTTTCCACTCCATATGTGTAGGCAAATGCGGTAAGAATATTTTTCTCCAAAGTGAGAAACAAGCAGGTCTGTTGATACCTGAAGACAGTTGCTTGCACCCTTCTACTACAGCAAGTACATTAAGATCCTCACGGCCTTTTTAACTTCAGCCCCTGAGTTCATTAAAAAATCAATGTGAAAAATACTCTGTACTCACTCTGGCATTCTAGGAATTGATGAATAAAAGTGCAGTCCCCGCCACTCTTTGAAAGCAAGTGCTCTAATAAAGAAAGAAAGACCTTTAAGGATATAGCTTGTTGCTGTCTTGAAATAAACAACAGCAAAGGTAAAAAAAAAATTTTTAATTATTTTAACATAGGTAAATTGAAAAGAACTAATAGAATATATTTTAACACATTTTCAAGTTAAATACTGAAAGTTGTAATTTATATAATCACTAGTTTACTCTGAATAGCTAGCTTTTAAAGGTGCAGTTTTTATCCAAAGAGCTCAAAAAATAAACAAAAATAAAAAGCTTTTCCTACTTTTCATATGTACCTTTCTCCATAATAGGTTTGCAAATATTCTAAAGTGATTTTTGTGTTTTTATTACTGAATTAATTTCAGGTGTGTATACTAACAGTTTTTCTTCCAAGATGTTGATCATAATTAAGATTAAAAAAAACTTTAGAATGCGTAAAATCAGCCAGGCATGGTAGCATACGCCTAAATTCCCAAAATTTAGAAGGATGAAGCAGGAGGACTGCCCTGAGTTTGAGACCAACATGGGCTACATACACAGTGAGCTTCAAGGAAACTTGGATTACAATATAAGCCCTGTTTAAGAAGCTAGGGAGGGAGTTACAGACAGTAATTTCTATAAACGTTTAAGAAATTGATGAGATAGATATTCTTATACATTCATTTTTACAAATGCTTTCCTTAATCTATATCATACATAACCACTCCATTACACTGTTTATCTCAAACCAAATTTCACATTCTATACAGTTTTGCTTAAATAATCCAGTTTTGTAAAAGGTAGAGTTTAAAAGAGAAAATTTAAAATTAACATTGTGGTTCAAGAGTTTCTAACTCAAGTGAAAGGTCAAGGGCTAGCTTCTGAATCCAGACAGCATTCACCGGTAACTTATCTGCATCTTTCAGAACTACACAAGAGGTTCCAGAGCTTTCATGTAAAGGGCTGGGCCCCAGCACGGAGACTACTGGACGGTCTGGAGGCTCTCCGCCCTGGGATGCGTGCACTGGCCCAGCACCATGTTCACTCTCAGCCCTGCTCTTGCCCACCTCCCCCTGCCCGCCTCTGTTCTTATTGTCTGTTGTGACCGTGCCTCTTTAACACCTGTCCTGTTAACTGCCTTCTTAACCTCTCAAGTGTTATTTTCTTTTATCCTAGTTACACAATACTCAAAAAGGACCCGTGATATAATTATAAGATAAAAACAGGGGGGAGAAATATTAGTACAACTTTTGTTTTAGAAAGATCAATGAAAAGAACAATAAAGCCCCAAATAAAAAAAAATTAAAATTAACTGGAACATAAAGATGGAATTAAAGTAGTAATTTAGACAAGCAGAATTTGCCAACTTGAGCTAACTCTAGAAAAACAGAAACCCTCAGTAGATTATAAAATGTCAAATTAAAAAGTCATTTTACATAAACTCTAAACACTTTCAAAACTCAAACTTTGCAGTATCATTTTAAGTGTGAAAATTTGTTTGGACAGACAAAGAAAATCTAGTATAAATACATGAGAGAACAAAGTTTTATTGATCATCTGCAAGAAAATGGGTAGAACTGATGACCAAATGTTAAACAAGAAGCCAGATTCTCTCACAAGCTTCTTTCATATATAAAATCTAGATTTAAGTGTATATATCACATATGTAATGGGGGAAGTAGGAAGGGATTATGGATGGGGAGGAAGTGGCCTAAAAGGAGGGAGAACAAGAAAGAATAATGGGAAGAAAAAGACAAATACATCTCTTACATGCAATCTAGCTTAAATCAGTTTACTGGATATAAGGCAAAGGGAACTGTTGGGGAGAGGAACAGTCAGTGGAGGGGGATAATGAAGAGCACGCATGTATGAAACGTCATAAATCTTTATGTACGCTTACCAAAAAATGTTAGAACTCATTTAAACCAAACTTGAACATAACTAAAGGAGTTAAGAATATGAAACCAAATTTAAAACCAATATTTATCAGTTCCTGGTGATTCTTATTAAAAACAGGGAATCCCACGGTGGTGGTCTGAATGAGAATGGCCTCCATATCTGAATGGTTGGTCCCCAGTTGGTACAACTGTTTGGGAAAATTAGGAGGTATGGCCTTGTTGAAGGAGGTATGTCATTGGGGGTTGACTGTGGAGTTTAAAAGCCCAAGCCAGTCCCTGTCTCACTCTTTTTTGGCCTGTAACTTGCAGAACAGATAGATGTGAGCTCTCTGCTACTTCTCCAGCACCATGTCTGCCTACCTGTGCCATGCTTCCTATCATGATGATAGAGACTCAACCTCTGATACTGTAAGCCCCTAATTAAATGTTTTCCTCTGTAAGTTATGTGGTCATGGTGTCTCTTCCCAGCAACAGAACAGTAGCCACGACACCTACCATTACTCACTAAGGAAAAGTTCATTTATTCTAGTTTTGCATGCAGGAACCCACAAAGGTCAGAAAAGGATGTTGGATCTCCTGGAGCTAGAGTTACTGCTGGTTGTGAGCTGCTATGTGGGTTCTAGGAATCAAACCAGGGTCCTCCTTGCAGAGCAGAAAGTGCTCTGAACCACTGAGCCATCTCTCCAGTACCCTGTGCACTCTATTTTTAGTATCTGAATCTGACCCTAAAATATTTAGTAGACTAGTTTAGGTAAAGTCTACTATTTAAGTAAAAAGGCAAACACATATGTGCCATGTCTACACATAAGACAACATTCTAATAGTCTATATAAAGCATTTCAAACATGACACTTAATAGTCTATTACTTGAATTCAGGCCCTTAGGAATTAAGTTGACACAACTACAGAATATATTACTACCACAGGTAAAAGGAATCAGATGCTTACTGGAAGGAAAACAAGTCTCTGTGATATTGGTTAAAGTAAAAGAAGTGAAAAAAAAACAAAACAATTATGGAAACATAAAGAACCATTCTACTCAGAATGCAGAGTTTACACAGATGCACTTCCTATGGATTCCGGGTTTTTTGTACCCATGTTATACCTATGCTACTGTAGCCATTAATTGCATATGCCACTAAGCCATTTAAACAGAGCTCATTCTAACCAAGTTATGTGCAGCCTAAAATAAATACATGATGATTTCAAACACTTACTAGGGAAAATTAATATGAAATGGCTCATTAACCTTTAAATATTGGTTACATATTTAAATAACATTTTTAAAATTCCTGGTTATTTGCTCTTTAAATGTGTTTTACTTGTTTCTTTTTAAGCTTTCACTGTAGTTACTAGACATTTTTAAATTTCCCACATACTGCTTTTTAGACAGTACTATTCTATACTCCAATATATATTTAAATAATGCTTATTTATAAAGAGACAAAAACTTACAGTATAAAACCTATGCTTTTAGAAAACTTAAGCCATTTCAAAAGAGTTCATTGGAAGAAATATAAACTATAATATCTCTAGACACTGTTGATAATTTCTCTTATATCTATACTTGGTATTTTTCCTCTACTACTTAAAGGGTAATGTTAACTTTAAAATTCATGAAAATTGTGGCTATGAACTTTGGTGATGTTTTAAAAGGTAAATTATCTTACTACAAAGTTCACTCTATAATAGAATGTAGCATAATGAAATGTTTGTGCAAATATGACTTACTGTCAAAACTCTGTACTAGCATTCTCATGGTACTTAGCGCACTGTCAACAGAGACCCAGAGGCTTTAACAAAGGGATAATTACAGCAAGGAGTGCCCCGTAACAATATAAAAATTTTATTCATTTAATATTAAACTAAGGAGTCTATAACTATTCTCTAATAGGAAATCAAACTACTAGTCTAAATTTGGGGCAGAAATTTTACACAGTAATGTGACAACTCTAGTAAAAAGATGGTTTTGTATGTATATAAAGATTCTTAACTGAAAAAATAAAAGTCCATAGCTTGTATTAATTAATGTGACACTTGACACATAGTCAAGAAAATATGAATTTAATTAAAAAGTATACAATCAGAAAGGAAAATAAGCAAGTAAAATAATAATGGAAAACATAAAATCATTTAAGAAAAAAGAGTACTTTGAAGACAAAGATTAACTCATTTAACAAAAATTTGCTAAATACTTTTAATACAAAGCAACTAAAAGTTTTTGTAAAATGAATATAAACTACACCTTTAAAAATTCTCAAATTGAAACTCAAAAGCTCAAATCTGAAAAAAACTCAAGGCATTTTATAAAATAATGACAAATCAAATAGCAATGAATACTTTTTTTTCTCAAGAATCCTAAAATGCACAATATATGCAATATTAGACCGACTGTACAGCTCACATTTATAATGGACCATTTGGCAGTTACTATAAAAACTTTTTTTTCCTTTTTGTAATGCTGGATTTGAATCCAAGGCATTAACTTGGTAAACACATAAAGCTACATCTCCAGCTCATCCATCTTTTTATTTCAAACAAATCAAAAGAAACTACTTCTTAACTCTGATCTCTTTCCATGATAATGATATATCCTGATATGTGGAATACAGTTTCATTAGAAGTTCTAGTTCTGACCTTAATACCTTCTTCTAAATTCTGTATATTAAAATCAGCTGATAAGCACATCAGTATTCACTGAAAATAATTGTAATCCTTTAGTACTCCACATATCCAGTGTAAGATTAAGCACACAGCTGGGGTTGGCTCTCTGTGACTCTTAGAGGAAAGGGGCAAATGGCCAAAGTGAACAAGGACCTTACAACTATAGGACTAAAGGACTATAAAAGCCAGTAATTAAAAAGCAACTGTGTGCTGGGAGGTGGCTCATGTCTTTGATCCCAGTACTTGTGGAACAGAGTCAAACAGATCTCTGAGCTCATGGACAGCATGATTTAAATGGATAGTTCTAAGCAGCCATGGTGGTACAGTGAGCCTCTGCATGAAAGAGAAAGGTGGAGGCAGAGAGGGGTGGAGGGGGCGGGGGCACAAAAAAGAAAACCAAACACTAATACACTAGCTCTAAGTTTTGGTCGATTGAGAACTCCTGCTACCCAGAAGAAAAGCTACCCAGAAGAAAATCAAAAACTAAAAAGAACTTCTAGATAAAGTATTAAATGGAATGTTAAATAAGTTCATACACTGCGAACGGAGAACTGGAAGCCTAGCGTAATGGAACAACACTGTAGTGCAAGCTCCTCGGAAGGTCAGAGTTACATAACACAAGTCATAGCTAACAAGGTGCAGCATTTTCTCACCTGGGCCGTTGCAATTTCCACGTAGCAAGGGATATCTAAGTACAGATTACCTCTGTATCTTAGACTATAAATAGAAGCTGGATTTTTAAACGGCGAATTTCAATGATATGTAAACAGTTGTTGTATGTGTGATACTTCAAGTACTAAAAATCATCAAGCATTTAGCTCTCTGTCCTACTTAACTGATAGAAGGATATCATGAAAAAATATTTAAGTTTTTTACGCTACCTTTTTCTGTGCTCCCATTTATTTTAGGTAAGAAGTCATCAACTTGTATCCCTAGGATTAAGACAGGATATCATTGCCTGATCAAAGAAAGTGTTAACTTTAAAACTGGCTTCAAGTGTAACTACAGCATTTGATATTTCTACTCACACTAACTTTGTATAGAACGCTGTACTTATAAGAAGAGTTCAAGCTGCCAATCTCTACTAATTCAGGCTTAGAGACCTTCCAAAGAACGGGGGTGGGGGTGGGGTAGGGGGTGGGGAGGCACAAGTGCATGGGGGCATGAATCCTGCTACTTAAGATCTCAGAGGCAAAAATCTATCTCAAAGTCTGAACAGTGGCGCCCACTGGTGGCAATCATGAATTTTGTAAAAGGAGATTTCTAAACACACAACCTTTGATACTTGATAAATAAACTCTCAGCAGCATGAGAAGTGAACCATGTGAACTGGGAACAAGGTCAACAGCAAAGAAAGCATCTTTAAATAAGATGACACCTACCTAAGCTGCTGCATTCTTTAAGAGTTTTCTCCTGCAGGTGTTCTAACCGTACTGTAAAAAAAATAGTCCAAGAAAAGGTATTTCACAGACAAAGAGAACAAAATTCAAATAAAATCAATTTCTGTCTCAGTCAGCTCACCTTGTAGAGCTGTTAGCCTTTCATTGGTGAAATCATTATCAGCTTGCAAAGCTTCTATTTTTGCCTGGAGCTCTTGCTCTTTTTCTTCCATTTCATCAATTTTAGTCTGTAGTTCTTTCTTCTCAGCTTGTCCCTTCTGTTGGATTTCCTCTTGTTTTCCCTCTGCTACCTGTTGCATAGTAATCTTCAGTCAACTCATAAAACCTCATCTTGCTTTAACTAGCCTAAAGCCACGACTGACTTCATTCACTTACACTTCTGAGAAATATATTCAGAATTATAGAACATTTATAAAGCTGATTTTCTACAGAAAACAAAGACAGAGACTTGATGTAGAAAGTGAGTGATCTACACCGAGCTCACTACTACACAGCACTGAGAAGGAAAACTTAGAAGCAAACAAAGAAACAAAGGAGATAAACAAGCAATAGTCTAAGTTAAATCCTCCATGTTTGTTATATGGGAAATATATTCCCAAATTTACTATTATTACAACTTGTTTGGTAGTTCTAAAATACAATACTAATTTAAAATTCTTAACTAAAAATATGATAGTGCAAACCCTTTCCAAAAACATTTCTCTTGACAAGACCTCTCAGAGAACTTCCATGAGCTATGCTCTGCCTTCTCTGATAAATACCTATATTGTAGGCACTCAAGTGAGGGCAGGATCATTTTTCTTTTAATTAATTTTTAAGTTAATATCACAAAGTACTGTTTTATTAGGGCATTCTTCATACATACATGTCTATTCATTACTTTAATTCATCCTTAATTGCATCGCCTGCCCAGATGAACGCTGCCTCCCTGGCTGCTTCCATCTCTCTTCCCACATAGCTCTTTCTGCTTTCATGGTACATACATTCTATTTTCTCTCCAGTCCCCCACAACCCTTCCTTCCCTCTCATAACCCACCAACAGACATGAATAATACTGAGATAGATTTTCAACAAGTCAGTCACAAGACTTTAAAGGACCAACTAAACATTATCCCATGGTCTGATGCCCTTATTAGAAATGTTCCAAAGGAATGGCAGATGAAACAGAATCAATGGCATAGCTGAAGGCTGAGGCCAGCCACGGCTCAAGCAGCTCAGCCCAAACTCCCTTTGAATTTCCTGCAGCACTAAACAGCTAGTCCCTAACCCTGAGATGACCTAAAAATGAGGAGGTTTTAAAAGCATCCAATTATATTATATTAGATTTGCTAATTCTTTTTAAAAACTTTATTTTTATAGTGTGTGTGTGTGTGTGTGTGTGTGTGTGTGTGTGTGTGTGTGTGTGTGATGGGTAGCTGCATGTGGAGATCAGACCACAACTCTGTGGTATCGATTCCTTCCACCATGGGCTCCTGGGAGTGAACTCAGGATATCAGGCTTGTATTAACCTATGAGACATCTCACTATAGCTTTTGATTCTCTTTTTATATATTATTATTATTATTGTGTGTGCCTGCATATCTGTGTGTCTACGTATGTGTGTGTGCACATGAGTGTTACACATTGCTAAGTTCTAGTGCATGGGTACCATGGCCCTCAAGTGGAGGTCAGAGGACAACTCTGGGGACTTTCCTTCCTTCCACCATGGATTCTATAACCAGTTTGCATGGTAGTGCGCACACTGAGCCATCTCACCAATTCATATCATATTGATTTTCATCTAGTTACCAGTGTATATTAGAAAATGCTGTTCTTAGTCTATGTGATGCTGAAGCAAACACTACACCTGCTGTTATGAAGTGCTGCTGCCTACATTTCTATCTAGAAGTATGTCTACTTTAAAGGCTTTCAATTTTCAACAGTAATAGAGAGTAAGTAGACTAAATAGAATACATTTTCTATTTTTTACTATCAGTTTCAACTTTTTAATTTTACCCAATTTTACATCACCAGCTACTGATGATTCATAAACGTTTAAGCTGTTAGCATGTTAGTGACTAGCTTAACAAGCTTTCAGGAGTTTAAATGGAAGCTGCGATGGCTGGACTGAGAATGTCCCTCACAAGTCACATGTCTGAGTACTTGGTCCTCAGTTGGTAATGCTGTTTGGGTAGGTCTAAGAGGTGTGCCTTTGCAGGAGGAATTCTGTCACAGGGGATAGGCTTGGACGTTTCAAAGTCTCAAGCCATTCCCAGCAAGCTCTAAGCTTCCAGCTCCAGCTGCCACACTTCCTCGCAATGATGGTGATGATAGACTCCTACTCCTCTGGAACCCTAAGCCCGAGTAACCTCTTCCTTCTCTAAGGTATTTTGCTTGTGGTGTTCTATCATAGCAATACAAAAGTAACTAATATACATACCTTTAATTTATCAGATAAATCCTTAATTTCATTAACTGCTCCATTATATTTATTGGCTAATTCTCTTAATTCTTCCTGAGTCCGCTCATTCATCTCTTTCAGGTGGGTACATTCATCTTCAGTATTACTCAGACTTCGCTGCAAGTCAAGTTCACAGGCAATTCACTTAGAGTAAATGGGTACTTATTTTAAATTTATCATAAATTCAATTTGTGAAAAGTGTAGCTCTGGATTAGTCTACATCAACATATGGACTAAATTTATACAAAGTTGATTTAAAAGACAAAATAATTTCAGCAACATATATACTAAAACACAACTAAGAGTTACTGTTTTAATGTTAGGAAATGGGCAGAGAAAGTTACCTATTATTATTTGAAAGAGGTCAGCAAGTATGACTTCTAGCCTTGAAATATTTTAAAACCACCAACTCCTTTTCTATTTGCTTTTGAAACAATACTATGCTACTCAAGCTGACTTCAAGTTCACTATGGAGTACAGGCTAGCCTAATCTCCTGTGAATCTCTTGCCTTAGACTCCCAAGTGCGATGATTATAAGTACACTCTATTGCACTCACCTCTAAGTTAACAATCCTTAAAGTAAGAACAAAACCGCATAACAATTCATCTAACATAAAGACAGAAAGATGCTTGAAACTTTGTCAGATTAATCAAACATCAATGAACAAAAAGCATGTGCTATAGAATGAGACCATAACACAAACTATCCATGTTCTCATACATGGTAAGCACATGCCCACTGAGCTAAACCCTTAGTCCCAAGAATCACATTTTGATTTTTCATAGGATCTGGAAGATATTAAACTTGTAAAGCTTAAGATACAGTGCCACTCTAGAGCAGAGGTTCTTAACTTCTATGGGTAGAACGACCTCACATAGGGTGCCTAAGACCATCCAAAACTATAGATTCACATTATGATTAGCAGTAGCAAAATTACAGCTATGAAGTAGCAACAAAAATATATTATAGTTGGGGGGTCACCACACCAAGAGGAACTGTATTAAAGGGTCTCAGCACTAGCAAGGCTGAGAGCCACTGCTCTAGAGGGTGGGTAAAGTAGTAAAGGTCTCAGCCTTATGTGACAATCCCCCACTAAAAGTCAGCAACATTTTATGGCAAAAGATCAATTCCCACCAGACATGGTGTCAGCATGTCTTTAATTCTACCACTTAGGAGACATAAGTAGTTCAGGGGCCAACCTGGTCTACATGGCAAACTCTGGACCAGGCAAAGGTAGCTCAGTTCCCAGCATCCACATCAGATGGGTCACAACTGCCTGTAATTCCAGGTCCAGTAAATCCAAGGCCTCAGCCTTCTGTGGACACTTTCACTCGCATGCAATACCCATACACACTACACACAGACATCATTTTAAAACTAAAACAAATCTTTAAAAAAAATAGCGATAAAAGTGAAATACCTCAACTTCTGAAAGTTTTCTAACCACTTCGATTTTTTCCTGAAGAACCCGCCTCAGGGACTCTTTGGCTGTGGTTTCATAGTTGTGTTTATCCTCTTGCAGTGCGATCAGCTCCTTCCGTAAACTATCTTCTGTTTGATTCTAGAATAAAAGGCACTTACATTATACCCAAGTCACTTTTCTGTGAAAATTGTTTATCCTTTGAAAGAAATTCATTATAACACTCAAAATTATATCTTAAGGTACCCACAAATACAAATGTTGGCCTACTATTAACTAAATGTATATTTCAAAGTTGTATCAGTAAATTATGCCTTCAGAAATTATACTAATTTCAACAGAAATGAGTTAAAGGCAAATAGTTTCTCTCAGATATTAAGATTAATTACTGGCATTCTGTAGAAGCTATTATAGTTTCATTCATGAGCAAAAATCATTGCAATCAAAGGCCGCAAGCATTTTGGAACAATAGCTAAGATGAAAGTAGTAAGAGCTTCATGAGGAAAAAGGAGACTCTAGGTCTAGAACAGAAACTGTGCAGGATGCTCACAGAGCCTTCTCGCTAGCAGGTGGCAGGAGCCACCAAAGCAGGTGACAGAGAGGAGAGAGCCAACCTCAGAGTATTTACTCACAGAAAACTCGGAATAATTTGATCATCAACAAAGATAACTACTAGTACAGACTTAAACACACCAAAATGTCTAAGCAAGGGAGAAAGCACTTCACTGTCATTTGCTGTTAGATAAAAAATAATCAATTTATTCTGTTTAAATCTAGTAAATAATTGAAGAGACTCATTTATTCTGTTTTTTTATCTACAGAAAATATATACTTCAAAGTAATAAAATGGTTCATGAAGGAAGAATTCTCTTTGAAGAAGTAAGTGAAGAAATGACAGAATTACATTACTATGTTAAATATCCTAATGAAATAATAAATCTAGTGAAGAATCATCAATGAATGGTAACATCTTAGAAGGAGAGCCATCTACCATTATATGTCTGATTGAAAAACAACACCATCCATGATGGTGGACAAGCATCATACAATCTAACCAGACCAATTATCTACTATTTCATGCCAAAGAACCAGAAAAATGTTTCTTTTTTTTTTTTTGTTTTGTTTTGTTTGTTTGGTTTTTGTTTTTTGGTTTTTTTTTTTTTTTTTTTTTTTTTTTTTTTTTTTGAGACAGGGTTTCTCTGTGTAGCCCTGGCTGTCCTGGAACTCACTCTGTAGACCAGGCTGGCCTTGAACTTAGAAATCCACCTGCCTCTGCCTCCCAAGTGCTGGGATTAAAGGCATGTGCCACCACTGCCCATCAGAAAAATGTTTCAATAACAGTATAAACAAGTCACATTCTAGAAGGCAAATCACCTTGTCAGTTGAACACAGCTATGCATCACACAATTCTTCCTACTTATAGGTATGCTTGAATTTTTTCACCTCAAAGATGTGAAAGAATTATGGAAATATATAAAGGTTTTAGCATAAACTCAAATAACAGAGACCTGAAACTACAGAAAACACCAGGAATTCTTCCTTGTGTACCTGAGAGTAAATACCTACTTTGGAGCATGCCTGCAATTGGTTTCCCATAACTTCTAACCGTGATAAGAGTCTATCTTCATCTATTAAAGCCTGTTGAAAAAATTAGATATAAAATCCAGTCACAACAACAGCAAAATATCATGTAGAACAGATTTTATTGCCAACAAAATGAAGAAAATCAGAAAAATCAAACGAGTAATGCTATAAAATACTGTTTCAACTTTTGTTCTTTAGTTAAGAAATAACTTTACTTGTTTGCCAGAAAATCTTAGTTTTAGTTCATTCAACACATACAAAAAAATAAAAACAAAAAACAAAACCACCCTATTAAACAGTTTAAATGCTTCTTAAATATTCATTAAGTAAATGGAGTACCTGCCAACTAGTATCTGAAGCCTCTTGGGTGATGGCTAGTAGCCGCTGAAGTGTGGCTAACTTCTGTTCCAACATCTGTTCCCGATGTAAGGCCTCCTAACATAAATCACAAAAGAAATTCTAGTGAGTTAGGCAGCATGGCTCCCCTGAAGAGTGACACTCAATCTAGTTTGAATAAATCCTCATATTGTACCCTGGATGCTACTCAGTATTTTAGCCCATCTACTGGACTGCATGTACAGATGTTATAGGTCATCTAGATGTTAACTTTTCCCTGCATGGAAAACTTACTTGTTTTTTTTTTCAAAATGCAGATGAAAAAAATTAACATATGTTTCTGCCTGTATTTAATAAATGCATAGATGTGTTGTTTGTAAAATATTTATGTCTCAGAACAAATGTATTTCAAACTAAGGCAAAACAATCTGGTCAACATCAAAAATACAACAGCTCTCCAGAATTGCATCAAAAATAGCAATAGCTTTCAGTTTTCCTTTTTAAAATATTATTTAAATATACCCACATGTATTTAAAAGAGAACTGCACATGGGTTATGGCATTTTCAAGTGCTCTGACTCTTCCCGATTACCTCACGGAGCAGTAGTTAATATTCAAAAAGTGAGAGACCAATAAATATGAGCTTGATGTAATAAGGGGTCGGTCAAAGGAATCCGTGACTATGGTGGCGGACAGGGAGGATCAAGGGTGCTCAGTGGTTCACAGTCGCTAGCTGTCAGCAGCGTCCCCTCGAAGGCTGCGAGGTGTAGAGCTCGCATCACACAGGGTGGCTGTGGCACACCTTCATCCCCTGCTGCTCCTGCCAGTACCCAAAGGACTCACTAACAGTCTATCTTGGAGCCACCGTTGCTTTAAATAGAGCGCTTAAGTTTAAAACATTAATTTATTGCTCTCGACATCCTTGATAAACAATGACTAGGGAAAATCTAGCCTAATATATACTTAGACATACTTTGTTTTAATGTGTGAGCAATCTAATAAAAACACCATCACCCGAGAATTCACATCAAAACAGTTATTTGCATATTTTATTTTAAGCTCCTGAAACATTCCTAATATTCAGGAAGTAGCAGATACAAAATGTTTTACTTATGAACAAAGCTGCCAGCCAACCACAGTTTTAGAATCTACCTCCACTAGAATGTGTTATTACATCTTTTTAAAAATTCCATTCCATTAGTTGTTAATTCTGAACCAAACGTCAACAAGTGTAGTACTTCTGTAAATGGTCTTTCATACCTAAGGTATAAAAGGCATCTGTTTCAGCTTTTTTTGAAAGGGTTTACAATTTACATTAGAATCTCACCAATTTGGTAAGGATTATACAAGAGGAAGAGGGACAATTCCTCCCCAGAAAGTTAGCAAAGGTAAGCGGCTATTCAAAGAACTGACAGCAAAGATGAGAAAGGATGAGAAGTTAAGCGTGGGGGTCTCATCAGGATAAAAAGTACCTGCAGCACACAGAATGTGCCGATCATTTAATCTATGTATTTCCCGTGTGAAAAATGAAGTGTAAACACAGCTCAACATTTTCTTCTACCTCTCAAGAAAAACCCACAAAAACTAACACATCTTCCTTTAACAAGAAATGATTAATGACCTTCACATCGTGTGTTTTATGTTGTGGGCACTATTGTAAGTGCTTTACTAATATTAAATCATATATCCTTAATAGTGTGGAGAGGTGTGCTACAGCTTATCAGTTGCCTACATGAGGAAAATGAAGTCCAAAGGTTGTTTGGTTTTTTTGTTTTTTATTTTAAATTCTTAGAAGACCAGATGTTAAAGGAAGGATCAAGACTTGATCCTTGTGGCTGGAAGAGCTTTTGCTCTTAACTACTTGACTGATGAGCAAATATGTAAGATCACTTCCTATGTGGCTCTCCATGGTGCTCGGTGGAAAACACCATCTAATCACTATGCTAGTTATTTCTGTACTTTGACATAGATGCACATGTGCTCAACTGCCCAACTAACAAAGGACGGGGTCACTGGTGTTGACGCCATGAGAAGACAACTAAAAGCCTACACAAGTAAAACGAGTCACTGAAAGTCACAGCACTGAACAGAAAAACCAAGATCAAGATCAAAACTCCAATCCCTAAACTCCCATACCAAGTTTTCTTTAAACCATCCACACTGTAAAACCACCACCCAAAGCCTGTGCAAATAAATGAAACAAAACAAAACAAAAAACACTTCTCTGCTTTTAGAGTTGCTTGTGTCTCTTTAAATAAAGAATTAAATGACCCAGGGGCCCTTCCAAGTGGCTGCTCTATGCTCTGGATCCTGAAACACAGTCCAAATGGGGTTCTGGGGTCTAAGTGTCAAACTACTCTAAATGCAGAGTAGGGTAAATCACACTGCATGTGTGATGGATGCTGTGTAAATTCTTAAATTTCCCTGTCCCTTAGTTACTACACATGGAAAAACAAGAACGAGATATCTACATTCTCTACGTAACAGTCAGGACTGTCACACAAACCAAATGAACCAACAAAGGTGACAGCTAGAGCAGAGGCCGGCATGTAGCACAGACTATACAATGATGTACTCCTATCTTACAGCCAAAACCTGGACAAGAGTAATTTTACTCAAAAATCACTTCTGAATCCCCCTCATACTGGAAGAAAAAAAATGTTCTCATGCACATAAGATTATCTACTCTAGATTCAGCAATCCTGACTCCTTTTTCTTCAAAGATCTATTTTTAAACCTTCATTCTTCCTTAAAAAGATATTTCCTCTGCACGTTTCCAGCTAATATTTTTTTATTCAGTATTATTAAACTGGCAAAATAAAATCTAAGTTACTCTTAAATGCAAAGAGTTTAAGATTTACTTTTACCTGTAGATACTGAGAAAGTTGGAATAGTTCCTGAGAGTACATACTTGGAGTGTTAGCAGCAACCTACAAATAAAACACAATGTCACTAATCACAGAAAACAGTATATTTAAAAGGCCATTAAGAGCCAACAAGATGGCTCAGCAGGTAAAGCTGCCTGCCCACTATCAAGCCTGATACCTTCATTTTGATCCCTGTGCTGGATACTATTATTTCAACTTGAATGGGTTAAGTCATCTGAGAGGAGGGAACCTCAATTAAGAAAATGCCTCCATAAGACCAGGCAGTGCAGGCAAGCCTGTAGGGCATATCCTTAATTAGTGGTTGATGGGGAAGGACTCAGCCAATTGTGGTTGGTGCCAACCCTGGGTCCTGGATTGTGTCTGAAAGCAAATCAAGCAAGCCATGGGTAGCATGCCAGTAACCAGCAACCCTCTGTGTCAGCTCCTACTCTAGGTTCCTACCTCGTCTGAGCTCCGGTCCTGACTTCCTTTCAGGATAATGATGTGGAAACTTAAGCCAAATATACCCTTCCCTCCACTGCTGCTTTTGGTCATGATGTTTATCACAGCAATAGTAACCCTAACTAGAACAATCCCCAATATCCACATGGTAAAAGGAGAGAACCAACTCCTGCAAGTTGTTTTTATCTCCACTTGCACAATGAGCATGCACAAAAAATAAAATGCACTTGAAGAATTAAAAACTAACCAATTCCATGAAACATCTACTTTCCTAAATATTCAGATAACAGATTTTTTAATTGACCTAGTCTGTTAATTCCCAATTACTGTGTAAATTAGTTCTCAAAATATTGCTGCTATCTGTCCAGAATGTACAATGGTAATGCACTGCTCACATCAGCTCCATAAGCAAGACAAGGAAGCCAGTGCTACTCGAGAAACGCTGTAAGTCAAATCACAAACTTAGGACACAAAAGAACTGAGTCTTCTCATAACCCAGAAATAATAACTCCTAATCAACAGTCACATGCTTTTCCTTTAAAATTCATCCCTAATTACTTCATTAATGTCACAATTCACATAGAAATAAAAATCTTCAAAATATTACTTGGAAGCATGTGTCAAGTTGGAGGACAATATGAAATCTCTCTTCACTCACTAAAAATGATTTGAAACAAAAAGCAGATTCTAGCATTTTGTCCAATAACCAAGGACAATGAAAGAATATTATTGTATGTAAATTTTAACAAGACAGAAAATAATAATGTTCAAAACCTACAAATCAGCCTAACTGCTTTAGAACCCAAATCTACTAGAATTAGCCCCAATAGGGGCTTTTCAAGACCATCGAATACAGAATTGCTTCACTAAAAAGAAAATAAAGGACAATGTCAAATGTAAATGTGATGTCAAATAGAAAAAAGATGTATGGTTTTACTCTTTGATCACATTGTTATTTAGCAATGATACCTATAGTTTCAATGCACAATTACTCACAAACAAAAGAAAAATACTGTAGCAATCAATTTCTGCACTTTCTAATCCAGTGGTGTCAAAACTGATATTCAATGGCACTAAAATAATTCCTGCAGTTCTTACTTCAGAGCTGCTTTGATGTATGGGTAAATAGTGAGTGCGCCTCTTGGATAGAAAGTGTGAGGATTCCTAGACAGACCTGTACTTCAGTAGAAGGTAACAGTTAATCCCACTTACCTCTGGCTTGGCACACAACCGGGTACACTTAGTCTACTCAGTCAGTAGTACTTGGACTACAAAAGCTTTGTCCGAAACATTCATTCCAAATTCTCCAGACAGTGAAGGTTATATTAACTACATACTCATATTTACTTCATTACAAAAGCAGAAGTAAGTTTTTTAAGTAAGACATATTAAATATAAACATGTCAATGAAATCATCCCCAGTGTTTGGAAACCAACCGTTCACAACTTACTTTGTCTACGGGACTCGGTAATGGAGCATGGATGACACTGCAAAGGAAAGTTTAGAGTTTTTATCTCATTTCCTGAAGACAGAGGAAATGGCACCAGAGCACCAGAGTATCTTGTCACAAAATTCATGCATTTGCTCTCATGTAATTAGAAGATTGTCAATTATCTTAAGACATTTTAAAAAACCAACTAATCTATAATCTGCTTTTTACTCATAATTCTTCTTAAAATAAGTTTCAATTCTAGAGCGTACTAAGTGTCTTTTGAGAACTCACTATTTACTGAGTGCTGTGATGACTCCCTTTTTTAAAGCATTTCAACACATTAAAATATCTTTTAAATCATGTTTTTTTAATTTGTAACATCTAAATTTAAAAATTAAATAAGTAAAGTTCCATTGGAGTATAAGGTTATAATTTGCAAAGTGTTCTAGTGAAGAACAGCTTCAGCTGTAAGACAGTGACAAGCAGTCTTCACCTAGCCACCTGGACTGAATCTACGTTTACACATGTGGAGGAAGCACAACAATGGCGTCATTAACTGACACAGGTCCTCGCTGGAGCCTGATACAGAGCTCTTGAGAGAAAAGCAGCAGCAATTAAGCACAAGGGCTCAGAAAGTCTGCCAACTAGCCCACACTGGCTGCTTACCAGCTTAAAGGGTAAGGAACTCATCAAGACAGGCTCACGTTCCATACCCATGAAGTGGCCTCCACAGTTCTTAAGTATTAAATGTGCTGATGAAAACAAGTGGCTTCAACAATGCAAAAGTAACCAACCAACCGCTGCCTTCTACTCTCATGACAAAGGAGTAGCTAAGGAAGCCAGGGCCCCTATTTTACAAAGCCCTGTAAGATACTATGTGTGTCTTGAAGGCAGGTAGAGGGATGTAGACAAGGGTGTCACCTCCACCTCCACATCTCAGAAAGCAATATAGTGACAACCAGCTTAAAGGCTGACTGGGAAAGTTCCCAGACTCAACTGGGAACATGTGTGAATGCTAGAAACTGACCTGGTACGGCATATACCGTGGAGGGGTAAGCACCAGTACCCAATTTCTGCACACCAGGGTATCTTACAGAGACTTAACTCACTGAATATGCATAAATCTTTTACTGTATTTATTTGATAACATGTCTGTGTCTCGGGAATTATGATCAGTTCACCCCTGCATCCACAGAGCCTATCACAAGGCCCTAAGGAACTTACTGCCTAGTGAAGGTTTTTAAAAAGTTTTGAGTGACTACAGGTATTCTTCTTCACTCTATAAACTCAAATGAATGTCTTAAACATAAGTTAATTTTTCTTGACTGCCACAGGCAATATATGTTAAATATGGAATATGTGGGAAGTATAAAAAACTAAATTAGAATTGTTCAATCCTAGTACCCAGAGATAACCATTTTTTTGAATACATCCCTTTTCTTCTGTCGATATGTATATATACAGAGACATTAACACAAAAACCCTAAATGAAACAAATAGATTATTTAAAATCCGGTTTTCTTAGTGACATAAGAAGGAATTCTCTTTCATCATAAAATCTGGTTAGCCAAAAACAAACAAAAAAAAGCCCAAAAGGCTAAAAAGGTCACATAACATTTTCTGTAAATATATTTATTTTTTACAAAAACTATATGGGATATGGGTGTGGTGTGTTTGAATTGTTGAAAAACTTATATATACAAAGAGTGTAACAAGGAAATGTTAGAAAGCAAAAATTGTTATTTAGTGTTAGGTTTATAAAGCTATAAGCAATTCCTATTTCTTGTTGTTAGAAAATTATAAAATATAACAAAAACTAAGAAATAATCAGAACTGCCTACTGAAGATCTTTTTTTTAATTTTTTTAATTTTATTTTTATTATTTTATGTATGAGTACAGGGTAGCTGTCTTCAGACACACCAGAAAAGGCCATCAGATCCCATTACAGATGGTTGTGAGCCACCATGTAGTTGCAGGGAATTGAACTCAGGACCTTTGGAAGAGCAGTCAGTGCTCTTAACCACTAAGCCATCTCTCCAGGTCCCTACTGAAGATTTTAAAAACACTACACACTATTTACATAGTAGACTCGGCATGTATTCAACAATTAATATTAATAGCCCTTTAAACAGGGGCTAGGGAGACTCTTTAGTAGGCAAAGCCCCCACTGCACAAGCATCCCCAGAATGCTTGAAAAAGGTTAGGTCTATAGCATGCCTATAACCTTGCACTCAGAAGGTGAAGACAGGTAGACCTGTGAGGCTCACTGGCCCTATTGATCCCAATGAGATCCTGTCTCAAAACACAAGGCACACAGCTCCTAAGGATCAGCATCTGAGGTTGCCCTACCTAGCCTTCCACATGCAGGCAATATACATGCATATAAACAATCACACATATAGTCACTAAATGAGAAATAGTTAAAAATTTCACTACTGAAGGACATTGACAAAACCATGCCTTAAAGAAGCTGAAAGGCAAGCAGCACCAGCAAGGTTGTCCTCTGAACACCACACAACGCTACACAAGCCACACAATACCGCACGCGCGCAGGCGCAAACACACACACACACACAGACATGCACACAAAGATAAGACCCACATAGTTTATTAGATGGAACCTAACAATACAAAAGATATACATGACTGCTCAAAGCTTTTAGCTCTATCAAAAATAATCTCGTATCAACTACATTTCATACCAACTGCAAATACTAGTCTTTAAAAAGCTGTGAATCATTGGTATATTGATTAATTATTCTATGACTGAAAGCTTACTCCTTGACCCATAAATTAGGCTTCCCTATGTTAAAGTTCTTGAACTTTATTACGGCAATTTAATAAACTATAATTACATTTTAATAAACTATAATTAAAATAAATTTTACAATCTCTGCCTTGCATCATCTGGTCATAAAATTACAGAAAGAAAAAAAAAACCTATAGTAGGTCCTAAGACGGTGGGCAGGAGAGACTATTGCAGCAGTAGGAAGGCAGGGAACGGACTCTTCACTTTACCTCTCTTCCCTGCTCGCCATTTGGCTCTCCCTTAAACTCTAGACACTGTGGCACAATCAAAGTCATGCAAACCACAGTAAAATATAAACTGTAATAACAGGAGGCTCTTTTGTAGGAAGTAAACAAGCATCTAGCATGGTAAAGATCTTTCTAAAATTAAAAGAAATAAGCATTAATATTTAAATACTTCCCAGCCCTTTCCATACCTCACAGTGATAATCTGTAAAAAGCACAAGATATACTTATGTTTTCATTTTAAACTCTAAATTTCATGGTAGTACTTGATATTGCTTCATATAAAACATAAAATACGATTTTGTGGAGATTATTTTTTAACTCGCATTAAAAAATTACTAACCATATTGACATCTTCAAGTTCTGGTACATAGTAACACCTACATTAACTCTACAGGCAATCACAGTGTAAAATGCTCTATATTAAATGTTATCAAAAGGAACACATTAACTAACATATCCTAAATATTTCAAAAAGTAGCTAATTATCCATTCAAATATACATTGTAAAATTAAACTTGGAAACAAAACAACCTTTACCTCTGATTCATTATTATTTACTAGATTTTCAAATAATATAAAAAGTAATTAATACTGAAGTATGTCAAAAGGTACTATATTAATGTTTTAAAATTCTAAAGTAATTTTTTAGTACTAATAGTATGTCATCACTCTGAATATTACCAACCAAGACAATTAATCCAAAACTTCACAGCACTAAATTATACTCACTCTGAACGGAGTCGGGCTTCCATACCATCTGGTAGAAAAAGTTTTATTGTGGAAACAATACACCCATGGGTAACTGGTTAAAACAAATAGAATAATTGTTTAAAAATATGAAGCTTGGTGGGTCTCATATCTAAATTTGTATTTCATTCACAAAAGTAATAATTCCTTTAAAAAAAGTAAATAAATACATCTAGTGGTTTAATGACAGTATGTACTACCTTAGAAAAATTTTCAGTTCCTTAACAGACAATGAAAAGTCAACTGCCCAGTGTATAGAAATTGTAAGAGGAGAGAAAATGAGACATCTTTTTCCCAGTTTGCTGACATCACACCTAGTCTGCTGCCTTTTAAAATGTAGTCCTTATTCTTAATTCCTGTCTCCAACTGTCTCCCAAACACACCTCATGAGACTTGAAAGTCCCTGATGCACACATTAGAACATGTTATGCACTCTTCCCATGTTACAGGCAAGAGAATCAAGGCTGCTGACACTTGAGAGTGCCTCTCCAATTCTCCCTCTATATAGTTGCTCTGACTCATGCAGGAGGCTCTCCAGGACAGCTTCCATACAATTGGCTATCCTTCCATCTCCTGTACCATTTGATAAAGTCACAGCAGTCTCTCTGTATAGAATGCATAATATTGTTCCTCACTCCTTTTCCTAGTGAAGGTTTTGATAGACAAACCTACCACATACAGCCAATTGTACAGACCATGTGCCTTTTATAGAAAAAAATATCTAGTTTTGACTTCTCTGTTCTTAAAATACAACAAATGGGTTAGTTTACTAAACTGACTTAAAGCTGATGTGGACAGACAAAAACACATTGTATAATGGTTTGTTTTGTTTTTTTTAAGATTTATTTATTTATTATATGTAACTCTACACTGTACTGTAGCTGTCTTCAGACACTCCAGAAGATCTTGTTATGGATGGTTGTGAGCCACCATGTGGTTGCTGGGATTTGAACTCAGGACCTTTGGAAGAGCAGTCAGTGTTCTTTACCGCTGAGCCATCTCTCCAGCCCTTGTATAATGGTTTTAAGAGTAGTGCTTACAGTGACTGTATACATCTGCCAAAATTCACTGAGCCTTATAAGCAAAATTAGAATATGTGATTGATATATATATAATAGTTTTATTATTATATAGTTATACAAAATAGTTTATTATATATTAATAATACATTATTATACAATATGTAGTTCTATAATATAGTTCTATTGATATATCAATATATATCAATAAAGCTATTACAACAATAATTATCGCTTTAGGGACATAATATGTTGAACAATTACAACCACATTATCAAGATGATAATACAAAGTAATATGACTATCATCTGGAAGTGCACAATAAATTTAAGGGATTTAGTACAGTTTAGCCAATATTTGTTTTCAGTTACTGACAAAGAGCATCTACTGGGCAGTCTTCTCAGCTCTGCCTGAAGTAGCCATCACTGCCATGAATTATTGGCCTCTTCCTTTGTGGCCACATCCTTTAAGCTACTGTCACAGGTCTCTTATGCATAGGCAGGTTACATACAATCTCCAAATATCTTACTGTTTATGACCCCACTTTTATGAACATCTGATCTGGATGTTCTTTACCTCCTTGCTAAACAACCAAATGCATTTTTTTCCCTTCATGGCTTCTGCCTCAGTCCTTGCCTCCAGTTTCCTGTCTGGGGTTCCTGCCCTGATTTCACTGTAGGATGAGTTACAAGTTGTCAGCTGGAATAAACTCTTCCTCTCCAAGTTGCTTTGACCATGGTGTTTTATCATTAACAGAAACCCTAGGACAAGCAGCGAGTGCTTTTAACCACTGAACCCTCCAGACCCCTGTGCTGGAATTCTTGATTCTCAGCTCGAATGCCAGAGTGAAGGGTTCCTTTTCCTCCTGTGTCATCTAACTTTTCCCTCTCATCCTGCCTCATCCCTTCTATGTCTCTACCTCCAGATATTCCAATTTTTGCCCAAACCCCTCTCTTCCCTTAGAACTACTCCCCATCAAACCTTTATCCCCAAATCTCTTCTTTTTCTCCAATTTCCTTTACCCTCAGAACCACTTCACTTAGTCCTCAGATTATTGCTGCCAGTGGTGCCCCTGCCCTGAAAGCCTCATCTCCTACTTGACTCTTGACTCCTCCCTCAGATCATAATTGTTGATCCAAAAAGGCCAAAAATAAAAGCAAAATGTCCCCCTTTTCTAGCAGTTACAGACACCTCTATGCTTAGAGCCTGATTCACTGACTTGTGATGATGCCATTACACAATTAGCACTGAGTTCTTCATAGCCCTGGGATTTCAGCCCAAATAGCAGGGGTATTATAAAATTTATGACTTCAACTCCTGTAACTACCACCTATTAAACTCATTCTCGGAAGTAAGGGAGGGAGAGAGGGACGGAGGGAGGGAGGGAGGGAGGGAGGGAGAGAGGGAGAGGGAGGGAAAGAGAGAGAGAGGGGGAGAGGGAGGGAGGGAGGAAAGGACGTAAAGGTGGTAAAGGCAGACACAGATCTATTTTGAAAGAGAAGGGCATTACCAAGGGGAAGCTTTTAATAAATTTATAACAAAAAGAAACATAGGAGGATGAGGTATAGAATAAAACCACAGTACCAGAGCCTCCATGTGATATATCACATCAGGAACTCTCCATCAGCTAGGTTACTCTCAAGTTCAGCAAACAGACTGATACATAAATCAATGAGGCTAAGAAAGGACTAATGCAGAGCAGGCGGAAAAAAGTCCATGTCTGACTTAGTGCAGCCAACTGTATCTATGAAAAGACTTCATGTTAACTAGATACACAGAAGTACCTTAGTAATGTTTTGGATTAGCAACAGGAATTTAAGCAATGTAGTAGGCATGTTTTAATATTTGTATTAATCAACTCAGTACAGTATATTTTTCCCAAATACTGTGCTAAAAAGTGTTAACAAAAAAGGAACTAGAAGCCAGGCAATGGTGGTCCACACCTTTAATCCCAACACTTGTGAAGCAGAGGCAGGTGGCTCTCTGAGTTCAAAGGCAGCCTGGTCTACTCAGATTGAGTTTCAGGTAGCCAGGGCTACACAGAAAAACCTTGTCTCAAAAAATAAAAAAAAAAAATCAAAATAAAACAGAAAAGTGGGGGAAGGAGAGGAATTGGGGGTCAGACGAGTTTGAGAAACACTGAGTTAAAAGAAGTTTAAAATGTTTTTATGAGTATTACTTCTGAGCTTTCTTTGGGAGTGGGGGACAAAAAGAAAAAGCTGAGAATATTTATTGCTCAGTGGTAGAGTAAGTTGCCTTGCATATATGCAAGGCCCTAGGTTCAATTCCCAGGACAGAAACAACAAACGTGAAGAGTATTTGTACAAAATGAAGATACATTTTCCAAGCTTATCTGCCGGCTCCACCCCGGTCCTCTTTCAAAAACACTTATAGAGAATCTGATATTGTGAGGGAAATACTTAGAATAATGTGCTAAAGAAGTCTATAAAATATTTTGTTCTCAAAATCACCACAAAAGTGATTTCTGAATTTCATACTCAAGGTCTAAATAGTAAAGCATACAGTTTACATAGTTTGTCCAGAAAGGAAAGGGAGCATCAGAACATCACCACATTAAATACACAGATATTCTAAACCACAACAAATTTCATCGTATTAAATGAAAAAAACAGGTGTGGCTAAATGGAGGCAACAGAACTCGTGAGGAAGAACTGTTTACAATGACTCCGTGCACAGAGACTACTAAAATCAAAGTAACACTATGAGATGACTGCCGCTGGGTTTCCTCCCTGTTATCGGCACAGACCATTTATTTTGGTTTCCAGTTCTATTTACTTTGTGGTGTGCATTCGGCCTCTTCTGCCTCCTCACACATTTGCCGCTTAGGGGACCATGTTCAGTTTGTTTGGCTTAAAACCTTTTGGAGGCCATGGAATGGGAAAGAGAAACACTGAGGTCTATTATATCCGGCTCTGGTTCAAATCCTGTGCAGAGTAGGGAAGCCAGGGTCATTCTATACTTAGTGGTCATCTGAAGGATCTCAAGAAGACTGGGAGGATGAACAACAATGGAATCCTTAAAAACCCAGAAACATTTTTAAAAAGAAGATCTGAATCAGGGATTAGCATTTCTAGACTGTAATAACTTGCATTAATTGATTTTTACCATTTAAGATAAAATAATTGTTGCGATTTTTCTATCTTTAAAGTTTTATTTTATGAGGCTTCTAGTTCTTAGGCTTTAAGAGTTAGAAGTGCAACGAACGAAGGGTGATTCAACAGAGCTTTTGTTCTAAAATTAAATTAATATTCCATCATTCTGTATTCTCTTGAGAATTGCAGCTTAGTCATCACAGAGCTTTCAACCCTCAACTACTTTTTAAAAAGATTCCTGTTTGAATTATGTGCATAGGTCTATGTGTGTTGAACATGTGCAGGTACCAGAGGAACCCAGAAGGTGTCAGACATCTAGAGCTAGAATCACGCACACTTTTGAATTTGAACACCTTTTGTGGGCACTGGGAACTGCACTCTGGTCCTCTTTAAGAGTCAAATACTCTTACCCACTAACCTATCTCTCGAGCTTCTTCAGCTACCTTCTATACTCAGGTATAACTGAGGTTTGTTGTTGCTATTCCCCAAGTATTGGGGATTAAGTTAGGAACTCATGCATACCTGGCGAACCTTCTACCAATAAACTACCCTCCTGCCAACCAAGCCATTCTTACAGGACAGGAGATATGAGTGCCTTTATTCTTTCTTTTTATCTACTGGTTTTCAGAATGACAAATACATTTCATCTAAGTTCTTCCGACAGTAATAAAAAATCCATTTTTCACTTTTAAGTTTTATGTAAGCCCATCAGCTTAAACATATTTAACATACTTCAACCCAATGCTGCTATAATTTGATGTTCAAAATGCCTGTCTGTCTTTCACAGTGAAGACTCACGTGAATTCCTAGGAGTCCTTTACTGGGAGGCCAGCAATCTTAAACAAAGACCTCTACTGACAGGACAAAAATTCTGCAGGCTCAATGTATATATTCACTGACTTTGACTCAGAATCTGCTGTTTCTCCAACAAGTCTTGACTCTATGGAGTTTTTAAATCCTTTTTCTCAATATGCAGATTCCCCTACTTTATTTCTCTTGGCATACCATGAGTAATTACTACTAGCTTATTCTTCCCCCCCCATGAGATGTGGTTCTGTGGGGTTACCTACCTCCTTGCTCAATAAATATTTACTGAGAACCTGCTGTTTACGCAGCAGTACTGCTGGGAATAATGTTGAAGACAAAGGTGATTGTGTCTAAGTCCCTCCCTTTAAGATCCCAACAGGGAAACAAAGCAGACATACATATAAAAAGGAGGAACCACAGCTGCTGCAAGGACTAAGAACAACATGGGAATTTGTGTTGAACGTGGTCAAGGCAAAGTTTTATAAAAATATACATATTGAGCAGAGCAGACAAAGCAAGGTTAGAAAGCTGCAAATGGAAGGAAAGGCAAAAAAACAAAAAAAAAAGTTACAAATAAAAAAGAAAGCACACATACAGCAGATAGTGGAGTGAGCTGGGAACAAGAGCAAGAAGTAAGGGATGCACTCAAGAGGCAGAGGGAGGTGGGTCTCTCACAAGCTTAGGACTGGCCTGTTTTATGTAGGAAGTTCCAAGCCAGTCAGAACTGAGATCCTGTCTGAAGAAAAGAGGAAGAAGAAAAGGAAGCAGTAAGGGATGGGGCCTCAAGCAATCAGAGCACTTGCGGCTCTTACATTACGGAGGACCTGAGCTCTATCTAGTCCCAGCACCCACGCTGGGCAGCTCACAGCCACCTGCAACCCAACTCCAAAGACCCTACATTTTCTGGCCTCCATGGGCACCTGCTCATGGGTGGCAAACAGACACATGAATGTAATTCTTTAAAAAAATAATGTAGACTTCAAGGCCTTCTGAATTCCAGGCCCCAATAAATGTTGTCTGACTAAAGGACCTGTCATAATGTCCAGTGGCCTTTCCTCTAATACAGTTTGAAACTACTCTTGACCTCTTCTACTCAGGCTATCCAGTAGTCCTGTATAAACTGGTATACAATAGCAAACTATTGTTTAACTTTTTTTAAGAACCCTATACTTTTTCCTAGTATAAGCTTGAACAGGCAATACATGTTTCCTAACATAATTGCATCTCAATAGCCTACCAATTATATAAAGTTTGTGAATACAATAAATGCCCAAAGCACTTAAATGACAAACTTTTTATGTCCTAAGATGGCAGAAAAGATGAACATTTCAAGAAGCCTGCAGAAATCTAATATTGCAGAAATATTGTAGTAATAATTATCCTAAATCTCCTTCAGACATCGATGGGAGAAGAGTATGAAAGACTCCTGAAAGAGCCCCAAGCTGCACTGTGTAATTCACACCCTGCAGATCTGCACGTGCCAGCATACTGAAGGCTTTGCTCAGCGTAGCTTAACTAAGTTGTTTCCTAAAACTGAGCAATTAGTGCCTAATAGACTCTATCAAGTAGAGATTTCTCCAAGCAAATACAAGGTGGGTTCCTTTTGTGTGGGACTCCACTCACTTCAAAGTATGCTAGGACAGCAGCAGAGAGGTTTGCCCAGTGCTGTTCTTCTCACTGTGAGCACAGTTTGAGTACTTGTACTAAGGAGCAATCAACACTTCACATCACAACTGTACTCATAGGTTGGCTCTACCCAAATTTAAGTACCAAAACAAAACTAATCTAACAGAAATAAGACTACCAATCTAAGGGGGATACAATTTAGTGCAGAGATCTGCACATGAATGAGAGTCAGCACCACCGCCAAGTCCACTGTACAAGTCCACTGCAAGACATCAGTCTAAAGATTTAGGGCATCTCTAGATCAAACCATGCTCTGAAAACAGGAGAAACTTGCCAAGCCATCGGTCCACTATCTGAATTAAATTACTAAACTATAACTGCCCTCTTTTGTTTTGTACTAGAAGTGGTTTAATTTTGAGCCAGCCATAAAAGTTCACAATCAGAAAGCAGACAGTGAAATAGCCAAGAAACTTCATAATTGTAGAGTAAATAATTTTAAAGAGCAATTGATTATTTAGCTAGAGAATTTCCAGTTTTAGACACTGTAGCACAGGAAACCTTATACTTGCATTTAGCCTAAAGAGATAAATCATAATTTATCTACATCAAGCACAGATCTCCTTGTTCTCTCAGTCATTTATTGGGTGTCTGGTACTGCAGATGGCCATGTGTATGATCTCTTCGTGAGGCTGCTGATACATAAAGAGACAAAGCTTGGAGCACTTTTTGCAAAATTGAATTTTCCACACAAAAGGAGCACAGGAGAGATTGTACCCCACACTGTTTTCATGGAGTACTGGTATGGGAAAAATGGCATCTAGGTTTGCAGTCATCACCCTCTGACTGTGAGCAAGAATATGCTAACACTTTAACAGCATGTTAAAGACAGGAGAAAAAAGGACAGTGAGGAACCTAAAGTCACAATTACTTATTTTTAGGATAAAATATCTGACAACCATTGCATTGTTTTTATAACTTTTTAGTTAGGATACAAAATAGTAAGTTTTACTATATCTTTTTTTATACATATACATGTGAGCATAAGTATATCAATTGCTTCACTTAGAGCATATCAGCCCATTACTCATCCTATAAATCCTCTAGCTAATTTCCCTTCTGCTCTCAAGACTGAGTTCCATTACATCATTAAGTCAACCAAACAAACTGTGCCGAGCCTGCTCACTAAATCTCAGTAAGTCTTGCTATTGATAATAAACACCGCCCCATGCAGTAAGTTCATCTTAGCTGCATGTGATGCCACTGCAACCAAGCATTTCCTGACACAATAGCTCCCTATGATTATATAACACACTGAAGAATATTCATTACTAATTAACATTTTATAATTTATAAATTTAAAAAAGCAAAACGAACATGGGTAACTTTAAAATTTTTTGCTTTATATGTCTTTAAATAGCTTTTACAAGAATGTAATGTCTTATAGCTCTACAAAGAATTTTAAAGCTTATAAAGATAAATGACAGGAAAAACTGATCATACGCATACCTTTCCGTGTATTCTCTGTCACATCTACCCCAAACTGGATAATGTCACCAGAAAGAATTTCACATGGCGGACTTTCTTCAGAGCCTCGACTCAATCTCTGGCTATTTATAAAGGTACCATTACTACTTTTAGTGTCTTGGAGATAAAACTGAAAAGAAAATGAAAAGCAAATGATTAGAAGTAATAATTTCAAAACTTTTTAAAAACTGTCTGTCACTTTGAAAACTACTTCAAGTAGACTTTTGCCCTATCAACTGAAGCCACTCATTTCAGTTAACATTCAATATATATGAAAATAAAAACTTAAAACATGACAGCTTAAAATAGAACTGAACATATGGTAGAACCACGCCATAAAACAGATTGTGTTATATCCTCAAAGTGTTAAACATAGAGTACAACCCAACAGTTCCAAAATTCTTTGGTATTTATCTAGAATAATGGAAAACACAAGTCTTCACAAAACTGTCACAATAGCATTGTTCATTAGAAAATAAAAAACAGAAACAATTGAAAAATGTTTATCAAAAGAAAAGAAGAGAAGAGAAGAGAAAAGAAGAGATGTCTATCAACTGGCTTAAATAAGAAATGCAAATCAAATGCAGCATCTCACACCAGGTTACTATATGACAACACAAAGGAATTAAGTGCTGACACACGTACACCTTCACAGGATAAGCCTATAGAACATAATGCAAAGAAGATAGTTGGGATGAGAGTGAGAGCACATGCCTGTAACTTCAGCATTCAGGGGGCTGAGGCAGGAGGATCATGAGATCAAAGACAGAAGACCCTGTCTCAGAAGAAAAGGGAAAAGACAAATGAGGACTGGTGGCAGCTCAGGACAGAATGCTTATAAGCATACACAAGGTCCTGGATTCAATACCCAGCAGGACAGTACAGGAGGTGGCAAGGGAGAACTAGCTGCAGAGATCACCACAAGTCTCCAAAGATAATTAATAATTTGCTAAAAATGACATTTCATTTCATTTATTCCAAGGTAACAAATTAAAGGCTACTATACTATCTATAAATGACTTATTCTGTTTAAAATTTCAACACAAAACCACTGCTGACTCTGTCTAGCAATTCATACACTTAATTACAGATCATTAAATTCTGTTGATATTTTACAAATCTATCCGAAATTTACATCCCTTAACACCAGGAAGACAAAGACAGGCAACCCTATCAGGAAAGAACAGTTAGTCATGAAATCTTTTTTAGCATTAGAACTTACTGTATAGAGAAATGGAAGGAAATCCTTTTTTTTTAATTATAATTCTAAAATACATCAATTTATGAGTTAAGATGTTGATATCGAAGAAATCCAGGATAGAATCTACAAATCTTTGATTCCTAACAACTCTATTAAGCAGCAAGTCAGGCATTATCAGATCTGAGGGTCCCCGAGGATGGGCCTTGTCGGGAATACTTTTAATATATCATTAGGAAATGTGGCAACAAATGAATTCTGGTTTAATTTTTTAGTATTTATGCCTGGAAAAGACATACATAGATAATACAAAATTACAGTCACTTCAAACTTCTAATAAAGACCTGCTCACCAGTGAATTTATAGGAGTAAAATTCTCTCTTTTTAATACTTCAGATTAGTTTTATTTAAATATGATTGTCTTGTCAGCATGTATATATGTGTTCCATGTGCATGCTGGATGCCCACAGAGGCCAGAGGGTATCCAATCCCTGGACTAGGGATGCCTGTAAACTACCATGTGAGTGCTGAGAATCAGTTCTGAGTCCTTGGCAAATGGAACATGTGCTCTGAACCACTGCTCCAGACCTGTTGTTGTTCTTGTTTTAATATGAAAAGTAAAAGAAAAAAATAAAAGTTCACGGGACAAGATTCAGTACTATTTATTTTTTAAAACTTTGTTGAAAAGCAAATAAAAATCTATATACATATATTATGGACCAACACCTTATTTATAGATTCTACATATAATTAAAAATAACAGCCTTTCAATTAAAAAATAATAAATCGGTTTTAATGCATTTTCTTTTCAAAATGGACCATGCTATCTTTGGTCTTCACTTAGCTGGAACAGTTATTTATATTAATTGCTCATTTTTGTTTGTTTTTAATCTAATGGCTTCCAAATACCTTAGAATAAAATATAAAGTACTTCCTACCATGGCCTAGAAAGGCAGTCCCGTGTGATACTACGTCCTCTCCCACGCCTTTCCATGGCTCATTACTGCCCACTCAGAGCTCTGAATCTACACTTATATGTACACAGACTGAATCTCCTAAAGCAATATCTATAACAATACACTGCTGTTTTGTAAATTTTTCAATGTTGACAGGCTTTGCAAATATCCAAATACCAAAAAGAGATGACGCTCCCAACACAAGCATGGGTGTGTGTGTGTGTGTGTGTGTGTGTGAGAGAGAGAGAGAGAGAGAGAGAGAGAGAGAGAGAGAGAGAGAGCGCACATATAACAGATAACCACAAATTCTAACTCCATATTGAAGATGTGGGTCTGTTTAATCCTCAAGACAAGTTTTCACACACCCCAGGTTGGCCTCAAACTTGCTACCTGCAGAGGGTGAGCTTGAACTTCTGACATGCACCACCACTCCCAAGTGCTGAAGTCGTGCTGGGGCAAGCTTGGCAAGCACTGCACCAACAATAGCAGCCCTAGCACCATATGGGGGAGTCGCCTAAGTGTGATTACAAAGTGAATTCTGTACAGACTGCAGATATTGCAAAAATACATTTTAAATCTACCTCAATTGTAACATAAAACCAAACAGAGTGACTAAGACAAAAAGTCAAAATCCAAAAACCCACAGATAGCATTTATAGTACAAGTAGGTAGCAAGATACCCACATGAACCTCAAAACAAAAACAGAGAAACTGCTGCATGACCATATACAGGGGGCTTGACTAGACCTGAAAATCACAAAATAGCTACGAGGGGACAGTTTGGAGGACATCCAGAGAAGAGAAGCTGAAAATGGAGACATCTAGCTCAGTTCAATAACCAATACTTGGTTCCTAGATGAACCCAGAGCCTTTCTCAGTGAAAAATTAGGCTCTACCACTCAGGTAAACAAGCTTCCTCTATGGAAATTCTTAAAACAAACCAGCCAACCAAAGCTGCCTTCCAAGACATGGTACCTCATAATGGGAAGAAAACTGCTGGAAATGGAGTCCGAGTGACAACAGGGACCAAAAAAGAAAAGACCCATAAAAAGCGGAGAAGGAAAAACAAACTCATGTATTTTTAGAACGTTTTACAAAAACAACACAAGAGGGCGCTCTGTGAACTTGGAAACAAACTAAGAGACCATAGGAAAATAATTGAAGACACAATATAGGGCAAGGGTGGGGAGACCTCCAGAAAAGGTAGGAAGAGGTAAAAAATAAATAGAAAAGGTTCTACAAGAAAAGTAGGCAGCATTAAGTACAATAAACAGTGCCTAAAGAGAAATGAAAAAATATGGAAGCGATTTTTATAAAACCGCAGAGAAATGAACAAAGGCCAGAAGCAGACCGCCAGGGTAAGTGGCTCTCAGTGTCTGTCCAAGGAGACACTTAAAAAAGGGAAGAAATCAATAACACCTCCAGAACCAGCCTTGCTAGAACTCAAGGAAATGTGCAAACACTTAGAGCAGGGCATAAACATTCAAGAACAAGGTAACAGAAGAGCAAAGTAAACAGGGACTCTAGATCTGTCTGTCTGTGTGTGTGTGTGTGTGTGTGTGTGTGTGTGTGTGTGTGAGAGAGAGAGAGAGAGAGAGAGAGAGAGAGAGGGAGGGAGGGAGAGGTGGGTAAATAGAGAACAAGTGGAAGTAATGGAAAGAAAAATACTCCATGTTCCCTTTCATGCAGAACCTAAATTTTATTATACGAAGGAAAGAAGGAAGGAAGGAAGGAAGGAAAGGAAGGAAGGAAGGAAGGAAGGAAGGAAGGAAGGAAGGAAGGAAAACGGCATTTAAAAACAGTAAGAAAACTTATGGTGTCACTCACCACCGGCCAGCCTACCCTCCAGGCAGCACCACATGCACTCCCAGAATGGAACCTGGCTTGGTACCTGGCTCAGAGGAACCAGATCAGACCGTAATCATAGATTACGTGTGTTCTAGCCTCTCCGAAAGTGACATGAAGGACAAATGCAGAACTCACCTAAGCTAAAGTAACTGATTCTGCTTAAAAAGTACGCTTTACCTATCACAAGCAGCGCCACATAAGGAAGTTAATGTTTCATGCCACCTCAGAAGACACGAGTCAACCAATGTTATGCATTAATAGAATCACAGTCATCTCAATTTATGCAGAAAAGGCATTTGACAGAACGCAGCACCCCCTCTTGTAAACACTCAGGAAGGGGGAATTAGCAGGCAGCCTCCTAACTCAACAACGAACCTTCATACACAGAAGAACGGCAACCTAACTTCAAGGTAAAACTGCAGATTAAAAGTCATCTGTGTGTGACATGGTGCAGGAAGAGAGCCAGTATAATAAAAACAAACACTATCACAATGAAGAAAAGAACACTGGGAAATCATAAAGTCGGAGACAGCTGAAAGGAGCTGAGAAACAGAAATGAAGAGACACAAAGAACAAGGGGTGTGGTGGTGGGGGTGGGGTGCACAAGGGGCTCTCAACAAGAAGCCAGACAGCCCTGGAGAGGACACCTCCTAAAGAACAGACCTACAGCTCTCACAGCCCCAGATCCAGGGTTTGGGTCACTACAGAGTTGCCCAATTGTGTCCCTGGCTGTGTCTCCAGAGCTGTTTGACCTGTGCCACCTTGAGAGAATCCATTATCTAAAGCTGAGTTACTCTGGATGGCCTGAGAAGTACCAGGCACAAGTAGCAAGGCTGAAGTCAACCTCTCAGCCCCAGGGTAAAACAAACTGCAGTGGCAGTCAGAGTAGATGCTGGGCCCTCACGGAAAAAAAAAAGTTCAGGCAACACGAGGCTCTGCTCAGGCAGTGATCAGACAGGGTGAAGTGATCTGTCAAAGATGGCTAGGGACTGACCTTAATCATCTCCCATGCCTCCAAACTGTGCTTGGAGCCAGGGAACTCAACCTCCGGAACCACCCATCTGCCAAGAGACTCACTGCTATAGAGTAACTGTAAGTTGTGATCCCCACGGCAACCATAAAAGCTTTCTGAAAATGCAACAACCAAAAATTAATTTAAAAAACAACTCTGCATGAGTGTTGATCCCACTCAGTGTTGCACATGACTTCATGGCAGCCTTGGTTCTTCACACTGACACGCCATCACACCATGCAAAGCTATTATACACTGTTGGATACCCTTGACTTGCATTCAAGACCAGTGTAGGAGCTCCACATACAAATAGCTCGCCCTGATAGAAACACAATTGTTTAATTACAGAAAACAAAGACTTTTAAGTATTTTACTACTGCCATTTCTTAACATGGAAGCATCAAATTTGTATATCTCTGGAGTATATTAAGTTAAAAGTTTGACTTTAAAAACTTTTGTTTGTATTGCTGATTTCAACTTCACAAAAACATGTTATTTTGCATTGGGAATAAGTCAAAACTTTCTCAGTTATTTATGAAATAACCTTACACACATTTCTGCCATTTTGTCCTACATATTCATAAGTGGTATTTTATTGATAATTATAAAATCAAAATATTGAACCATTCTGTAAAGAATATTGAAGATTTTGTAAGTCTTACATTATCAAATATTCAGACATAATACATAAAAATAAACAACCATAGCCATGTTATTATTATATAATTTTCTTTCATCCAATAAATATCAAATTCATATATATATATATAAATTATCTATATCACAGACCTATTTCAAATTAATTTTATTATTTAGTCCAAGTAAATGTTTTAGAAATTGATTCCAGATGCTTACATACCCATGGTCACATACAAATTTCTCAAGTGACAAAGAATCAGGTACGGAAAACCTGTAAGAAGCAGACACTAAACATTCTGAAACTCCAGTGGACCACTGTACATCCACAGGTTCCCTCAAACATAACCTGGTCACGGTTAACATTACAGTTTGTGGGCTGTCAAGAGTCCTAGTTTATATCCCCAAGTTAGTTTATGCTTCAGAAAGGGGTTGTGTCTCAAGTACATTGGAAGTCACTTAGTTTTAATAGATTAAATTGTTGTATTGTTGAGATGACCTCACCACATAGCTTTAGCTGGCCTCAAGTTCATTGAGATCCACCTGCCTCTGCCTCCCAAGTGCTGGAATTAAAAGCATGAGCCACCACACCCAACACTCTTTAACAGATGGGTTCTTTTAAGATTTGTTTTTATTTTTCATAATAATGTTTTTGTTTTAATTTGTAATATAGTTACATCATTTCACCCTTTCCCTTCCTCCCTCTAACCCCATCCATATTCCCCTTTACTTTCTAATTATGGCTTTTTTAATTGGTCATGGTGGTGTGTGTGTGTATTCATTAGTGTATAAATACAACATGTTCTATATAATGCCACTTGCATGTATATGATTTCAGAGCTGACCTCTTGGGTACTGGATCACCAAACTAGATCTCTTCTCTACGGAAGATTATTTCTCCTGCTTTCAGTACTCCTTAGTTGCCCATAGTTTCCTGTCTATAGTTGAGGCCCCCTGAGCTACCCCCCTTCCATGTTAGCATATCTAGTGGTATTATTGTTCAGGTCCTGTTTGGCAATTGCCATGACACCTATGAACCAGAACAATGATCAGCATGGCATGATAACCCTAAGGGCTGCTGAAAGAGAAGCATGCCACTTAGTGGTATCCAACAGCTCTCTAAATGCACTTAAAAACTGCTCAACGGGCTGGAAAGATGGCTCAGCAGTTAAGAGCACTGTCTGTTCTTCTAGAGGTCCTGAGTTTAATTCCCAGCAACCACATGGTGGCTCACAACCACCTGTAATGAGATCTGTTGCCCTCTTCTGGTGTGTCTGAAGACATTACAGTGTATTCATAACCATAAAATAAATAAATCTTTAAAAAATGTTAAAAAAAAAAATAACTGCACAACAAGAAGGAAAACATGCCAGACACTGGAAATCTAGCCAATTACCAAGGAAGGGATAGTGAAGTGGATGTTTGAAGAGAACCTACAATTTGCCACTTCACTAAACCAGCCTAATCCCCAAAACTCTAAATATTTTTCCTTATACCTATAAGTGTAGTTTACAAACCTCATCAAAAAAAAAATTTCTCTTTGTAACAGACAGAGACCATTCCAGAAAACCTCAAGTACAGAGAGCAAGAGATCATGTGGTGCCCAGTTCCAACGGATACATCTACAATTCCTCCACCCAAGGCTCAGGGATCATAGTAGAAGAAACAGTGTAACGACTATAAAAACCAGGTGAACCTCAAGTCTAATGTGAGAATGTATCTCCTAGAAATGTCAGAGCAGCTATGCCAACAAAGCTATTTAACACATTGTTAAAGCATGGGGCTAAGTCTAAGATCTCAGTGCTGCTCTTGCTTCCCAGACTTCCAGTGCACTTGAGACACAACCCCTTCCCGAAGCATAAACTAACTTGGGGAAATAAACTAGGACTCTTGACAGCCCACAAACTGTAATATTAACTGTGACCAGCAGAGGTCACTGGTGTACAAAGAACCAAAGGTAAAATGGAGAAGACAGCACTGGCAGACCAGAGTTTGGAGCCTGAGCCAGCAGATGGAGCCAGCAGGAGGACCGAGACAGAAGATCCTGAAGGCACCAGCCAGGCAGTCTAGCTCAACCAGTGAGCTCCCAGTTCCATGAGAGACCCCATCTCAAAGAACAAAGGTTGAGTGGGCTGGCAGGATAACTCAGTAAATAAAGGTGCTTGCCACCAATCCTGAAGGTCTGTTCCCAGGCCTACATGGTAGGAAAGAACCAACTCCAACGAACTATCGTCTGACCTCCATTTGTATCTCACAGCTTCTGTCTAAACACACACACACACACACACAGAGCAAAATGCAACTCAAAAATCATTTTTAGATTTATATGTGTACATCACGTGGGTATTTAGTGCCCACAGAAGTCAAAAGAAGGTATGAGATCCCCTAAAATTGGAGTTATGGTTGTAAACCTGGTCCTCTGAAAAAGCAACAAGCACTCAATTGATGAGCCATCTCTCCAATCCTCAAGTTTTTAAAAAAAAATTAAAGAAAACTAAAAGTAGAGAAAGATATAGGAAAAGAGTCAACATTGAACTGACTTCTGGATATGTGCTGTGGCATAACCAAACATTCATACATCATGCACATATACAATAATAAATAAATAAATGTGATGAGTGATAATGGAAGGCAATGCTCATACCCGTGCATCTCACATGCATACATCTCACACACATGCATCTCACACTCATATGCATCTCACACACATGCATCTCACACACATGCATCTCACACACATGCATCTCATACACATGCATCTCACATACACATGCATCTCACAAACATACACTCATATGCATCTCACACACACACACACATGCATCTCACACATTCACACATACACATTTACTTACTTATATAAGACTAACAAACCCCCTAACCAAACTGATAAAAGAAAGAGAAAACTAAAAAAATTAAAGATGAAAAGAGGGATCTTAAGATAAATACCAATGAAATCTACAAAGTTACAGGATCAAAGCTAGGGAGATGTCTAAATCACTAACATGCTTGCCATGTAGCAAACATGAGGACCTGACTTTGGATCTCCAGCATCATGGCTACATTTGTGTAGCCATGCATGCCTAAAACCTCAGTGCTGGAGAAAAAGGACAGAGGGTTACTGGGACTTGCTGACCACCAGCCTATCGAAATAAATAAATAAATAGATAAATAGATAGATAAATAAATAAATAAATAAATAAATAGTGAACCTTTGCTCAAGGAGAGACCTATTTCAAATGAATAAGGCAGAAGTGAGAGAAAACACCAAAATCCTACCCTGGCTTCCATGTGCACAGAAGCAACACTGTGAATATACCAGCACCAGTTTTTCTCACACACACACATAGGCATTTATTTATCAGTGGGGGGAAGTCAGGGAAAGGAAAAGAACAAAAGA
Organism: Tokudaia tokunoshimensis; assembly: GCA_036184795.1. Classification (NCBI taxonomy): domain Eukaryota; kingdom Metazoa; phylum Chordata; class Mammalia; order Rodentia; family Muridae; genus Tokudaia; species Tokudaia tokunoshimensis. The sequence continues at coordinate 86,456,685 of BTHU01000011.1, forward strand.
GAAGAAAGGAAAGGAAGGGGGGAATAACACAATGAGGGGGGGAAAAAAGGAGAGAAACACACATACACACACACACACACACACACACCCTATGATCCCAGTGTTGGGAAGAGACAGGAGAATTCCTGGGATTTGCTTAGGCTCAGTGAAAGATACATCTCAAAAAATAATGTTGGGCATGGTGCCTAATGCTTTTAATCCCAGCACTCAGGCAGAAGCAGTCTGTGAGTTCAAGGCCAACCTGGTCTCTATAGTGAGTTCCAAGCTAGCCAAGACTACATGATGAGATCCTGTCAGGAATTGTGCAGGAATAGAAACCCTGACTAAGACACGCATTAAAAAAAATAATAATAACTTTTAAAAATTTAAAGCACAGATGGAGAGATGACTCAGCAGTTAAGGGTACTGGCTGTTCTTCCAGAGAACCTGAGTTCAAATCCCAGCACCCTCATGGCAGCTCACGTCTCTAACTATAGCTCCAGGGGTTCTGGTACTCTTACACAGACATATCTGCAGTCAAAGCATCAATGCACATGAAATAATAATAATAATAATAAAAATAGTGTTTTCCACCAGCCTGAAACCTGAGTTTAATTCCCAGAACCTACAAAAAGGTGGGAAAGAACTGACTCCACATACATGTCATGGCAGGCATGTAGTCACACAAACACGTGTACTATAAATAAAAAGTTTAAATACTCAACAAAACAATTACAAACTAAATTCAACAACACATTTTAAAGATCATATACCAAGACCAAATGGACTTTATTTCTGGGATGACAGGATGGGTCAACACACACAAATCAATATTAATCTAGCTCATGATCTCAAAAATTAAAAAACAAAAATTGCATAACTTAATAGATCCTCAAAAGACCTTTGAAAAAGTTCAACATTCCGTAACGATAAAAAGCCCAGAACTAGGAGAACATTATCTCAACATAATAAACGCTCCCAACTACCAACCATGTATGTAACCAACACTGTCAAAAAAGTGAGAGCATTTCCTTGAAAAGAACAATGTGATAAGGTGACACTCTCTCTATACTTGTTAAACAGCTCTTAAAGTAAAAGTCCCTCCAGACTCCATCAGAAAACTCTTAGATCTCAAACAATTTCAGCAAAGTAACATGATACAAAATTAACATAAAGGTCAGCCACTTTTCTATGTACCGGTAACAAACATGCTGAGAAAGAAATCAGAGGGGAAAATCCACACAACACCTTCCCACTGAATAAAGTACCTAAGGATAAGTCTAGTCACAGATGTAAAAGAAGTGCAGTAAGAACTGGGAAACACCAAAAGGGACCGGAGAGACATCTCCATGGTTAAGAATGCAAACCACTCTTGAAGAGGACCCAAGTTAGGTTCCCAGAACTAAGAGGTTCACAACCTCCTATAACTCCAGTTCTAGGAAATCCAATATCCTCTTCTGGTCTCTCAGGACACCACACATAGGCACAAATCCACACAAAAACAGACACATATATGTGCATAATCTTAAAAATAAAATTTTAAACACATTAAAAGAAATTGAAGAAGAAAATAGAAGGTGGAAAGATTTATCAAACTCGGATCCAAAGAAAAACACTGTGAACATGGCTGCATTAATTAGGACATAATCTACAGATCTGAATAATCAAGACCAAAAATTCAATGGTATTCTAAATAGAACTTGAAAACAAAAAAAATTCTGAAACTCACATTGAAGTACAAATGTTCCTGAACAGACAAAACAATCCTACGGAGAAAGCAATGCTACATGTATTCCAATACTTGACCTCAATTATATTACAAAGACCCACACTAGCAAAAGACAGTCACATGGACTAACAGAATAGAAGAGAGGACCCAGAAATAAGCCCATGCATCTACAGCCAACTAAATTTTAACAAAGGTGTCAAAGAAAGCTTTGGAGAAAAGACAGCCTCTTCAGCACTTCGTGTTGGGCTAACTGGATCTCTATCTATAAAAGAATACAACTACATACCAGTCTTCTCACCTTCTTACCTTTAAGACATTACCTCAATGACGCTAATGTAGTAACTAAAAGTTTAAAGCTGCCCGGGAAAGGGGGACGGGTACTTTATAAGGGTTTGCTGTTTATCGGTTTGTTTTTTTTTTTCTTTCGGACAGCCCATTATCAATTCTTGCTGTTACTTGAACTATTAGAGGCCTTTCATGCCTAGCCTGTGCCTACATCTTGAAGCGTTTATGTTTTCCTCTGTACCTTAGGTACAAAACCAGCCTAAGTGCCAATCAAGAAATAAACAGACAGCTGGAGATTGTTCAGCAGGTAACAGCACTGGTTGCTTAAAGAAGACTCAAGTTCTGTTCCCATCACCCACACAGCTACTCACAACTGTCTGCAACTCCAGTTCTTAAGGAGCTAATGCCCTCTGGACTCGGTAGGCACTGTACACACATGGTGCAATTACATACATGCAGGCAAAATACTTATACACATAAACAAATCAAAAAATTTAAAGATATGAATGAACAATGAGAATATGGTATATATACACAGTGGCATATTACTCAATCATAAAAAGGAATAAAATTCTGACATATGCAATTAAAAAAAAAAACAACTGGGAGATCATCATAGTAAGCTACATCAGAAAGATAAGCATTGCTTGTTTTCTTTCATATACAGAGCATGCACACACATGTGCTGGTTAACTCATTGTCAACTTGACTAGATTTAGAATCATCTATGAGACATATCTCCAGAAAGGTCTGAGAAAGTGTTTCCAGGGAGGTTTAAATAAAAGAAGACCCACTCTGAAAGCGGGCAAACCATATCTCATAGGCTAGTGTAGTGGTGCTGGACTGAAAAGAAAAAGAAACAGAAATAAAATGAACAGCAGGATTCATCTCTCTGCGTCCTGACTGAGTGGTAGTGTGTGTGGAAAACATCCAACTAAAAAGGGGAGACTATACAGGGAAAAAGGCTCCTGTAATGGCTTCTTAATTATCGACTTGGAGACATCACCCTGGAAACAAACTTCTGGGACTGCCTATGAGGGAGTTTTATATTGTGTAGAAAGGCTGACCCTAAGTGGGGGTACACTATTCCATGGCCTGGGGTCTCAGATCAGACAAGAAGAAACCAAGCTGAGCACCCGAGTTCATTTCTCTCTGCTTGCTGAGTATGGACACAGTGTGCATAATGGCTTCACATCCCCACCACACTCTTTCCTCCGTGATAGACTATACTCCCAATCTGTGGATATAAACAAATCCTTCCTTTCTTAGGTCTCTCTGTCAGGTATGTCATTACAGCAACAAGAAAAGTAAGCAATATACTAAAGAAAAAAAGTAAAGTGAACAAGAGGAAGACAAATACAACATGCTTCTTCTTACGTGTAACGTATGTGTAATGCATGTGTAATGTATGAGTAAAGCATGTGTAATGCATGTGTGATGCATGTATAAAGCAAAGAGGGGCTATTTGCAGGGAAGTAAAGTACCCGTGGGTGTGGAAGGGATAAATATGAGGAAAGGAAATGATATATGTCATGTAAAAAAAAAATGTTAAAGAATAGCAGCTTCCCCTGTAAGATCAGGAACAATATAAGGACACTTAATTCCACCATTATTTTATTATTTAACATTATACTGAAGTTTTACCCATTGACAAAAAAGGCAACAAAACTGAAAAGGGAAAGATAAAATACATCCATTCAGAGATGATATAATCTATCTAGAAACCCTACAGAATACACCAAACACCATTCAAGCTAATAAACTCAACAAAATTTCAGCATATAAAGTTGGCACAGACAGAGCAATTGTATTTCTCAACTACAGCCCTTTCCATCCCCCTTTTGTTGGTTTGGAGATGGAACCTAGACCCTTGCTACCCAAGGCAAATGTTCTACCATTCAGCTGCACCCCTAGCCCAGCAGCTATGTTTCTACACGCTAGCAATGGGCACCCCAAAATAGAAATTAAGAAAGCATTTCCATTAAAAGAATATAAAAGAACAAAATACCTATGAATAAATTTTTCAAAAGCAGTCAGGAGACCAAGAGGCTGTGAGAAGGAAGATGTGTTCCAAAGCCCCAGGGATTGACAAGGGCAGGAGCAGACCTTCCATACCCCAGGACAGGTTTCGGTATCCTCCCCTGCCGTATCGGTGTTCAGGACACAGGCAGCCCACAATCACTGTCCAATACAGGGTCCTAAACCAATATTTTAATCAAATCTTTTATTTATGCCTTCTGTCGTAATAAATCTCAGCTTCCTTGTCTAATGCCAAGGTTCCCCTTTGCTTTCCATCTTGGTTTCCGCCCTTGCCCTTCTGGATTTTGTTATTCTTTTGGGCTGGGTCGTAACTATATATAAACGCACCTGTTCCTCCCCCTCCTCCTCCTCTTCCTTCTGAGTCCAGTCACCACCCTCATACATAAGTGTGACGTAGAAACAATACGCCAACCTGAATTTCACATCAATCTTGTAGAACTTAGCTATTTGATTCATACCCTCTTGATTTATTTATAGTGTTCCTAAATATATAATTTTTCTGTATAGTTGGGTGCTTATTAAGTATTGTAAACTAAGATGATTTGACCTAACCGTGAATTTGTGATTGAAATAATTGAATTTCTAACTTGCTTCAAGAAAATTTAATAATTTTATAAGATTTTATGAGAAGCTTTGAATTAAATATCAGAGAATGCTTAGATTAAGACAGAAGGTAGGCAAGCATTGTGGTGTTTTTGTTTTGGAATTATAGTGTCAAGTCAGCAATAGCTATGAGAGTGTTATAATCTGTTTAATATGCCTGAGTCTTGGTGTTTTAATCTATAAAATAGAGATGTTAATATCTTCTTGATAGTCTTATTATGAGGATCGGAAGTGATATGCGTCGAATATCTGCACATCACAGGGGTCTGTAGGTGGAAGCTATTAATGTTTTAATCTTTTCATGATACCACATAGTCCTTAATATACAAGTCTTTTACCTCCTTGGAAAAATTTATTCATAGGTATTTTATTCTTTTATATTCTTTAATGGAAATGCTTTCTTAATTTCTATTTTGAGGTGCCCATTGCTAGCGTGTAGAAACATAGTTGCTGGGCTAGGGGTGCAGCTGAATGGTAGAACATTTGCCTTGGGTAACAAGGGTCTAGGTTCCATCTCCAAACCAACAAAAGGGGGGATGGGAAGGGCTGTAGTTGAGAAATACAATTGCTGAATAAATCTCAGCTTCCTTGTCTAATGCCAAGGTCCCCCTTTGCATTCCATCTTGGTTTCTGCCCTTGACCTTCTGGATTTTGTTATTCTTTAGGGCTGGGTCATAACTATATAAGAGTGTCTTCTACCAGAGCTGGGCAGTTTCCTCAAGAGAAAGAGAGGCAGAAGCAGGGCTCCACCTTAGAGGGTTTTTTCTGGCCTAGTTTTGCAAGTATCCCATCAGCCCTAATCACATCCTCCTGTGGAACAGTCTTCTGTGGCTGCTCTGGAAGCCTGTGTGGCAGAAGGCTACCTGACCCCTCCTCCTTGCCCTCCAGGTGTTTTGTAGACACCAGATGGACAGAGAGTGGACAGCAAGACTGCCACCCAAAGTAGAACCGGAGATACTACCCACTCAGCATCAGGAAGCAGCTTTTTCTTGGCCTGATAACCAGCTCAGGCAGGGGAGACTCCAGCATACAGTCCTGACACCAATACCAGTGGGGCTATGTCCTATCCCTGGAACAATTTGCTGGTGCCTGGAATGATGACAGTGACATGAGACTTTCTATTGCATTTGTTGCTATCTTTTCTGCTAGTTTCCCAACAATCTTACAGATTAAAAAAAAATGGTTTAAGAAAATTATTCTAACATCTCTGATGACATAGCAGCAGTCAGAGTCACCAGAAATATGGAAATCATGACTAGCAATAATTTATTCCTTTCTTAGAAAACACACACTTAGAGTTTATATACATTTCTTTTTCCAAATAAATTGTAATCTTTAAAGAATTCCTCTGTCAATATGTAAATGGTCAAAGCCTTGAGAATAGATACTTTTTTCTTTGAAAAAAAAAGTAAACTTATTAACTATCAATGAATAAATGGAAATAAAAACAATGATACAATTCATGAAAAAAATTATTTTATCTGAGAAATGACTTATTTTTTCCCCTTGGCAAATGACTATTTTGGCTAAAAAAAAAATAAACTTACAAGATTTAAGGGCAGAGGCTCCTGATTTTCTGCTAAACCACATGATTTGGGCATTCAGATAAAGACCGCTTCCAACATCCTTCATGACACCCACTTCTCAGAATAAGTAATACTCCATTCAGGAATCACTAATTGCTTTACATTCTTGAACTGAAATCCAGTAACAGTATCATGTTCAATTTCTACCTGCACTTATAGCCTAGGCACACATCTTAAACATTTCCTTAGGAAAATTTTGAGACTCAAATTAGAGAAGTTGTGCAATTTTCTTTTAACTAATTTCAGTCATTTGTTTGTCTTGAGATAGGTCTCACTACAGAACCCATGGTTGGCCTCAAACTTACAGAGATCTACCTGCTTCTGCATCTTGAGTATCCAGATAAAATGTACGCACCACCATGAAATTTTTTTGATTTCTGATCTAGTGGGCTGGATCAGCATGTTAAAGGTGCTTGCCAGCAAGCCTGAAACCAGAGTTTGATCCCTGGAACACACACAATAGGAAAAAAAAAGCCTCCATATGAGCCATGGTGAGTGAATGCACACGTACGTGTACACACACACACACACACACACACAAACTCAATTAAAGAATAAATTGATTTACTTCTTTAGCTTCCATGAGAAGCAATACCATTTTTCCCCAGAATTCAGCTATTATGAGTTTTATACATAGAGAGCAAAGCCAAACAAGAATTCATTACTCACCAATGACAAAATAATTCACAATAATCACATTCTGTGTTGTGTTTACCATGTGCTTGGAAGAGCTATTTTGCATGCATTTTTCTCACGGAAGGCATTTGTAACATTATCTTCACAGTACAAATAAATAATTGAGAATTAAAATAGATTAAGTAACTTGCTAAAAATGTTCCCAAACTAGCCATGGGGAGAAAGGTGCATTTTAAACATTTTGTTTTATTATTTGTTTTTGAAACAAAATCTTACACATGCAGGCTGTGTAGAGGTCACCCAGGCTTGCCTTGAACTTGTTATGAAGGCAAGGATGGCCTTTAAAACCTGACTTTCCTGCCTTTTACTCCCAAGAGATGGGATTACTGGTGTGAGATTTTAAACTGTTTTAACTTCAACATTCTGCTCTGTGATCACTATTTGTCTGGAAATTTTACTGCTGCTTGTGTTTCTCTCAAGCCTCTATGAAGTAGGAATGGTGTTAGCTCATATGTGAGTAAGAGAAGACTGACAGTCTGGTCAGGGCTACAGTAGCAATGGTGAAAACAAAGCCATCAGGCTTCTGCTGCAACACCATCTGGAAAGGCAGGCTTTAAAATGTCTTTCAAAATACACACACGCCGGCGGTGGTGGCGCACGCCTTTAATCCCAGCACTTGGGAGGCAGAGGCAGGCGGATCTCTGAGTTCGAGGCCAGCCTGGTCTACAGAGTGAGGTCCAGGACAGCCAGGGCTACACAGAGAAACCCTGTCTCGAAAAACCAAAAAAAAAACCAAAAATACATGCACTAGCTCATACCAACTAGCTGACACACAGGCATAATTAATTTAGGTTTTTCTGTTTCTATGTCCACAGCATAGTATCTTGCTTATACCAGATCCTACGCTAGCTCCTTTATATACATTACCTCATCTAAACTCATGCATACCATGATTAAGCAGTATCTTATTTGAGCTAAGATAGCAGTTAAATGGTATGCCCAAAGATTATACAAAAAAGTAAAAACAAAACCTCTTCTCAACACCTAAAGATCCTTCAAGGAATGGAATCAGTCCTGTTCTCAGCTGTATTAAAATGCATACTGAGTTTCTTTCTAGCCCATGCACCAGCCCCTTGCCAGGTAGTGGGAGCACACAAATTTAATCCCAGCACTTGGGAGGCAGAGGCAGGTGGCTCTCTGAGTTTGAGGCCAGCCTGGTCTACAGAGCAAGTTCCAGGACAGCCAGGGCTACACAGAGAAATTCTGTCTCTAGATAAAAAAAAGTTTAAATAATTAACTGATTCATATAGTAATATAATACTTAAAGCCTAGACTTCTCCTATTGTTTACCTGCCACTTCCTGAGCTGGTCATGAATTCAGCCAGCAAACACTAATTAGAGAGCTAATACATGACTATCATAAACCACTCACACAATGGAATTGTACACAGCATTAAGGAAAAATTAAATTTGCAGGAAAACTAATGGAACTGGAAAATATTATACTGAGTGAGGTAAGCCATAGCCAGAAAGACAAACACTGGGTGTTCTCTCTCATACCTGAACCTTGGACTCAAGTTTTCAGTAGCTGTGTTAAGTCGCAGTGAGTGTCAGTAGAGGCCAGGTAGTAAAAAAGCAGACGTGGAGCAGGGGGAGTTGAAGGGAGGAGGAAGAGTAAATACATTTATATGAAAATAGAGAAGAGAATACTAGAGAAGAATAAAGGTTTAAAGCAGAAAGAGGATATAGAGAATTAAAGGAAATGTGGGATTGGGGGAGAAGGTCAATCAAAACCAAGAATGCACGAAAAACTCTCATAGGAACCTACTATTTCATAGACAGGCGTAAAGAAGGAAAAAGGAACAGAAGTACTCCACATGGTGGGTAAGACTACTCCCAGAAGTCAGAGGTTTTCACACCAAAATTCCAATGCCGGATGTGGGATACTCCCCTGTGATTGATGGACCAGGAAGGTCACTTTTAGGCTCCCAAAATACTACAGATTGTGTTTGCTCTTGGATAGCCACCACCATAGTGCTAGAACAATCATATACAACTATAGATTTTTCCTGCTTCTATACTGAGCTGCCTGGTAACATAAGTTCTGAGGGTAACCAACTGCTTTCTGATTATATCTGAAGCAACTCTATGGAAGAGAATACATGTCTGACACCATAGAACTAGTCAAAAGCCTATGGGAGAAATTCAACAAGTTGAAAACAGCCAAAAACTGGAAACAACCTAGATGTCCCTTGACCAAAGAATGGATATAGAAAATGTGGTACATTTATACAATGAAATACTACTCAGCCATTAAAAACAAGGACAGGAAAATGGATGGAACTAAAAAATATCATCCTGAGTGAGGTAACTCAGACTCCTAAGGACATGAGTGGTATATATTTACATATAAGTAGATATTACCCATAACGTACAGAATAACCAAGCTACAATCCACAGACACAAATAAGCTAAGTAACAAAGAGGGCGCAAGGGAGGATACTTGGCTCTTGTTCAGAAGGGGAAATAAAACAGATATTGGACATGGATGGGGAGAGGGATCTGGGTGGAAGAAGGGATGGGGGGAGCGGGAGAGGGGACAGGAAGCAACAAACAGAAATTGGGATGGGGGCATCTCTAGGGATGACCCTGGCTGAGACTCCTAGCAGCTGTGGATACAAAGTGGCCACCTCCTGTAGCTTCCAGTGGAAGGAGGGAGACACCAACCCACCCAAAAAGCCTTCAACCCAAAATCTGTCCTGCCTACAAGATGTGCGGGATAAAGACGGAGCAGAGATGAGGGAATGGCCAACCAATGACTGGATCAACTTAAGACCTACCCCAAGAGAGAGAGCCAGTCCTTGACACTACTGACACTATGCTTGCAGACAGGAGCCTAGCATAACTGTCTCTTGGGAGGCTTTATCCAGCAGCTGATGGAAAAAGATACAGAGACCCTCAGCCAAACAATAGGCTGAGCTCAGGAAGCCTTGTGGAAAATGGGATTGAGGGAACCAGGAGTCAAGGACTCCACAAGACAACCTACAGAATAAACTAACCTGGGCCTATAGGGCCTCAAAAAGAGTCTGAAACATCAACCAAAGAGCATGCATGGGCTGGACCTAGGCCATCTACACATATGTAACAGATGTGCAACTTGGTCTTCATGTGGGTCCCCTAACAATTGGAATGGTATTGTCTCTGATTCTGTTGCCTGCCTTTCCCCAGTCTGGGCTGCCTTGCCTAGCCTTGGTGGGAGAGGATATGCTTACTCCTAGTGAGACTTGATGTGCCAGGGCAGGTTGGTACCCATGGGGGTTGGGGGGAGGGTGTAAGGGTGGGACTGGGAGGAGAGGAGGGAGGGGGCTGCAATCAGGATGTAAAGTGAATAAACAAATTAAATGAAACAAAATACGTACATATGAAGAAAACCTAAAAAATGAAAATAAAAAGTTAGCAACAGTAAGCTTGTTATCCATCACCTTTCTCACAAAAAAAAACAGAGTTCAGAAGTAAAGTTACTTCCTTCAAGAATAAAATCGCTGCCTTTAAAATGTAAGAGTTTTCACAGGATCGTCCCGCTAGCTGAGTACTCTGCAGCAAGCCAAGCTGCCCTAAGCAGCCTGCTATCCCAGAGGGACCTAATTCTCCCCCGACCCCGACCCTCACCTTCATCAGACCTGTGGATCCTGAACAATACAGACAGGAGTCTAGCATGGCTAGCTTCTGAGTGGTTCCACCCACCAGCTGACTCAACCAGGTACAGACACCCAAACAGTGGGTGGAGCTTAGGGACTCTTGGAAATACAGGAAGAAAGATTGCAGGCCTGAAGAGGATAGGAATTCCACAGGAAAACTAACAGTCAACTATCCTAGACTCTTGGGGCTCTCAGAGACTGAACCATCAACCAAAGAACATACATGGGCTGGACCTAGGCCTCCCCACATACATGTAGCAGATGTGCAGCTTGACCATCATGTGGGTCCTAAACAACTGGAGTGGGGGCTACCCCAAAACCTGTTGCATGTACATGGGCTGCCTTGTCTGGCCTCAGTGATATTGGGGGTGGGGTGGGGGGAGCTTGGGGAGGCCCCTTGCTTAGAGGAAAAGGAGGGAGGGAAGGAGGAAGGACTGTGGGAAGGAGTGACCAGGAGGGGAGCAGTAGTAATGTGAGCAGGAAGTAAAGTAAATAAATAAAAAGTAAAAAAGTGAATAATAAATAAATACATACATACACACATACATACATACATAAATAAGAGTTTTCAACGCAACTGGTTTTTTTTCCTCTTTTAAGATTACAGAACTAAATTCTGAATAGAAAAGCTTTAGCAAGCAGCCAGTTCTGTTTGGAACTTTTTTAACCTAGGAGTAATTTAAACCAAGAACTTTGATATACCTATAGTCTTTAGGATCCCTACCCTTGAAGCAATATTACAAAAACGAAAAGGTATAGTATTAATCTTTTAACAACAGCACTGGAAATTTTGTTTTTATCATAATATAAACAGAATTTAAAGTCAAAAATTGATGAGATCACTACAAGAGCAAGTACAGATGAACAAGAGGGCCAACCTTGAGAGGACTCAAAGTTTAACGGCCAGAGAACCGAAGATCAAGTAAGAAACTGGGAAAATAATAATTACCACGTATGAGAAATACCTTGAGAGAAGGTTCTCTCCTGGAAGCTGTGTGAAGGTGCTTCTCAGGAATACGGGGTGGGGGGAACGGGGAACGGGGACCTGATGCTGACCAGAGTGAGTAAGGTAAAGAACAGAAACCGGCCACTGCGAACAGCAATCTAGACACCACTAACGATCTCGGTCAGAATAACTGAAAGGGACAAAATGAAATTAAAAGTACAGTATTGGAGAATAAAAGCCAAAATGACTCAAGAGGATAATTCAAGAGAAAACAGAGAAGAGTGAGAGCCCACATGTGCAGACAAATGTTTTAATGGGCTTTGTTTTACAGGGAAGCAAAGAAATAAACAAAACATAGAAGGAACAGTGACATCAGGAGCCTTTTTTAGAGGTGATACTCCTGTCATAGTGCCCAGAGGAGTCTCAAATTTCTAGGCTCAAGCAGTCCTCTCACCTCAAAGCCACAAGCAGCTAGAACTACAGGCATGCACTACTATGCACAACTGCGAAGTAGTTACGTAGCAAGAGAAAGCATACTCGCTGCTTTATATGTTTAGGAGAGTCAGACCGACCACAGAGCAGAGGCACCTGCCCTGTCCTCAAGGAATACAGGCCTCCTTAATAAAGTCATCCCATACTTAGTCTAAGGGACAAATGAATAAGAGTATGTCAGGATGAGGAAGACTGGACAGCCTGAGCAACCATGAATTAGAAACAACACAGCAAGTAGGGCTGGCAAGGAAGACGTTTGGAGGGACACTAGGGAAACGGAAGACTGAGAAGACAGGAAACAAGACTAGAAAGGTAAGCAGTCACCAAGCCTTTCTTCCAGGATCATCAAGCAAGGTATAATCTTTGGATACACGTGACGGGGAAATCACAACTATAGACTTAGTAGGCAGGGAAGTACTGATATCAAACTGGTACTTCATTCAGAACAGTAACTGTTTGAGAGGTGCTACACTGAAGCCTTCTGGACACTCAGCTACAAGGCTTCTAAAGTAAATAATGTTTTGAACTTGGACAATTTTAGAAGCAGTCAAAAGGGCTTAATGCTATATTCTGTGGGCTCAGTATTGAAGGCATAAGTTTCTGGCTTTGGCTCCTTGGGCAGCCCGAGTATCTGTGTTTGGAAATGCTGGCGCGAGTATAGCTAGTGAGTGACTCTCTTGAGTTTTGAACATTTCACTTTTAGATTCTCTGTAGCACATGCAGTGAGTAAATGTAAGCAGAAAAAATAGAAAATGTGAACATGAGCTGGGCATGGTGTCCACACGTCGGATTCCAGATACTAAGGGAACTAAGACTTGAAGACTGCAGGCCTGGACAACTTCTCAAGACCTTGTCCAAAAATAAATTTTTAATAGAGGCTAAGAAAACAACTCCATGATAAAGCACTTGCCTCCTAGGCATGAGGTCACAGACTCAAGCCCAGTAGTACAAATATACAAAGGAAGAGGAAGGGATGGAGAACCGGGGAAAACTAGATATACCAGAACAAAAAGCACAAGTATTAACTGATCAATAGGGTTATATGAACTAGAGGTTGGAGAGATGGCTCAGTGGTTAAGAGTGCAAACTGTTCTTCCAGAGGACCCAAGTGATTCCCAGCACACATCAGACTACTCACAACCAACCACCAATAACTGCATCTCCTGAGGATCCACTGGCCTGTGGGGTACCTGCAATCATGTGCATACAGACATATACACATAATAAAATAATAAAATATAATTATATGAAATAATACTGGTATAACTGAAAAAAACAATAACTCAAACTCCTTAAGGAGAAACCAGGAAGGAAAATATCTGAAATAATTTCTGACAGAATAGTTCCAAGTACACAAGGAGAAAAAAAAGATCAGGAAAAACGATACCTAAAAAGATCAGAAAAAAGTCAAGAGCTATCTAACACTTATAGAATACATATAGAGGTTATGCTGACCCCAATAAACTGCCAAAGAACAGAAGAAATCTAGCAAAGTCACAACACATTACAACCCAGAATCTCTAATTCCAAAAGTTAGAATGTATAGGGGTATTTCTTCTTGGGGTCTTAAAAGAAATCAAGCCAATCAAAATTGACAAAACTAAAGGGACCAAATAAATATACTACTATCTATACAAAGATCATTTACCATTCTAGTAGAAGACAGTGCACCATAAAGAAAATTATTACTGTATCAAATTGGTTATATGCTATTTTGGTTTCTTTTTTAGAGACAGGGTGTCACACTATGTAGCCCATGCTGGCCTCTCAATCCTCTTCAGTCTCCTCCCCTGAGCACTGGAACTTCAGCTGTCTACCAGCACATCTGACTTTATTCTTAATAAACAAAAACTACTACAACGCATAATAAAATGAACAGGAAGATGCTTTCTTTATCATCCCCGACTTCTTGACTGTCATACATCATCTCCTCACCTCTGATTTCATGTAAAGCTATCAACAATATAAAAACCACACCTTCCTATATAATGCAGAAACATCCTTAAGTGTGGGTAATGTACAAAACTGTGGTTGTAATTATGCAACACATGATTAATACAAATAATTTATCTGAAATTGGAACAATTCTTTGATGTTAGAAGGAAAATAAGGGATAAATTTTCATTACTTGCTTTAAAACGCTCCTTTATCACTTTTTTGATAGATAATTTGTCATTTATTCTTAGATGATCCTTCTGTACTAAAACCAGTTGGGAATGGTGCAAAGATGTTTGTTTGGTCCACCCATAAAAAGAACTACACAGGAACATTTTAAAAGCTCATAAGTATATTTTCAAATGAGTCCACAGAGCAAGTAGATGAGGAAGGACAGGACAGAACTCTTCCTTGGTGAGGCGTGGGGTCCTGAGATGTGAGTCACTGAGGAACAACACCTAGCTTCAGGATTTATCCAAAGCAGGATGCAGACTACAAAACAAACTTATAGTTCTCTCTGCAACAAAGAAACAGCCATGCTGGCCTAGCAACTCTAGAGAGAAAAAGTTGAAAGAAAGGCCTGACTAGTATATCAACCTGGGAACATTTGAAGCTGTTTGCTTACCTTTTGGTCTATCCCTCTTTTTTAAATTTACCACTAAATTTTTAAATTACATTCAAAAAATTAAAATAAAAGTTATCTTGGATTCATTAATTCCAAAAACAAGTTGGTGTCACTTTCACAACCTTTCTAGCAGTAGGCATGGAACTGGTTTAATATGACAACCAATTTGCACTTTGCTATATTTGCAATATTTGCTATATTGCTGTATTTTCCCCTTTTTTACACTGCTAATACCAGAATCCAGAGCTTTACAACACGTGAAGCACATGCTTTATCGCTGAACCTTAGAACTCTAGTTTTTTGTTTGCTTGCTTGAATGCATATGATTATTTTAGGTTTTGAAACAGGGTCTTAACCTGCAACCAAAGCTGACTCCACTCAATTCATAGCCTGGGTTGTCCTTAAGCTCTCAGTCCTCTTCCTCGGGATTTTATATACTGCTGTCTGCCTTAAATATCTATCTTGAATCAACCAACGACTATCTTCCCTGGATGACATAAACCATTGGGGTAGGCTTTTAGAGTTTACAGCTGTGTCCCATTTCTGGTCTGCTCTCTGCTTCCAGCATGCGGATAGAAATATGACCTCCCCTGTACTGGTCCTACTGCCACACCTGCTGCCTGCTGCCAGCAGCCATAATGCCCCCGAGATATGGGCTCTCCCTCTAGAACCATAAGCCAAAATAAACTTTCTTCCCAAAGTTGCCTTGGTCATGATGTTTTATCACTGTAACAAAAAGTAACTATAAAACAGTCAGAAGAAACAAAACCAAACAAGCAAAAATTTCTTGTTTCTTGGTAATTTATAGAAATAATGACCCCTGCAACAGACATTCACTTCAGATACCCTGCACAAAAAGGGGAAACTTCTAAAGATATAAAAAAATAAAAATAAAAAACTAAAAAATGTACTGAAATACCAGTTCTACTCTTGTACCTATAGAAAATATATAATTGCATTTATTATATAACTGCATTGATAAACTTTGCTACCAGAGTGACCTACTCTCAGACAAAAATTTCCACAGCAATGCAACAGCTGAGTCACTATGGACTGAAGAATTTAATTACCTTATACAATCACTGACAGATAATAATGTAATATGAGACTAATTTATTTCCTTAGCTTAGAGTTACAAAATGATCTTCAACATGCTAATTAATTCTAAGAGTATCTAATATGTTGATTTATTTCTTACTAACAGCTGGATACAGTCTTTTCTGGGATTAAATTAAGTAACACTTATGCAACTACTAAGTTAAATGTATACTTATGCTCTACCAATTCCTAGCTGAGTTTCAAAAGCCATAATGTTAACTTTTCCTAAAAATCAAAAGGCTAGTCAATTTGCTTGACCCTTATGCTATACCCTAAAGTTAAAATATCAGATGAAGAAAAAGAGGTACAACTAAGGGATACTAAACTACAACTTACCACAAACAGATTAAAATGCACACCATGGCTTCAAAATAAAGAGTTAGATAAAACTCTTTAAAAAAAAAAAACAAGTAAGATTTTAGTGCTGAGTTCTCCAAAAACCCTCATAAATTAAGGCCTGAGGAAGCTACAAGAACCCAAAATAAGACAGCACAGTGTGAAGTCAGAAGAATTCAAAATCCAAACTACTCCACTTCACAAACTGGCAAAATCCACAATTTCAAACATACCTAAACAGAATATTAGGTAATATTTTAAATGATAACGTTTTAAATTATACACAAATTTAACAACCACCATTTTCGGTAAAAATATTTCTGGCATTAAGTAACTACATAAAGGAGGTTATTGAGTCCTAATTATGTGCCACACCCAATATTACTTCCATTACACATAATAATTCATTTAATTTTCATAATCCCTATGAAATGTTATTATTCCCACAAGTAAACTAAGGCACAAAGAGACTTAATGCTCACCAAATGCCACACAGCCAATAAGAGGTAGTATGAACTTATGCGATCATTTCCATGGCTATAGTCCCCAACTTGTTACACTTGACTTCTCAGATCTTTATCACTCTACTGTAGTGCCTTCTGAAACATAAGTCCAATGCTGGAAATATGTCTCAGCAGTTAAGATACTAGCTGTTCTTCCAAAGTGCTCAGGTTCAAACCCAGCACCCATATAGCAGCCCACAACTGCTATAACCCCAGTTCCAGGGAATCTGACACCCTCTTCTGGCTTTGTGAGTGGCAGGTATTCACGTAGTACACAGACATGCACGGAGACAAATAGCCATACACATAAAATCAATTAATTAAAACTTTTTAAAAATATAAATCCAGTTTCTCATTCTATAGATGAATCAATTGTTTTGCTACAAAAGACAAAAAGTTAATTCAAAGTTCACAAGTCTTTAATAGCAGAACTGGTACTGACTGGGAGACAGGCTTTTCACCTGTGATCCTTTCAAAAAATAATTTATTTACATTAAATATATCTTTAATATCTCAGAACTGCAGATACAGAGACAGGCAGAGCTCAGAATAACAAAATCAAGTACAGAACAAAATCAAAACAAACACTTCAAGCTTTCAAGAATAAGCTGCTGTCAACAGCATAATATATTTAATCTATATACTGTAAACAATAAACAATCTAATTTCTTGCACTATCTCCTTAAAGAATTATAGACACACTCATCATAATGACATTTGCCTCTTCCACTTATATCACTGCACAGGACTTACATTTCATCTAAATTTTTATGTGTCATTAAATTTTTTGCAGGGCTATTGAGATGACTCAGCGAGTAAAATCACTTGCAAACACAAGCCTGACAACTCCATGAATGCATCATGCACACACTTGCCTGTACACACATACATATGCAAGCACACATAGTAATAAATTAAAATTAAGCAAATACTTTTGACAATATGACTTAATGACTATGTAATATTTCATAACTCATTAATCTGGAACTACCAGGTTTATTGAATATATAGAATATTTTTTGCAATCAGTCCCTGGGTTAAAATTATTCTGCTTTCATCTTATTATGTGTTTTATTTTGTTATACCGTAGAAATATGAAGCCCAAGCCCCTTTGAATTCTTTGATCATCCTGCCTCAGCAGCCTCTGTAATGCAAAGATTTCAGATGTGCGCCACCACAATTGTTTTGAAGCTCTTAATACATCTTTGGGGTTTTTTTTGGGGGGGGGTTGTTTGTTTGTTTGTTTTGTTTTTTGAGACAGGGTTTCTCTGTGTAGCCCTGGCTGTCCTGGAACTCACTCTGTAGACCAGGCAGGCTGGTCTCGAACTCAGAGATCCACCTGCCTCTGCCTCCCAAGTGCTGGGATTAAAGAAAGGCGTGCACCACCACTGCCCGGCTTAATAATACATCTTTAAACATTACCTATAATAGAGTTCCTAGGAATGATACACATAAGAACCCACACGCATATGGTTACTAAATTAGCCAAACTCTTCTAAGCACTTCACAGCATTCCAACCTGTTTTTGAGTTTTTACATATTGATGTTGATGTTTGTCGACTTGTTGAAATAAGAAATACCTTGGAAAAGAGTAAGGTACATCTTGGGAGGATTAACTGAGGAGGAAGACTCTCTCTGAGGAGGGCGGTGCCATCCGTGAGCTGGAGGAAAGCTGGATGAGTGCTGGCTGAAATTTCCCTTTGTGGCTTCTTGGTACACCGAGCTAGAGGTATCCCAACCACACGCTGCTGTATCAGTTCCTTCTCTGCCACAAGAGTCTACCCTCTGGAACCGAACCACGAGCCACAATAAATCCCTCCCTCATTAGCTGCCTTTTGTCAGGTATTTTGGTCACTGTGACAAGAAAAGTCTAATAAGTACACTTGTTCCGAGGTGTGTTCTTTACAGCACAGATATTCTAAGTGTTTCACATGGATCCTATGACAGAGGAAGTAACAACAATGACTTGCCAAGGTGATGGAAAGTGACAGAGACACGACTCACAATCATCTATGATTGGGCCCCACAATCCTCAGACTCATATACATACCAAGACTGTCACAAAAAACAAGAGAGGAAAGAGAGATTAGGAGAGACAAAAAGGGAGGAGGAAAGGATGAGGAACAAGGAGAGGTGAAAGGAGAAAGAGGAAAGGAAGTAGGTAGAAAAAGGCAGGTAAGCAAGAAAGCAGTATGAATATACAAATATGCAAGTAATAATAAATGAAAAAGAGGCCATTAATTTGAAAGGGAGATGAAGTATATGGGAGGACTTGGAGGGAGAAAAAGGGAAAGAGAAATAATTTAATTATACTATAATCTCAAAAATATCAAAAATAAAAACCTTGGCTAAGTGTGGTAACACACACCCTTGATTCCAGCACTCAGGAGGCAGGAGCAGACAGATCTCTGAGTTTGATGTCAGCCTGGCCTACACAGTGAGAGCCTGTCTGAAAAAAACCTGAATGGATCTGAATAGGTATTTCTCCAAAATACTGATATACAAGCACAGGTGTGGTAGTGCACACGCAGCTGGAGGAGGATGAGGCAGGAGGATGATGAGGTGGACACCAGCCCAGGCAGGGCCCTGTATCACAAAATGAAAACAAAATGCACTTAAGTCACCAATGAGGATATGAAATGGTCAACATTAGTACCTGCTAGAGAACTATAAAGCAAAATCTGAGCTGTCTCTCTCTACAATTTAAAGACTCTCATCAGGATGCTGGTAAAGTACAAAACCATATATCCACTTTAAAAAACAGATTGGCAGTTTCTCAAAATGCTATTATACATAGTTATACATGATACAGCAATTTTACTTCCAGGTATATATACAAATAAACTAGAATATATGTAGTATAAAACTTGTGTACAAATTCCTAATAGCCAAATAGAGAAAATCAAAACAACTTAAATGTTCATGAATGAATGACTGGATACATAGTGGGTTACTAGTTGCAATAAAAGAAACAAAGTGCTGGTAAATACTACAACTGGGAGAGACCCTGAAAACACTATGCTGAATGAAAAGTAGATAGGAAAGACATGTCACATAATTCCATTTAAACAAATGTCCAGATAGACAGTCTACAAAGAAAACTGAGTCGCCGCAGGAGTCTGGCAGAGAGGAGGGACTGGGGAGTGAGTACCACGAGGTCCACAGGCGCTCTGGAGGTGGACTGACAACTGGAACTACTACAATCTGGAACTACCAAGTAGTAACAGTTGTGAACCTCTGTAGATATACTAAACACTGCAGTGTACACTAGAAAATTAAAAATGAACTAAAAGTACAGCTAAGAAATACATGAAGATTTAAACTTTGAAATAAAACATTCAGAAGTAGTTGAAACTATAATTATATGACTTTTGAGAAAGAACTGGGAATATTAAAAGTCAAGGGATAAAAACAAGGACTTTGTGGTAACTGTAGACAATAGAGACAAAGATGGAGATGTCAAACCTGTCAAAAAAAAAAATTAGGAACCAAGAAAGAACAGTGCTATGCACAGGAAAGTTTTAAAAATTCCATTAAAAATGCATCGTGGGGAAGAGGAGTGTAGTGCGATAGTATGCCTGTGACCCTGAGTTGGATCCCAGACCTCTCTCCTCCCTGCCCCCCCCATACCCTAAAATTAAACTAATCTAAAGGCCTGAATTATCCATATTAAAGACACCCTGGTGACTTTTAAATATAATTTAATGAAAGATCACATGAGTTATGTAGGAAAAAGTAAAAGGATGTAGAAAGTACATAAGATCAGAGGGAATATGGACAGATTTCATCAAATGCAAAACTGAATTTTAACCAAAAAAGTATTACTTTTGCACACTAAATTTATAGGACAAAATAAGTGTGTTAACTTTCCTAGCAATCATTTGTCCTAGATGAGCTGAGGGGTGGAAGCTGGGTAGTGGCACACTGTGCACCAGAATGTCATGCCCACTGGGCAGAGACTTGTTAGCCCATAGGAAGTACTCAGTGAGGACTGCACTTTGAAATTATTAAATTATCACATACGCTTCAGGAAATTAGAAATGGAATTTAACAAATGAAAAAAACAAACAAATGAACAAAAGACAGAACTTAGTCTGAAACTAAAGATCGGGAAGGAAAGAATTTCCTTCAAAATACCCATAAGTGGAAACTAGGGAGGCCATCTAACTTTATTGTGTTACTAAATACAGCTTACCATATTAATAAATTACCTTTTTAATATACTACAGTTCAAATCCAGAGTCAGAAGGTACAAAGCAAAGATATTCTTACACTGACATACATTCCTGGCCTTTTGTTATTTATACTGTTAGTATATTAAAAAATATGTGAGTCCACACAAATCTAAAGAATTAGCTTTTTAAATGATATAACTATAAAATATCCATTGAGGATGGATATTTCTGAAAATACAGAATGCACTATAGTCAGGCTGAGCGCATATATATATCAACTACAGAGCACTTATCCTGTGTTCAATACATGACACCTCCATCACAGTCAACTTAAGGAATATACAATACAGAAAACAAAAAATATGGTTTAAGAAAAACAGAACAGGTTCTTCCTCTTCCAAGGACAGTGCTTGGAGGCACTCAGAATGGTCCAGTGGTTGACATACTGTCGAAGGCTTTCCTACAATACAACCTCTAACAAAACTAGGCTGTCTCAAACCTGACAACAGGATTATACCAAGAAGGTTGGGAAAGCACCTAAATCTGCATGCGGTGTGTGCCTAGGCAGACTGCAAGAGGTTCCCGCTGTGAGACCCAAAGTCCCTATGAGATTGTCTAAGACAACGATGTATGTAGGTCAGCAGGGCCTGTGGCTGATCCATGTGTGCCAAATGTGTCCATGAAGGATAAAGCAGGCTTTCCTTATTGAAGAACAGAAAATCATTGTCAAAGTGTTGAAGGTACAAACAGAGTCAGAAAGCAAAATAAATATGCAACTTTTTTAAGTAATTAAAAAAAAAACAGAAAAAAGAAAAACAGAATAGATACAACAATTATCTAAGAAATCTAAGGAAGAATTGGGTAATCTAACTGTAAAAACACATTTAGTATTAACTAAACTTATATCAATAACTTGTTATGATCTATTCAATATTAACTAAACTTAAAACATATACATACACACACACATCAACAAAACAAACTTCCAACTTAAGTTCAAGCCAATCAAAAACAGTATAAAAGCCGGGCAGTGGTGGCGCACGCCTTTAATCCCAGCACTTGGGAGGCAGAGGCAGGCGGATTTCTGAGTTCGAGGCCAGCCTGGTCTACAGAGTGAGGTCCAGGACAGCCAGGGCTACACAGAGAAACCCTGTCTCGAAAAACCAAAAAAAAAAAAAAAAAAAAAACAGTACAAAGACCAATGCTAAAACAAAGTAAGGATGATTTCTTACTGACTGATTCAGCTCATCTACATAACTTTCACAGAGAAGAAACTGACATTTTTACACTGAAGCATTAACACATATGAAAAGTATAAAGAAACCAGTATAATCAAAACACCTGTAAGCCGGGCGTTGGTGGCGCACGCCTTTAATCCCAGCACTTGGGAGGCAGAGGCAGGTGGATTTCTGAGTTCGAGGCCAGCCTGGTCTACAGAGTGAGTTCCAGGACAGCCAGGGCTACACAGAGAAACCCTGTCTCAAAAAACCAAAAAAAAACAACACCTGTAAACATCACTAAGAGTGCTGCTTTTTAAATATTTGATTAGCATAATTATACATTTTTACTTTTTAAAGCCAAGTGCTGTTGCTAGAGTAACTATAAACATCACTAGTTAGCTCACCTCACTTTTCTTTTTAGACAAGATAGCTGCAAGCAACGCAATTAAAGAAGCTCAAGTTGCAAAACTATTTTGAACACAGCAAAAAGGGCAAACCACAAAATACCCTTCGTATTTCTCATGGCAAAATACTTCCATAAATACTATTTGAATATAATATATAAAGCAAAAGTTGAAATTAGATAATGTCAAATTAATTAACTTCAGCTTTAAAATCAGTCAAGGATATAAATTACGAAACCTCTACTATACAATAAAATTATAATCTTCTGAGGATGTAATCTGAGCAATTTAAATGCTATGCCAAAAGGCTTAAGAAATGTTTGGAGTTTTCTGGTAACAATAATAGAGGATCGTTTAACACATTTTTTGAAAATACAAAAATAAACCTTAAAAAGTAGTCGTAATTCAGGAAACGTATCATACCTTAACTTTTGGAAGGCATTCTCAAAATGTTTTCAAGACTCAGAAAGTCATTTGAGTGGAAGCCATGTTAGCAGAGTCACACTGTCCAAAGGAAGTGACAGTGCAGATTGTGGGTTTTGACATCCACAGTTTACAATAGATAAACATTGTGCAAATAGAGAGTACCAAAGCTCAACAGAGTCGCAGCTCTTTGCTGGAGATGGAAGTGCACGCCTGTAAGCCCAGCGCCTGGGAAAGCTGAATGAAAATTTCACACGCTCAGGATTAAGCTAAAACTTTTATTATTGGCCAAATACAGAGGAAAAGCACACAAATCAGCTCTCAGAAAGCCTTTCCTCCACAGACTTTGGACATAGTAGTTACATACATACTTATATTCAAAGTCTTCTCTAACATTTTTTTTTCCTCTCAATAGTAATGCAAAGATAAGTTCCAAACTTTTCGAAACTCAGAACATTAAAAAAAAAAAAATTATGAGACCATCATCTATGGCTACTGAATTTCAATTCATGCTGTATTATAAAGCTCAAAATTCCAATATATTGTTGACATCTGTGACTCACAATCCATTAGCACAATATGTATTGAACTCAGTATTTCAACTAACAAGTAAGTCTACAAAGGAATACCTGAATTGTATAGCTTTCCTCACACCAGTCACTCCTCGTGTATATGGACAATCAACAGAGACTCCATGATAGTAGCAACAATTAAAACTAAGAACAAACAAGTTATCAACAAGCATAATATACAAGTTTTCAAAGCAAAATGCTTAATTATACTCTATACCCCTCAATCAAGCATTTCAGAGTAATTACACTCACCAACTCACTGAGCCTCCAAATCTACTACCTTGAACATTCCTTAAGTCACTGAGAAGACAGCTCTGATATAACATGAATGTAGAATTAAACTTTACACTCATGTGTTAAAGAATGGTTCTCAATCTTCCTAGGTAAGATTTGGAAAAATGATAAAAGTCATGAGGGCTTTGACAATCAAAAGATTAATCCATTCAAAGATTTTTATGGGAAGATGGTGGAAACTGGGCCTCACTAAAGAAGTGGGTTACTAGAGGTCAGTTTTTAAGGGGTATATCTTGGCCACAGCCTCTTCCTCTAACGTCCGGTTTCCTGGTTGACCTGAGGCAAACAGAGTAGCTTTTCTTACCACGTCTTGGTGCCATGATGCTAAAAACAATGGAATTAGGAAACCAAGTAAACATACTCATGAATACTGTAGAGCTAGGCTGCCTGTAGTGTGATGCAAGATATTTCCTATCCATTCACACTGAAGCAGTGAGAGGCCAATGATTGGACGGGAGAGAGGAGGAGGAGCTAAGAGAAGGAGGGTCGGAGAGAGAGGGAGCCTGGGAGCTGCAGGAGGGAGTGGAGGAGGAGATGTGCAGATCCAGATGGCATCAGATGTGTTTCTGGTGTGCTGAGAGGTTTTAGAAATATTGGGATAAAACTTTATCGTTGTAATTTGGCATTATGTAATTGGGAGTTTCATATACATAAATATATTTGGTTAACTATTCAAGTTTAAGAGTCATGCTTTGCAGGATACTTGGAAGAAGTAGGTGCTGGGCAGGAGAGAGAGAGAGAGAGAGAGAGAGAGAGAGAGAGAGAGAGAGAGAGAGAGTGTGAGCGAGCCCCGCCGAGATTTGGAGAAGAGACTCAATTGGTGGAGTGATTTCCTTACATGCACAAAGTCCTGGGTTTGATCTTCAGTACTGGATAAGTGTGTTGGCACATGCCAGTAAGCCCAGTGCTCAGGAGGTAGGGGCAGACCAGGAGTTCAAAGTCATTTTTGGATACACAGTAAGTCCAAAGCCAGTCTGGGTTATATGAAACTAATCCATTAAAAGATTTTCATGGGAAGATAGCGGAAGATGGGCTATGTGATGATAATCTATAAGATTATCATCAACAACAAATAGAGGTCAAAACGTATAATAATTGGATAATAATAGCATAATTAGCTCTCCTATATAATTATTCTATTTCATAGTCTATTAGCCCTATGGTTTGGATGGTGAATGTCTACCACAAACCCAGGTGTTAAAGATGCAATCCAATGGATAGCGCTATTGGGAAATAAATACAGTAGGACACACTAGAAGGAACTTGGATCACAGGAAACATGAACATGGAGAACAGTATGTGACACAAGTCACCTATTCTTTTTCTTTTATGTTCCTTGGTCATGAAATAAATAGCTATGCACAACCACATACTCCATTCATGGAAAACAGCCACGAAAACAGAACTACACAAATTCTAGGAAACTGAACAATACTTTTGAATAAATAGTGGGTCATTGAAAAAAAAAAATCAAGGTAGAAATTTTAAAATTCTTAGAATCAAATGAAAATGACAGAACCTCTAAGATACAGTCAGAGAAGTCCTAACAAGAAAGTTTATATATAAATGCTCACATTAAACACTCAGATACAGTTCCAAAAAACAAACCTAACACATACCTCTAGCCAAACTAACAAAAGAGCCAAATTTAAAAGGTAGAGATGAAAAGAGAGATGTTACAGGTGACAAGGAAATCCATGAATCATTAGATAATATTTTGAAAGCTATATTCCAAGAAATTGGAAAATCTAAAAGAAACAGATGAACTTTTAGATACATGTAGCCTACATATCAAATAAGAACTTAAATGGACCCATGACAAATGAGACTGAATGTAGACTGAATAATTTTAAAGTCTATGTGCACACACATACACATTCCAAAAACAAAACAAACAAACAGCTCAGGACTAGGATTCACTGTTGACTTCCCCTTTTAAGAACCCACACCAATACTCATCTAAACATTCCACCAAACAACAAGCAACACTGCCAATCTCATTCTAAGAAGCCAAGATCACACCAAAGGAGGATGCAACTCAAAAGCAAGTCTACAGACCAACTGCCCTGACTGGCCCTGAGGCAAAACTCTCAGTAACACATTAATAAGACCACACATCAGGACCAAACTAGTTTATTTCCAGGGATTCAAGTTTGGTGCAGTATATGCAAATTAACAAATACATTCATTATACTATATAAATACACTAGAGGACAGAACTTGAATGAGCATTTGATAAAGTTCAATATCCTTTCATGACAGAAGTCCTAAACATACTAGGTAGGAATAAAACAAGTATATCTAAACATGATAAAGATTATGTATATATACATATATCTCCTACATCCAACATCCTATTAAATGTTAAAAAAAAAAAGAAGCATTTCCTCTGCAATTTGGAACTAGTCAAGAGTGACTTATTCAACAGTACTTCAGTACTTACCTACAGCCATAAGGCAAGGAAAGACATTAAAAAAAGAAAAAGAGGACTTTTGGGGAGGGAGGAAACGGGAAAGGGGAAATGATTTGGAATGTAAATAAAAAAAAAACTTAGAAAATTTAAAAAAAAAAAAGAAAAAGAGGAAAAAAGAAAGAAGCAAAGGCTAAAGTCAAATCATCCCTATTTGCAGATGACAAATACTAAAAAGACTCTGAAGACTCCAAAACTGTTAGATACGATACTCTAGCCAAATAACAAACTACAAAATTAACACAAAAATCAGTAGCTTTTCTATATACCAGCAATAAACTTGCCAAGAAGGATTTTTTTTTAATTTTATTTTCTAAGTTTTTTTTTATTTACATTCAAAATCATCTCCCCTTTCCTGTTTCCTCCCTCCCCAAAAGTCCCATAAGCCCTCTTCCCTCCCCCTGTTCCCCATTCAACCCCCTCTCGCTTCTCTGTCCTGGCATTCCCCTACATCCAGTCTTTCCAGGACCAGGGGTCTCTCCTTCCATCTTCTTGGAAATCTATTGATATGCGAATTGTGTCTAGGGTATTCCGAGATTCTGGGTTAATATCCCCTTATCAGTGACTGCATACCATGTGTGTTCTTTTGTGATTGGGTTACCTCACTAAGGATGATATTTTCAAGTTCTGACCATTTGCCTAGGAATTTCGTGAATTCATTGTTTTTAATTGCAGAGTAGTATTCCATTGTGTAAATATACCACATCTTCTGAATCCATTCCTCCGTTGAGGGACATCTGGGTTCTTTCCAGCTTCTGGCTATTATAAATAAGGCTGCTATGAACATAGTGGAGCATGTGTCCTTACTGCATGCAGGTAAAGCCTCTGGGTATATGCCCAGGAGTGGTATAGCCGGATCCTCCGGGAGTGTCATGCCCAGTTTTCTGAGGAACCACCAGACTGCTTTCCAGAGTGGTTGTACCAGTGGTTGTGATTAACACAAAAATCAGTAGCTTTTCTATATACCAGCAATAAACTTGCCAAGAAGGATTTTTTTTTAAAAAAAATTCCTACCCACAACAGCTTCAAAATACCTAGTAATAAACCTAACCAAGGAAATTAAAGACTTCTACAATTAGCACCTTTAAGACTGTAAAAACAAGGGGCTGGAGAGATGGCTCAGTGGTTAAGAGCTTGGGATGGTTTGTATAGCTCCAGCTATCCAGCATCAATTGTCCCAGTAGTCCTTCTCCTCTTGACTATAATGCCAGAGAGACACATGGCTAAAACTGCCAAAGTTACTGCTTCCTGGGGCTGGAACTTGGCACCCTTGTTCTATTACATCATCACCAGCTTTCTGTTTTCTAACTCTTGCACACTGCCTAGCTTGGCTGTCCTGGAACTTGCTCTGTAGATTGACCTTGAACTCAGAGATCTGCATGGCTCTGCCTCCTGGGATTAAAGGTGTATACTACCATGCCTGCACCTAAATTTAACTGGGTGGGATCTTGCCCCAAGGTCACCACTCCCTTTATTCAATTTAATACCTTTGAACATAGTATTCAGCTCCATTGCACTTCCTGGTGCCCCTTTAATACTCAAACCATATAGTTTATTTTTTCCTTTCTAAGCTTGCCATGCTTATTCAAAGCACTCTTGATGAGACTTAAGCAGAAAACAAAGTCTATGATGGGCATTTCTGAGACTTCCTTTGTCAATGCAATTAATCTGAGTCTCTTCACCTTAGCCTCATGCACACTCTTTAGACAAGGGCAAAAAGCAGCCACGTTCAACAAAATACTACAAAAACAGTCTCTAGGCTACATACTGAAGTTCTTCTCTACTGAAACCTCATAGGTCAGGTCTGTACAGTTCAAATCACAGCAACAAAATCTTCCATATTCCTACTAAGATGGCCCATTAAGCCCCACTTAAAACATTCCATGGCTTTCCAAATCTGAAGTCCCCAATCCACATTCTTACAAACAAAAGCATGGTATCACAGTAATACACCACTCCTGGTACCAACTTCTGTATTAGGGTTCTCTAGAGTCACAGGACTTATGGAATGTCTCTCTTTATTGAGAGAATTTATTGTGCTGACTTACAGTCAGTCTATAGTCCAGCTAACCCAACAATGGGCAGCTGTGAATGGAAAGTCCAAGGATCTAGTAGTTGCTCGGTTCCATGAGGCTAGTTGTCCCAGCTGGTTTTCTGTAGAAGTAGATGCCAACAGATGTGCCGGCAAGTAAGTGCAAGCAGGCAAAGAGTGAATCTTCCTCCTTCCAATGTCCTTATGTAGGTCTTTCCAGCAGAAGGTGTAGCCCAGATTAAAGGTGTGGGCCACCACGCCTGGATCTGGGACTTGCCTTGTCTCTTGAACTCAGATCTCCTTGCCTCAATCTCCTGGGATTACAGGCATGTACTACCTTGCCTGGACCTAAGCTTTTCATGGCCACTATGCCTCAAGATCTCCATGCCAAGATGCAGGTCAGAAACTTGTGTCTTCCAGCCTCAAGATATGGATCACAGGTGAGCCCTCCAATTCTGGATTGTAGTTCATTCCAGATATAGTCAAGTTGACAACCAGGAATAGCCACTTCAGAGTTGCTCTTCCAGAGTACCCAGGTTCAATTCCCAGCACCCACATGGCAGCTCACAACTGTCTACAACTCCAGCTCCAGAGGATCCAACACTTTCACACAGACATATGTTCAGTCAAAACACCAATGCACATTAAAGAAAAAAAAATACTAAAGAAACTAAAGACACAAGATGATAGAAAGGCCCATCTTCCATGTTCCTAAATCAACAGACTATTGTAAAAATAGATGTGTTATTGAAAGGTGCTTACAGATGCAAATTCCACTAGTGATCTACACAGTTATAGAAAAATAACCCTAAACTCCATATGGAAGACCCCACAAGAGCTAAAACAAACCTAAGCAGAAAGAACTGCTGGGAGTGTTAAAGTACCTAAATTCAAATCATACTACACAGATAAAGCAAGAAAAACAGCAGACAAGACAGGCAGCATGGTACTGCTGTGAAGAGATGTGTAGGCCAATGTAATAGAACAGAAGACACAGAAATAAACTCACACAGCGAGATGCCAGTCATACATGGGAAAACTGCCACTGGTCCACAAACGATAATGAGAAAATAACATGTCCACTCATGAAAGCTGAAACTAGATCTGTATTTCTGCCCTGCACAAAATTCGATTCAAGATGGGTCAAAGACCTTAACATAAAAGCTGAAATTTTAAAGCTGCTGGAGGAAACATAGGAAAGACCACTTTAAGGCAGAGTTACAGAGAAGAACTTTCTGAAAAGTATTGCTACATCCAAAGTAAGCCTGACTGCTGATAAATGGGATTACATAAAATTAAAGGGGCCCTACCAGCTAAGAAAAAAAAAATCAGAATAAAGAGACAGTCCACAGACTGGTCAAGAACACTCTGCCAACCCTATGCTTACAAATCTTCCAGTAAAAACAATGGGCCAACATTGATCAGAACAGGCGATTCTCAGAAAAAACACAAATGTTTCATAAGTTTTTAAAAGATGTTCAACATCTTAGCCATGAGAAAAAACTGTCTTCTTGGTTGGCTGACTAGATTCGAATCTTAAAATTTTGCTTGCTTTTTTGAGGAAAACCATGCATACTAGAAATTAAGAAACTATTATTACTTTGCCACATTCATCAGTTCATAAATTCAAAAGAATTTACTAAGATTAGCAAACTCAAAACAGACTATTCAAGGGAGAAAAATTCTCAACAATGAAAATACATACATATAAATTAAGCATGGTAGAACATGTCCCAGCACTTGGGAGGTAGAGGCAGGAGGATCATGAATTCGAAATCATCCTACATCGTGAGTTCTATACCAGCTTGTACTACAAGAGACCCCACCTCAAAAAAAAAAATCACTTATAGAAAATCAGCACACCAACTAAACCAAGAAGAAAAACTTAATAGCCACAAATTGAGTACCTACTAAGTGTTTGGCATGACGAATTTTCGTCTGTCTTTAGAGCCTGCATTTAATTTTTTGTTTGGTTGCATTTCTTTGGTTTGGTTTAGCAGTCTGGAAATGGAATGCTCTTAGCCCTAGACTCCTTCACAGGTGAAGAGAACTGAAGCCCAGAGCGCCCCAGGGCGGCCCAGCTGGAAGGCCTTCCCGGCAGTGTCTGAGGCGGGCAGGGATGGGCCAGGTGTTCAGCCTCCTCAGAGACTGACAGCATTCTCCTTTCCTGTCCCAATTAAGTCAACTTCTGAGATGCATGGCTCTCTTTCCGGCCTTTCCGCCTTAAACGTTTCCTGTTCCCGAAGGCTGGAATCCACTGCTCTTTTTCATCTAGCCGGCAGAACCCTACTCACAGTTTAAACAGGGATTTAAAAACAGCATTCTCTGCGGAGCCTTCTCCATTCCTCCCACACTCTCTGCCCCCATTCCTGGAGGAAGCAATATATGACTTTCTCAGCTCCCTGGAAACAATGATTCACAGATACTTCTGGTATTTGGAATCCTAATTCTTTTTTTATACAACTATCTACTGGACTCTGCACTGCACTTGCAAGCATTAGACCAGAGATACTAATTGACCTGCAACATAATGCTTCCAAACTAAGTTCAACAATAACTTAAATTAATACTTTGTTCTTACAACATTAGTGTTTTACCCTCTCCATGTTCCCGAAATCATCACAAATCCCTGGGTTAGGAAAATTTTTATACACTTCCCAGGTTCGGATTAGGCTTTTAAACTATGTCTTTAACTACCATTGTTCAACTCCCACATTAAAACTCTAGCACTGCAACTTCTCAGTAGTATCAGAATTGGTCTTGATAACAAATATTTCAAAAGTACAAATAGCCTCTCCATTTACTAAACTTATTAAAACAGAAGTCCAATCATGATTAAGACATTCACACTAAGGAAACAGAAAGAAAATTCAAACTACATTGGAATTCAAAGCTAGGAATGGTGGCTCAAGCCTATAATCCCAGCACTTGGGAGGGGGAAACAAGACTGCAAGTTTGAGACCAGCCTGGACATTATAACACATGATCTCAAAAAGTAATGGGCAAGGTACCATGGATTTGTAATTCAGTACTGTGAACTAAAAGACTAAAAGCTCCTTGGAGCTAACAGATTACCCAGTCAAACCTAATTGGAGAGCTGCAGGCCAATGGGAGATCCTGACTCAAGGGAGGGGGTGGTATTCCTGAGGATGACAACCAGGGTTCTCTAGCCTACGCCTACACACCTACACACACACACACACACACACACACACACACACACACACACACGCTCATACTTGTTAAGAAAGAAAGTTACTGATCTATCCATCTAAGTGGACAAATGCAATAAAAAATTTGTACACCAAACTAACAGCTACTTCGAAGGTAGAAGGTATGAAAGATGAGTTTCTTTTAATCTATATGCTTCCATATTGCTTCAACTTTTATGAGAGCATATTACTACTATTTGGATTAACTAACACTACAGAAAGACTTGAGCCTCCATATTGAAAACTCTTGTCTGGCTAGATCAGGTCAAACAAATAGTTAGTTACACATGCAAATAAAACTACAAGCATGAAAGTATTATGAAAATCTAATGTATGAAGTTTATTCATGTTTAAACTTAAAATCTACCACAAAGTATAGATTAGACAAGGAATACAATACTAATCATCAAAACCTCACTTTCCAAGTGTTACCATAAAGCTTACCTTTTAACTTTCATGTGTTAGCACATACCATGTGTGTATATCTCTCCCCACTCCCTCCCCTCTCTCTCCAAGTATGTACAGGCTCTGGAGAGTATACCAAGGCCCTGTGCTCTTCCTCTGAACTAGGTACTTAACACTCTCCAAACGCCATGTAGCCCAGGCTTGCCATAACTTGCAATTCTCTTGTCTCAAGTGTCTGGAGCGCTGGGACTACAAGCATACAGCACACCCTCTCTTTCAAGTATAAAAACTGTATAGTGAAAAATGGGAGAAGGGGACCCGTGGGCATAGGCAGTAGAGGGTATAGATATGAATAAAGTATAATGACATACATATATGAAAAATGTCATCATGAAGTCCATTGTTTTTTATGGTAAAAACAAAATAAAAATAAATTTAAAAACAATTGTTACTAGGTAGGTCAGTGGTACAGCACCTCCTGAGAATGGCTTTAGGAGAGGTAGGTTCCATCTCCAGGAGGGACAGTGGTGGTATATGACTTTAATCCCAGATCTTGGGAGGCAGAGGCAGGGAATCTCTATGAATTCAAGGTCAGCCTGGTCTACAGAGTGAGTTCCAGGACAGCCAAGGCTACACAGAGAGACCCTGCCTCAAAAACAAAAACAAAAAAATAAAATAAAATAAAAAATAAAAATTGAAGACTGCATTATTCATCTGCAACATGCACCTAAACAGTATCTAAGAAAAAACATTAGGAACAGTGGAGGTAAGTTTAGAAAAACATCAGCTGACTAAGAGAAATGATCACTGGATTTCTTCAGTTGTTGAAAATTGTAACAGACAAACTTTTAGTTATACGCCATAAAATGAAAACTTAAATTATCTTTTAATAGCAAAAGACTTAGCCAAGTGCGGTAGTGCACACCTTTAGTCACAGCACCTGGAAGACAGGCAGGCGAACCAATGTGAGTTCAAAGTCAGCCTGGTCTACAGTGAGCTCTAGGACAGCCTAGACCCTGTCTGAATAAAATCAAAACGAAATTAAAAAGAAGGAAGAGGAAGAGGAGGATGAAAAGGAGGAGGAGGACAAGGAGAAGAAGAAAAAGATGCAGTTTTATTACAACTGTTAAGTCCATAAGAAGTTCAGAATAAATGCCTAGTACTTTAGCTTTTTTATTCCATGGGTTTAAAAAAAAAGAAAGAAAATATCAGACTGCAGCAGTTTCCTAAACTGCTTGCTTCCTAAACGTGTTATACAGATTATATTATGAAGAGTTAAAAATACACTCCCCCCCCTCAAGCTGGGCGGTGGTGGCGCACGCCTTTAATCCCAGCACTTGGGAGGCAGAGGCAGGAGGATTTCTGAGTTCAAGGCCAGCCTGGTCTACAAAGTGAGTTCCAGGACAGCCAAGGCTACACAGAGAAACCTTGTCTCGAAAAACCAAAAAAAAAAAAATACACTCCCCCAATAAAGTATTATTTTGTCTAAGAGTGGCTATAAATATACTAGTTCAAAACTAATATCACAAAACACAAGTTTATATAAAAGCCCAGAATACTTAGCAAAATATCTTGCATATTGCAAGTTCTCAGTAAGTAATGATTTGTACAAAGAGTACATGTTGGTAATTAAGTCCATAACTTCACACTGAAAACTAACTTGAATGACCCTTTGCCCCTCAACACACCAAGGGTTTGTAGAAATACAGACTGCTGGAGTGTTCTCAGTTCAATCATTCAAACATTTATATAGTGCCTATTCTTTGTTCTCAAGAGCTCACATCTGGCAGGGCAATAGAGCATTTGCATTACACTTATTTTGTTGTCTGTGTCCCAAAATGAAGTTATAGACAAAGTTCTATAGGAGTAAAGAGAAAGAAGCCATCCACTCTTCAGAGAGTACGGGCAAGTTTCCCCCTGGAACTAAGCCTCAGAGATAAAAGGGAAAGGTCATTCTGGGAGACAAAAAGGGCAGAAAGGGCACTTGTTTTAAAAAGGAACAGGGAGCACTGTCATAGCCCTGCTGCAGCAAGTTTGAGATGAAGAGAAAAAAGGAATAGGAAGTAGGGGTGGAAGACAGATTTTAATACTAAAAATAATTAATGGAACAACAATCAAGGGGTTTTTTTTGAGCAAGAGTGTGGAATATTTGTCTGCCTGTAACACCCAAAGAGAAGCATGAATCCCAGAAAGTTCTTAGAATAAATGTCACCCTTCGCACCCCCCCCAACACACGCCCTTTTTTTCCTTTGGAAATTCTGGGAATGGAACCAGGCAGGGTCTTATGCATGCTAGGCATGCACTCTACCATGGCGCTCTATCCCTGCCAGCCGTATTATTTCTGATTCAAATATAAATATAAGAACCAATCTCATGGCAAATAGAGCAGTGCACACTTAAGTCTAAGCACTAGACTAGAGAGATTAAGACTAGAGAGAGATTAAAGTCAGTCTGGGCTAGATAGCAAGTTCTGGCTAGCCTGAACTATATAAAAAAACAAGAAGGAAGAGGAGAAGAAGAAAAAGATGCAGTTTTATTACAACTGTTAAGTCCATAAGAAGTTCAGAATAAATGCCTAGTACTTTAGCTTTTTTATTCCATGGGTTTAAAAAAAAAGAAAGAAAACATCAGACTGCAGCAGCTTCCTAAACTGCTTGCTTCCTAAACGTGTTATACAGATTATATTATGAATATTTAAAAATACACTCCCCCAAAAGTATTAAGCCTCCATTTCACAAAAAAGAACCAATCTCACAATCTTTCTACTTAAACCTTGAACACTGAACTCCCTACTTACTACAGAATGGATCTTAGACTAACACAAATACCATTTAAGAAAACAAAATAGCACTTGGGAGGCAGAGGCAGGTGAATTTCTGAGTTCGAGGCCAGCCTGGTCTACAGAGTGAGTTCCAGGATAGCCAAGGCTATACAGAGAAACCCTGTCTCGAAAAACCAAAAAAAAAAAAGAAAAAAGAAAACAAAATAGGAGCCCAAGAAAGGAAAGAGTGAATTTAAAGCCAGGTGTGGTAGAATACTCTTTTATTCTCCGTATTCACTAGGAAGAGGTAGGGGGGATCTCTGTGAGTTCAAGACCAACCTGGTCTGTAAAATGAGTTCCATGACGATTGCCATAGTAGCTCACTATGTTTAGTGAGACCCTGTCTCAAAATAAGAACTTAATAAATTTAAGGAGTAAAGTCAAACAACAAAATTGGACGGGAAGATTAAGAATATATGAACTATTATTTTTCTGGTGCTTTGCCCCCATATATTATGTGTATCATGTATGTGTGCAGTGACTACAAAGACCAGAAGAGAGTTGGATCCCCTGGGTCTGGCCTTAAAGAGAGTTGTAAGCCACTATGTGGATGCTGGGAATCACCCCTGGGTCCTTTGGAAGAGCCACCAGTGAGTACTCTGAATCGCTAAGCCATCATCTCTCCAGGTTCTAAGCCACATGTTTTTTAACTTTTTACTGATTCTTTGTGAATTTACATCATACACTCCAATCCCACTCATCTTCCTTCCTGTCCCTCCATATCCATTCTCCACCTTTGCAACCTCCCCCACAAAAGAAAACAAAAAAGAATTTTTAAAAAAAAAAATCTCACTGTGGAAGCTGTGATGTGTCCAACAGTATACCCCTCTGTCCACACATCTTTTACTAGCAAATGTTCACTGCAGTGAGTCATTGGTCTGGTGTGAGGCCAATCAAGTGGCCTCTATACATTATCAATACTGGATCACTGCTGGGACTCCTCTCAGATAGCCTGTTGTTGCCCTGTGTCATGGACAGCCTGTAGCTTTGGATCTGTAGGACTGGCCCTTTCACATGCTCCAGCAGATCACAGATGGGGTAGATGTTGGGGTGAGCCAGCTCAAAGCCCTGGATCTGGGCCTGGGTGGTAGCTGAGTTGGTCAACCCACCAGCTCCACTGCACCCACAATCCCAGGGCCAGCTCTTCCACTTTGCCCAGGAGAGAGACAGGGCCAGCTCTCTCTCCTCTGCCTAAGCTGTGTTTTTTTTTTTTTTTTTTTGGTTTTTCGAGACAGGGTTTCTCTGTGTAGCACTGGCTGTCCTGGAACTCACTCTGTAGACCAGGCTGGCCTCGAACTCAGAAATCCGCCTGCCTCTGCCTCCCAAGTGCTAGGATTAAAGGCGTGCGCCACCACCGCCCGGCTGTAAGCTGTGTTTTTAAAAGACCAATAAATTAGATTAAATATTTCATCAATTTTCCGATATTGTAAAATGTAACATGAAAGGAAATACACATGTAGTTTGGCAACACAATCTGGCTTCCTATACATATTTAATGTACTTTAAATATAACTTATCAGGTAAACAACTTTCTCACAAAAACTAACATTTCTCAAAGAACTTCTTGCTTCTGTTAACAAAGAAAAACTTAGAAATCTGCTAAAACAAACATACGTACAAAATAAAAAGCAATGAACGTATAATCTGCCATTCTCTCAAAGGCTGAGTCCAGGATCTTAGCAGTCAAGTTTAGACATGTCAAGGAAAAAAACAGCCTTGCTTTCCTTCCAATGACACCGAAGGACCTCCTGTTTCTGTGACTTTTCTTTTTTTTTTTTTTTTTTTATTTTGGTTTTTCGAGACAGGGTTTCACTGTGTAGCCCTGACTGTCCTGGAACTCACTCTGTAGACCAGAGAAATCCTCCTGCCTCTGCCTCCCAAGTGCTGGGATTAAAGGCGTGTGACACCACTGCCCGGCTTCTGAGGCTTCCCTCCCACCCACATCCCTTTCCTTGATTCAACTTAACCACACTCTGCCTTTTTCTAAGTACATTTCATTCAGGAACTATGTTACCCGTGAAACTTTCCTAAAATCTTCACTTGTTACAGAAATCCTACTGGACAATTTAATCTAATATACCGGACTGCTTGTTTTGCTTTTGGACATTTAATCATTTTCATTTCTACTGTCAACCTGGTGTTTGCACTTAACAAAATCACATCCTGTTTAAAATGTCACAGTCTTGGGATGGCAGTGTTTATGAGGTTGGCCCTGTAGATATCAAGTCAAGAACCAAAATAGCTGGGCTGAAATCATGGCTCTATCCTTTATTAGCAATGTGAACTCAGGGATGTTAACCTAATCTCCCTATCCCTCAATCCTCATATTCATGAGGGAGAAATAAGCACATACCACAGAGCTGAGGATTATCATGTAAAGAAGTGGTTCTCAACCTGTCTAATGCTGCAATCCTCTAATATAGTCGTTAATCATGCTGTGGTGACCCCCATCTATAGAATTATTTCATTGCTACTTCAAAACTGCTATGAACTGATATGAGGATATCTGATCTGGGATTCAAAGGGGTTGGGACCACTGATGCAAGCCATTCAGGAGAACACTGGACATAATGCACAAGGGAAGCTGTACCTTCTTTGCTCCAGGCCCCTACTGTACACAAGATTGCATGACTTTTCTTAAATGGTGATTTTGGCTGTTAAGTGATCTCTATCCAAAACTCTCTGGAACTAACAAGTAAGGCCATCCAAATATGTCCACTCTCAATCCCTTCTGTATGCCTACCATATGGACAGATTTACTTGCTCAGTGGCATTTCTAAGTCAACTGAAGTACCACTATGGGCTATAAAAACTGAAGAGTTTAGAGTTCACAAAGGAGTAAAGGATGACATACAAAGCCAGACAAGATGGTTGTTAACACCCCTAGGATGAACTGTAAAACCAGTCACCACCACCCTGTGGGGTTCATGAACTCCACAGTAGTGCTGCGGAGCCCTGCAGTGCCACAGTGAAGCCCATCCATGGCTGTCATCTTTCTCTTGCTAGATAAACGCCACGTTTACTCCAGGAGCCACCTCCCAAGCGTGCTGTCTAGATTTGCACTCACCTGCATTTGGCCAGTTTCTAAACTGAACATCTATGAGCTGAATAATTAAAGTTTCAAGTAACTAGTGGCCAAGGCTTGTGATTCTAACACTGAGAGGGCTGAAGAAAGAGTCCTGCTTCAAGGAGTCATGGACACTGAGGGTCTTCCCTAGACCATGTCTCAAAATCCCAACACATGCTTCAAGTGTTTATTAAGTCTTCAGCTTTGACTAGGCCTTCCATAATGGCAACTACAAAATAGGTCTCCAACAAAGTCAAACAAAGGACACATTACTCCAATTCCTACCTCCAAGGCAAAATGCCTATTGGAACAAAGTTACCAACTTCACCACCTTCTATTTTTAAAATTACTTCTATAGCTGCCATTGTATTAAACAATTTCTGGACTTGGGATGTAGCTCAATTGGCAGAGTGCTTTCTTAGAGTGTACAAAGTCCTGGGTTCCATCCTCAACACTAATAAAACTGGATGTAGAAGCTAAGGCCTGAATTCCCACATGTCCTGAGTTTGAACTGAGCTCACATATATGAGCTCCTGTCTAAAAAGGAGAAACATATTACTTTCCCAAGGCTCCACAGCACAACAGCAACTCAAAGAACACTGATTTTGGTCATGCTTCCCCACAAACACCCTTGCTACTAAATTCTAAGGCTGTAATAAATGTCAAGCACAGGGCACTATGTGATTTGCATAATAATCTGACTCCCCAAAACAGCAAAGGGGGCAGTGAGCATGGCTCAGTGGTAGAACAGGTGTTTAATGCACACAAGTCCAAAGTTTCTTTCCATCACAAAACTAAAAACTTTAAAAAGGCAATACTATCCACAGACAAGAAAACTCAGGCTTAGTAGTGTTTAAAAACAATTTTTCCTGAAATGATATCTGTAAGAGTAGATTCTTGCATTTTTATACATCATAAATTTCAAGAAATATATATTAGGTCTGGTGGGGAGGGGGGCGGTTGTTATGAGCCTGAAACAGGAGAGCTCTTGAAATTTCATACACAAAGCAATAAATAGTATTTGGATAAACTGGTTTGGTTTTCTTTGTTATCTCCCAATATCTGGCACAGAATACATGCTCAATAAAAAACCTGTCTGTCTAAGCCAATACTTTAAAATTAATTCCTAAAATAACTTGATCACAAAGGGAAGACCTAACAGATTGAGATTGTTTAAAATAATTAGGTGGTATAATAATAATTATACAAAATATACTGTCAAGCCCTTGGTGCTATTTTAGCCAGTGACACAAAAGGAAAAAAAGTGAGAGAGGGAGAAATAAACCAAGTCTACCGTTCAAAGAACTCTCCAGACCCTCTCTCTATCCTGAGTTTCTAAGACAGGGCTTCATTATACACCTGAGCTGGCAATCTTAAACTCATTAAGCAGCCTGGGCTAGCCTCAAACACAAAGCATTCTTCCTGTCTCCCAAGAGCTAGGATTACAGGTGTGTGCACTGCACCAGGCACTATTTCTCAAACAAGAACTGCAGTAGGCAAAGCATGTACTGTAAGCAAATCTGTCATCTGACTAGGCTGGACCTGTTTCCCAAGGACATAAAGAGGTAGAATGTAAAAGTTGACTGTATTAAGACCCCAGTAGCCAACGAATGTTGGAATTCATAAAGAACTCCATACTCGTTTACAAAGAATCACAGGTCATCTATGAATCACCCAAGTGTTAGCTCTCAGGTAACATTTAAAAAAAAAATCATTTATTTAGTAATTCCTTAATTCAGTAGCTGCACTAGTATTACTTTCTTCCTCTAGAGGCTCAAGTTTCTTTCATTTCAAAACACCACTCTTGAAGACAAATTCTTCTCTTTAAAAAAAAAAAAACAAAACTTAATCATGTCACTCAGAAAGAAGGGGCAAAAAGTCAGGAGACAAAACTGGAGACAGTCCTATTAGTCTTATGTAACTTAGTTTGAGTTGGAATTAATTCAGTAGTTCAACCAAAACCTTAGGTTTAGGCCCAAAAAAGAGTTCTTTAAAATATTCTCCATAAGTATGAATTCTTGAAAAACTAAAAGGATCCTTTTTTTTTTTAATATAAGCAACTAACGAAGTACACTGCCAAGATAAACAAGCTAAATTGGATTAAAAATTAAAAGCAAGGCCAAGCATGGTGACCTTTAATTCCAGCACTTGGGAGGCAGAGGCAGATAAATCTCTGAGTTTAAGGCCAGACTAATCTATAGAATGAGTTCCAGACCAGTTGGTCCCTGTCTTTTAAGAAAAAAAAATTATAATAGATAATATTGGATATAATCTAAGAATAAGCTAATTTATTAATACAAATTTTTGCATATCATATAACTACACGTTATCTACCAAAGAAATTAAAAAGTGACTTTCAAGAGCAATAGATTTCTGTTCATCCAACCTGCAAACAGAACTCCAAAGATGTAGTTAATTACTCTAGCATAGGGGCTGGAGAGATGGCTTAGCAGTTAAAAGCACTGACTGTTCTTCCAGAGGTCCTGAGTTCAAATCCCAGCAACTACACGGTGGCTCACAACCATCTGTAAGGGGGAATCCGATGCCCTCTTCTGATATGTCTGAAGACAGCTCCAGAGAGATGGCTCAGTGGTTAAGAGCACTCACTGACTGCTCTTCCAGAGGTCCTGAGTTCAAATCCCAACACCCACATGGTGGCTCACAACCATCCGTAATGAGATCCGATGCTGGTGTGTCTGAAGACAGCTACAGTGTACTCACATATATAAATCATTTTTTTTAAATTACTCTAGCTTAATTAAATTGCCTTTAATATTTACAAATTATTTCATCAGGGCAAGTAAGTATCAATCCTTACAAACACATAAAGTTTACACAAGTTTACACTGGTAGTTATCCTACCAGACAGGTCCTGAATTGAATTCAACTACAAGCTATGCTTAACTACATTTCACCACAGACACTTGAGCCTCGATGTAACAGAGGCCACAGATTCCGGCATTGCTTTGGGAACCGCTGCTTGCTTAATCAAGCACTGAACTGCAGATTCACCTTCCTAAAAGGACTGAAAGTAAGAGGTCAAGTTTCGCTATCTACCTTTCCTAAACGAATTAGGGTTTGGGATTTCACTGGGAATGACCAAGTTATCAAGAAGCCATCGCCCTACCGAGACATTTAGTAACAATACCTTCTCTGTTTTTCATTCAACAACTTCGATTCAATTTCCACTATAATTCAGACACACAAAAAGCTGAGGCCTCGCAGAAAAGTGTCCTCTGGGAAGAAACCCTGAGATCGTGCATACATTATACCTCTCAGAGAGGGCAAAGGCAAAGAAAAGTAAAGACTGTCAAACACTGTAGTGACATTACCTTGCTCGTCTTGTGATCAAACCAGACGAGAGCATGGTTCCTTGACAGCACTTTACAATCAAAGGTGGCATTATTCTGCGCTGGTCGACAGCGTGCCACCGAGCGGCCGATCTTGATGGGCTCGTCCAGGTAGACATGACGCTCCTGAAACGGGTGCGAGTTCGGGCGGCAAGTGAAGATGGCCAGGGCTGACGGCATCGAGGACAGGCTGGGGGGGGTGTCTGGACCAGGGACAATGAGGTGCTCCTCCAGGTTCTCGGAATGCTCTTCACAAGCGTACACCCCTAACCCCCCAAAATTTTTAAATTAAACCAAACTGCGCATTGTCTAAGCATAACCAGTGAACATCAACAACTCTTCAATTGGGCAGGAAGACAAGCCAGCGCAAGCCCCATCACCTCCTTTAAAACACAGAGGCCCCTTGACCAAAAAAAGTCCCCAACTAGCAGCTTTCAGTCCATCTTCCCTAGGAAGAAAAGGCTCAAACATTGGGCAGCTTCGGCCAAGAAAACTCCTGGAAGACAGTTTGGGGACGGGAGGTATCCGAGCAGATGAGTCACACACCAGTTCTTGGGTTTTGTTTGAGATCCCGGTCGCTTCTCCCCTTCGGTAGCGGAAACGGTGCAGCACTGCAGCATGAAGAGGGTTGACTCGGCGCAGCCAGGAAGGTCCTTCGGGGCTCAAGGGAGAGGAGCGGAGGACCTCCGGGCAGCCACCGCGGGTCCTCAGGGGTGAGAGGAGGTGCGGGGACAGACGAGGAGGGCTAGAGGGCCAGCGGGCCGGGCTGCATCGCCCTGCTGCGCCGAGGCCGCCCGGGAGTGGTAGGGGTCCCCGGCCCAGCGTGAGCCGAGGCTGCGATCCCGGGCTGGAGGCGTGGGAGGGCTGCCGGGGCGCGGGAGCCTCCGGGTCGCGAGTCCCGGGCACCTGGCGGGTGTCCCCGCGACCAGGGCGGGGACCCGGCTCTGCAGGCCGGTGCGGACAGAGCGAGGAGCTGCCCCAGGGAGGCTTGGGCGCCCGGGCCGGCGGGAAGTTGGTTCCTTGGAGCCCTGGGCTCTGCTGCTCAGCACATGGGCCACCTCCCCTCAGGAGCGTCCTCGCGAGGGTCGCATCGCAGGGACTGGCAGCTCCCGGAGGACGACGGTGTGGGGGAGGGAGGCTGGCCCGGAGGTGGAGGGAGAGGCCTGGAGGCCGGGGCTGTGTCCGCCGCAGCCTCCTCCACTCGCAGCCAGTGCGGCAAGCTCAGGCGGTGGCGGACGAGGCAGGAAACTTTCCGACCTAGTGGGGGAAACACCAAAACAAACGGCAGTCAGCGACCGGCGCCCGCTCGCCTCAGCCCTCGCCCCCTTCAGCCAGCCCCCGCCAGTCCCCGGCCGCAGGCTCCGACCTCGGGCGACCTCTCCTTGGTCAGGCTACGGGATTCCTGAGCCAGGACAGAACGTCGGGTCCTGCCTCCCTTGCCGCCACCGCCACCTCCGCCGCCGCCTCAGCTTACCTTGCCAGCGTTGGCCGCCATAGTGACTCTGACTGAAACCTACCGGGTGCACCGCCACGGGAACGCGCACCCTTTTCAAGGGCCCTCCTCCGCCGTCTCCCGTGCCGTAGTCGGGGGTGTCACGTGACCGACGCCGTGGAAGCCATGTTTGTCACTGGCAGAGAAGAGGGCAAGCCTATTTTTAACATGACCCCGGCGCCATCTTTGTTAAGGGCCAGAAGCTTCAAAGCTCCAGACAACCTTAAGGACCATTTTGGTTAAGGGCAAGGAAAACTTTGAGGGGTTGGACGTTTCAAAAACACACAGCGGCAACTCATGAGTAAGAAAGTACCAACGTGTACTAAATGTGTTTACTACAGTTCTCACTGAAAATACTAACACGTAAGGAGGATAGTTCCAGGCAAAGGAAACACTCATTAGCAGCCACCGTAGCTGTGGGCAACTGAGTCACTCGCCACTGCGCTACCGATGATGACCAAATTCCACAAGTCCCTAGATTTGATGACACCTGAAGGACTTTCCTCCCTCTGCTAAATTCTCCGTGCTTTATGAATCCATCCCAAATTCCTGTCCTTTTCACTGATGCGACGATGTTTCCCAGAACTCTTTCGTGGATTTTAACCTAGAGAACAGAAAGGGGGGGGTGTTGTTTTGTTGGGGTGATGTTGGGGTTAGTGACAGGGTTTCTCTGGCTGTCCAGAAGCTCTTTATGTAGATCAAGCTGACCTAGAACTCCGAAATCTACCTGCCACTGCCTCCAGAGTGCTGGGATTAAAGGCATGCACTACCACACCCTACTTGAGACCAGAAAGTTTTAAAACACATTTCCAAAGAGGGGTCAAGGTCGAAAGGGAATTACCCAACTAACAATCCTGAAGTATGTGTTAAGCCTGGGAATCACGAGGAGAAAGACCAGTATATAAGGAGTCATTGTTCCAAAGAAGAAGAAAAAAATGGCCAGAGCTGAATGAAAACCTTAGGGAAAGACTGTAGAGAATCTTAATCTTTTCAAATCAGTGTTGACTTCATTCTTGAGATTCCTGTGACCACAGACTTCCCCATGAAACATAGGACAAGTCTTTAAACTTCTTTAGGACTCTTTTCTTATAACCTAATGACAAGACACAATCCCCTTGTAGAGAAGCTTCGTGGGGTCAAACCACAGTGTTTAACAGAGTATTCGTTTCATTGCTTCTGTAACTCTGTGCTGTGGCCAGGGGCACAGATGAGCACAGTCTTAGTCTCTGCCCTCTGGCTATATAACCAGTGTAGTGGGTTTGAAACTGAAGGAACAAAGTAAGGTAATGACTCTGATATATTCAGAGCTCTTCTAAAGGGAGCCAAGGACATCCTCTGAGAAGAAGTACCAAAAACTGAATGAAGGAAGGTTAAAGGACTACAACAAATACAGTAGTTGCTGAATGGTTTACTAAATTGCCAGAAAGAAGGGCAGTAAGTAGTACAATGAGGCTGTTTAAAGCAATGCACTCATGTGCCTGGCACAGTGGCTAAGTAAATATTTAATGCCTGAATGAAAATAACATGCTGTTATCAGAGGATAAAATAGGGACAGCACAAAGTGAATTTGGACATGATAAGTAATGTATTATAAAGTCATGCTAGAGTGTGTGTGCGTGTGTGGACACATGCTTGAAGCTTACATTCATGGTAATATGAATGTCCAAGACCTGACCTTTCACACTTTTTTACAGTTCTTCATCGTTTCAACAAATACCTTGAATAACTACACTATCCCAGATGTTTTGACCTACAGAATAAGGATATACTGGAAAGTTTTATTATTAGAGGATGAAAATGTTTTGCTTCGCCGGGCGGTGGTGGCGCACGCCTTTAATCCTAGCACTTGGGAGGCAGAGGCAGGCGGATTTCTGAGTTCGAGGCCAGCCTGGTCTACAAAGCAAGTTCCAGGACAGCCAGGGCTATACAGAGAAACCCTGTCTCGAAAAACCAAAAAAAAAAAAAAAAGAAAATGTTTTGCTTCTGATAACTTTTAGACTTAAAACAATAAAACAAACCAGGTGTGGTAGAGCATGCCTATCTCTAATGAGTTGTGTGCATGAATTTTAAAGTTATTTAAGCATTTTTTTATTCATTCAACAAACATCTAATTGACTGGGAGAGAGAAACTGTAAAATGACCTGGAATTTCAAAAGTGAAGAAGAGGGTGGAAAAAATTAATCCCTAAAATTTCTTACAGTTTAGATGAAAACACAATAAGATCCTTG
Organism: Tokudaia tokunoshimensis; assembly: GCA_036184795.1. Taxonomy (NCBI): domain Eukaryota; kingdom Metazoa; phylum Chordata; class Mammalia; order Rodentia; family Muridae; genus Tokudaia; species Tokudaia tokunoshimensis. Next base: position 86,501,341 of record BTHU01000011.1, read on the forward strand.
CAGTATTTTGAATAATTCAAAAGTATTGAGAACATAGAAGAGCAATGAAAACCAGAGCAAGCATGTTGACCTAGCATTTGCATGGCCTTAGGTGCACCCTAGTAGCACAAAAAGAAAATTACAACCAAAAATGTTGGAATAAGTCAGTTAATCTGGTACTAATGAGATTGTAGGGATAATCTCTTGTGCACTATGCAAAAACATCACCTGTCAATAAAGAGCTGAATGGCAGGAAGGCAGGATACCTGGCAAAGAGAGAGGAACTCTGAGACAGGCTCAGGAAGATGTGCCACCAAAATGTGGAGGAAGTCAAACATATGAAACCGAGGAGAGGTAACCAACCATGTGGCAGAATTTGGATGGGAATATACAAGTTAATATAAATTAAGAGGTAAATGGGAAGCAGGCCTAAGCTAAGGCCATAAGCATTGTAAATAAAAACAAGCCCTGTGTCATTATTCAGGAATTGGGGCGGACATAGAAAAGCCAAAACAATATCCTGAACAAAGGGCTAGATGAAGTGGAAACTCAAGAGTTCTTTAGAAAGGCGGTTGAATGGTGTTTTGCTGGGGCAAACACGTGAAGAAACGTTTAGCTAAAGAGGACCCAGGTGAACCACTAAAGCAAACTCATGAAGGAATGAATGTTTCACTGAAGCAGTCATAGGAGAGAGGATGTTCTGCTACAGCAAGCAAGTAATGAAAGATTCTTTGTTAACAACATGCATGTATTGGTCTTCCTTACATTGCATAGTTGAGCTCCATTTGTCGGGACTCCACAGAGAGAAATGCATCAAAAAACTTCTGGTGGTGTGCTGCAGTTTGTTGCAGCTACCGGGGACTCAGGTTGATTGGATGCAGGTGCTGAGGCAAAACCTGAGCTGAGGCAAGGCACGAGAAGGACGCATGATGTTTGGAGGGTATAAATAGGACTCCACAGAGTGATGGAGACAGAGCTTGGCTTGCTGGTACAGCTAGCTGTGCAATGCTTGTGGGCCTTGTGTCTTCAGTGATCTTCGATTCCTTGAGAGAGGCACAACTAAGAACTTTTCCTGGTGTTCCTGTTGGTCCCTCCTTCTGACTCAAGCCAAGGCTGAGGCCTGGCTGTCTCTACTAGGTCATATCACCACTGTTGCTAACCCAACTCTAGCTAACTGGACTGCCGGTGTATCCATGAGGTGTTTGCAAGTGGATCAAGCTGCCACTGCTAACTTGTAAACTGAATTGCCAATTTCCAGACAACACAGACAGGAGTTGCTCCAAAGAACCTTTCTAAACAGGTGTACTTCCCCCGTATCCTTTCTTTTCCACTACCTCTGGTGGGTGATGGGCTACAAAGAAGGGTAAAGAGTTTAAGAACCATCTTTAAAAATAGGATTAGAAAAAAATAAAGTTAAAGCTAGAGATTTGAGAAGACAAGACTTTGAGGAATTAGAAGGAGGTCTGTGTTCCTGGAGAATAAGGGTTGAGAATGAACAGGAAGAAGCCAGAAGTCAGAGAACTTGTACCCAGCACACTAGATTTCAGAACATTTCGTTTTCCTTCTAGAAGGTCAAAGTAAAATAATAAAAAAAAAATTGCAGAATCAAACATTTTTGCTATTTACCAACACAATAGTAAATTATTCAGCTTCTCTAAGTCTGTTTCCCCATTTGGGAAAAAATAAATATATATATATAGTATTTCCCAGAAACTTGTTTGTATTTAATAAGATAATTCAAGAAAAAGTACCAACCATAATGCCTGGAAAACAGTAGGTTCTCTGAAAATGTTGTTTTATTACTGTTACTAATAGAATTTTCCCAGTCTTCCACTACAGTCAAGAGCAAGATGTTTTTATCTCTAGTTTGTATATAAAGAATCTTAGTCATAAATGTAAGAGCAAAAAAAAGTCTCTTTATGTTCAGTAATACTATACTATCTTCCAGAATTAATGTTAAACAAATAGAATGAGCTTTCTAGCAAGAAAAGCTTGGATCTGCTATAACCTGCCAGAGTAAAGAATCTCACCCTACTACACATGGCTCTGGAAATGCCAAATGCATTGAAGGCGTTCCTCACCCACTGTTATTTGGCAGGAACAGAAAAGGCTTAAATTAAGAACTCTCATACATGAGATATTTTGAATTGTAGGCCATGTGGGTGTTTCTTTCTATGACTCGGTATCCATACAAATTTTTAATTGAGTTAAAAACATACCGTGTTTTAAGAAACTGTAATGGCAATATTTCCTGATGGTGCAGCTCTCTTTTCCTTTTTAAAAAAGTTTTCACCTTTTTTTTTTTTTTTTTTTGGTTTTCCAAGACAGGGTTTCTCTGTGTAGCCCTGGCTGTCCTGGAACTCACTCTGTAGACCAGGCTGGCCTCGAACTCAGAAATCCACCTGCCTCTGCCTCCCAAAGTTTTCACCTTTTTATAGACTGATAAGAATTACCACTATTGTGATCTAGGCTACTTTTCCATCTTGGAAAAATAAAGATAAAACTGTACAATTATTATCACAGTGCTGTTGGGAGTTTGATTTGTGTTTGTACGGGAATTCGTGCATCTGCTGCAGGTCCCTGTCAATGGTTGGTTTTGGACAGGTCAATAAAGAGCCACTGGCCAATGGTTGGCCAGAGTGAAAGAGGCAGAGCGTTTAGGATTCCTGGGCAAGAAATGAAGAAGAGGAGAAGAAAGGACTCTGGCATGAGAGAGGCATAGAATAGACTACTCTGTGGAGGAGCAGGAGGGTAAGATGGCCGAGATGTAAGTGCACAGGGGAAAGCAGCCCCGGGGAGCTGCTCAGAAGGAAACAGGGCAGCAAAGATAAAATACAGATTTAGAAAGTGTTAACTCAGGAATACCGAGGGGAGCATGTGCTAGCCTTAGGAAGGTTTGGAAGTGCCCAGGCGTTGAGCAAGTTAAGCATATTAACATATAGAGATCGCATGTGAATGTCTTTTCATTCTCAAATCCAGAGCTCTTGTGCAGGTGCAGAGCCGGGTGCACAGAGCAGCTTAACGATTTACCTCGACACAGTACCATCCAAATGGGAATTGTTCTCGTGTCAGAGGCATCAGAAATAACTGTAAACTGTTGATATATAGCCTTCCAAAACTGATAATGACCTAATCAAACAGGTATTTTTAAAGATTTATTCATTCTTAATTTGTTTATAAATGTTTCTCTCTCTCTCTCTCTCTCTCTCTCTCTCTGTGTGTGTATGTGTGTGTGTACACCACTTGTGTTCCTGGTACCTGAAGAAGGTCAAAAGGAGGACTTTTGATCCTATGATGCTGGGGTTAATGTGGGTCCTGAGACTTGAATCCAGGATTTCTGCAAGAGCAGCAAGTGCTCTTAACTGCTGAACCTTCTCCTCGGCTCCCATACGTCACTTTCAAGGACTCACAATTGAACTTTTAAAAATAACAACAAAAAATATATAACATTTTAAGGAAGTTTACAGTTTTGTGTTGGGCCTCACTCTCAGCTATCCTGACTTCAGCTGTGGGCCACAGGTTGTATTCAGCTGCCAAGTAAGAAGCCAGGCCTACTCAAATATCAAAAGGGTGAGCATTAGTAATTTTAAAGGCACAGGCTGTCGTATTACAGTTGAAACAGAGCCAGGCATAGTCATGTACACTTGTAACCTGAGCACTGGAGAGATAGAAACAAGAGGATGAAGAATTCAAGGCCAGGCTGGGCTACATAAGGAACTCAAAGCTGGCTTGGGCTACATAAGACCCTGTGTTTAAAAGAAAAAAAGTTGATTTTCTGCCCACGGAAAAGGACTCTCCTCTTCAGTGGAAACACCCATCATTTCCCAGGTGTCCAGGGTGGAGTCGCCACCACATTCCAGAAACCCTGCTCATCTTTTTGGTTTCCTGGTTCCTCAGGAAAGAAGAGAAAAATAATTACCCAAAGACAAGTAAAGACATTCATTTTTCATCTAACATGCTGCAAATATAAAAAGCGGGAATTAGAATATCAACTCTAGAGAGAATCACAACTAATCCACCCTCTTTATTTTGCAGGCAAGAAGAGGCCCAGAAAAGGAAACTTTATTAAATGAGTAGTTTACTATCTCTTAACATCCTTGTACTGTACCATCAATCCTATTCTATAGGCAGAGAAATTGAGCAGAAGGCTCAGACACTAAGATTTTTCAGTATGACATCCTAAATTACCATCCACAACCAGAATGCAGGCTAGAGGGTTTTCTTTCTTAAAAAGAAGATAAAATAAATCTGTTGTAATTTTTCTTGGTTAATGAGAATGTACACTTTTTGATTATTCAAGTAGCAGTCGTCTCTAGAACTGTCATAAATGCCAGGTTTGGTGCTATTAACAGTTTGTCAGCTATATCCTTCCACATGTTTGTTCTCAGCCATCTGAAGCATGCCCTTTAAATTTCCCCAGCAATTAACAGAAATGGGAAGTCAACAAGAAGAACCTTACTTCTAAAAGTCACATATAGTTGATGTTGCTGACAAACACCCTGTACTGGAGGAAGAGAAGGGATAAGATTTGGTGTGTTTTGTCACTCTTATGGAGGTCTCATTTCGATTACTCAAAAGGGTTCTCCTGTTTCTCTTAACTAACTTAAGAATGTTACCTGTCATGGAGCAAAGGCTTAAGAATAAAAAGAGTGGGTCAGAGAGCCTCAGGAGACACTTTCTTTCTGAATTTTATTGAAGTATCTGATTTGTTTCTAAAGATCTCAGTTACCAAGTAAAACATCAGAGGTCCTGTTTATATATGATCATAACTAGGGATTTCATGAAAGATGTTTTAGAGAATATTTATTTTAGAAAACTAAGGCATGTTGAAAATCAATTTGATTGATTATAAGTATTTGTGATTCACTACTAAGCTCCATTAGACCTTTTGTTTTAGAGATGTCCATGCTGCTATTCTATAGCACTGTCATAGATAACATCAACACACTGAACTGATAGTGTAAAGCATAGATAGATTTCTCTGTGGTACTGGATCCTAAGGATCCCTAAAAAGGTAAGTTGATATGGTGTGAAGATGTCTGTAACTGTAGATGGGTCTAGCACTCTACAACACCGGTCTTCCTCAGTCTTCACTCACCCACCCTATTCCCCACCCTCCAGCAAACACACTTGGCTTTCGAGGCTGGATAGGGAGTATGGAGAGCATCTATGGAGTCTTTACAAACTTTGGATAGCCATGGTTTCCCAAGTACATAGCCTGTGTGTAGGGCTTGTGCTCAGATACATAGGAGGACTGTACTGTTTTGGCATTTTCTGTTAATTTTTTAACAAGAGCTCTCTTCATTTATACTTGCTCCTCAAGTTAGACAGATGATCCTGCTTTAAATAGATAATACTTCAAACTCCCAACCTCCTCCATTGCTGAGTATGTCTAGCATGATGACAATCTTTTGAAATGCTGTGAGGAAATTAGTGCTTTTTTGTTTTAGTTTTGAGACAGGGTCTTACTATATAGCCCAGGATGGTCTCAGACTCTCCATCTTCCCACCTCTGCTTGTTCCTAAATTCTGGGATTATGGGTTGTATATCACCACAACTAGCAGAAATTATTATTGAAAATAGAGGATGGAAATATTGCTCAGCAGGTGTGGTAGTTTGAATAAAATATCCTCTATATGCTCTACTAGGAAGTGTGGCCTTGTTGGAGTATGTGTGGCTTTGTTGGATGAAGTGTGTCACTGAGGGTGGGCTTTTAGGCTTCAGAAGCTCAAGTCAGGCCCAGTGTCACATTCTCTTTCTGCTACCTGCAGATGTAGATATAGAACTCTCAGCTACCTCTCCAGCATCATGATTTCCATGCCACCATGTTTCCAGACATGATAATGATGGACTAAACTCTGAATTTTAAGCCAATCCCAATTAAATGTTTTCCTTTATAAGAGTTGCCATGGTTATGGTGTCTCTTCACAGCAATAAAACCCTAACCAAAACAGCTGGTTAATGTAGTTGCCACATAAGCTTGACAGTCTAAATTCAATCTCTGGAACCCACAGAAAAGTAGAAATCAAAAACCAATTTCACAAAATTCTCCTTTGAACTCCACATAAATGTCGTGACACATGCCACCCCCTCTACACACATCACACACATACACAATAATAATACATTTTCTAAAAAGAAAATGAGAGTGAGAGTAATGTAGAATCAATCCTGAATTTCTGTTCACTAAAGTTTTGCATTCCAAAATATATTCCAAACTTTTTATTATATAAAGCATCAAATATATATTGCAATACAATTATAATTAACAAATGCAATTCCCTGATTCAAAGTTACCACTATGTTCATGTTCCCAAACATTTGACAATAAGTTGTGGACATCATAACATTTCACCCAGAAACAGACCAACAAGTGTTTCCTAATAAGAATAGTCTCTTAAGTAAGTACATACCTGATTTTAAAGAATATTTTATTTTATTTTTTGTTTAACTCTCTATGTAGGGGAGAGGGGAGAGGGGCAGAGACGGGGGAGGGGGAGGGGAAGGAGAGAGAGAGAGAGAGAGAGAGAGAGAGAGAGAGAGAAGAGGAGATTGGTACTTGAACCCAGAGCCTTGTGTATGTATACTAGGTAAGCTCTCTACCTCTGAGCTATATCACTAGCCTCAAAGTATTTTATTGTAAATGTAGAAAAGTTGGAAAACCAAAAGAGGAAAAAAAATTAAAAAGATAAGCTGGGTGTAATGGTGCATGCTTTTAACCCCAGCACTTGCCAGACCGAGGCAAGCAAATCTCTGTGAGTTCCAGGACAGTCAGAGCTACATAGTGAGACCCTGTCTCAAAAAAAAAAAAATAGTAACAACAATAAGAAGAAGAAGAACAGCAGTAATAATAATAAATTAAAAATAAAAAAGAAGGAAGTGCCCATAATATCACTGCCTAAGACTAACCACTTTAAGCAATTTGGTGCTGTCCATTAAAAAAAAAAAATGAGACTACTGTGTACCTATTGCTTTGTCTGTGTAGTTTAATACATCTCCTCTTCTTTTATCCTCATCCAGAATATTGACCTTGTCTCCTGTAGTAGGCAGAATAATAGCTCCCCAAAGATGTCCACATGCAATCCGTGGGATCTACAAACATATTAGAGTACATGGAAAAAGAGATTTGCTGATATGATTAAGATACAGAACTTGAGCTTAGGAGATTATCTTGGACTATCTGAGTAGACCTACTTTTAATCATACAAGCCCATAAAGGTGCAAGAGGAAAACAGAGTAGGTCGGAGAGATGTGACAGAGGACTCAACCTCAAGTAGCTGACGTTGAAGATGGAAGAAGGGAGGCCATGAGCCATAGATGAAGGTATCCTCTGGAAGCCGGAGAGGGGTAAAGAAAGTGGTATTCCTCTATAGCCTCCAGAAGAGGACTCAGACCACCAACACCCCAGTTTTAGCCTTGGGAAGCCATATCAGATTTCTAACCTCTGAGACTGTAAGATAGTGCATTTGTGTTACCCAGTAAATTTGCTTTCTTATGGTAGCAATAGAAAGCAAATGTACTCTCTTTTTTGTTTTGCCTTTGAAATGCTAGTCTTTTATTCTTTGGAATATCTTTTCTAGGTGATTTTCATTTTCTATTTGGCCTTGAAGATTATAAGAATTGATGCATTAAGAAAAATAAAAATAAAATTTTTAGGTTTTTCTCTGAAAGGTGAACTAGATCTTTGGGGTCTTGGGGGACAAACAGCTGGTGAATTTACAGACTATGTGTGGATTAATAGGATAGGAGGAGCCAGGCAGTGGTGGCACATGCCTTTAATCCCATCACTTGGAAGGTAGAGGCAGGTGGATTTCTGATTTCGAGGCCAGCCTGGTCTACAGAGTGAGTTCCAGGACAGTCAAGGCTACACAGAGAAACCCTGTCTCAAAAAAACAAAACAAAACAAAAGGATAGGAAGGATAGGAGGAGAATGATCTTTCAGCCTTCTAAGAAATTTTACTTAGAATTATGGAGCATGTTTGTTTAGGAGACCATGGTTCAGTCTTACCCTCCCTTGAAGATCTTTGAACTTGTCTTTCTAGCAGTAATAACAATTTGTTGGTCCAGATACAACATCTTGATTAAGGTGTGTATGTCAGCTCTGGACTATAAACATGTAAGGGCTCTATTTCTGCTTTCTGTTATTTTGCCAGCACCTAGCACAATTCCGGACCCATAGTAGATATGTAAATATTTGCTCAGTGATTTACTTATCATTTCTTCTTACTCTGTTGTAGTACTGGGGATCAAACCCAGGAATTTGGATTTGAACATACTAGGAAAGTATTCTTCCACTGAACTACACCTCAGACCTTTGATATTTATTAAATGATTCAAGTTTTTTCCTATGCAAAGGTACAGCCAGTGTTCCTTGAGTGGCTGAGAAAATCAACAGTTGTACAAACCAATGAGAGGTGGAAGACAGATCAAGGAAGCAAGCTCAAACAAGGGATGGGAGAAGTGGAAGTAAGGGATGGAGAAAGGCTTTCAACGTGAGCTTATGGACCCTTTTCCTATAATTATGTTTTGATGAGCATTCCTTCCCCCCCACTATGTGGGATTGCACTATCTGAATGTCATTCTGAGACCATTAGTGTGTTCTTGTATATGCGTGAGCTCCTGCTAATAGTTAACTCAGGAAATAGGAGCAGACTGTCATGGGAAACAAAGAACAGCATCCTTATTTCCTGTTAGTAGCAAGCCCTAAAGTCAACCAGGCGGGTAGGTAGTCCATGATGAACCCTGTGCTCAATGGCTCAAGGCAGATTGTGTTTTGTGACTGTTAGCACTCTGGTAGAGCTAGTTGGGAGTGAAGGAGTTCAGACTCTTCTGACTGAGGGCTCCTTTGCTGGAGATGGTCCAAGGTGTTAAAATAGACAAGCTGCTCTGCTTTTCTACAATGGTGACTTCTGGGAGCATAAGTAAAAGGAATGCAGAGTGCACAGCAGAGCTTTAGCCTATAAGGCACTGCCACATCCAACCATGAGGAATGGTGTACCCAAAGCCTACTGGGTATATAATTTCAGAAGGTGAAAACTTCTGAAATCAGATTTATCTTTTATATTAACTTTTATTGATTAGGGACTTGTGTTTACAAGCAAAAGAAAAAAGAACTGACACTGGGGGCTGACTCTGGAATGTTGGCTTACTGATTGAAGTGCTTTGCTACACAAATGTGAGCACGTATGTTCTGACCCCAAGCACCATATGAAATCCAGGTGTAGGATGTGTCAGCATGAGCCTGTAATCCTAGTGCTGGGAATGGAGGTGAAAGGTGGGCTCCTGAGACTGACTGGCCAGCTTGCCTGGCCAACAGTGATGGTTCACTGAGAGGCTGTCTCAAAAATAGGATGGACATGGCCTGGAGTGTGGCCCAGTTAAAAGGATGTTTGCCTGGTATTCACAAAGCCCTGGGTTAGATCTCAGTAACACTAGCAGTCAGGAAGTGGAGGAGGATTGGAAATTGAACGTCATTCTTGATTAGTCAGTAAGACCAGCATGGACCACATGTGAACCTGCCTCAAAACTATATACATTATATACATATGTGTGTATATATATATATATATATATATGTATGTATATATATGTACGTATATGTATATATATGTACGTATATATATATATGTGTGTGTGTGAGAGAGAGAGAGAGAGAGAGAGGATGATGATGATGATGATGATGATGATGAGTGAAAAAGATAACCAACACACAGACATGCTCATACCCACAGGCACCTCTCACAGGGTGAGGGGAGAGAAGAAGAAAAGGGAGGAGAAAAGAGACTCTGGCCAACCTAAGGCCTTGGATAATATCAGAATGCAAGACACTTCAGAGAATTGGTGGTGGCGGTGCGGTACTGAAAATGTAAGTCTCAGAGGACAGGAGAGACAACTTAGCAGTTAAAGGCTCTGGGTACTCTTCCAGAGGACCTGGGCTAAATTCCCAGCATCCAAGTGGCTCACAACCTTTTATAACTCAGTGCCAGGGGATCTGATGCCCCATTCTGGCCTCCGCAGGTACCAGGCCTGCACAGACATAGATGCAGACAAAACATTCATACACTTTCTTAAAGTGGTCTCAGGAAGGAGCTGTCAATGAGAAGTAGTAAGAGACAGTGAGTAGCCTCACCAGGGCACCATTTTTAGGAGTCAGTCAGCTTAGTGTCTTCTTCTTGGGGTAATCCCTTGCGTACTGTATAAAAATTGACTTTGTGTTATTCAAGTGCTGATTTCTGTACTGCCAGAGATTAGAGTACATGCCTGACTTTGGAATTGTTATCTTTGTGAAGCAACGCCTGTCTCTGTGTTTTGTAAACATCTCCATCACCTTCTGATTGATTTCATAAAAAACTGAAGGACCTATAGCAAAGCAGGGGAGGACAGGCAGGACTTTGGGCGAGGTGGGAACTCTAGCAAAGAGTCAGAGGCTGGGGATTTTCCTGGAAGAAACAGGTGCCAGGGCTGAAAGAGAGGCGACTAACAGTCCACGTGGCAGAACTTAGATCAGAATAAATCAGTCAATTAGGTTATACAAGCTAGTTAAGAAATAGCATAAACTAAGGGCTGAGCTGTAACAAAAAATAATTGTCTCTGTGTCGTTATTGGGCAGCTGGCAGGCCAGAGACAGTCTGTCAATATTTTCTAATCTTTGAGTCCCTTTCCTTCCAAATGGAAATGGCACAGAGAAACGGAGTAAACTTCATTGAATTACCTGCTCATCTCAGGGAGAGCAGCACACTTTGAAGGACAGTCCCAATAACTGTATCCAATGGAAAGGGGCTGGTTCCCTAAAGCTGTAGCCAAGGCAGAGAAAAAAGTATCTGGGCAGGCAAAAATTGTTTAGGTGTCTACTTGTTAGTACAACCACTGAGTATGTATTCAGGAACATTACTCTTCTCTCATGACACTCACTAAAGAGATCTAATGCATATGGAATCCATTTCAAGATGCTATTTTTTAAAGTTTATGGATAAATGTTGCAGGATATTTGATCACACTGTGACCCCCAAAATTGTGTTATTTACTGGGGAAAAAACTTTCTAGTTTTGGTGTGGCTCAGCCCTTAGCACACACCTTTAATCCCAAACAATGAAGGTAAAGTTAGTTTGTAGAAGGAAGCTCCCACATTTGAAAGTAATGTCTAATTGAGTGACAGATAAAGTGACAAATCAGAGAAAGATCTGACAAAATAGGATCTGCCCAACTCTCATGAGAAGAGAGCAGAAAGGAGAGCTACTTAAGGGAACAGTATATATATATTGAGAGGGCATAAAGAGAGGGCAGTTTTACCAGGAGAGTTTTTTACAGACACAGGGTGAAGACAGAATGTGCCAGAGAATGAGGAGCCAGATCAGATTACCAGAGTTAGTTTGAGGTCAAGCAGAGCAAAATGTCAGTCTGAGAGAGAAGCCAGATTGTTTCCTTTTTTTTTTTTTTTTTTTTTGGTTTTTCGAGACAGGGTTTCTCTGTGTAGCCTTGGCTGTCCTGGAACTCACTCTGTAGACCAGGCTGGCCTCGAACTCAGAAATCCTCCTGCCTCTGCCTCCCAAGTGCTGGGATTAAAGGCATGTGCCACCACCGCCCGGCGAGAAGCCAGATTGAATCAATGAGTCTGAAGAGGAGTTTGAGCCAGAACAGCTGAGTTGAACCAGTCAGAGTTCAGAACGAACTAGGAAAGAGTAAACATATTCAGCAGTAAGCCTCAGAGGCTGAAAACGTTCTAGGCCTAGATAAAGTTGTATGGAGGCCAGAAGCATACAGTACTAGCACAGATTAGCAGTCTGAGGCAGTAAGCCTAGGAGACAATAATTGAGTCAGGCAAATAAAAGTGACTTTTTTTTTAACTTAAGCAGTCTTTAATGAAAGCAGTGCATGAGATGTCTCTACTCCTGCGTCTTCTCTATCGTCTCCTCCTCGTATTTGCCCTTCTCCTTTTCTACCTGCCGGGACTTGGCTTTCCTCTTCAGGATCTTCTTGCAGCCCTTGTCCAGCTTTAGCCTGGGATGCCCACCTTGCTGGGGTGGATGCCCACATGGACAGTTGTGCTATTCGCCTTCTCTTGCTGGTCTCGGTCAGTGTAGATGACCTATTTCTTCCTGAACACTTGGACCACTCTGCCAATCTGCTGGCCTATGCAGTGTCCTCAAATGACCTGAACTTCATCATCCTTTCTAATGGGCATAGACCGGACATTATACTTCAGTCTCAGCTCTTTGGAAAGAGGGGGAAGACATGATCCTCCTCTGAATGTGAGAAGGTGCATTAGAATACCAAATGCAGTTCTTGCTTCGGTTAGAAGTCATAAAGGGCTTGAACGTCATTTTGGTGACTGCAATCCAGCAATCATAAAAGTAACTTTTACAGATAAATAAGAATAAAAATATGCAAAAATAAATTTAAAAAAAGAATTATTAAAGATGTGCACCAAAAAATAAAAATAAAAAATTTTTTAAAAAGGTGTGCACCACCACTCCCTGGTTAGAATATTTGTTTTTAAAGGAATTATGCACTGGAGTATTAAGAGGTTTTTTAAAAGGTCTCCAAAAATATATGTCTCAAAAAACTCAGTAGGTCTGTAAGGCACTAGCTGCCAAGCCTTACCACCTGAGTGTGAGTCACTCAGTCCACACGAAAGAGAGAACCAACTTCCAAAGGTTGTCCTTTGATCTCCACATACATAGTCCCTCCAAAAAAATATAAAGAAATAAGATATAATAAAACATGTTAAATAATGGATTTGGATAAAGAAGTTGTTCTTTGTGCTATTCTTGAAAGTTTTCTATGGTTTTATTTCAAAATAAAGCAGAATAAAAGTCACTGGGCAGGGCAAAAGGAAATGTGTTCCCCACTTGTATGACCAAAGGTCTTTGTAAATTATTATGTGACAAATGAACATTTGTATGCCTGTATTTTTAGGTCCAGACCCTCTAGGGGGAAGTTCTTGGTGCCAAAGCAAGGCCTTGATGAGCACTGCGATTGCCGTGACAAAGCTTCTCTATAGACTTAGAGGAGACAAATTGGCCTTTCTCCATACCCTTCTAGAGCCAACTGAATACTCCAGTGCAGTGGGACCCTGGTTTTCATCCTCTTAACAGTTGTTTGGAAGGATGCATTTCAGGCGCAGTGTATATAGTTAATGCTTTATTGTTTGTTTGTTTTTGAAACAAAATCTCACTATATAGCCCTAGTCTGGCCTCAGTCACTGGACTCCACCCCCAATATCTCTCCTGAGCACTGGGATTACAGGCATAGGCCACAACACCTAGTATGGTTTATAGCCTTTAATATTCCCATATGAGTCAACAATTTTCCCTCTTAAATTCTTACTATCTGGATTTGAAGCAAAACATTACTAACTTTACAGTTATTTTTTTTCTTACTACAAAAAAAATTCTAGTCCATAGAAGAATAACTATTATAGTATTGGTATTAGCAAAGTTTGGGGTCCAATCATCCACAGAGCACTGACTAAACACATTCATGCAAAGGAATAATATTGTATAGATTGTAAGGAGGGTGACCCCTTAGAGTCAGTACAGGACACACACAAGACACAAATTCTCAGCACAATGGAGGTGGGTATAGATGCAGATGCCACATTTAGGCCAAGAGCTACTTATTCTTCACACTTTCACCAGTTATGAGTCTCTGAGTTTACTGATGCCCACTACAAAAAAAAAAAAAAAAGCCACCATGACCGAAAGTTGAGAACAGTATAAATCTGTGGGAATAATCATAAATATTAACAAGGAAGTCAATTTAGCAAAACAGCAGTAATAGATTCCCTTTTAGGGCCTGTGATTTTGCTAGCTAAGGCTTGACCAGATTTGTCGTAACAGGCATGAGTTCTGTGCTGTTGAACAGGCCTCAAATCCAATTTAAGAAATGGTTTGTTATTCTCCTAATCTTCATGCTACCATTGTGCCAATAGGCACATCTTTCTTGGAAGGTACATGTCAGCATTTAGATTTCACTTTGGCCCACTTGCCTGTCGTAACTACTTGTTTGAAAGCCTGTCTCTTAATCACTAACCTAGAGGTCAGACTCCAGAGGTCTCATGGTGGTTAATGTCTTTTCTCCCCCACTGGCCTCCACAGCACCTTCCAGAAGCCAGCTGCAGGGAGGAGGTATTCACCTCAGTTCCAGCTTTCTTTCTCTATGTTCTGCAACCAAAATCTGTTTTACCTTTAGTAATAATGTAATAATAATAACCATCTAGTTATGGGGGAAGCCGAGAGCAGTGGCAGTAGCATATCCTGCTTGGAGGACCTTTGGGTTCTCTTTGACCAGTGAGTCACAGGAAGGCTTCCTAATAGCACTTAAGTTTTCATTTGATAACCTCTGTCCTCTGGAAGAAGTATCATCTACCCATGAAAGGTGTAGACTACATCAGCTTGACTCATTTCACCAGGGCCACCTCTTGGTCACCCCATGGGACACTCTGCTTGACATTATTAGTAGATTAATATATTATTTAATATATTTAATATATTTAATATATTATTTGAGACTCACTCAAGCTACGATTTATTTATTTATTTTTAGTTCAATTGCTTGATAAATTTTCTAGCGCTAGCCTGGCCTCTTCCCCAACTGTGTAGAAAGTCTCCATTAGATATGATGAACCAGGAGCAGCACATGCCTGAGCAAAATGGAACCCGTGGACAGGCTGGCAGAGACAGTCCGGGATAAACACAGACAGCAAGTATTTGGGGAGCACAGTTGGGAAAGTAGCCAGTCTAGAGTTAGAAAATTAGATTAGGGGTAATTTGCCTAGTAATTAACTGTCACCACTTTTATTTAACCAACAATTTTAATGTGGGGAACACATTTTGCAGGGCATCATTTGGTGTACAAAGTTCTGAGGCAAGTTTTGAGACAGATTTCTAAGCTGCCTTTCAACTAACAAAACTATTTCAAAAGCAGGACTAGTAAGATGATTCTGACCAGTTTTTCCTCCGTAGATTTTATAATTAAATATTTCCAATACTGAATTCGCAGGACGTATGTATGCCCTGAGAACCTTCTACCAGATCTTGGGGGCCAGTATTTAGCATTTGTATATGCAACAGTACCACACCAAGCCCCAACAATTATTTTCTGTCACTAAGCACCATTTGTCTTTTCATATCTCTTTTAGCTCTGTTTTTGCAGTCTAACTTCCAAGCTCTCTAATAAAGGAGAGGTGTGTGAGTGAGTGAGGCTGGAGCCGGATCAAGCAGGGGCGTGGGGGACATGCTTTCGAACACATAAAATGACAGGCAAGTTGGCCAAGCCAGGATTTTATTTTTTAACCTTGATGAATGAACCAGTTAGAAACAGTAATTTCTCAAAGGGTGAAGGATCATTTATTATTTTAGTTCTAATTTTACCTTAACTCTGGGAAATAGCCTGAAGCAGCCTCTTGAATTATACAAATACAAAACAATTAACTGTGTCTAACTCAAGGTGAAGGCCTGGAAAGATTAAAGGAAAGCAGACAGGGAATGACTCTGTTGTGTTCAGCTTCTGTTGATCGCTCTCTATGTTTAGATATCTTCTCTTGGATTCAGGTTGTTCTGTGTCTGTGACTTCTGAGATATCTGTGCAGAACGGAAAGGAATGGTTTTGGCAAGAGTCATGGAAGCGGGACGAGGCATGCTGGAGTACGTAAGCTTCTCCAGCCAAGCTGGAGGAAAAGTTGTGAATGAGAAATGGATGACTTGGCCAGAGCTCCAGGGGACGGATAGCAAGCTCGCCCATGGAAATTTCCCAGACTTTAGGAGCTTGACGGGTGACTGACTGTACTGTACCTTGCTTTTGTAGAATATAGGACGGGGATACCATCTGGTGTCTGTAGAGTTTCTGGAGGACCAGTGCCTGCCATTCTGAAAGTCAGTTTAGACTATGAGCCTCTTAGAATAGCCATTGGTAATAGGGGTGTAAGTTGCTATGCCTGCTTCTTGCAAGCAGAAGTCTAGTGACCTGCCGATCATCACAGACAACCTCAGGTCTGACTCTTTCAGAGGAATATCAACCACTTCCCAGTTGGAAAAGGAATGATGACATCCATCAGTACAGGACCAAGGTCCAATGAAGCGACTGCCTCCTAAGGGTAAAAGGAGAACTGTGACAAGTCACACAGGCTGGGACAAAAAAACAAACAAACAAACAAAAAACAGGGGAACTATTTCTGAAAACACAATAGTAATGTGTTTGGTGATGTCAGAAATGCAGGTGGAGGGAGAAGTTACTCTTGGCAGAAAATGAGCCACACAATTTAAGCCATCATTGTTTGTGTTCCAAAGGCAATGTGACTGAGTTATAGTTGCTCACACTTGTCATCCCAGAATGTTGAAGGAGGCAGCTCAAGGATCAGGAGTTCAAGGCCATCCTCAGTTACATAAAAGTTTAAGACCAGCTTGAGCTACATAAGACTCTGTCCCATTAAATGAAAATAAATAAGATTTTAATATCTATATATTATATAAAGAACTTAAGCAACTTTATGACAATAAAACAAAAACCCAAATTAAAGATGGACAACTGATGTGAGTATATATGTCTTATGAGAAATATACAGACAGCTAAGAAGTACTTGAGAAAATGTTCAATGCTCCTACTCATCAGCAAAACGCAGGATGAAACTGTAATGGTGATAACCCTGCACCTGTTAGAATGGCTACAATCACAAAGATAATAGCTGAGCTAGGAGTGGTAGCTTGTGACTGTTGTCCCAGCAGGATCCTGAGGCAGGAGGATTGCAACAAGTGTGAAGACAGCCTGAACTATGCATGAGTTACAAGGCTAGCCAGGGCCTTAACTTACTGTAAAAATTGTCTCCAAAAAACAAAAACAAACAAACAAAAAAACCAAGAAGATGAATGCTAACTGTACTAGTTCAGTGGTAGAGCCTCTCCCTTAGCAGGACAAGTCCCTGGGTTTAATCTTCAACATTGGGGGGAAAAATATCAAGATAAAAAGTGCCAGTAATGAGAGGCCAAATCTTTTAAGTTCAGACTCCATTTTAGAGAACCTGACCTAAGTTTAAACTCAGGTAAACTAACAGGCTGGTACCTAACATTAGTTTCCAAGTTGCCTCCCAACAAAACCCAAGACTAGCTCCAACCTCTAGGCCAATTCCCAAAAAACCCAGCATCTTCAGGTTACACCTTCAACAAGACCAGTATCTACAGGTTATTCCCCCAACAAACTTGTTACAAGCCCGCCTGCTGTCTAACAAACACCAATGCAGAGGGGAGCAGAAATTAAGTTTATGATATGACTCCTAGCACCAACCAATTAAGTTAAAGGCCACAGTAGCTTTCCAGTTAGGTGCTTGCACACTTACCCCCTGCTTGCTGCTTACTATAAAGCCTTGCCCCAATAGATATTCAGGGCTCCACCGCCACCAAAACCACTGACGGTGGTATGTTGGAGGGGCCTGAGTTAGCTCAAATAGAATAAAGACCCTGCTGTGAGTTGTATCTGATCAGCTCTTGTCTGTTTTTTGGAGAGATCACCAACATTTCCTGGGCACTGCAGTAAGAATAGAAAAAGAAAAATGGGATCAGAAGGATAATAAAGAAAGAGAAGAGCTATGGGGAACTGTGCTCAACATATAACATGTAATTGAATGCAAATTCTAAAATACGTGAATTTTTAAAAATAAGAAAAGAGAACATTTGCGCATTGGTGGAGGGACTGTCAAGCGGTGTAATCTGTATCAAAAATCACAAGGAGGTTCCTCAAGATAAGAAAAGGAAAACTGACATATTGCCCAGAAATCCCAGACAGGAAACACATCTAAAACTGAAAGCAGTTAGTTAAACAGACATTTGCTCTCCTGCATTCACTGCAGTGCATTTACAATAGCCAAGATACGGCATTTACCTGAATATTCATCAGCAGATAACAGCAAGAATGTGGTATAGGTACACAGTGGAATAATAGCCTTTAAAAAGTACAATGCTACCATTTGCAATGATATGGGGGAACTTGGAGAATATTAGGCTAACTGACACAAGCCAGACACACAAAGGTAAAGCGCCATCTCATATGCTAAATCTCAGAGCAAAATCCTAGAGGAGAATGCTGGTTTCCAGAGGCTTGGTCAGAGAGGACAAAGTTTCAGATAGAAAGAGTAAGATCTGAGATCTATTACACAGCGTATAAGAAGGGTTCATAATGGATGTTTTGAAATCGTTAAGGAACACTTGTAAATGTTAACACTACAAAATGATCATCAGTAGGTCAAATGGTACATATATTAATTAGTTTGGATTAGTTATTCTATAATATTCATCTTTAACATCAACTCTAATAAATACATACAATCATTATTTGTCGTTTTAAAGTATAGTCTTATTTTGCCTTCATAAGCAGGAGTTGGAGTTTCACCAGTTCGCTTGATTTGAGAGGACTGACCTATTTATCTAGGAACTATGTAGTTAAAAAATATTATACAGGTAATACAATGCCCATGATATTAATATTTTAAGAATTAAAGAAAAGTATCTCATATGTCATATAGCTTTATAATCACCTTAGAAAAAAGAATCGCTATATAAATGTATTGAAACACTAGATTTCAGTACATTTATTCTTTTGGGGTGTGTGTGTGCATATGTGAGAGAGAGAGAGAGAGAGACAGAGACAGAGAGACAGAGACAGAGACAGAGACAGACAGAGAGACAGACAGAAGAGAGGATTCCTACACTGGCCTTGTATATCTAATCTTCTTGCCTTCTTCTCTCAAGTGCTGGTATACATTACCACTCCTAGATAATTATTTCTTAAAGTAAGAGTACAAAATTATGGACTTAGATGGGTTTTTTTTTCATTTAAAAATTTTATTTTGGGGGGTGAGGAACTGGAGAGGGTGTGCCACAGCATCTGTGAGAGGTCAGAGGACAACTTGTAGGAGCTGGATCTTTCCTTCCACCATGTGGGTTCCAGGAATTGAACTCAAGATTATCAATTGGTTCACATTGTGAACCCTGAGATTGTGAATTGGAAAAACCTGTTTGTTTCTTGTTGTGGTGTGGCTCAGCCCTAGCACATACTTTTAACTCAAGAGCTTTCTGTAAACAAGAGCTAAGTAAAGTCAATGATTTAAGTCAAGAGGCAGAGCAAGCAACCAGCTGACAGCAAGTGAACATGAGAAAACTCAGGAAAGAAAGGAGGGTCTTTGGGTTGAAGGGTGTTCAAGACAACACGGAGAAGGAGAAGGGGCATTTTCCTTCTGGGACATGGGTGGAGGAGGAAGGTCAACTGGGTGCTTTCTCTGCCTCTCTGAGCTTGTAGACTTTCACTACAGCCTCTGGCTCCTGAGTCTTCATTTGGTAAAATCATTTGGGATTTTGTTTTAAGAACAACAGTTTGGTGGCTGATACTTACTGAGCTATCTATCTCACCAGCCCAGCAATGTCTTTATGACATTTCAGTGCATATGCATCATTGTACTTTATTCACGTTTGCTCCCTGTCACCTTTCCTTAAGGAGGTCAGTGTCATTCTAGGCCACATAGCAAGTTCCAGGCCAACCTAACCTAGGCTATGAGAGAACTTGTCTATGAGTATAGATAGATAGATAGATAGATAGATAGATAGATAGATAGATAGATAGATAGATAGTCTGAGGAGATGGCTCCCCTGGTGAAATGTGTGTTATACAAACAAGCACAAGAACATGTGTTCAATTCCCATTCTTTAACTTATACCAAGAACTCTCGTGAAAATCCGCATACTCATATCTTAGCACTGGGAAGACAGAGACAAGCTCCCCAGAAATTCATGGAACAACTAGTTTGGCTGAATCAGTGAGTTCCAGATTTATTCAAAGACCCTCTCTTAAAAAATAAAGTGAGAACAATTCATCAAGAAACCCAAAGATGGCCTCTGGCATACATAATATACACAAATGCACAGGTAGATACATGAGCTCATGCACCACACAGCCCTACAGACAATAAATAAATAAATAAACAACAAAACAACAAACAGGTTTTTTTTTTTAGCACAGCTAACAGTACAACTGTGGCCTGGGGCTGTGACTCAGTGTTAGAATGCTTTTCTGACATGCCCAAGACCCTGTGTTAGATTTCTAACATTGAAAAAGAAAAAGAAAAGAAAAAGGAATCTGATGTAATGGTGTACACCTGCTGTCCCAGCACTTCCAAGGCAGAAGAAGCAGGGATATCAGGAGTTGAAGGTCGCCGGGCAGTGGTGGCGCACGCCTTTAATCCCAGCACTTGGGAGGCAGAGGCAGGCAGATTTCTGAGTTCGAGGCCAGTCTGGTCTATGGAGTGAGTTCCAGGACAGCCAGAGCTACACAGAGAAACCCTGTCTCAAAAAAAAAAAAAAAAGGAGTTGAAGGTCAACCTATATACATAGAGACATCAAGATCAGGATGAGCTACATGGATCTCCATCTCAGAAAAACAAAACAACAAAGTATAAGGCATGGAGGGTTGCCTCAGTGGCTGAGAGCACCCACTTTGCTTTCAGAGGACTGAGGCTTGGTCCTATGCACACGGTGGCTCGCAACCATCTGTTACTCCCGTTCCAGGAACTATGACATCCTCCTGGCTTCCATGGGCATCAGGCATGAAAGTGATCCATTTAGATACCTATAGGGAAAACACTTAAGTACATAAAAATTAAAAATATTTTTAAAAGAAACAAAAAATAAAATAAAAAAGTAAAATTACAAAATCCTAAGCGGTAGATTTTTTTTTTCCAACGATGAAAATACTGGGTTTTCTGATTACATAATAGAGACATGTTCATTTTTAAGTCAATTAATATAGAAAAGCAGGAAATAAGTTTCATAACCCTCACTATCCAGATAATCATTAATGCTTTGTGAACTTGCTTCCAGTCATCCTTTGTGTGTGTGTGTGTGTGTGTGTGTGTGCACATGACTTGACTAATGCAAAATCGCAGTCTAAGTTGTCTTCTGTGAGCTGTTACTTCCATACTGGAGCACATTAATGAGCGTCTTTCCACACCCATGGCTTTCTAAATGAATGCATGGCATTGTGCTCTGGGTTAACACGCATTTCCATCAACCTTGCCTACACCGTTGAGCATTTAGGTTGTTCCCAAGGTTTTCCTTTACGTTAACATTGCCGTGGTGAGAATCCCTGCCATCCGTCTTTCTTTTGTTTAATTAAATTAATTTATTCAGATAAAACATGACCAGAGTATCTACTCAGGAAAGAGGAGTTATTTCTGGGATTTTTTTTTTTTTGGTTAAACACTTTAGAACAAGTTCCTAGTTATTTTTTTCCATTTATTTATTCATTGATTTATTTTTGAGTGTGTGTGAGGGCAGGGCCACCTGCCAGGATGCTTCTGTTGAGGTCAGATGATAATTTGCAAGAGCTGGTTCTCGCCTCCTAACCTGTGGGGACTCAGGGTCCAGAATCAAACCATTAAGCATTTCCCAGAACACCCCTAACCACTGAGGAATCATTCCAGCCCAGATTTCTTAGCAAACACAAAATCTTTAGGATTTGAGTGGTTCTGGGAAGTTGGAACGAGGCAGGGCTATTGCTTGGCTTTTGTCTGTGATCAGAGACAACTCTTCTTTGAGATTCTCCCACACTTGATGGAAAGCCTATTGGCGATCTCACTGTTGCTTCCAGGGTTTTGGGAACCAGTGACCTGTCTCCCAGGCTTCATTCAGCCATCCCAACCTGAGTCCTGACCTCTATTGTATTTTCTAAGAGAGGGAACCCCTTGGAAATCCCCAAATCCCATGACCACTCCCAGCCTTACTGAAGTTCATTCTTGTGTTTACATGAGCAAAGAGTTCTTGGAAAACAAAGGCCCATTAATCCTGTCAGGTCAACGGAAGGGCAGGGCCCTGGCCCAGGCTGTTTTTGTGGGGATGCGTGCAGAGGGAACTGCCACTTAGACTTTGCAGCTAAATCTGGAACACACAATAAGATAGTTGACTTTGGAGAAATTGCTTAACGTCCTTTAACAAATATTTTAAATCAAAATATAATTATATTATTTACCACTCTTTTTCCTCCAGCCCTTCCTATCTTCCCCCTCACTCCCTCTCAGATTCATGGCCTTTTTCCCCCCCTTTAATTATTAATTTAACTTTTAAAAAATTATTTCACTTGTTTTTTTGAGATTGTACTATATTTAGGCCGTTTCCCCCTTCCCTTTTCTCCCTCCTTAAGCCTCAACTTGTTTATTGGAGCAACCAACAATGACTCTGTCTTAGTTCAGAGTCCTCAAGCTCAGCTGTCCTTGATGCCTTATCCTCTCAGCTTCAAGATGTCACATTCTACCTGCCGAAACTTGAAAGCACAAGTAGAACTGACATCTTCTCCTCCCTCACCCTGGCTGCTTCTGCCTTGGGCTGAGCCTCATTGTGGAGTTAACTGGATCCTTAGAGCTCTTTCCTAACGGTATCACTTGATTGTCCGTTTCCCCAAGATTCGTTTTCAAGATAAAAAATATCCCATCACCATTTTAAAAAGTAGATGATGGTGTTAGGTCTGATTTTCTGAAAGGAAAAGCCACATTTGTAGAGCAGCTTACGATGCCCTCCTGCGTGGCTTGCCATGCCTCCCTCACTTCTCACACCTTGCTTCCAGCCATCTTTGTCAGTCTCTCTAACCTTGACAGACCTGCCAAGCATGCCCTGCGCGGCTGCTGTTTTCCCTGCTCCATCTGCCCTCAAGACCTCGAATCCTCATGCCTGCTTCATTTGTTTTCCCACTGAAAAATTGATTTTTTAAAAAAAGATATATTTATGTATTTTACGTATATAGGCATTTTGTCTGCATGTATTTTGAGAGCATTAGATTTCATGACAACTACAAGAAGCTACAGTTATAAACGATTGTAAGCTGCCATGCGGGTGCTGGGAATTGAACGTAGGATATCAGGAAGGGCAGCCAGTGTTTTTAAGCTTGTTGGAAGAAAGGGTTTGTCTACATAGTTGTTCAAGGCCCACAATTTTGCTGGTATCGATGAGTGTTCCCCTCTCTCTCTCTCTCTCTCTCTCTCTCTCTCTCTCTCTCCTTCCTGTTTGTGGTTGAGATGTGAAGCTTCAGCTCTCGGCTTGCACCTCCAGTCGCCATGCCTGCCTGCTGCCATGTTTTCCAGTAATGATGGCTATGGGCCCAAACCTTCTGAAACCTTAAAACCGAAACAAACTTTTTCTTCTATAGGTTGTCTTGGACTTGGTCCTTTAGCACAGCAATAGAAGAGTAACTCTGTGTGTGAAGAGGATTGGTGCTTGTAAGCGGCAGAAGTGGGGATGCAGTAGTGAAGCAGAGTGTAGAATTCAAAACTCACAACTCTGGGCATTGTTCCTGACCGTGGAAGGATGACCCAGGGCTTTAGGGGAAGATCTGATCCAGTATTTTATAAGGAAGGGAGGTGAAACAGAGTCTAACTCTTTAGCCCAGAACATACTGTGTCGTCCAGGATGGCCTCATGTTGTGATCTTCATGCTCCAGTCTCCTAAATGTTGGGATTAGAGTCAAGAAACACATCACACTGGCTCTAAATTCTTCTTCTTCTTCTTCTTCTTCTTCTTCTTCTTCTTCTTCTTCTTCTTCTTCTTTGTAAAACTTCATTGGGGATAATCAGATATCCTGTGTTACAAAGTTGCATTTGATAGTTTGCAACGAGAGAATCTGTGAGAAGACAAGTAATTACTTTTAGAAATTTTGTTTCATTTTTCTGCATCTAAATTTATAGGAGCTAGCCTGCGACTTTATCTCTGCGCCCCCTACCCTCACCTCAGTGTTCTTTCTCATAGGCAGCAAACATGAAGGAAAGGGTGCTGGGTAAGCATGGGGCCGATCTAGAGACTTGGGGATTTTCTTTTAGTTGACTTGGGTTGCAAGGGGTCCTTCTAACTCAGCTCCTACTGCCTTATGATTCCGATTCCTAAAACATTTGAATTAAATCTATTTTAGACCTTAGCTGCATTTCATGTCTTGGTTTCCCTTTTTATGTTCAATTTCTTTCTTTTTTTTTTTTTAATCAGACTAAAAGCTTCAGCGCGTGTTCCTGAGTCTGGCAACATCAGTGCCTGTTAGAGATACAGAATTCTTTGGCTGGGAACTCATATAAAAGACAGGTGTGACAGAGAGTGTTTCTGTAACTCCAGTTTTCATGGATCCCAGAGGCTTACTGGCCTGTTAGTCTAGTCAAAGCAGCAAGAGACTCTGTCGCAAAATATAGTAAAATAAGGTGGAGGCAAGGCATAGTGACATTAATCCCACCACTCGGGAAGCAGAAGCAGGTGGATCGCTGTGAGTTTGAGGCCAGTTTGTTCTACAGGGAGATTTCCAGGCTAGCCAGAGCTATATAATGAGACCTTGTCTCAAATTGTCTTGGTTGTGGTCATTATCTTAGTCCTCATTTTTGTGTTCATCATCATCATCATCATTATCGTAGTGGAAAAAGATGTAAGAGCATGTACAATGTTGACCTCTGGCAGATGTGAACCCACATGGCATTTACCAGCCACAAGTAGTTGTGATATCATAAGGTTAGAATAACTGGAATAAAGCTTTTATCATTATCAATTGGTTCTGAAATTATTGTATTGGCTTCTTGTAAATTGTGATATTATTGATACATAAATCTGATTGGTTAATTAAGCTTCAAGAGCCTTGATTTTACGGAGTTACTGAGTATTGTGATATGCAACTGCAAGGTTGTTGGTTCCATTTAGTTACTGGAATGTGGGATCACTGACTACGTGGGTTTATTTTCTGAGGAAGAACTAACAGCTCCAGTGACAAGAGAACTAAGGTTGGGAATGCAGCAATCAGGCACAGCGGGGGGCTAGCTGGAGAGATTAGCTCGAGAATACGCTGGTGCCCGCACCAGCACTGGAACGTGCCGGCTCACATTTTTTAATATTTCCCGTAACAAGGTAAGAAGAGAGCTTCCTGCATTTTGAGTGGCTCACAAGAGTCCCTGGAGTCTGAAATCAGCAGTGATTGGCAACAGCTGAGCATCCTTAGGTTGCAGAGTCGGGGGAAGCAGCTGTAGTATCTGACCCGTACAGGAGAGCATGGCCAGGAAGGTATGCTTGGTGGCAGTAACATTTTCTTTGTTAAAGAGACTGTGGTGGGAGGACTTTTGGGGTATCGGAATAAAGCATTATTGGGCACTCATGCGAGACATCACTAAGATTTCACTGGAAGGTATGACCCATTGAGAAACATCAAGTTACCACTGAAGGTCATGACCACTCCTCCCAGAATATCAGGCTTTCTTGGCCTCATCTGATACCCCTTGCAAATCATCCTCCTAGACTAGGGGAAGAGACATATCTTGACACTAAAACTGGCAACATATAGGGATTGCTTGGGAACAGTGGCTCGCCCTGCTTGGGAACAGTGGCTCACCCTGCTCAGGGTGCAACCCAGGGCAGTCTGGTGCAGAGCTGCCACTGGTTCAGAACCTGATCCTCTTGCTCCACATGGCTAAGGGTGTGGTGTGCACTGTCACTGTGGGAGCCCACACCCACTTCACACCAGAGAGAAAACCAAGAACTACAGTGCCATGGCTGGCCAGTGCCCTGATACTAGTATGACTTGCTATTCTTCCATTGAGCCTGGAGCTGTGTGCATATGAAATTAAAGTTTAGGATAAATAGGGGATCCAAGTCAGTGATGGAGAGCGGACAAACCCTAATGGCTGGGAGTGTGGCTCAGAGGTGGGATATTTGTCTAGTGTGTGAGTGGCCCTAAACTCAATTGCCAGGGCTACAAGAAAGGAAGGAAGGAAAGAAGAAAGCAAGGAAGAGAAGGAAGGAAGAGAAGGAAGGAAGGAGAAAAACAAGAGATTGATAACATGGCTCAGTAAATAAAGGCACCTGCCACCAAGCTTGAAGACTCGAGCATGACTCCAGGACCCATGTGGTAGAAAAAGAAAACCAACTGCCATAAGTTGTTTAGTTGTTTTCTGACCTCCACACATGTGTGGTGGCATGTGTACACACACAATGTAATACATTTAAAAAGAACCCAGAATGTCAGACAGTGGTGGCTCACGCCTTTAATCCTCCCAGCACTTGGGAGGCAGAGGCAGGCAGATTTCTGATTTCGAAGCCAGTCTGATCTACAGAGTGAGTTCCAGGACAGCCAGGGCTACACAGAGAAACCCTGTCTCAGAAAACAAAACAAGAACACAGAATATGGCAGACATTGCCAAAGCCTTTGAATAGAGCTGTGTGATAGTTAGATATTGTCTGTAACCAACTGCGGCTACATAAGAACGGGTTATCTGGAAAAGAAACTGGGGATATATGGGGAAGGCTGCGGAAGAAACAGAGACTAAGACAACATGGCTGTTCAAAGTCTGTCGTTTACTTGAGGGCTGACAATTTAAGGTTTGGGGGTGAGACCCTTCCCCCAAAGTTAAGAGTCTGCTCAGCGGGGCTTCAGCTCCACTGTTTGGTGGATGTTGGTTCCCAGCTCTGCTGTTCTGCATGGAGGCTGAGGTGTTTTTCAGAAGGATGCAGGCAGCTGGCTCCTCTCTCAGGACAATGGAAATCCTTGAAGAACAATGGACTTCACCTTGGTCCTAGAGCTCCACCAGGTGGGGGAGGTGTGGCTCACTGAGGTCTGGAAGTTCCCACTCAGAACTCAGAGTGGGGGATGGGCACAATTGTCAACTTGGCAGGATATAAAATCATCTAGGACACAAGTCCCTGAGCATGTCTATGAGGGAATAACTGGATTAGGTTAACTGAGATAAAAAGAACCCACTGAACTATGAGTAGCACCACACCATGAGATGGAATCCTGGGCTGGACAAAAGGGAGAAGGCGAACTGAGTGCTAGTGTTCACCTCCCTCTGCTCTTGACTGTGAATGTCACGTGATCAATTGCTCCCTGTTCCTGCTGCCGTACCTTCCCTGCCATGATAGACTGTGTCTCCTGGAGCTACACACTAAAATAAACCGTCCCTTTCTCAAGTTGTCACAGCATGAGACAAGTCACTAACATAAGCTGCACTAAATACGTGCTCTTAGACTGGAGTGATGACTACATTTACAGAAGACTGGGCTTCAGTTCCCAGCACCCACATCAGGCAGCTCATAACTACCTGTAAGACTTGTGCCAAGGGGTATGATACCTTCTTCCAGCCTCTGGGGGGGGCACTCTTTCACATGCACACATACACACACACACACATACACACACACACACACAGAGAGAGAGAGAGAGAGAGAGAGAGAGAGGTCTTTTTAATCTTAAAAGTATACATTACTTGTTATTTCAATATATGGGGATCTGTTACTTAATAAATTAATTAGAGTTTGGCTTTCTATCACTTGCCACCAAAAAGTCTTTATGAGTGCACACATAAATCATGAACTGTGTGGCTCATACTCTGAATGTTTTGAGAGGAACCAAGATGTCTAGTCAGAGTTGCTAGTCAGAGAAACCTTTATAAATAAGATGAGGTTGAAATGAGAAGAGTATAGAGCGGAAATTGGGAGAAGTACATAACTAAGGCATCAGAGTTAGCAATGAGCATGCTGTGTCAGCAGACCTTGGAGAGAGGAGGGTAAGCATCAGGGAGAACAAAGATGAAAGACTACCCTGAATCGGATGGGTATAGGTTACGAGACAGCCTTGAAGGTATTTAGTGTGATGACAGTGGGAATGGATTGATAATTAAGGAAAATTAGATTCTGTGAGTGTGGCTGAGGGTGTGGAGTCATATACTAGAAAGAATGGCTTTCTAAACCTAATGCAATAATACAGAGCTTGAGAGATACAGTATCAATTCTAGAGGAATGGAGAGAACAGAGATGCGAATGGGCAAGGGGGAAATATAAAGTTGGGTCCCTTTGAACACAAAAGGCAAGGGGATACTTAGTAAACTGAATCAAAGTTAACAAACCAAGTTGGGAATTAGGAAGAAAGAACCAAAATTTCCATATCAGAGGGGGATTTCCATTCTCTATTTGAATTCCCACAGTGAGCATAATATTTTAGAAATCATGATCTATTTCTGCTTGTGAAAATCAGAGGGCAGCTTGCAGGACTTGGTTCTCTCTGCCTACCCTAAGGGTACCAGGGATCAAAGTCAGATGATCAGCCTTGGCAGCAGCCTTGCTAACTGATCTCAACTAGAGTTCCAAAAGACCACTATGTTTCAAAGAACTTGCTAGGAAGGCTCCCAAGACTCAGAATATTATCGTACATCTGCGATTTATTACAGCAGACTCAAAGGTAAATTAATAATGGAAGAAAAGGACTAGGGAGGAAATCAGACCAACTTCTCAAGGATCAGTTTCCTAGTGGAGTCACACCGATGTGCTTAGGATCCCCACCAATACAGTGACTTTAGGTGAAATGTTGCTGAACATGGAATCTGGTTCCAAATTCACACCCAGTGATTTTACTCCACAGCCAATCAATCACCTTCTGACTGGCAAGTACCAAAATTTCAACTTTCTAAAAGGAAAGTTGGTGGTTTCAAGTTGCTATGGTTTTGAATCTTTTTCCTGATACTATGTGACTCTGGCTAGACTCTTTCTGTAAGCTCAGCTGGCCTTGAGAGCTTATGGTAATCTTCCTGCCTCTTCCTTCTGAATACTGGCCTTACAAGCCCCCACATTTGGATCTTTACATATTTTTGTCTTTCTAAAATTCATATGTTAAAATCCTCACAAAGTGATGGTATTAGGACCTTCCTTTGAGAAGCAATAGGGTCATGGGAGTCCTCAGGAATGTGATACAGAAAAGGCCATGCCCCCTCCCTTTACCTATTTGAGGACAAGGAGAAGATAGCATCTGTGAATGAAAGGAGCAGGCCCTTCACCTAGAACGAATTTCCAGGGCTTTGACCTTGACTTTCGTCCTCCAGAACTGTGAGAAGTGCATAAGCCTCTCAGTCTATAGTACTTTATTATACCAGTCCACCAAGAGCAAATCATGAAGCCCATTGTGCAATGTAGACAAAATGAACCATTCTTATCAGACTGATGGTAGGGGCTTTCCCAGAGTCAACCAAGAACCAATATAGTCAGCTGCACTTTCAAAGGACATATGTCAGGTTGGGTCTCTCTCTTTCTCTCTCTCTCTCTCTCTCTCTCTCTCTCTCTCTCTCTCTCTCTCGCTCTCGCTCTTTCTCTCTCTGTTTAAAGATTTAGTGTGTGTGTGTGTGTGTGCTTTACCCCCCTCCCCCTCCACACACACACACATGCACACTTGCAGGAGTTTGTAGTTTCTAGAAGAGAGCATCAGATATCCTCTGGAGTTGGTTGTTTTAGCACACAATGTGAGGTGTGGAAACCAAACTCTGTCCTTTGCAAGAACAGTAACAAGTCCTCTGACCTGCTGAGCCATCATCTCTCCAGCCCAAAATTTGCTGAGTTCTTTTCTATTCATTTTGCAAACTTTTCTTCAGTTGATAATCAGAGGGATATCTTCTTAAAATGTATGTTATTTTATATATGTTGTACATAGACTAAGATACAAGTTTTTCTGCACCACACAAGTTCCTACCTAATATCAATGCCGAATTCCCCTGCAAACCTGTCATTCTACTCTCCTCAGTATCACCTTTTAACCATGGTGGCTGTGGTGGTTTGGATGAGAATGTCCCCCATAGGCTCAGATATTTGAGTGATTGGTCCCTGGTTGATAAAACTGTTTTGGGAAGGATTAGGAGGTGTGTTGTTGGAGAAAGTGTGTCCCTGGGGCGGGCCATGCCAGGCCCATTCTCACTCTCTCTGCCTTCTGTTTGTGGATCAGATCTAATATCTCAGCTACTGCTCCAATGCCCTGCCTGCCTGCCTGCCTGTCTGCCTGCCTGCTTGCTGCCATGTTCCCAGCCACAATGATCATGGACTTCCTCTGAAACTGTAAGCGAGCCTTCAATTAATTAAATGACTTCCTTTATATGCTGCCTTGGGCATGATATGTCTTCACAGCAATAATAAAGTACCTAGGACATGGGCTTCTAAGTTTCTAGAATACCACTGCCCAGTGGAATGTGCCATAAAGAGACCGTTCTGTACTGTCCACTGAGCACATGTTGTCGTTGAGCACACGAACTGTGGCCAATGCATATTTTAAAATCACTTCCCTTACAAAACAGACTTTTAAGCTATTTTCACTTTTCAGCTGTAATGAATAAAGCTGCTGTGCACATGGTTTCCAAAAACCTGTTTGGTTCCCTGATATCCCTTCTTTATATTGTATACTGAAAACTATCATCGCTGGATCATAAGTTAACTTTAATGTTTTAGGGTGTTGTGTAGTGTTTGGGAGAGAATTCTTGTGCTTGCAAGGCAACAATGTACTACCTCTAGCCTCATTATGTTTACTTATAAGACCCATCATATTGTTTTCTATAGACACTGCATTATTTTACATTCCTATAAACAATTCATATGCATACCAGTCTCTTCACATCCAAGCCCCAACTGGTCATTGCTTGCTTTGTTTCCCTTCTTTTCTGTTTCCACTTTTTTTTCTTAGTAGCCAGCCTAGTAGATGTGAAATAATATCTAAATGTGGGTTTTTGTTTTGTGGTTTTGGTTGTTTTGTTTGTTTTGAGGTAGGGTCTCTTTATGGAGTCCTGATTATGCTGAAACTCATGTAGACCAATCTCAAATTCACAGAGATCCTCCTGCGTCTGCCTCATGAATGTTGAGTAAAAACTTGTGCCCTGGTGACTCTCCTCCTCCTGATGGTTTTAATCTGCATTGTTAATACAGAGACTCTTCTCGAGTGCTCAAATGGCCACTCGTCTGCCTCCTTTGGAAAGCATTCTATTCAAGTTGTTTGCACATTTTTCAATTAGCTTCAACTGCCAATATGATGCAAACCTAGAATCATCCAGAGAACGGAGCCTCAGCTGAAGAACTTCCTCAATGGGAATGGCTTATGGGAATGATTGTAGGGCATTCTCCTGATTGCTGGTTGATGTAGGGGTACCCAGCCCACTGTGGGCAATGCCACCCCTGGAAAGATGGTCTCAGGTTGTACAAGAAAGCTGGCTATGCCCGAGGAAACAAGCCAGTGTGCAATCTTACTCCACAGTTTCTACTGCAGGCTCCTGAGTTGAGGTTTTGCCTTGACTCTCTGTGATGACAGAAGGTCACCTGTAAGATCAAATAAATCCTTTCCTCTCCAAGTTGCTTTCGGTCATGGTGTTTATTATAGCAGCAGAAAAACAAACTAGAACAAAAGTTGTTGTTGATGGTGGTGGTGGTAATTTATACAATAATTATTTATACACTCTAGCTATTTTCCTCTTATCAGAAAAATCTTTTACAACATCTTATAGATTGCCTTTTAACTCTGTTTGTGGTGTCCCTGATATAAAAAGTTTAACTTAGGGTGCGTTCCTAGCATGTATGGTGTCCTAGGTTTGATCCTAGTGAATCCCTGAGAACCTTTTGATGGTGACAAAGCCTACGATAACTGATTGCCTGCCCCAGGCACACAATCAGTTGGTGTAGCACACAAGAAGTTATTGCCATATCCAATGTTGAAGCTTTTCTTTGTGTTTTCTTAAAAGATCTTTAGGAGTTTAGCTTTTTTGTTCAGATTACCTATTTATTTTGAGTTATCTTCTGCATACAGTGTTAAAAATCTAACTGCATTACTTTTACATGTGAATTTCTAGTTTTTCTGGTACTATTTGTTGAACAGTTTGGCCTTTCTCCAATGAATGTTCTTGGCATCTTTTCCAGAAATCATCTGAGCGCATGCATATACAGTGGCTTATTTCTGTTCTCTGTTCTATCCCACTGATGTGAATGTCTGTCTTTTTGCCATTACTACACTGATTTTACTACTGTGATTTTGTGTTATGTTTTGATACTAGGGAGTCTGACTTCACTTTTGAAAACAAAAAAATGTAATCCTGTTTAATTCACCACCTCACATTATCCCTAGAGGACTGCAAGCTCAGTAACATTGTAAAAATATATACTTCATAGTACTTTTTCTAATTAGAATTAGACCTTTCTGTAAATTTATTTATTATCTATGTCACTGGCAACCAAACCCAGAGACCTTTTGTATCCGAGGCAAGCACTCTCACTATTGAGTTGGTTCTCAAACCCCTTCTTTTCTTTTCTTTTTTTGCAACAATTTGCTATTTATTGTTATTACTGTTGTTACAAATGGTGCTCAATGTGTTATAGGCTTGTACCCACTATTATACATTAAGTAGAGGTTCCGCCATTATGGGATATAGGATGGACCATGCCGGGAAGGTGCAGGAGGAAGAGAATAAGCTAGATGTTCGTGACTTTCATTCGTGAATCCAGTGCTCCTGGGCAGGTGCAGAGGAGGTGTGTGCCCTGCCGGGAGCATAGAGCAGATTTAACAATTTACTGCTACAGGGCTGGGAATCAAATCCTCATGTGTTAGGCAAGCACTCTACCCCTGAGGTACTCTGTATGTTCTTGAGAAGAAGGTGTTTAAGCAACCCTAGCTTGGAAATTTCCTCTATCCTGTATCTTCCCTAGATAGACAAAGATCGTATTCAGAGCGGAATCCAAGTTTGCCGGAACAGGGTTGTGCGGGCTGGCGCTGACTAGCTGGGAACCTAGTCAAGGAAGACTTCCTGGATGAAGCTTGATTTAGGCAATTCTTTTGGCCTGTGCTATCAGACTCCATTGGTTGGTCCAGAACAGTGAAAATAAATGTGTTCAAAACAAGCTATGTGGAATCTTTCTCCAGTAGTGTTCTTCAAGGTTAGACTCTTAAAAAAACCAAAGTCAGGGAGTGAAAAGCCATGAAGAAAATTGAAGCCAAACTGAGGTAGAGCCTTAGCCATTAAAAAAAATAAATCATACCATGGCAGACATAAACCTACTGAGTTGGGCCTGGCAGCACACACCAACATGCCTAGTGTGCACTTGTGTGTGTGCATACCTGGGAGGTAGAAAGAGGACTACCCTAAGTTTAAGGTCATCTTAAAGTTACAAGGTGAATTCTTTTTTTTTTTTTTTTGGTTTTTCGAGACAGGGTTTCTCTGTATAGCCCTGGCTGTCCTGGAACTCGCTCTGTAGACCAGGCTGGCCTCGAACTCAGAAATCCGCCTGCCTCTGCCTCCCAAGTGCTGGGATTAAAGGCGTGCGCCACCACTGCCCGGCTACAAGGTGAATTCTAGGCTAATATTTGGTATACACGAAACCCTGGAGAGGAAGAGGGGGAGGGGGAGGGAGAGGAAGAGAGGGGAAGGGGGGGAAGGGGGGGAAGGAGAGGGGGAGGGGAAGGGAGAGGGAAAGGGAGAGGGAGGGGGAGAGAGCACAAACACAGAATTTAAAGAAAAAGTACTCTAGGGCAGGCAGACTGTAAATCTCAACAACTGCATGGAGAAGGACAGTGGAGGAGAGATGAGAAACCATTGAGTTTGAGTTACTGCCGTGGAGATCCACCACATACCTGGAAACAGGGCTTTCGAGAAAGAGTAAGGAAGCCCAAAATATCAGAAAACAAAAAATGAGCAGACAAAAACAACAACAACAAAAAAAGAGATGTATTTAGGTTCTGGCCAGCATCTGAAAGAGACAGAAAAAGTATTATTTCTTAGTTATTTTCTATCGCTGTGATTAAAACACCATGACCAAGGCAACTTTCTTTTTTTTTTTTTTTTTTGGTTTTTCGAGACAAGGTTTCTCTGTGTAGCCCTGGCTGTCCTGGACCTCACTCTGTAGACCAGGCTGGCCTCGAACTCAGAAATCCTCCTGCCTCTGCCTCCCAAGTGCTGGGATTAAAGGCGTGCGCCACCACTGCCCGGCCCAAGGCAACTTTCAAAGAAAACATTTTATCTAGGGCTCATAGTGGCAGAGGGTTGGTTAGACTCTCACTGTCAGAGCAGCAGACAGTGGACTGCTAAGCAGGAGCCGGAAGGTGAAGCAAACAGGAAAATGGCCTCAGGCTTCCTTTTCTTTCCTTAAAGCCTGCCTCCAGTGACATACTTTCTCCAGGACGCTGCACATCCTACACTGTCCCAAGCAGTGCCACACCAACTGGAGCCAAGCGTTCAAATGCCAGAAACTGTGGACCACATCTCTCATTCAAACCATCACACACACAAAAATAACTTTTGGGTCCCGGAGGATTTCAGAAATTCTACAGTCTCGCCTAATTTTTGTCATCCACACTTAAGATCTCCCTCCCCTTACTTTGTGATCAACCAGTGAAGACAACCAACAGATGCAGGGAAGGGAAACGGGGTGGGGGTGGGGGGTGATGGAGACCTCGGGCTATGAGTGAGCTTGAGAAGACAGACTTCTCAGGAGGCAGGCTTCAGTGAGCAGCTCATTTAGTTGGGAGTTGAAGGGGGGGACAAAAGCTTTTTAAACCTTCCTGGGTGCAGGTAGGGGCTATCAGGGGGTTGTACAGCTAGTGGGGGTGGGGCGGAGTGCTGGAGATTCATTTGCATAGGGAGGAATCCCAGGTGTCTGCTGGATGCGACCTTACAGGGGAGGGGAAGTTTAACCTGGCTGTAACTTCCTCTGGTGTGAGTAATGTTGGGGGCAGAGGACATGCAGACCTGAGGAAGGGAGAGAGAGCCCCACTTCCTATCACTCCTAAGATTTCTGGAGTTGGACACGACTGGAGCCCACTCCTGCTCCAGACAGAGTGCTCCTCCTAATTCCATGCTTCCCCTCTTTTTCTAGCCCCGCAAACTTTGTCTATGTCCCTTTCAGTTAAAGCTGACAGCATGTCTGCTGGTAAGCTGATTAGCTCTGGGGCTCACAGGAAAACTAATCCTCTTATCAAATGGTTATTTAGCCACACAGTGTTGTCTTCAAAACAATTCCTCCTTTTTGTTTGATTTTTCTTTAATTATTATTTATATGAGCACACTGTGGCTGTCACAGACAGTTGTGAGCCACCATGTGGTTGGTGGGAACTGAACTCAGGACCTTTGGAAGAGCAGTCAGTGCTTTTAACCGCTGAGCCATCTCCCCAGCCCCTGTTTGTTTGTTTGTTTTTAAAGCTTTATAAATAGGCTGAGTGAAGTGGAAACTTAAGGGTTCTTTGGAAAGTCAGTTGTGTTGGAAGGTGTTTTGCTGGGACTAACATGTGAAAGAGTGTTTTCCTGAAGTGGACACAGGTGAAAGTCTAAGGCAGACTCATTTAGGAATGTTTAGCTGAAGCAGACACAGGAGAGAGGATGTTCTGCTAGAGTAAGCACGTGAAAGGACACACAATGAAGGATTCTTTGCCTACGACATGTATATTTTAGTCTGCCTTACACTGTGTAGTTGAGCTCATTTGTCAGGACTCCATAGAGAGAAGCACACCAAAAAACTTGGGGTGGTGTGCTGTGGTTTCTTGCAGATTCCATGGACGCAGGCTGATTGGCAGAGCGATGTCAACTGAGACAGACCCACACGCTGAGGCAAGATATGCTATGAGGCAAGACCCGTGGAGGACACATGATGTTTGGAGGGTATAAATAGGACCCCATGGGCATGATGAAGGAAGAACTAGGCTTGCTTATAGCGCTAGCTGTGGAAACCTGTGGGGCTGGAATCTTCACTGATCTTTGCTGCCCTGAGAGAGGCTCGGCTGAGAACTTCTGGTGTTCCTGCTGGTCCCTCCTGCTGACTTGGAGGCTGAGGGCTGGCTGTCTCTGCTAGGTAGTGCCACCATTGCTGATTCATATTTGCTATCCCTACTCTAGTGAACTGGATTGCCGGTGTACCCATGAGGTGTTTGCGAGTCAGTCGAGCTGACCTGTAAACTGAACTGCTGATTTTAAAAGACATACAGTCAGGAGTTGCTCCAAGGAACCTTTCTAAACAGGTCCACTCCCCATCCCCACACCAGCATCCTTCTTTCCCACTAGCTCTGGTGGGCGGTGGGTTTCAAGGGAGGTTAAAGTGCTTAAGAACCATCATTAGAAACGGGTTGTGAAAAAAATTAAAGTTACAGCTGGGAGTTTTTCAAACTTTTAATTTCTGGTCCCCTTTTACTTAATGACATCTTTTAAAATCATCCCTTTTTGCCTTTACCTTGAGGAGGAACTAAGCCACTTGAATTTGTTAGAAAGTTCAGGTAAATACGCAATCTTGTTGTTGCCAGATCCTAACTTCCGCAACATAGAAGATAGCGAATGTCTTTATAAGTTACATCAAGAGTCATCTTTCTCCGTTGTTGAGTAACATGTCTTTTACTCCTCTGAGTCCTCACCAGGATGGCTCGTACTGCCCAGATTCTTACTAATGTTATGTTTCTGAGAAACGGTGGCATATGCCTGTAATTATAGCACTTGGTGTTGTAGGAAATACTAAACAAATAAAACCGACACGTTCTGCGCTTGTGCCTTTGCCCCAGTGACCTGGCTGGCCATGCACTGGCGGGCAACTGACACTCTGATTCAGAGCTCCAAAATCTCTTCCCAGCTTGCTAGGTTCCCACTGGCGAGTCGTTCCCACGCCAGCCCTGTGCTTCAAATCCCCCCTGGCCTTTGTGGAGCACCTCGGGTAAACCCACGCTTGACCACCATACCTTTCTCTCTTGAACCCAGATGAGTCGCTGCGTGAAGGAAAACCCAACACAAACTTAGATCAGAAACAATGGTAATTCAATCTCTGGGCACAACAATTAAACCTAATCTTGTAAGCCTTATTAAAATCTGATCCCTCCCATGGTGAATCCTTGTGGATCTGCCATGATACTGTGAAACTCTGGCGCTATATCTTACCCCTCTGCTGTCCCCGTTCCAAAAAAGACCTAACTCTCTCCTGCTTCCTCTCTTCTTCTGTCCAACCTACTTGTCCAACGATTGGATTCTTTATTCATTAGGGGATTGGTTCACAAGAACAGCACCAGGCCCATCCACAACAACTTGGGAAATTCAGGTAAGAGGAACAGAAGTTCAAGGCCACCCTCAGCTGAATAACAAGTTCAAACAGCCTGGGCTATAAAACCCATCTCAAAAACAAAACAAAACAAAAATATTTCTACACTTTGCATCTCAAAAGTCTCTCACCTACTACCTCATTACCCAGTTCCAGAGCCACTTTCTATTAAATTTTTTAAAAATTATTTTATTAGTATGGGTATTTTGCTGTCATGTACTACTGTGCATCACTTGTCTATCAGAGGCCAGGAGAGGAGTCAGATCATATGGAACAGGACTTGCAGATAGTTATGAGCTGCTACATGGGTGCTGAGAACTGAATCCAGATCCTCTAATCACAGAGCTATTTCTCTAGTCACAATTCCCTTTCTTAAGTATTTGTAATAGTAGAGCCCTACTATTAGTATCATAATGTATATTCTGCAAAGAAGTAGACTAAGATACATACACTCTCTCTCCTTCCTTCCCTTCTGCCTCCCCTCCCCCCACACACACAAATTGGCTCACTCGGGCTTCCAATGGATTGAACAAGACTCTTCCACAAAAGGAAAAGCAATTGTAATGGTAACCTCATCAAGAACCCTTACATATATACTCAGAACAACCAAATACCTATGTAATTCATAGCTCAGCCAACAGACACATAATTATCACCATAGTCTCCAGTACTTAGCTCTCTTTGGCATACAGTTGACAGTTGAATAATACAAAGACAACCTTCACACACTGTACAAAAAGATTATCCAGACAGCGGCTTTCCTAATCCAGAGTTCAGTGATTGATTAGCCTGGCTGGCCAGCAAGCCTTGGAAATCTTCTCTACCCCTCAGCAGTAGGTTACAGAAAGGAATCATTGCTCTGGGCTTTTGTGCTGGTACTGAGGATTTGAACTTAGCTCCTCAAATTTACATGCAAGTACTTTATTGATTGAGCCATTCTTCCAGCCCTATACTATCCCCTTTAAAACGTTCACAAACACTGTTTAGGAAGTGCCTTGCAGTGCGTTTTATCGTTACATGCTAATTTCCCCATCTTTCCTTCAGAATCTGCACCTAAACATCAGTTTTTCAGAGATGTGTTGCAGTAAACTCGGCTTTTTAATAATTTTACGATAGTAGTTGGCCTCTCTATGTTTTGTTTTTGTTTTTATTGTTTTGAGAGGATCTCATGTAGCCCAGGATGGCCCCAAACTTCCTATGTAGCCAAGGATGGCCTTGAATTTTTGATGCTTCTGCCTCCACCTCCCAATTGTGACTCATGAAGTTCAGGTTGACTTTGGATAGTTGTTTGGTTGGTTTGGGTTTGTTTTGGGTGGGTTTTGTTTGTTTGTTGTTCCTGGGAATTGAACCTCATAAATGAGTGCTCTATCCTTGAATTATATGGACAGCCCTATTTCTTCTATTTGCTTGCTACTGCCCTATAGTTATTTATGCTCAAATGCATTTAATTGAAAAGGAAGAAGGAAATCTATTGGTCACCCAGGGCATTTAGTCTCCCTTCAAGTTCTTTTGGTAAAAATTAAGCTCCAAAATATGACATTGCGACTCACACCCTGTCTCATGTTCACACTTTTCTTGTTGTTGTTAAAGCTATAAAAATTGCTTAAATACCAAGAGTTTGGTTAGGGGTGAGTAGAGAAGTCTGGAATGTTTTTAATCTTGTGTTCGGTGTTCTTGGTAATACTAGAAGAGCAGCAGAGCCAGGAATTCAGTTAGGTTTTTTGGCTCAAGCAGCCTATCCTGACTTAAGTGCCTCTCACATGGGAAAAACAACAAGAGAAGCCTGCCACCTAGGGCTTTAGTTGACAGGAAACACAACCTGAGCCAGGGATGTGACCTGGCTGCCAATCCAAGCGAATACGAGAAGGCCCCTGGCCAGCCTAAGAAAGGACAGAGTCCCAGGGTTCACTTTGCTGGGGCTAGCTCACACCTAGAGAATTGTGCTTCCTTCTGTGTCTTAAAACCGATTCAACAACTCCAAGTTTACCCAGGTTGGGTGACTCGATGATTAACTGCTAGAATCCTCTGAAGAAAAACAGACAATTTGGGGTAGTTTACCCAGGAAGCTAGACATGAGGATGTAGGATGACCCTTTTGAAACAGTCCATGGACTATCATTTAGAAAAGCTGGACTCCACAAGAGGAAGGCTTTCTTAGCCCTTATGAACATGCAGAATAGAGCAGCTCTTACATTTAAGAGCCAGTATATGTGTGGGATTGGCTGAGCCAGCATCAGAAAATTCACAAGTAGGATGGAAAGTGTGGAGGAATGACCCTGCTCAAGAGGCTTTCGGATTTAAAGGTTCTAATGACAAACTCTACAAAAGTCACCATTTCTTTCTGCTAGACCCCATGTAAGTTTTTCTTTCAAATCTTTTTTTAAAAAATTTGTTTATTTATTTTATGTATGAGTACACCATTGCTGTCTTCAGACACACCAGAAGAGGGCACCAGATCCCATTGGTTGTGAGCCACCATGTGGTTGCTGGGAACTGAACTCAGGTCCTCTGGAAGAGCAGTCGATGCCCTTAACTGCTGAGCCATCTCTCCAGCAGTGCCCCCCACCCAATGTAAGTTTTAACCACAGAAGCCATGTTTAAAATAGATTCCAGGTCCAGCAAGATGTCTCAGTAAGTGATAGCACTGGCTGCCAAGTTGGCAACCTGGTTCCCACATAATAGAAGGAGTGAACCAGCTTCAGAAAGTTGTCCTGCGGCCACCATCTGCAAGCCATAGTCAGTATGTGCCCCCCAAAACAAGTAAACATAATAAAATCTTAAAAACAGACACTGTGGTAGAGTATCAAAGCTAAAAGTGTGACAGAAAACAAGCACATACCTACTTCTAGTTTTTCCTGATATTTATAGAACTCTGTTTAAAAATTAAGTAGTAGAAATACGAGTGTATGTTTTTGTCACTAAACCCAGATGTCTGGTGTACCTCATTTCTCATCACACCTCTGGCCTTCTTAATATGTGGTTCCAGGATGCACCATTTAGACAAGAATTTCTCTCTCTCTCTCTCTCTTAATATTTATTCATGCATATGAGTGCTCTGTCTGTATGATGCCAGAAGAGGACATCAGATCCCATTATAGATCCATTATAGATAGTTGTAAGATGCTATGTGGTTGCTGGGAACTGAACTCAAGATCTCTGAAAAAGCAGTCAGGGCTCTTAAGTGCTGAGCCATCTCTCCAGCCCCTGGGCATGATTTTCTTAACCAAATATTAAATAAGATAGTATTTCAGCCAGGAGTGGTTGGATCATGACTTTAATTCTAGCATTCTGGAAGCAGGTCTCTGAGTTCAAGGGCAGGCTGGTCTACAGAGCTTGATCCAGAACAGCCAGGACTGTACCAGGAAACCTTGTCTCAAACAAATAAACAACAACAATAAAGTCAGTATTGCAAAGAATGGTAATTTATATCCACAGGCTAAGGATCCAGCACTGTGGAACAGCTGGTCATTAGAGCTTATTTATATTTATCATTAATAATAAAGTTGCATATAGTAAAGTGTCTGGATTGGGAGCACTTTTCTCTTCTTGGCAGTAAGTAAGTCATGTTAGCAATTACCTTTCACCAATCCAGAAACTAGTTCTTGGAGGTGCTTGCCTATCAGGATAATACATGGAGCTACAGCTGGATCCAAGATTTTTTTTTTATTTCTAGCCCACTGCTCTTTTAATACAAAACAGTACTGTTTTCTCTGAACAGTAGGCTTAGAACCTTACTTGAATACAGGTTATGCTTTTCTTTCTGAACTGTGCTGGTTCTTTGTCCTAGGCAGGTTGTTTTGGTCAAAGACAGTTCCTAATTTAAGTGTTGTCCCCAGATAATTCTGTGCTATTGAAAGTTTCCAGGTGGGTCTAGAGAGATAGATGGCTCAGCAGTTAGGATCACTTGTTGATCTTGTAGAAGACTAAGTAAGGTTTGGTTCTCAGCACCACAGTGGAGTTTACAACTGCCTTTAACTCTAGAGGATCTGGCACCCTCTTCTGGCTTTTGTGCAAACAAAACTCCACTTCAGTACCCATACATACATACAGGCAAAACACTCAAACCTATAAAATAAAAATAATAACTCTTTAAAAATGTCTTCACCATATACTACTACTGAAGTTTGAGAATTACTTGACCATCAAGAGAGGGATCATTTCTTGATGGTCAAGTAATTTTTATGTGTTTTAATGTTTTGTTCGCCTGCATTCATGTCTGTGCACATATGTGTTCCTGGTGCCCTTGGAGAAAAGAAGGCATTAGATCCCCTGGAACTGGAGTTACAGATAGTTGTGAGCCACCATGTGGGTGTTGGGAATTGAACCTGGTTCTTTGCAAAAGCAGCAAGTGCTTCTAATCACTAAGCCATCACTTGGAGCCCCGATTTTGTTCTATGTAAAATAGAATCAGTAATGGCACTACCTTTAGGTTGTCAAGAAGCTTAGGTACAGGAATGGGTTTTGAAAAATCCACTGTATGTTATCAATTGTCTTTTACACACTTTCCTATTGGGTATTACCATGTTTTCTAATTACTTTTGATGACTAAAGCCTAGCAGGTGCTGAATACATCCTACTTAGTGCTATCACGGTATGCCAATAATCAATAGCTATTCACCAGGGCAGATATCTGTTGAGTGCCCATCCTAGAGCTGTCTGACCTCTAACAAAGTAACTTGAAGTCAGGGCCCTCCTCCAGTGCTCAGATAGCATGGTCCAAAGGTGACCGATCAACTTGGGATTCCAAGAAAGTCTGGAGATGTGGAAGAGTTGAGTGAGTCCTCCAGACCAATAAACATGGGAGCTGCCTTGGTAGGGAGGGTATGGGAAAGTGAAAGTACACATCTCTATCAGAGGACTGCAGGAGTGAACGTAGGCTTGCCTTGGAGTTCTTAAACTTGCGGGGTTAGTCAGAACTTCAGTTTCCTTATCTGTGAAGACAAATTAGCCAGAGGTGGTGGCCGATGCCACTAAACCCAGAATCTTGGGTGACTGAGGTAGGAGTACCATGAGTTAGAGGCCAGTTAGGACTATGTAAGACATAGCTAAAAAAGAAAAGACCTACCCAACACTTAACAAACAAGATAGTGTCCACCATATTGATATGTTTAATTAAGAGTTAATAGTTGTATTTGAACTTAGCATATCAACTGGCACAAAGTAAAAGTTTAATTAAACACTACTGTTAACCACTATGTTTTAGTAATACTTTAATAATGAACTGTGTCATTACAAGAATAATTCGTTGCTGTATTGTTGTGGAGCCGAGATGATGATTCCTGAACCACTGTTTCAGTTTAAAGAGCCATATGACAGAGTAGGCCAGTCTGAGCGAGCAGCAGAGGGGGAGGCGGCTGGCAGGGAAACACACTGAACCCCGCTCCCAGGGTCACGTGGCTCGTGGCCGCGCCCCTATCCAGAGGGTACGGAGCGGCTGCGGCAGCACTCGGTGCGCGTGCGCGGAGGCCTGCGCGCTCTGCGGCGCGGTCCGCGGCGGAGGCGGCTCGAGGGCACAGTGGCTGGCGGATGGCTCTGCTGGGCCCGGCGGTCTTCGGGCCCGGTTCCCGCGGGTCGTTGGACGAGGCCGGGGCTGAGGGGCGCGAGGCGGCGGCCCTTGCGGCGGCGGGAGTCGCGCTGGAGGACGATGAGGAGGACGATGGCCGCCGGGGCCTGCTGCGCTGGGACGGCTTCTCGGCCTGGCTACACTGCGTGTGTGTGGTGGGCTTCGACCTGGAGCTGGGCCAGGCGGTGGAGGTGAGGCCGAGCCGCACCCTGTCTCCACCCTTGGGCGGCCGGGTCCTGGCCGCCGCGCATCCGGGCGTGGCTCGCAGCCCCTGCGCGGCTCAGCTGGGCGGCGCTTCTCCGGCCTTTCGGTGGGAGGATCGTGGGCTGCGGCTAGGGGTGAAAAGTTCTTTGTAGGCCCCTCCTAAATACTTGTTGATGTTCCTCTTTTAAAAAAACACAGCGATGACTGAAGGGTAGCGGCACCCAGAAAAGGCTGCAACAGACAGGATGTTTGCTTGGAACTTTCAAGAAAGGAACAATACCCCCGACATATGTGAATGACAGTAGCCAAACGTGCAGGTCCAATCGTGTGGGCTGACTGACTGTATTGCCACCTGCGCTAACTCATAGATCCGATCGGTCCACTAAGTCCAAGTCGAAATGCTTAGCATGCATTTTCTCCTTGTTCTCTTTGTTCCTCATTTCTGGGTGAAACGTCGTTGTGTCCCCTTTCCCTCCAAGTCTCTCCCTAGCATTACAAATAGAATTCAAGGCCTTCTGAAAACTAGGCAAGCTCTCTACTCGAGAGCTGTCCCTTCCCAACCCCCTCCCCATCCCCTACTGTTTCTTTTCTTTTCTTTTTTTTTTTTTTTGTTGTTGTTTTTTGTTTTTTTTGAGACAGGGTTTCTCTGTGTAGCCCTGGCTGTCCTGGAATTCACTCTGTAGACCAGGCTGGCCTCGAACTCAGAAATCCACCTGCCTCTGCCTCCCGAGTGCTGGGATTAAAGGCGTGCGCCACCACTGCCCGGCCCCCTACTGTTTCTTAATACTGATTCTGTAACAATTCCCAGAAACCTAATGTCAGTGGGAAAATTGTTGGTTTGTAAATCTGTCAGATATCATAACATCTTACCTAAAGGCCCTCGAATCTCACTCATTTTTGCCATCATTTAGGCCTCCCCCCCTTTTCTTTTGGTAGCATAAAAGATTTGTCTTATTTATCCAAGGGAAAAGTTATTAGAAAGGCGTATGTTCTGAAGTTTTTGGTATTTTGTTATTGCTCTTTTGGCAACAGTGAAAGAGTTCAATCTTACTCTAACTTAGGTGGTCTGGTTGTTCCAAATGAGAAACTGCTGCTTTTATATTCCACCGTGTATCTTTGTCTTTTGTGTCTTGAGTTTTCATTAAGATCTAGGCACTATGCAAGTTAGTGGACATAACATAGAAGGATGTTCTAACCTGTATTTATGAATTGAGACAATAAGGTGGAGATCTAAGAATTAATCTACATAATCAATAGGATCAAATTTATTGCCTGACACAGTATTCATTAAATGTTCGTTGATAAGAGGGAGTTAGTACATAGAGCGCTTCTGTATTTTATTTGAGACCGGGATAGCAATCTCCAAAGACTGAAGACATTTATTTTTAAAGATTTATTTATATACTGTGTATGAATGTTTTGCCTTCATGTCTGTATGTACAAAGCATTTGTATCTTGTGCTTGTGGAGGCTGGGAAAGGGGGTTAGAGCCACTCAATCTGCAATCCTTCTGGTCATGTAGGTACTGGGCACTGAACTCATATCC
Organism: Tokudaia tokunoshimensis; assembly: GCA_036184795.1. Lineage (NCBI taxonomy): Eukaryota > Metazoa > Chordata > Mammalia > Rodentia > Muridae > Tokudaia > Tokudaia tokunoshimensis. Next base: position 86,545,464 of record BTHU01000011.1, read on the forward strand.
TCTGGAAAAGCAGCAAGTGCTCTTAACAGCTGAGCCATCTCTCCAGCCCCTGAAGACAATATTTTATGCTAGTTATTTAATGATAAACTGAAATTTTATGTGTAGCAAAATAAAACTTAATCAGAAGGCAGAAGCTGTTATATTTGGCCACATTTAAAAAAAAGATTTATTTATGCGTGGGTATTTTGCTTGCCTGTGTGTCCCCGCTCCACACTCCACACTCATGCCTGGTGGTCAGAAGAGGCCATCAGGTCCTCTGAACCGGACGGAGTTGAGAGCTGCCACTGAACCTCAGTCCTCTGGAAGAGCATCGAGTGTTCTTATCCAGTGAGCCCGCTCTAGCCCCATTGATTGGTTTTTGTAATCTCATTGTTTGGAACATTGCTTTTAACATGAATATTTTCTTTTTTAAACAAGTAGAATATCTTGACAGAGTTGAGGTGATGAAAAATAATCACTAAAGGTTACATATTAAATTTTATTTCCCATAGTTTAGTTGCCATTTCACAGCAGTTTTCTTTACAAAGTAATTCTTAGCCTTTTTTTTTTGTTTCCTGAGCCTTAAAAAGAAAAAAAAAACAACAGTTTGAACTATCTTAGAAAATGAATAAGACAAAATTCTGTTTATAGTTAGACTATTTGAGCTAATCCATGGATCCTTTGTTATATTCTCTGTCCAGATTAAGGATCACTGCTTTAAGAAAGTAAGGATAGGAGAGGAAGATTCCTTCATAAAGGATCTAAAGAAAGATAGACACAGTACGATGTAAAATGATTTTGCTTTGAGACTGGATCTCACTCTCCTGGAATACATGTAGCCCAGGCTGGCCTTAAACTCACAGCAGTCTTCCTGCCTCAGTCTCCACCCCTCACCCCTCCACCTCCTAGTGCTGGGATTAGCTGCTAGTGGTTATGTGCTACCATGTTTGGGGCAGAGCGATTTTGTTTTGCTTGTCTAAAAGGAAATTACCACATTTTTTTTATGTGTGAGTGTACATGTGCACACATGTGTGTCACTGCACACAGTAGAGTAAGGCACAGAACAGGAGTCTGTTCTGTCCTTTCACCCTGTGTGTCCTGTGAGCCATGCTCAGGCCTGAAGGCTTGGCAGCAGCAAATTTCTTTCTTTCTTTTTTTTTTTTTTTTTGGTTTTTCGAGACAGGGTTTCTCTGTATAGCTCTGGCTGACCTTGAACTCACTCTGTAGACCAGGTTTGCCTCGAACTCAGAAATCCACTTGCCTCTGCCTCCTAAGTGCTGGGATTAAAGGCGTGCGCCACCACTGCCCGGCTTAGCAAATTTCTTCTCTCTAAACAGTTGAGCCATCTCACTGGCCCTTGGCTTTTTATTCTTTAAGACAAGGCAATATGAAAACCAAGCTGGCTTCAAACTCAAGAGATCTGTCTACTGTCTCCTGAGTACACCACCATGCCCAGTCTTATTTTATTTTATTGAAGGAGAAATAGTGTTTTGCCTTTTTAAGTGAACACAAAGCAGGAACAAATATATGAAAACAGTTGAAGATATATTTTGCTCTCTCTAATATATATGTATATGTATTTTTTTAAGCTGCACCTGTGTTGGAAGTGTACAGGAGTAGCAGTTAGGATGGGATTAGAAAGGTAGACTTGTGTTGGGAGTGACATATATAGTGGCTCCAGCTCTGTGTCTGTAAACTACAACCAGGGAGGCTCAGAAGGAGGATTTCAGAATAGCAGTCACACAGACGGGGCAGCACATGCTGCCAGCCTCCCCCGTCTCAGCATCAGGATTCAGAGGCTCTCTGCTATGCCACAAAACATATATATTTGCTCCTTTTTTCATTTTGTTTTGTTTTTCTCAAGACAGGGTTTCTCTGTGTAGCCCTGGCTGTCCTAGAACTCACTTTGTAGACCAGGCTGGCCTCTAGCTCAGAGACCCACCTCCTGTCTCCTTAGTGCTGGAAGTAAAGGCATGTGCAACCACACCACCACCACCTGGATATATATTTGTTTCTTAAAAATGCAGAATCAACACTTAGAGAGCAATGTGACAAAAGATGAGATCCCAATGAATAATCTAGTTGAAGGCAAGGAGGGATGTCAGCTTTCTTAAAAAAAGCAAAACAGAACAAAACGAAAGAAAACAAAATATAGGATTAGATCCACTTTAAATTACCAAAGAGAGCATGGAGAATGAGAAACATAGTCTGTGCAGGGTGTGGTGCTGTAGACCTGTAAGCCCAGCACGGAAGAGGCAGAGGGCAGCCAAGGCTATACTAGGACAACCTGCCCTCCAACAGGCAGCAACAACAAAACTAAGCACATAGGAGTTTGAGCCACACATTGCTTCCTTTGTCGGATAACAGTAGTCTGTACGCCATTGCTTTGTGAAGTAATTAGTGTTGGAAAAGCATTTAGAATGATAGTTGAGACAAAACAATGTGTTTTGGGTAGCATTGATTTTTCTAGAACTCTTTTTCTTATTTTAAAGTAAGAATACTGAAATGTAGCCAACTTATCCCAAATCATAAAGTTTAGTAAGCCAGGATTTTGATTCCTTTGGTTCCAAAAATTTGATTTGCTCTAATATTCCAGCTCTCCTGAGTGAAAAATGAAGCTACTCAGAGAAATCAGAAGCATGCAGACCTGTGAAATGCCTGTGATAACCGAAGGGCGATCCCTTAGTTACTGGCAGTGGCGGTTTGCCTCCCTTGGGGTCTCCCCTTAAACAGCAATGCTAAATAAAACATGCTGAACACTTCCGACCTGGTAACCCAAAATCTAAGCGCTTCAAAATCTTAAAACTTAAAAAAAATTGAGTGAACTTTAGGTCTTTATTTAATCAGTTAATAAGAGTCCCTTTAGGTATTATAGGATCAGTTTTGAGGGCAGTACTATTAAAGTCTTGTTGCTCTCTATTAAATAGGAACATTGAGGCTGTTTGGAAAGGGCATAATAGTTAGCTTGCTTATCGCCTGTCATGTTTAGAGAATTCTGTATTGGTATGTTTTCTTTAATGATAGCAAAATACTGGATGCTGGGGGGGCACAACTGGGCGATATATAAAGGAAAAAAGTTTATTTAGCTCACGGTCTTTTTTTTTAAAAGATTTGTTTGTTTGTTTATTTAATGTGAGTACACCATCACTGTCCTCAGACACACCAGAAGAAGGCATCAGATCACATTGCTGATGGTTGTGAGCCACCATGTGGTTGCTGGGAACTGAACTCAGGACCTCTGGAAGAGCAGTCAGTGTTCCTAATCACTAAGCCATCTCTCCAGACCCCAGCTCACAGTCTTAAAGGTCCAGTAGTATGGCAGTAACATCTATTATCAAGGGCCTGGCTCCGTGACCTTAGGGGGTGGCATTACAGTGAGAATGTAAAGGAGTCACATGGTGAGAAGGAAAGCCAGATCCTGGGGTAGGAGGTAGTTCCTTTTTAAAATTAGAAAAAAAAATTAACAGTTCTCTCTAGGACTAATCTCCTTGAGACCATCATTATTCGTTTCTAGGCACTAGCTCAACACTGCACTGAGACCCAGCTTCCTACATAGGAACTTTATGTGGATACATACAAACCATATGCAAACAACAGACTTTATCAGGTACCTTTTTAATTTTAATTTTCTAAAATTAGTTTTAATAGTTTTAACACTGTGTGTATGTATGTGAATTTATTGAGTACAGGTGCCTCAGAGTACAGGAGGCATCAGATCCCCCTGGAATTGGATCAAAAGTGACTGAAACACGGGACATGGGACATGGCTGCATGGCTGCTGGAAATCAAACTTGGGTCCTTTGGAAGAGCAGCAAGTTCTCTTAACCAGGGAGCTATCCATCCCTGTTTAGGTATCTTTTTTAAAAGAGATGGATTCTTGTACCATGTACCAGGCATGGTGGTGTACGTCTGGCTTTTCCAGCACTTAGGTGAAGGCAGGAGAGTTTGGAGTTAGCTACTTACTAGGTTTGAGGTCAGCTTGGGCTACCGGAGATCCTGTATCATCGCGTGCACGCACACACACACACACACACACACACACACACACACCCCTACAGACCCCTCCCAAACAGTTGAGCTCTTGTTGTGTACACACACACACCCTACACACCCCTCCCAAACAGTTGAGCTCTTGTTGTGTACACACACACACACCCTACACACCCCTCCCAAACAGTTGAGCTCTTGTTGTGTACACACACACACACACACACCCTACACACCCCTCCCAAACAGTTGAGCTCTTGTTGTGTACACACACACACACACACACACACACACCCTACACACCCCTCCCAAACAGTTGAGCTCTTGTTGTGTACACACACACACACCCTACACACCCCTCCCAAACAGTTGAGCTCTTGTTGTGTACACACACACACACACCCCTCCCAAACAGTTGAGCTCTTGTTGTGTACACACACACACACACACACCCTACACACCCCTCCCAAACAGTTGAGCTCTTGTTATGTATACACACACACACACACCCTACACACCCCTCCCAAACAGTTGAGCTCTTGTTGTGTACACACACACACACACACACACCCTACACACCCCTCCCAAACAGTTGAGCTCTTGTTGTGTACACACACACACACCCTACACACCCCTCCCAAACAGTTGAGCTCTTGTTGTGTACACACACACACACACACACCCTACACACCCCTCCCAAACAGTTGAGCTCTTGTTGTGTACACACACACACACACACCCTACACACCCCTCCCAAACAGTTGAGCTCTTGTTGTGTACACACACAACAGAGCTCTTGTTGTGTACACACACACACACCCTACACACCCCTCCCAAACAGTTGAGCTCTTGTTGTGTACACACACACACACACACACCCTACACACCCCTCCCAAACAGTTGAGCTCTTGTTGTGTACACACATACACACACACCCTACACACCCCTCCCAAACAGTTGAGCTCTTGTTGTGTACACACACACACACACACACACACACACACACACACACCCCAAACAGTTGAGCTCTTGTTGTGTTGCTGAGGTTGGTATCAGAAGCCTGAGCTCAAGTGATCATCTTGTTTCTGTCTCTTGAATACTGAGACCACAGGCACAGGCTCTTGTGCCCTGTTCTCAGTGAGGAGATGAGGTGAGGCTATTATTTAACTCTTCGTTATTATTTAATGAAAGAGTTGAATAAGAACATGCAGTAAGTTTTCTACAGACTAAGTGAAAATTTTCCAATGTCAGATGAGATTTTGAATCTTTTAAATCTTGAAAAACTAATTTTTTACCTTACATAATAAAAATTATGTGCATATTCATTTAAGAAAAACCATAGAAAAAAAGATAGGAAGAGTACTTGTTTCATGTCTTGGATAGAATATGATAGGCAAAATCAAAATAGTTAAGTAGTTCCTAAGCATGGTCAAAGGAAGTTGCAGGAAAATCCAAGGCATATTTCAGCTTAGTGAATAGACATTATACAGAAATGTTATGATCTTCAGTAATATAGAAGGGTGTGATACAATATAATTTAGGCTGAAGGTGTGTGAATAGCTAGTTTGGGCATAGTGACGTATACCTTTAGTCCTAATCTCACACAGAGGCAGGTAGATCTCAGTGAGTTGAAGGCCAGCTCAGTCTACATAGTGAGTTTCCAGCTGGGCAGGGCTACACAGTGAGACTATCTCAAAACAAACAAAAAAATACATGAATAATTTTTCTTTGAAAGAAAAATGTTTAGTGATTGGTATACTGGAAGAGGGAGGGGCTTGAGGTTACTGGGAGTAAGGTCATAATTTTCACTTTTGACTTTAAGGTGAATTATTAGCTGTGCCCAGGCATGAGCTGTTAGGAGTTTTGCTTGTTTTAGCTCAGGTATTTGCATAATGTAAGATCTATCCAATTAAAATCACAGTTCAGTGATTTTTGTGTTTTCCCAAATCACACACCTCATACCACTAATCCAGCTGTAGAACATTTCATCACTTCTAAAAGAAAACCAGTATCCACTAACAGCCCTTTGTCTCAGCCTTTGGCAACCACAAGTCTGTGTTCAATTTGGATTTGCTTCCTGTGTACATTTCACATGAATGAAATCATACATGTGGCCCTTTCTGTTTGCTTTCACTTGCATGTTTTCAGATTTCATCTGTCAGGTATGCCCAGCCTTTTGATATTACAGTACCTCATTGTCATCTACAAAGGTCATGCTTGAGAACTGCAGGACCAAATGTCTTAAGTAAGTTTACCATTGTTGTTGGGCTGTACTCATTGCTCTCCTCAATGAGGCATGCAGCTGGACGTCGGACACTGCTCTTCCTTGACGGCTGAGTAGTGTACTGTGTTTGCCACAGCTTGCTTATCTAGTCATCGTTCTATAGAAAGTGTTTCTCTGTGGCTACTGCGAATGCAGCAAAGAACACTCTTGCGCTAGTTTTCATGTGCACATCTTTTCCCTGCTTTTGGTTGTGTTTATAGAGATAAAGTGACTTGGCCATACATGGTATATCTGATATAGCTTTTAAAAAAACCCTACCGTAATGTTTCTACCAGCAACATAAAAGAATTCCAGTTTTTCCTGATCCTTGCCACTCTTATCTGTTCTTTGGAATATACAAATGGGTAGCAGTGATCTTTTATCTTGCTTTCATTTGCATTTTCCTTGTGACTAGTGATGTTGTCTTTGTGTGCTTCTTAGCTGTTGACTATTTTATTGCTATTTGATGCTACTAGGGTTGACTCTAGGGTGTTCCACATGATAGCTTGGTAGACAAGACTATATCACTTAGTCATAGTTCCAACTCCCCACCCTTTTTTTAAACATGTGTGTGCATGTGATGCCACCAGTAACTCATGTTCTTAATTATCTTTCTTCAGAGACCACAGTCTTCACACTGAAAGTAGCTGTGCAGGGTCATAGCAGATACATCTACTTCTGTAAAGATAATTTGTTTAAAACACTTCTTGCCTTGGGAAGTAATGTATATTACATACACATACATTCTGTATAAAGACAAAGTGGTAAATAAGACAGTTCATATATATGTGAATGAATTTTTTTAGTGAAAAACTTTTTTGTTGTCATACTTAGACCTAATTATCTTTGTCTTGTCATGTAGTCACACTTCCTCTATTGTAGCTCAGAAGACTGATACAGTCAACAGAGTCCTTGATGCTCTCCTGCACTTTATTTTTTAAAGTTTTATTTATTTGTTTGTGCACTGTGTGTGTGTGTGTAAGAAATAAGCATAAGAATATAAGAATAGTTAGCAAAACTAACCATAAAGTTGCTGAAGATAAGTTGTCATTAGGCCACTCTTGCCAGCACAACTGAGTCCAACAAGCTCCTGACCAACTTAGCTGCAACCAAACATTCCGTTTTTAAGACAGCCTCACTGTGTTGTGCAGGTTGGCTTGGAGCCTCCACATGGTCCAGTCTGACTCCAGAATCCTCCTTCCTGGGATTTTCAAGTGCTGAGATTACAGACCCATACCGGTTCTCCCAGCTTGTAGTGAGATTTACATAATAACTATGACTTAAATAGAACATTTAGTAATGGTTTTTAGATGTTATCTCTGCTTTTAAAATTACAAGTAAAATAATCTCAGCATGAAAGAAGGGAGACTTGGGTACACATAAAAAGTATTACATATTGAATACTACTGGTTGGATAGAACTAATTTGAGAGGGTATCCCCGCGGATGAAGCAAAGCTGTTTTTTGGTTTTTAAGTCTTTTTCTGGGCTAGAGACTGTCTTAAGCGTAAAGACAAGAGGGGTAAATGAAGCAAGGCAGTTCTTTTATGAATTCCCATTTGGGGAAATTTAACCATGGTTATTTTTTGTTTTTGTTGTTGAAAGTGACAAAAGCCTAGCTCAAGCTTACATGAGAAAACAAAATTCAGTTTATGTTGGCCTCAACTAATGGAAGGCAAACACTGTACCTCTCCAGCTCCACCCCAGACCTCTCCTTACTTTGAGACATGTCTCACTCAATTGCCCAGGCCAACCTTGAACTCCCTCTGTAGTCAAGGCTGGTCTGAAACTTAACTTTTCCAGCCTCAGCTTCTCAAGTAATTCTGATTGTAGACCTGTGCCAGCAGAACGAGTTATAAAAACAACTTATTGATAAATGCTATTTCAAAATCTATAATCCAAAGCACAGTTCCATTGATGAGATAAGTGGTACTATAGAGAGTTAAACTTTTGCCCCCTTTCTCTGTACATTGATTAAAATAATGTAACAGGAACAGAGGTAGAAAGTTCTCAGAAGAGAGCACAGTAAACTATCACATTATCAATGGGATATGTTTTAAATGTATTTATGTACTTCCTTTCTTATTTTGAAGCTAAGCATGGAACCCAGAGCCTTGTATGTGTGGCAAGTACTCTTAATGCTGTGCTCTAGCCCAGCTAGAGTGGGAAAAGTTTCATTGGAAACAGAGACGAGAAGATCAGGGATTCAAGACCATCCTTGACTACATAGTGAAAAACAGTCTAAAACAAAACAACAAAAACTAAATTATAAACTACTTCAAACTGAAAAGTTTGCAGACTTTTCAATCATATTGCCAAGTATATAGGAAATATTAAATTATAAGCCATGCATATGTTTGTGGATCTCTTAGTCTCAGCTTGGTGTGGGATGTATAAGATTCTGTAGCAAAAGAGCAAGGAAATAACCTCCTCTCCCCAAAAAACCAACAACAATAACAAAAAACATCTTTAAAAAATATTGAGTGCTTACTTTCTTGAAGAGAGAGGGGTGGCTTTCTTTTCTTTATAGAATGTTTTTGAAACAAGAGTTGTGTGGTAACCCAGGCTGTCCTAAAATTTACACTGTGCTGCCCAGGCTAATCTCAGACCCATGGTGATCTTCCTGCCTCAGCTCGTGTGTGCTGAGATTATAAACTTTTGCTGCCACACCTGCCAGAACCTACTATTGAGTTCCTCAGGGAAATGGGCTGCTCTGTGGGATGACATCCTTGAGACTTCTGCTGGCAGGAGCTGCTTTGGCCTAGAGCCTCTTCCATTGCAGAGGCTGATAGGCAGTTGTCTCCCCTCAGAGGGTTCTATGGTCACTGCAGGTGCTAAACTAGGAAAAGACAGTTAAAGGAATGGGGTGTGTGTGGTTACGATAGGCTGTATGGTAGAAATTTTTAAAATTTTCCGTAAATGTTTCCTTGTCATTTTCCTCTAAGTATTTGATGTATAGTACTCATGGAATTACCTGAAAAGTATCATTTCTTGAACAAGTATGAGTTGAAAATATAGATTATGTTTTAAGTTTCAAACAAAAAAAGAGAATAAATTTAGGTTTCATCAGTCTTAGAGCTAATTTTGATGTAATTTTTAAAGCTAATGTAACTTCTACTTAGTTCTACTTACTTCTCTTACTTCTTCCTTGTTTTATTACTACACAATATTTTATTTTTTCAGAATTTCACTATGTTTTCTGGACTGGCCTTGAATTATGGGGCTCAGGGTAGACTCTTGATATAGCTCTACAAGTATCTGTAACTACAGAGGACACCACAGCCCAACTATGATTTCTTAAGAACATTTTGGCCATAGTCAACTAGAATTTTAGGCATACCCATTATCTGCTAACATAATTTAACTTCTTTCTTCCAGGTAATTTATCCTCAGCATTCCAAACTTACTGATAAAGAAGTAAGTAAATAGTCTCTCTGTATAGTCTCCTGTCACATTTGCTTGTTCCTGCTGGAGTACACGTGTGCCAGCATCCATGGCTCTCTTCTCTCTTTCAGAAAACGAATATTTGCTATTTGTCTTTTCCAGACTCAAATTCAGGTAACTATTTATCATGAGATGTTTCTCTTAAATCTTGTACTAGTATGGTTTACAGTTTTCATACATGACAAGTAGCCAGCATGGCATGCTAAGATCTCAGGCTCCGTTTTAGCTCAGCACTTCATTGATTTTGAGTTTTGTTTAATGATGCCTAGTCCTGTCATTATTGATTTCACTTTGTTTAGCTCTTAAGGTTACTGTTACATTGTGATAAAGTAAAACATAAAAAGAACAATACATTCTTAAAGACAAGATAGTTTATTTGGTAACTTATAGTGTATAGTTTATTTTCAGTTCAAAACTTAAGAATTTGCCTGGAACTGTGCAAAAGCAGTAAAATAAATTTTTTTTTAAATGATGTGTGTGTATGAATGTGGGCTTTTGCACATGAGTGCAGTGCTCTCGGAGGCCAGGAGAGGTCCGCAGATCCTGGCGCTTAAGTCAAAGGCAGTTGAGAGCCACTGTGGTTCTCTACAAGCTCTCTTAACCACTGAGCCATCTCTCTAGCTCCAAGTTTTCTAAAAACTCAGAAACCAGCAAGAATATAGTGGTGAAATACTACCATCTATTATTTCTATTTGTTTATACGAGTTACTGCATCATGTAAAGCTCTTGAAATAGTGCTTCGTTTATAGAGCCCTCTACATGTTTGCCTCTTATTAAGCTTGCTTTCTCTCGTTCCTATGAGCTGTGCTTGTGTGGTCCTAACCATTGATACTGCTCAGGCTACCTCTGTACTTTACTTTCAAGACAGCTTTATAAACTTACATTGGCCAGAACACTCAACTTCTCAGGCCACACACAGAACCCTTTAAGCAGAGTTACTCCAGTTTTCTTTCCTTTTGTTCTTATTTTGAATGTCCTGACAATTTAGGTCAGTTTATCTGATTTGAGAGATTATTATTAATTTTCTTTCTGTATAAATGCTTACAGTGTTTTTCCCTTCCTATATTTGTGGAGCTCAGCCTTTAAAAGATATGAAAGAAAATTAGTTTCTTACTAATTAGATATCATTCTCTATCAAGTCCAGTAGGTCTTTTGTTCTGATCTGAACTGATTAGAACCTTTAGTGGTTTTGGTACATAATGATAACTGGCTGTCATAGAACTCCTCCTGTGTGTGTATGTGTGTGTGTGTGTGTGTGTGTGTGTGTGTGTGGTTGCACATGCCATGGCTGGCATAGTCAGCAGAGCACTTCATAGAATTGATTCTTCTTGCCGTGTAAGTGGGTTCCACAGGTCAATTTCCTGGCTTGTGCAACAAGTGTCTTTACTCTCTGACCCATCTTGCTGGCCTAAGATCCTAACTTCTTGCTAGAGATGACATTGACTTGAATCAGTATAAACAAACTAAGTTTGAAAGGCTAAGCTTTTTAATGTGTCTGGGCATGTTTCTGCAATTTAACCTTTTAAAATTGTGTATAAGCTCCCTTTGGGTATTAACATTTTCTGTAAAAATTTTCAGAAAAATATAAAATAAGTCTTTTCTATTGCCCCCTACCCTCCACTCCCACTATCAGTCTTTTGAGACAGAGTTTCTCTGTAGCTACTCTGGCTGTCCTCAAATTCACTTTGTAGACTAGGCTGGCTTCAAACTCAAATATCCACCACCTGCCTTTACTTCCAAAGTGCTGGGATTAAAAGCACACCACCATGCCGGGCTAAGTGTTTTTTATTTTAATATTTTATTGTTATTGTTCAATTTAATACACAGATCCTAGCTACTGAACCCCAGAGACTGGGCAAAAACTTCCCCTCTCCTCCAAACAAGGCTAAAAAGTTAATTCCATGGTATTTTGGCAGCTTTTAAAATTTTTAGTTAATTTATTTGTAGTACTAGGAATTAAAGCTTTGACCTTGAGTATGCCAGGCAAGAACTCTTACCATCGAGCTACTTGAGAGCCTTGTTTTGTTCTGTTGGTTTGGTTTGGTTTTTTTTGGGGGGGGGTTGTTTGTTTGTTTGTTTGTTTAGAGACAGGGTTTCTCTGTGTAGCCCTGGCTGTCTTGGAACTCACTCTGTAGACCAGGCTGGCCTTGAACTCCCAGAGATCCTCTTGCCTCTGCCTCCCAAGTGCTGGGATTAATGACCTATACCTGGCACTTGATAGCCTTTTCAATAAATTATTTAATAGTATCTGTGTAGGTCATTTTGTTTTTATATGTTTAAACTCAAGTGTAAATCTGTAGCAGTGAATTAGTTAAACCGCTTTGGATCCTAGTAGGTTGCAAGTGCACCCCTATCCAAGAGCTCTCTGGATCTGTGAATGAAAGACATACATACACCAGCTAATTTTGATATGCCTTGACTAGCTCAAAGACTGGGCATTTCTAATCCTCCCCGAGGTTAGCATACATTCTCCCCTCCAACTTTCCTGACTCAACTTGCTAAATCAACATTTGATCTCTGCTACCCCAGACCCAATGGGGAAGTGGCCACTAGGGCCATTTTCCTGATTGCTTACTTGTCTGGTTGCTTTCTTTCCTGCAGCTCTGACATCTGATAGTTCTCCCTCAGAGATTCTTTGTCTCTCCTCTCTCTCCCAGCCCCTTGTCTTACTGCCCAGCCATTGGCTTTATAGCAATTCTTTATTATCAGTCGAACCCAGCTTGGGGCAGGGACCCTCAGGTCTGGAAGCGCTGCTTTTTGGGAGCCGAAATAAGACAAAGAATTAGAACTAATTCCCAACATAAATCTATATAAATAAAAACTCTAATATTTTAGGCATATGAATAATCTATAGATTTTTAAAGTATCTTTTTTTTTTCTTTTTTTCGAGACAGGGTTTCTCTGTGTAGCCCTGGCTGTCCTGGAACTCACTTTGTAGACCAGGCTGGCCTCGAACTCAGAAATCCTCCTGCCTCTGCCTCCCAAGTGCTGGGATTAAAGGCGTGCGCCACCACCGCCCGGCTTTTAAAGTATCTTTTTAATAAGCTGCCTATCAAATGAATTATATTTCATTTTACCCAAAGCCTGGTTGGGACATATTAGTGAAATTGGCAAAAGTCTTGAAAGTAGACCTTGATGGTTTAACAGATGAACATGATCTGGCGAGCATTTCAGAGCCTAGAGCTCTGGTGGCGATCCAAACCACTGTTTTTCCTCTGCATCCTCCAAATGGAAGTTATAATTACTCTGCCAACTTTGATTTAAAATTTCCAAAATAACTTTTATTGCTGTGGAAGGAAATCTGGTGCAGCAGAACAGACTTAAGAAAAGAGACATAAATCAGGGCTTCCTTCCCGTGATACCCGCCCCCCACACACACACATACAAAGTAGAATAGGATTTTAGACTGTATGAAAACTATACAGAAGAAAATGTTTTTTATGACTCACAGTGAAATAGTTTGCTGGCCCTACAACCCTCTGCTTGTACACATCTTAGATCTTCATGAATTTAGAAGAGAACTCGGGCTGGTCCTTTTTTCTGTTCCATGCATTGTTTTCTGAATATGAATTTAGAGTGTGCTCGCTATCAGCAACACAGGCCAGACTTTTCCCTCATTATTTACCATTATCACCAACTGAATGTAGGTGTTCCTTCAGCTTAAGCTATGTTGGATACTTAGGGACAGTAATCTTTGTATTTTAAATATGTCAAGGGAGAAAGCATAGGCTCAGTACAGAGAATTTTAAGTAGCAATAATTCAAGGAAGAATCAGACCTTGTGGGTAGACTTGGCTTGCAGACAATATTTGTGTCAAACAGCAAGGACATTGTAATATACTGTATATTCCTTAAATTTGTGCTGAAGTGCCTGTTTTTGTTTTTGTTTTTTTATTATTATTTTTATTTTCTAAGTTTTTTAATTTACATTCCAAATGATTTCCCCTTTCCTGTTTCCTCCCTCCCCGAAAGTCCCATAAGCCCCCTTCCCTCCCTCTGTTCACCATTCAACCCCCTCCCACTTCTCTGTCCTGGCATTCCCCTACATCCAGTCTTTCCAGGACCAGGGGTCTCTCCTTCCATCTTCTTGGAAATTGATATGCGAATTGTGTCTAGGGTATTCCGAGATTCTGGGTTGATATCCCCTTATCAGTGACTGCATACCTTGTGTGTTCTTTTGTGACTGGGTTACCTCACTAAGGATGATATTTTTTTGATGTGGTATATTTACACAATGGAATACTACTCTGCAATTAAAAACAATGAATTCATGTTTTTTTTTTAATGTCTATGTGGACCAATACTTTTGTAAAATACATGCTAAAGAAAATACTAGAAAAAATGAAATTTCAAAAATATTAGTAAAACAAAACTAAATTTGTCACACAAATATCAGGTTGCTAGAAAAGCTTTTAAGTGTATTTAACTTACATATTTATTTGGTCACATGGCAGTAGCCAATTTATGAACTGGTGTTAGTGCAGAAGCTGCTACACTTCCTCTCCACTGCTACATTTCTGTACTTCTCCCTGGGACTCTTCTACACTTGCACACTTCCACACGTGTGTACTTGTGCATGTCTATACTCCGCACCTGAGAAGAGCCGAGCAGTTCCATCCCAGCCGCTGTAGTCACAGCAGGGGATGAGCGCAGAGACTGGAAGGGTGCAGAGTAGAGCCTTTGTCCTTTACTTTGTGGTTGGCTGCTGTTATTGTGGTGGTCATCAGATGAGCTTGGAGACTTGGTGGTACTCTTTCTATCTTCCTAGTTCTGGAGTTACAGGCACGTACCAATATGCTTTGCCAGGGGCTAGTCTTGAAGTTTTATCATAGTCACATGTATTCTGAGCCACACCATACCCATGTTGTGATAATGTAGAAATAGTCTTTTAAAGTTGTCTGTGTCATCAAGAAAAATACTTGATCTTCTTTCTTTACTCTTTGAGTGACTGTTTTGGTATAAGAAGATTCTCTATTTACCTTTAACTTTGCTATCTCAGTTCAGGTAAAAGAAGCTTTAAAATTATTCTATACTGTTCTTAAAATGGAAGATCTATCTGCTGTCTCTCTGACATTCTTGTAGGAAGAACCATGACTAAATGAATGCACTGGTACCTTTTGAATGGATAGTTTGTCCAGAGACCAGTGAACTGAACAACTCCAATCTGAAGAGCTTGACTTTTGAGAGAGGCTTTTGTTAAATGAAGAAAAGCATTTTCAATATCTGTTATGATGTTAAAAAAAAAATAGCTGGGGCTGGGTGGATGGGTCAGCAGTAAGGAGGATTTGCTGTTTTGTAAAAGACTCAGGTTCCATTTCCAGCACCCACATGGTGGTTCACAACTGTAGATAAGTTGAGCTTTAGAGGGATCTGATGCCCTCTTCTAGCCTCTGTAGTACACACACATACATGCAGGCTAACACTCATACAAATAAAACAGAATCAACCTTAACAACAACAGCTTGGAGCTGAGGAGATGACTCCGGTTTGTAAGGGGCTTGTCGTGTTCACAGGTATATATGTGTGCACGCAAACTACACTTCACATAACATGCTGTTTGCTCATAAAGTACAGTTCAGTCTGATGGAATAGCTCATTTCGTGACTACAGAGAGAAAGCAGACAGCACAGCAGAAAGAAGTTCAATGCAAAGATGTTCTCAGGGACATGCCCCAGTGACCTGCTTCTTCAAGTTAGGCTCTATCTTCCACAGTTTTCAGAACCCCCCAAAATAGTGCCATCATCTAGGGACTTAGCTTGCTAATAAATGAACCCTTCATGGGAACACTTTATATTCAAACTGTAGGATTTTCTAAAGAGAAAATCTGAGTCATTGATATATAAGTTTAACTAAAACAATATTAGACTACATCACAGAGCATTATTCTCTGCTTAAATAGGTAAGTAAAACTAGATCTGGGTGTGTGGTATATACTTGTAATCCTAGAGCTCAGGAGACTGAGGCAGGAGGATTTTTGAGTTTGATACCAGCCTTGACTGCATGGTGAGTTCCAGTCTAGACTTTGTTTTAAAACACAAAGAAACTCAGTTTCTTTCATTTCTTCTCTCTTACAGCAAAGAAATATTAGTGTCTATAATTACTGTTATGTATACATATATAATTTGACTTTTAAAAAGGTTTAACAGATTGTGAAGTTTCCATTTCCTGTTTAGAATATCATATGAGAAGGAAATAAAAATACTTACATGTATGATGAAAACATTTTTGAGCATTATTATATTAACTCTAACTTGTTACCTGGGAAAAATCTAAGTCATGTTACTGCAAGTATTTACAATTTGATAACATATTTATAAAAATTATTACTTTGTGTATACATGTGCATGTACATACATATTGGTACACATGTGCCAGTGTGCCGCCGTACATGTGTGGAGGCCAGAAGATAATTGTCAGTTGTCAGGTGTCAGTTCTCTATTTCATCTATGGGTTCTGGGGGTTGAACTCAGTTCATCAGATTTGAGTAGAAAAAACTTACCTGGATTAGCTGTTTTACCAGCTTTCATGTTTTAGTAAGCTAATTTTTAGAGTATTAATAGTTTTTTAAAGTAATTATTGCCTGACAATTTTAATTAAAATTTGCATTTAAAGAGACTTGCTGAAATGATTAAAGTTGAAAATTAATTGTTAATTCAGATGATTAAGATAATAAGTTGATTATGGACTCTTACTGAATCTTACATGGTATGTGTTATTAAAGTGCCTTCTTATTGTGAAATGTAAAATACACTCAGGACCAATTAGCAGAACATTGCCAGCACCTCAAAACCCCCTCAAACCTCTTCCCCTCCCTCCTCCAAGTGTAACCGCTGATTGTTAAAATAAAGGCTTTTATATTTTTCATCATCATTATTATTATCTTCTTCTTTTTCTTCTTCTTCTTCTTATTAATTTCCAATCACTGGTACATGTATCCTAAACATTACAGCTTTGTTTACTTTTAAAAATTTATACATTTGGAATCTGGTGTGTTTAGTTTAGTGGGGTAGTGCTTACCTAGCACACAAGAATACCTATCTTCAGTGCCCTTCACTACATAACATGATACTATGACTATGGTCTCAGCACTGGGGAGGGAGGGACAGGAGGGCCAGAAGTTCAAGGCTACTTAGCAAGTTTGAAGCCAGCCTGAGCTACGTGAGACCCTATGTAAATGTAACTTTTATTATTGTCTGGAAGGCTTACTGCCTCTGTCTGCTAACCTAGGCCTAGTCTTGGAAGTTTCTAGCTTCTTATCTAGACCTAGAACATTTTCGGCCTCTGAGACTTACTACTGAATAAGCTCACCCTTTCTTGTTCTTTCTGAACTCTAGCTGGCTGGTCAACTCAGCTGTTCTGACTCAAACTCCTCTCCAAGCTGACTGATTCAAATCTGATTTCTTTTAGCCTCTGACTAAATTGCTCTGCTTGGCCTCATACTAACTCTGGCAATCTGCTCTAATCTTCTGGCTCCTTCTCATTCTCTGACTCATCCTGTCCTCTCCTGTGTCTAGCTTGTTCTCGCTTTACCCTGTCTCTGTACAATTCTCCTGGTAAAACTGCCTCCTCTCTCTCTGCACTGCCCCTCAAGTAGCTTCCCTTTCCTCTCTCTTCTCACGAGAGTTGGGCATATCCTATTCTGTTATATCTTTCTCTGATTCATCGCTTTGTCTGCCACTCCATTAAACATCACTTTCAAACATGGGAGCTTCCTTCTACAAACTAACTTTACCTTCATTATTTGGGATTAAAGATATGTGCTAAGGACTGAACCACACCACAACTAGAAACATTTTTTCCCGTAAACAGCACATTCTCGAGGTTCACAGTGTGGTCAGACACCCTACAATAACTCTATATCAAAAAGAGTTTTTTTAAAAATTTATATAGATGAGTATGGTGGCACATGCCTTTAATTTCAGCACTTGTGAGGCAGAGGCTGGGGGATCACTGAGTTCAAAACTAGCCTGGTCTACACAGAGAATTCAGGATATCCATAGTGAGATGCTGTCTCAAAAAATAAAGCAGAGAAAGTTTATAAAGCTGTAGATTGAAACAAGTAGTTGTAGGTGTGTGTGTGTGTGTGTGTGTGTGTGTGTGTTTGTGTGTCTTCATTTGTTTAAGACAATGTCATATGCAGACAAATTAAAAGGAAAGTGAATGGCATTGGAAAGAGAAGTAGGAAACTGTGAAGAGACTTGGGAATCAGGATAGAGTTTACCTCTAACTAGCAAGGTGACCTGCAGCAAGGCCAGAATTTCTCTATTTTATTCTTTTCAAGATGGGGTCTCACTCTGTAGCTCTGGCTATCCTAGAACTCATTATGTAGACCAGGCTGGCCTCAGACTCCAGAGATCTACTTGCCTTTGCCTCCCAAGCACTGAGATTCAAGATGTGCACCACTATGTCCTAGAATTTTTAGGCTTTTTTCTTCTTCTCTAAAATATGAAGAAATGGGTAAAAATTATTTATAAGGTTCTTTCACTGTGATATTGATGAAACTGGATAAACGTCACATGAAGCCATCCTGACTTCTTTTCCTTTTTGTTTTGTTAGGTTGTCTTGGAGATACCCAGTTTTGTTTTAGATTCCGCCAGTCTTCTGGGAGGAGGGTGTCACTACACTGTCTTCTTGATGAATTTGACAAAGATTTACCAGTTTACTTAAAGGTGGGAAAGCGTCCACGTGAGAGGAAGCCCTGGCACTTGCTCCTTTAGAGCTAGTATGCTCATTCACCTTTGATAACCTTTCAGTGTTGTGTGCCTGTGGAGGTTACTTTATTATCTAGCTGGATTTCTTAAATGATGAGGATTTGGCATGTAAGTGGAATTGACTCTAAAGTTACTGTTCTAGAAATGATGCCATTATAAATTATAAAAACTGACTAGCATGGTGAGGTGCTTTGCTTGGTTGTGATCTGTTGAGATGGGCAGGTGGGGCACCATTATATATATAATACCATCGTATTTAAGTGGTCTCCCCTCTGCCGGTATCTCAGATTTATTATAACTTAGAGGTATTTACTGCAGATTTTAAGGAAACAATGTAGCATCAGAGAAAATTCTGAATTTGATGGTTTTCTGATTTCAATTTGCAAGTCTAGAGATGAATTAAGAACATAAGCTGATGAATTCCTAGGGAAAAGTCCCACCTTTAGTTTTTAGGTTGTAGTTATAATTTCCAGGCAAGTTGGCAGGTTATTTATTCTTCTGATTGCTGTTTGTTGGTAGGAAGGTATCACTAACATTTGTATATCGCTTACATATTGATGGGTTACTAAAGAAGCCAAGTGTTACTGTTAAAGGATATCTGTGTATACATATTTACACATACATATACATATGTGCATACATATATACACACATAAATTTTTTGTCTTCTTCCATAGAAAGATCCTGCATATTTTTATGGATATGTGTATTTTCGACAAGTTCGAGATAAAACTCTTAAAAGAGGCTACTTTCAGAAGGTAATTTTTATGTCCACTATTAAAGTGTTTTATGTTGTTATGACTAGGGAAGCAAGAGCTGGACTTAATGGTGCCTACCTGTAGTCTGAACATTTCAGAGGAGGAGATAGAAAAATCTGGAAGTTTACGCCAACCTGGGCTACATAGGACCCTGTCTCAGTTCCCCAACCCCAAAGTAGAAATATTTAAACTTAATCATGTCTGAATTTTTATGTTTTGCCTGAGCTTTTTTATTATAGGCACCTGCCCCATTTTTATTATTTACTTATATAATACTTATTTTTATTATTTACATTTTTATTTATTTACTTATAGACAGGGTCTGAATATACAGATAACCCTGGTTGTTCTGGAACATGCTATTTAGATCTTACTGGCCTTGTACTTAACAGACATCTACCTGCCTCTGTCTCCTAGGTATTGAGATTAAAGGTGTGTGCCACCATGTTCTGTAAATTTTAAAAAAAGTTTATTTATTTATATATTTCATGATGAGTGTTCTGTGTGCATATATACCTACCTGTATGTAGGAGAGGGCAGCACACATAGTTGTGAGCCACTATGTGGTTTGCTGGAAGTTGAACTCAGCACCTCTGGAAGAGGTGCCCCTAACTGCTCAGCCACCTTTCTAGCCTCCATATTCCATAAATTTTAACTATTGAGTTTTTGCTGTCTCTGAAATTTTAGAATAAGGGAGAAAATAGACAAATTGTAATATTCTTATAACCCATAAAAACCTGCAGGTTTTTTTTTAAATGAGTCAATAAGTAAAATTTAGCAACATCTTAGCCTTATTGCTTCCAACCTAAATATACAGTCTTTTTTCATAAATTAAATGAAAAAAGGAAAATTCCTATTCTAATATCAGATAAGGTAAAAAATAGTTTGGAGGATGGAGAAATGGCTCAATAGTTGAGAGCATTGGCTACTGTTACAGAAGACACAAGTTCAGTTCCAAGCGCCCATATGGGATAGCTTACAAGCAGCTATAAGCAACTCCAGGGGATTTACAGCCCTTTTCTGGTCTCTGTGGGCACCCACACATATATACATAAATAAAAATAAAATCTTAGTTAAAAAGAGCAGCTTTCAAGGAAAAAAAATCTACATTTAAAAATCAGTATAATTTGACTCTAAAGTGACCATACTGAAAGTTGCAATTTTTAAGTTTGTAGATAGAACAGCTGGACTGTAGAACATAATAGGCGTAGGAATCTGGACCAAGCATCACAGTTTGTTTTTCCTTAGTAGAAAGACTTCATGTGGTGGGACAGTGATGGCACACACCTTTAATCTCAGCACTTTGGAGGCAGAGGCAGGTGGATCTCTGATTTTCAAGCCAGTCTAGTCTACGGAGCTAGTTCCAGGGAAGTCAAGGCTGTACAGAGAAACACTGTTTCAAAAAACCAAAATAATAATGATAATAATAATAATAATAATGAAAGACAGACTTCATGTGGCTAATTTTGATGTATGTTGTATACAATAAATAGGTATCTTAGTTTGCTTCTATTGCTGTGATAAAATACCCTGACCCAAACAACCTAGGAGAGACTGTAGCTTATATTAGCTGTAGTTCCAGGTTATAGTCCACTGTTGTGGAGAGGTCACAGAGGCAGTAGCAGGAGACACTGATGACTTGTATCCACAGCATGCTCAGCCTGTTCTTTTCACTCTCAGACAGTTCAGAATCCCTGCCTAGGGAACAGTTTCACCCTCAGTGGGTGGGGTTTTCTACTTCAATTAACATAGTCAAGAAAATCTCCCACAGACATAGGCCAACCTTATATAGAGGATCATTCACTGATATTCTTTTCCTAAGTGGTTATGGATTGTCTCAAGTTGACAGTTATACTTGGCTTTTAAAATTGTCCATTGTATTAGTCTGTTTTGGGGGAAATTGTTTTACCTGAAGAGCTGGAATATCTGTGACTATGCCTTTAGTTCTTAAAGCAGTGGTTCTCAACCTTCCTAATACAGTCCCTCGTGTTATGGTGACCTCAATATAAATTATTTCTGTTGCTACTCATAACTGTATTTTTGCTCCTGTTATAAATCATAATATAAATATCTGATATACAGGATATTTAATGTACTACCCCTGTGAAGGTTGTGACCCACAGGTTGAGAAACAATTAAATCTTAATGAGATTAAAGTTTTTCATTTCTCAGTTATGACTTTGTATTTTCTTTTTAAACATCTGCTGTAAAAAAAAAAAACTATCAATTTCAAAATCCATACCCTTTTTTGCTGAATTTTAGCTCATTAATAATTGTTCATTGCAAAATAAGTGGCAAACTTAAATTATAATCATTGAGCATTAAAAACAAAACAAACAAACCAAAAAAACCTCTGTCCCCTTTCTTCCCTTAGTCATTGGTTCTGATCAGCAAACTACCTTATATTCATTTTTTTCACACCGTACTCAAACAGATAGCACCAGAGTATTTTGAAAAAAATGAACCTTACTTGGAAGCAGGTAAGTTAAATATTGAATGATTTATGTACCGTGTGTGACTCTGTGTCTGTGCATGTGTATATGCCAGTGTACATGAAGGTGTGTGTGGGAGCCAGAGGTAAATCTTTGGTAGTGTTCCTTGGGAGCCAGTCACCTTAATTTTTGGAGTAGGGTCTCTTACTAAGACTTGAGGCATTCTAATTAGGTTAGGCTGACTTGCCAGTGAGCCCCAGTGAGCCTCCTGTCTTCTCCCCAGTGCTTGAATTATAACCATGCATCGTTATCATGTCTGACATTTTTTTGAGTTCTGGGCATCAAACTCAGTTCCTCATGCTTGTGCGACAAGAAGTTTACTGATTTTCCCTAGCCCAAGGTATGTTCTCTTTTCTTTTATATTTATTTTTGGTTTTCACAGATTTATTTGCTTGATTGTTATTTGTGTGTATGTGCATGCGCGCACGTGTGTGTGTGTGTGTGTGTACGTGTGAGTGAAGTGTCAGATCCCCCTTGGAACTGGAGTTCCAAATTGTTGTGAGCTGCCTGACATGGGTTCTGGGAACCAAACTTTGATCTTTTGATAGAGCTATTATCACTTTAACATTTGAGTCATCTCTTCTCCACCAGCACCCCAAGTTCTCAAAGGAAGAGTTTTAATAAAGTGGAGGTGATACTCTAAATAATGAGAAGAAGATTTAAGACATATTTTAAATGATGTGAGACAGTTACAGAATATTTGGTCTGGCATCTTTTCCTATAAATACAAAAGTGCTATCTGGTCCTGTCAACTGTAATAACTCGTGTTAGAGTTAGTAATAAGGTTTTGTACTGATAGTTCTTGGAGTACCATTGAACAGAAATACAGAAACAGTAGTTAAAAGAATAAATAGGAAGTCTGCCCTTGAAGCTTCATGTCATTCAATGGGTTTTCTTCTTAATTAAAAACATTTTTTTAAAGATTTATTTATTATATCTAAGTACACTGTAGCTATCTTCAAACACACCAGAAGAGGGTGTCAGATCTCCTTTACAGATGGTTGTGAGCCACCATGTGGGTCCTGGGATTTGAACTCAAGACCTTCGGAAGAGCAGTCGGAGCTCTTACCTGTTGAGCCATCTCTCCAGCCCAATTAAAAACATTTTTATTGCCGGGCGATGGTGGCGCACGCCTTTAATCCCAGCACTTGGGAGGCAGAGGCAGGAGGATTTCTGAGTTCGAGGCCAGCCTGGTCTACAGAGTGAGTTCCAGGCCAGCCAGGGCTACACAGAGAAACCCTGTCTCGAAAAACCAAAAAAAAACAAAAAAAAAAAAAAACATTTTTATTGCTGGTGTGTGTGCCACACGTGTGGTGTGTGAGTGCCAGAGAGGGCATCAGATTCCTGGAGCTGGAGCTGTAGGTGATTGTGAGCTTCCTGACACCAGTGAGGAAAACCAAACTCAGGTCTTTTTCAAGAGCAGGAAGTACTCAGAACAGCTGAGCCATCTCTCTGGTTCTCATTCAACAATTAACCAATATATCTCTAGAACATAATTTTTCTGATAGAATTATAAATTAAATATTTCATCAAATTTACTTTTATCTGCTGTTATTATTAACATATTTCTCCCTTGTTACAAAAAGAGCTCTAACTTGCAGTGTCCATTTTAAATATTTTAGTTTTCCACTAACATTGGTATTTTGTTACATTTTTCAGCTTGTAATGATGTTGACCGATGGCCTGCCCCAGTGCCAGGGAAAACACTGCTTCTGCCTATCATGGGAATGGTAATGAAGGTAACAGCTTACCAGAGTCTGTGTGTCTGCTCTGAAGAACTCTACAGAAAGCTTGCTCACACATGGGTTTTGTTTTAAACAACCTGATGACATTTAGTGATGTTAATATCTTCACTGTTGTTGTTGCTGGGAGACATTACATATCCACCATAGTTGACCCCACTCACAGAGCCCTTCATACATCTCCAGGCCCCTCCAGCCAGGCAGTGCCCCTAGTGGATTATTGCAGCCATGTTGTCCCTGTGGAGTATACACAGATAGAAGTGCCTCCCTCTAGAATCCCTCAGTATGGGTGGTAAGCAAAAAAAGAACACTTGTAGTCTTGGGTGTGAATTCCTGAAAATTAAATTAAATTTTCTAAACTAGAAAAGTCATTGGTTTTTTTTGGTCTCTAAATGGTTTTTTAACATTTACTGTCAGACCAAGCATGTTTTTCTTGGAATATTTTTTGTAATGGGGAGGATTTTTTTATTTTTCTTTTCAATGTTTTTCTCTCTGTGTATTTGAGATTGAACCCAGGGCCTCCTAAATGCTAGGCAAGTGCTTCACCTCTGAGTTATAATCCTATCCCATTGCTTTGTCTTTAAGGAATTTGAATTTTACTGACAGATTTTGTATGAATGTACTCAAGTTCTTTGCAATTCATGCTTTGGTGACATTGAACTTATTCTTAACAGTGTTCCTTCTTTAGATTTGCTTGTTATTTTATATGTATTTTCCCACCCACCCCTTCAGCAAACATAACAATAATACTAACAGCACTGGGTTGAGTGTTCCCATTGTTTCCTGTGGGGTTTATTCAGAAGTTTGGCAGGCTTGAGAGGGTGTGTTTGGGTGTGTGTATTTGTGAAGCAGAGACTGGGAAGGTAAGCAGGAAGCCGTGGGAGACTGCTGTCCTGAGTTTGTTTCCAGAACTTTTATGTCTGTGTTTAGTGATCTCCATTTGTAAACATGGAAACTTTAGGTTCCCTATTCCTGCTGTAACTAAGAATGAACACCCTTCGTTCTAAAAGCCTGCAGAAACACTTGGTCGGTAGTTCCCTTGCCATACAGATAAATAATAGCTCCTCTCTGTCTTTAAGGTTCGGATTCCCACCTGTCATGACAAGCCTGGGACCACGCAGATGGTGCAATTAACTCAGCAGGTAACTTGATGCTAAAGTGACCATGGCACAGCCTGGGGCATGGTCACTGAAATACCTGTTACTTCTAAGTTAGTTGCTGATAAACTTTCTAACATTTCTTGTTAGAAATGTTATTACTACCTCAGTAGGTACTGGAGAACACAGGGTTCTTGTTGTAATTGTGAGGACTAAATGACAGTAAATAATTTAAAGGATGTTTAATTCTGGCAAAAGCTGTTCTCTTAGAAGAGTGGCCAACAGAATTGTGATTTTAGGCAGCTCGGTCAAAAGAATTC